>CM062521.1:54929744-56129744 GCA_031439585.1 Pterocarpus macrocarpus | reverse complement strand
GATGATATATGATTGTGATGTTTCTATCATGTGAATTGGCTAACTGTCTGTATTGAAGAGCACTATTCATGGGAAAATGGATCTGATCTGTTATGCTGTCAAAATTCCGGTAGAACTCATGCACACAACATATTACACATGCAAGCACACATGTCATTCAAGCACACATGGCTGAATGCATGCAAGTATGCTTGAAAGGTGGCATGAGATGCATGACATGAAACATAGACATGAATGTGCAAAGTATTCACATATATGATAAAATATGGAAAGGAAGAATGAAAACTATAAGCATTTGCAAAGGGATGTACTGAGCTATCAAATCAACTTGAATGACATGTGTGCTTGCATGTATAATATGTTGTGTGCATAAGTTCTATTGGAATTTTGGCAGCATAACGAATCAGATTCGTTTTCCCATAAATAGTGCTTTTCAGTACAGATAGTCAGCCAATTCACATGATAGAAGCATCACAGTCATATATCATCATTTCAATGGTTTAATAAGGGTTTTGTTTAAAGAAACTAGCTAAATTTACAAGTTGGAGTTCAAGAGCTTGCTATTTCTTAGAGTTGCTCATCCTGTCTTATGTCATAGATTCTACCCAGTGTTGTAAATTATGCCATAATTTCTACGTAATGTATTAAATTTTGGATTTTTACTATGTTGAAATTTTGTTTGTCTAGTTTTTAACCTTTTTGATCCCATTAAGTTTTGATAAGTACAACTCTAATTATTGAGGTTTAACCTAAGTCTGTTTTGTTGATAGGTAGAATTAGGTGCGAAAGAGTAAAAATCCACCAAAAATAAGAATCTTATTGGATTTACACGAAACCTACATCATTTTAAAGCTGACTGAACTAGCTTTCATTTCCAATAAGTTTTATTTCTTTTGTATAAGCAAAGCTTAAGTTATAAACTCTTGAAGTTAGCTAATTTGAGTTGCCCTGTTCTACTATGATTAGGATATAGTGGCAACTTTAATGATTTTTTGGAGCAACAGTATCGAATTTGACTCTGAAACTTTTAGGAATGTTGCCCTTTATGTAAGCTTTTTAACAAAATTGGTTGGACTCAATTTGAAGTTGTATAGGGCGAGTTATGCCATGCACAAGCCACTTTGGTCAAACCTAGAGGCAGAAATCTAGGGTAAAATTAAAAAAAATCATATCTCACTCAATACTAATCGAATAACCTTATAATTTATATGGTTGAAAAGCTCTAAATGTCTAGTTTTATCAAATTCTGATGGCTTTGTGTGAAGTCGTACACTCTACTAGTACAGACGCCATAGGGTTTCTATTTTCCAGCAACCCTATTTTCGTTCTTCTTTGAGTTTTTGCCTATTTAACCATCCCAAACCAAGAATACCCATCTTTAATCACTTGAAACATGTCATGAGATCATTAAATAACATTAGAATAAGAAGAAGCAGCTCAGACCCAATCAACTATATATTATTAAAATCAAGCAAAGAGTGAGAATCTTACCTTGAATTTAGAGTTTGGACTTATAAAATGAAAGCCTTAGGAGTAGGAACTTGTGTAGAATAGAGAGGCAAGAGGGAGAGGATGAAATAGAGAGCAAAATGGGGGAGGGAGGTCTGCCTCCTCTTGCCGAAAATGATAAGGAAGAGCGAGTGAGGATTATTTGGCCTTTGTCATAATGGGTGGTTGGCGGCTTGGATGGTTAAGGTTTGGCCACTTTTCCCCTATTTATGCGGTGGAATATGGTGCCACTAGTAAGGGTTGAGGGTGGCTGAGATCTTAGGGTTTTCAATGTGAAATTCTATTGATTTGATTCTGGCAGTATAAAATACCGAATCTTTACCAGTTTCCTTCAAATCGACAGAATATTAGTAAATAATTTTGTGAGATTTTCTACATCTCTATTCTAATTGTTCTTTAGTCTAATCTCTCTAATTAACTTCTAATTGCCCTTACATGACTATCAAAATCGAATAAATCGATTAACAATGTAAGTTAATCGTTTTGCAAATTCAAGGCCTTTCTACTTTCTATTTTCTATTTTTTGTAGCTAATGAAATTTTTGTAATTTTGGGCAAATCTAGAGGTATCCCATATCATTTCACATATATATAGACACTTTCGTGGCCCAATTGGCCAAGAATTAAGTTTCTATGTCTCTGTTACGGGATTCTGCTCTCATTAAAACCCTATTCTATTAATTCTGTAGATGCAAGGACCTAAATATCATTTTCTAAAAAGTCTTAGAGTTATTATGAAAATAATCTTGTGGGGTGAAAGTGTAATTTCTAAAAGTTTTGGGCAATATTGTAAATAAAGTTCACAGGGATAACTTTATTATTTTTTAATTTTTAACATATGGCAGTGCCATATTTTCAACGGCAATATTTTACTACCCTATAGTTCTGAGGGTGAGGATCGTCATGGCATAACACTGCTTAGGGAAATAATTTAAAGTTTCTATGATGCTATTTTAAGAAAATGAGAATGTTACAAAGGCAACATAATCTTTTGATGTCGAATTATTGCATGACATGTGCCTTTTTTTTTTTTTTTTTTGTATGCTTTGGCTAAAGCAACTCATTACTAGAAAAGACTCTTGGGCGTCTAAAACCAAAAACATTAATACTTTTTTTATTTTAATATATCTGTCAGTTGGAATAAAATAGTATATTAAAAAATTAATATATTTAGATATAATTAATTAAACAGACCAATATATTAAAACAGAGGGAATACATTATGCGCCAAATATTTTATCAAAAAATTTTGGCATTTTAACTTCTTGGTTAGCATAATAAGATACTAAGACTCATTTAATGACGGAGTAAAGCATAAACTATGGCGAGAGAGTCAATTATGCATGTTAGAGGAAATTTTGTGGGTATGTGGAGTATTATATGTATAGGTAACATTTCTCTTCTTTCATATGGTTTTCATAATTTTGGTTAAAACCTCTAACAAAATCCATGACCAAAAAAAAAAAAAAAACCAACAACCTTTAACAAATTTGACCAATTAAAGGAAATTGTTGTGTAGACAATTTTTGTTGGGATAAACTCTCAACTGGCATCTTGTTGCTAAACCAAAATATTGCTCTATAGATGTGCAATCGTGTACCTAATATTAGCAAAATATAGCTCAACAATTACCTGATATCTCGCACAATCGCATGCCGTAGATGTGCGACAGAAACACACATCCAGCAGCCAACATCAGTGCTTTGGCATTAGGTTAGGCCAGATATATCAATGCCAAACCTAGTACTATAAAAGCAGCAATCAATAGCTCCGTATGAATACAAATTTATCTCCCAGTATTATTTTGGAATTTCAAATATTGCCTGGCCTCTTGACAAAGGCCAAATCTCCACCATGGTCATCTCGTCGTCTTCTTCTAACGTGGTATGCAAATTTTATAATCGAAGTTCTAACTCATTGTCTTCATCAAACTTACCTAGTGTACTTGCTTTAACATTACAAACATTATTAAAAACTAATTATGTAATAATAATGGTTCACAGGTCAACATGAATTTTATCTCAAAAATGTTGATACTTTCAGCATCAATCCTAGTGCTACAATCAAGCACAGCATGCTCACGAGAGCTTGGAAATCAAGTTAAGACAGTTACCTTTATGACTAAAAAGTTTGAAGTCGGACCAGGAATGGTCGTGAAAAGAAGTTTTTGGGATGTTGAGTTTCCAAAAGGTCATATTGGAGTCAAGAGTTTCGATGCGGAACTAGTTGATGAACAAGGAAATTCCGTACCTTTGCATGAGACTTACCTCCACCATTTTTTTGCTATAAGATATTGGGAAAACATTACTTTTGCTAATCGCACTAGTTCTGATGGTAAATCATTCAAGGGAAATGCTGGCCTATGCCAAGAAGGTGTTCTTCCACATCACTGGGGCTTTGGGGTTGAAGCACGGGGAACGAGCTCGAACATTCCAGATCCTTTTGCACTAGAACTCGGTGTCCCAGATAAAGGGTGGGAAGAGAAATGGCTGATCGAAGTCATGGCCATTGATACTCGTGGTGTACAAGATCGCGAAGGCTGCACCCAATGCAGATGTGACCTTTTTAATGTCACAAAGGAGGAGTTGGCTAAAGACAAAGGCATTGACGGTAAACCATTGACAGATTATAAAGGAGGGATCTTTTGTTGCCGTGATAACTCCACGTGCAAATTACAAAAGGATTTTCATGGCCCCAACAGAAATCTTTCCCTAAAATACACAATAAAGTATGTTGACTGGGACCAATACCAAGTGCCTGTTAAATTTTATGTACTTGATGTGCTTGATCAGGTGACATATAATGGTCCGCAACCGGTTCATAAATGTCTGGTAAGTGAATTATTAAGGAGATGCTGTAAGTAAGAGTATTTCAATCTCAATTGAATTCTAAAACATAATAGTTACGTTGTCGATTACTTTTTTGTGGGGGAAGTGATAACAAAGATTTTGTAATTTGTTACAGGTAGAGTATACTATTCCAGAAAATGGTGGCAGTGGCTCACATTATGATATCAAGAAAGCAAAGATCCCGGTGCAAAAGGGTGGTAATCTCATCTACGGTACTGCTCATGTGCATGGAGGAATTGTTAATACAACTCTATACGGACAGGTGTTGTTCAACGTTTGCCATCATTCTCAAATTAAATAGTCTTTGTGATTTATCATGCATCATGTCTTATTAAGCTATATAATTTTCATTCTTAAGTAAGAATTTTGTTTTGATTCTTTTTAATCGCAAGAAGTCAAATATTCCAATGTATATTCACTTCTAAAATTTGTGTTTTTCGTTAATTTAGGACGGAAGAGTTTTATGTGCCGCTACACCAAAAATTGGAACGGGGAAGGAAGCGGGAAATGAGGAAGGTTATGCTGTTGGAATGTCTGTTTGTCATCCAAAACCAGGTTCTGTCAAGATTAACGATGGTGAAACTTTGACCGTCGAATTCGTATATGAAAGCGCCTATCGTACTGGAATCATGGGACATTTCTATATCCATTTGGCAGAACAACTACCACATTCTGTATGAGGAATGCAAATCTAGTGCTTGCACATATCCTTCCCCTTAAATAGGAACACTTTATCGTCCATTGCATTTAGTTACTACTGCTTTTGTAATATCACATAATTTGACAGGAAGCTCAAGAGAAAGTTTGGGAAAGCCAAGATAGCATTTGATAATATTAACTAATCGCGATGCACCAGCATCTTTGTAACTTGTTATATCTTTGCATGTAAAATATTTTATTTATTGCTTTTGGGCATGCACTCAGAGCAAATCATCATTCAATATATTAAGATTCAGCTGGGTATATAATCCTTCTAAACTTTATGTATCTACTTAATTTGTAATTTCATTTACAATTATTGATCATTCATTCGGAACAGACACATCATTAACAAGCGATAACCATTTATAGATTATTTCTTTTTAAATAGCATGGATTTAATATAAAGCTTTATTTAGAACTAGTAATCGTTTAATGGAATAGATAACTATTCCACAATAAACATTAATCTTTCGTAAATTTCTTCATACTTTAATGTATATAATTTCTGACATTTTTTTCACAATAATTAGTTGTGCTGTAAAAATAAATAACAATTTATTAAGAAGGAAATATCCTTTTAAACCATTAACAATTATTGAGTTACAGCAAGAAAACAAATAATAAGGATGTCACATATGTAACAATATGGGCCTGAAAATATGCACATACCAAAAGGTTGCCCTTCTTATTAGAGTTGCTTCATTCGTAATTTGCCTTTATTAAAGTTCTCTTTAGTCATCATTATTGCATAAGAGTAAAGGAGAAATACAAGATCAACAAGGGGAGAGAATAAAAAAGGCAGAAAATTTGATAAGAGAGATTAGGCTTACTTGTTCAAGTTTTTCTTAAAATTTGACATGATTTAAGATTGATTCTAATTTTTTTTTTAAGTGTCAAATAGTCACCTAAAAACATCCTTGAACGTTGCATGAGTTCAAAAGTATTCTTTAACCTTTAACTAACATGAAATTTTCCATATATATATATATATATATAACATAAAATTCAAATGTAACATTGTTTAGATAGAACATCATTCTTTATTTATTTATTTTTTGCACAAGCTTGAGCATCTATTTATTTAGAGCCATATTATTGATACAAAGCTATAGGAAACAATCATAGACATAGTGTTACATCAATGGGTAAATTAAATACTCAAAAGTTTTATTTTAAATTTTTTACTTTATTTTTTTACACCAGTCAATAAGAGTTGTCCAAGATGTCTATATGGAAGCATCTACAAAAATCATTTCTTATTTCTTATTTATTTATGGAGAAATGATTTTTGAAGCTCGAAGAGGTAGACAACTTAAAAATACAGAAAGAGAAAAGAGAAAATAATTGTAAAAAAAATAATTGATGGAGAAAAAAATATAGAGAAAGTGTTCGGGTATCAGCCCTTTTTGGTGTATAATTAACACAACCCCTCTTTATGAAAAGGATACTGCGAAGAAAACAATCATGCATGCAACAAAAGTCAAAACTACGAGTCTAATTTTCCTTGCAGGCTCTAAAACTCGTCCATTTTCCAACCAATTGGGACAAGGTGATCGTGGAAGACCCATCTTCATTTATTGCACCAGCAGCAGCATCTTGTAGGACTTTCATTCTCTCACAAATCCCCATTCCTTCTTGGCCGACCATTAAACTGTTCACCACATTGGCAATTTCACCCTTTTCCACAATGCCACACTCATTAGCCTTTGGCCTTATGGCCACTTTCAGGCCATCAGCAAGAATGGTGGCAATCATTCTCTGCTCAGAAAAGAGTGGCCAAGCTATTATTGGCAAGCCATGTACAACAGTCTCAATGGTAGAAAACCAGCCACAATGAGTGAGGAATCCACCAGTGGCCTTGTGGCCAAGTACCTGAACCTGTGGTGCCCAATATGGAACCACCATCCCTTGCCCTTTGGTCCTTTCTAAGAACCCAGATGGTAAAAAACTCAACGGGTCTTGTCCAGAGGAGCCTTTAAAATAGTTAGCACTCGGTATGTCATTTGGTTCCCTCACAACCCATAGAAACTTTTGGCCACTCAATTCAAGCCCTAGAGCTAGCTCATTCATTTGGTCTTGACATATTGTTCGCCCACTACCAAGGGAGACAAATAACACAGACCCGTGTTCCTGCTCATCTAACCATGCTAAACACTCTGAACCATTATTTGTGTGATTGCTCAGCAAAGTTTGCACAATAGGCCCTACCATGTGGACAGAGGGGTTACCACCATTTTCCTCCATCATAGCTTTCATAGCTCCTGCTTCCAGTTCCATAAAGCTATTAACCAATATGCCATCAGCTAGAAGTAGTCCTTTGGAACGCAGAAGAAAATGCTTGTAAACTTCACTTGACCGATCTTGTAGCGAGTTTGGCAGATCCCTTCCATGAATAGGTACACAACCTTGGATCTGGATTGGTTCTTTCAGATCCTTGTATTCACAAGTGATTGTTTCGTGGAGCATTGAGGAATTAAAACAAAGTGGAAGCACCGAGGCTGCGGTAGGTAAGAATATATATGATAAGATGTTGAGATTCTTGGCAAATGGTAACACTTCATAGGCAAAATAATCTGCAACGAAAGCAACTATCTGTGATGTTGTGGTGAGTGACTTCAAAGCATCTTCGATAAATGGCAGTGATTGAGACATTGCAAGTGGAAACAGAAGTGCAGGGACAGTGCTTTGTGGCAAGTTCACTGGGGGAAGAAAAATGGTGTCTATGCTGAGAGAAGAAAGAGCATCAAGGATGGTTTTGGAGGCATTGGAAAGAGACCCTATTACTGGAAGGATGAAGGTGGCATGAAGGTTAGGGTGAAGCTGAATGAGTCGCTTGCACAACTCGGCAATAGCAAGTTGATGGCTAAGAACAGGAACTGAAACTACTACAATGTGAGTTTTCCTCTCCATGAAATCGTACCTTGGTTTTACTTGGCTTTTATATTTTCGAGAGTGCTATTTATGGAAGATTGATACATGAACAGGTCAACTGCAAAGGGCTAGCTTTAAAGTTGATCTGATATAACTATAAAGATTCCAACTTCATTTATTTATTTTTTAATTCATACACAACACATGCAAGACGAGATTGCATGATTATTTATTATAGAGAAATGTATTACACTTCAAAAATCGAGGCTTTTTTTATCCATGTGCTGCCGTGTAAATTGACCACTAAGTTAATTAGCCTTTTCTTACAGGCACCAATTTTTTTTGGTGGTTTATGTGGTAAAGATGTTAAAAATATCTTTACATTAAGATTGTCTCTATTTTTTGTATATAAATTTCACATATTTATATGGGACTTTACACAAAATAGTAGAATCTATATATAAAAAGTAGAGACAATCTTCATATAAAAATATTTTTACCATCTTCACCATAAAATGCACCTTTTTTTAAATTGCTAAGTATCCAGCTTGCACACTTGCAAAGTAAACTATAGATAGATAAATTAATTCATATAATTGCATACGGATCAGTTAGTATTGTGCCAACATGTGCACTTGATCCAAAAAATAATGATTTTATTGTTTCGAGAAATGACTATAACTTTACTATAGTGTAGAATAAAGCAATTTGGTATGTGATAGTAGTTTGCCAAAGGACAAAGGTTCTAGCTATATTATTGTCTCCCGAAGCCACTATCCTGCTTCACCTCATTCTAGAGGATAGAACTACATTTTCTCTCACTATATTCTCTCTGTCTCTGTCTCTCTCTCTCTCTCTCTCTCTCTCTCTAAATTCTTTATTATTTTAGTACAAACTTAAGGATCAGAGTGGTATGTAAGACCGATCGAACTCGACCTTTCTGGTATCGAGCAATTTGATATAATACTTAACATGTGCAAAAAAATAATTACATTTTTTTTAATCAATATCTCATTTGACGAAATTTTAAATTATTGGACTCATTTAAAAAATAACCTAATTGATATTAAACCTAAGTTGATTTAGTTTGGAGAAGGGCCACCTCAAAATGGTAAAATAAGTTGTTTTAGTTTGGAGACGGGCCAACTCAAAATGATAAAATCTTAAAGCTAACCTTAAGATAAAAATGAGTCAACTCAAATACTATTTAAGCTATTTTATCTCAATTCAAAATCGAATTAATGCAACAGGTATGTGAAGGTATGAAATTTATGATTCCTTTACAATTTTTATTGTGTAAATGTGTGGAAAATATCATAGGACGACAAATTAATGCGTAAACCTTCCAAACTTCCATATTTAAAAACATCCATATTTAAAATACAAAATTTCATCACTACTTGTGTAGAAGTTTTAGTTCCACTATGCAACTCCCAAACTTTTCCATTTTGTTGCCAAGTGTGCTAGGGTCCTCGTTGAAGTTCCATCCTCTTTGATCGCATAAGCAGCAGCTCTTTTCAATTCTTTCATTCTTAGGCAAGTTCCCTTACATTCTTCACCTACCATTAGATTCTTTATGACCTCAGCAATCTCCTCCCTTTCCACTATACCCTTCTCATTAAGCTTAGGCCTAAGTGCCACTTTCAAACCATTAGTTAGCATAGCTGCATTCATCTTTTGCTCGGCAAAGAGTGGCCACGCTATTATTGGAATGCCACGGATGAAACTTTCAAGCGTGGAATTCCATCCACAATGGCATAGGAACCCACCAGTTGCACTATGACCAAGGATTTGAATCTAGGGTGCCCAATATAGAACTACCAAAGCTTTCCCTTCTTCTCTCTTCAAAAACCCATTTGGCAAATATTGTAAAGGATCCTCATTTGTAGCACCAAAGTCATCAATAATGCCAAATTTACTAGGTGGTCTTAACACCCATAAAAATTTGTGACCACTCATTTCCAATCCCCATGCAAGCTCAATTATTTGATCATGAGAAATTGTCCCACCACTCCCAAAGGAAACATACAATACAGAATTGTGTTGCTGCTTGTCCAACCATCTTAGGCACCCCATGCCACTTCCTTGATCACATGACCCATCTTGTACCAAAGATCCTATTGCATAAACAAAAGGGATTTTTGTGCCTTCTTCTTGTTGTAAGGCTCTTATGGTCCCTACCTCCCTTCTTCCATGTCAAGGAAGCTATTAACCAATACACCATTAACTAAATGGAGCCGTTTGTTACCTTCAAGAAACTCCTTGTATACTTCACAGGATCGATCTTGAAGTGGGTCTGGAAGATCTGTGCCATGATTTGGCATGCAACCGGGAATCTCTATAGGTGTCTTTGTACTCAGAAGAAACTGTCTCGTCTAACATAGAAGAATACAATCATAGTGAGAGTAACATGGCTGTGGATGCGAAATATGTATAGGACAAAACATTGAGCTCCTTGGCTAATGGCAGCACTTGGCTTATTAAACCATCAGAAACAATTGCAAAGCCTTGAGCTAGATTGTAATGTCTTCAATGCATCAAAAATAGAAGGCAGAGAACGAGACATTATGATTCTACCCAGAAATGCAGCGTGTCTCTTGTGGTAGGTCCTCCAAATTTACTGGTGAAAGGAGAATAAAGTCTATGCTTGATGCAAGGGCTTCGAGAAGGGCTTTGGTTTTGTTGCATGGAGAACCAATCGTGGGAATGATACATGTGACATGGAGGTCTTGGTGGAGTTGAACCAATCGCTTGGCGAACTCAAGAGTTGAGCGTAAATGGCTGTACACAGGAATTGAAACTATGGCAATGCGAGTTGTGGCCTCCATGATGAGAATGTGATTAACTTTGATCGCTTAATATGGACCTGGTTTATGGAAATATTGATGAATTTATAGGAATGCAGTAGTTCTTTGCAAAATGAAACCTCCTTCTATTCTGAAAATACAAACTGAAGGATTGTGAGATTGAGCCGTACGTATAAAGCCACCATAAATTGGTCTTGAGGTGACTTGCAGTTGTATGTACATGTGTTTTGAAGATGAAGTTACATTTTCATTTGAGTCTATATATATTTTAGAAATGTATAACATAATGTTTAATTGCTGGCGTTTGTTAATTGAAAATGTGAACATTATGTTACAAAACTTTCATATATTAGTAACTTAAACAAAAGAATTCAAACTGACAAGCTTAAAGCTTTTACGAAGGAGTTATATTATTTACCCATAACATAAATCCCTTCATTCTCACAAAACTGATTTTTACAAACAAAAATGATATTTGCATTAATTTTTAGACACATTTATGAAGACACCATGAGTAGTATATGCAATTAGTGATGGATGCACGTCATTATGGGCCCAACTTTTTCTTTTAACTCTCATATTTTTATGTGCATGCCTTCAATATGCCCATTATTATATGTTCAAATAACACCACTGTTTTTCAAATTGCTTGTGGTGTCCTTGTATAATTCTTAAGGTAGCATAATTTATTATAAGCACTCAAATCATTAGTTAAAATTTCTTAAAGATTAATTTCTAACACGGGTATTACATATTTTATAGATGTCAAATAATGATATAAATTTTTATTAGAGGTAAATCTATCAATTTAAATGAATCTTTTCTGTCCCTCTTTCACTTAAAGAATATCATTAAACAAAATGTCCAGTGAACGTTTAACGGATTGATGTTTGTACAACTAACGTTATTCTTTATTATCCTTCATAAAAATGTTTACGAAATTCTAATCTTGCACCAACTTTTATGAGAGATATTGAATGCTTAGTGCTAGAATTTGTAATCACCCCCAAAAAAAAAAAATCATTTAGCCTGTTTAATTGCACATTTTCTTATGGTGGTGACATTTGTTTAGCAAGCGGAAGCAAAAGCCTACAAATTTTAAACGCAAACTTTGACCTATAATGCAAAATTGATGCCTGATCCGTTTTAGATGGGATGTTCAATAAAGAGATTATATTAAGCGTAGATAACTTTCAATTTGTCTTTCTTTGATTTAGGTTATTCTATTTTAAGTTGAATAGAAGACTTTTTTAATTTATAGTGCTCTTGAAAGAATCAAGGTCACCAAAATAATATGCTTTTAAGAGTATAGATAGGCTATTACTAATTAGGCCATGTAACAGGATTTAGCTACTCCTTAATTTGCAGAATAATATTTTGCTTTTACAATTTTGGTAGGTTTGCATGCAAGTTTAAAAGGGAAATGTTATTTTGACGTAGCACAACTCATACTTCGGACCAACATACCGCCTATCCATCATTGGATGGATGTGAGACTCTGTCCAAGTGGGAGCCCCACTCTATCTAAGAGAAATTCTTGTGTGGTCCAGGAGTACCACGTGACTTTGCTTCCAGCTAATCATATAAGTGTATTTTTTATAAGATCCCCACTAACATACAGTCCTATGTAAAATACATTTATATGATTGGCTGGGAGTAATGCCATGTGGTGCTCCAGGACCACACAAATATTTCTCTTTCATCTAGTGGTAAATGGGTGGTGTGTTGACCTGAAGTATGAGATGAATTATATCAAAATAACATTATTCAACTTAAAATATACATTAACCGAAGCAAGAAAACAAAACTTAACTAGCATTGATACCAACATATTCTTGCTTTAAGTTATACCTTAGTATTTGGCAATAAGAAATACTTTTTGTATTCATTTTATGTGGAACACCGTGCTGATTTATATCCCATCCACCATCAGAGTATATGAACCCTAATTGAACTGGGTTCACACTCTATCCAATGGTGGATAGAGTGTGAGTTGACACGATATCTCAAAAAAAGCGAGTACCCATAATATAACTCTTGGCCAATCTCGAGATATTGAGTCTTCACATTTAGCTCAACCATATGCAGCTAAAATAGAGAACAGGGTGAAAATGAAATAATTAATGAAACTATAACAGTAATCTAGAAAGCAATTTTTATTTTATCAGGCACTAATCACATAATGACTTTTATCATAATGACATTGCAAAAAATAGAAAAACAAGATCAGTACAAAGCAAATTAAAGCAAACCCATCTTCTTCCTATAGCACTACCAAATTTTTCGATATGACAATTGACTGATGAAGGGTCTTTGTAGAACTCCCATCTTCTCTTAGTGCATCAACAGCAGCTTCTCTTAATTCCTTCATCCTTTTGTGCATTATTCTACCTTCTTCATGTTCCATTTGACCCTTTACCACCTCAGCAACTTCTTCCCTTTCCACCAAGCCACTGCCATTAATTCTTGGCCTAAGTGCCATTCTCAAGCCATCACTAAGCGTAACTGCATTCATCCTTTGCTCAGCAAAGAGTGGCCACGCTATCAGTGGCACACCATGCAGCACACTTTCAAGGGTGGAGTTCCAACCGCAATGGCTCAGGAACCCACCAATTGAACTGTGGCTAAGGACTTCAATCTGGGGTGCCCATGATTGAATAACCTAGCCTTGCTCTTTGGTTCTCTCTCTAAGAACCTAGATGGTAAAAATTGCAAGGGATCCTCATCTTGTGCATTGAGATAAGCACCACTTGGTGAACTACTAGGTGCTCTTACACCCATAAGAATATTTTATTACTCAATTCAAGACTCAAAGCCAACTCAATGATTTGGTCTTGTGACATTGTGCCACCACTTCCAAAAGAAACATACAACATAGAGAACTAGGTTGTTGGCTGTCCAACCACCCTAGGCACTCCAACTTATTAGGCTCACCACTAGGCCCTGTTTAGGAAATGGGCCCAACAGGGTACACTGGAGGGGCACTTCCCTCCCTAGTCAATGCTCCTATGGTCCCGATTTCCAGTTCAACAAAGCTACTCATGAAGATCTCATCCACAAAGTAAAACCTTTTCACACGTTGAAGGAAAAGTTGGTAACAATGACTTGACCGGTCTTGAATTTGTCGATGGAGATCATGGCCATGTAGTGGCACACAACCTGGCATCTGAATAGGTTCTGGAAGATCTCTAAACTTGCTTGATGTTTCCTCATCCAACTTTGGCAAGTAGAAGTACATTGAGAGTGTCAAAGCTGATTTAGGGAAGTAAATATAGGACAACATATTGAACTCCTTAGCAAAATCTAGTGCCTCATAGGCAAAATTATCAACCACCAAAGCCACAAGGGGTGTCCTTGAAGTTAATAAGGACTTCAAGGCCTCATGTATGAATGGCAGAGAGTAGGTCAACGTGAGCTGCATTTGGACTCCGGTTGCAAGCCCAGGTGGTAGGTCATTGGGGTCAACTGGTGGAAGAAAAGTTGAGGCTATGCTTTGTGGAAGAGTTTGAGGGAAGGTTTTGGAGGCAGTAGAGGGAGTGCCAAGTGCAGGAATGGTGCATCTGACATGCAAGTGAGGGTGAAGCTGAACAAGTCGCTTGGAGAACTCGAGAATAGGGACTAGATGGCTATACCCAGGACCGGCAACAACTGCAATGTGAGTTGTTCTCTCCATGGTAATGTGTGATATGGTATAAAACGGTGGGTTGTGGGACTAAGGAATAGATTAACGACCTCGTATAAAGAAGGGCATTGCTAACCAAGCTCCACATTTTGACAAATATATAAAGAGGGGTGTGGATTTTTTTGTCCAAAACAAAATGTAAGCTTGCTAACCTCTACATAAAATTATGGAGATTATCAATATCCTGTAAAGAAACTATTGGTTATTCAAATTGGATTAGGAGCAGTGGCGGAGCTTAAAAATTTTTGGGGAGGCCATAAAATTTAAGATAAAAATTAGATAATGATAACCAAATTAAGACTAGCAATATATCACATTTATAAACTTTAAAACAAATAATTAACACAACACTCTAATTTTATAGAGAAAGACTAAAAAATTAATACCTTATAGTGTTGGATGTATTAACTTAAAAGTAATTTTAAAATAATGTGTTTTATTTAGCTTGTATGAAAATAATTATTTTTGTATGATAAATTATTAAAAAAGGTATGAAATGATGAGTTTAATTGCTATGAACTGGTACTATAAAATAGTTTTATCTTTGTCATCCAATAGGAATGTAAGAATGTGCCATGTTATGTTTTTGAAATTCAAATTTATGCAATTGCCCATAATGATATGATAGTTTCTTACATTCTTATTGAATGATAGTATAAAATTATTTTACATTATCAGTGCATAGCAATTAAACTCTGAAATAATTTGTCTATATTTTATAATATTTTATACTTAGGTTTATTTTGGTAAAAATATTATAATTCAACAATAATAAGCTTTTACTTATAACTAAAAGCTTTAGAAATATACTTTCACTTATAGTCGATTTTACATTTATAATTAAATTTTGTGCTTATAATCCATAAAAACTTTTTACCCAAATATGTGAAATTATTTCAAAATAACTTTTACTAAAAAAAAAAAAGTTGTTTTATTGTATTTCCAAACATACACGTAACAATGTCAAAAGTTTTGTAAGCATCCTTAATTAGAAATCAAAGCAAAGCTTAGAGCTAACAATCTCATTTTGATTATTGAACTTACCATTCAACTTTTCTAATTGCTTATTTGTAACAAAAAAAATTCCACTCTAAATTAATGCTCAATTGTGCTGTGATCTTTTTAGTTTTTAGTTATTTTTAATTAAAAAATAAGCTAATGGACTTTTAAGTTGTAGAAGTCTATTTATATATAGTGGGATCATTTATATAGAGTAATATGTTAAAACTTAAGCCTATTTATTAAACAAAACTTCTCTCCCTAATATATATATATAAGGGGCCATGGTCCCCCATTGTCCAAATGATGCTTTGCCATTGATTGGGAGATCTCATCAATGTAGATGAAATTGGCAATTTTACCTTGATTTTGGTAGGACATGCAATGCATGCCATTAGATTTATCTTTTTTGTCATAGAAATTTTGATAGTGGCATTGGCAAGTATACCCAGTCGTACAAGTAATAAAGTGATGAGAAGAGTACCATTCTCATGGAGATTGATATGACCAAGTACCGATTCCTTAATCTCGACACTATCTAGGTTCCCATTCAAGAACACAAATTTAAATACAAAATCTAAATTAAATCAAATCTAAACGGAATCAAATCAATTCTAATTAACTAACTAACAAGAGAATCTTCAAAGATTGAATTTTAAAAAGTTAAGAAGGAAGAAGTGTTAGAGTTCTGATTTCGCCTAGTTGTTTCTATGAATATTGTACTTATAATCTAATGAAGTTCTATTAAATCAATTGATAAGGTATTTCCTATTCTAATTAGCATTAGATTCCTCTGGTGTGCTAATTTACTTTGCATCCTTAAAACACAACTGGCGTATCTAAAAATTAAATCTTAAGATACAATAGGCATGAAAAATCTATGAAATCCTTAACTCACAAATCCCACACAATCATTATATTCTATTCCTAGACAATTAACAATTATGGTTTCTATCTCTAGCTCTAAGTAATGTACCAATTTTTCAATTACCTACACAACTCACAATATCAATTCATGGGTAATCAGGCCATAAAAGCATTAAGTATAAAGATAAAAACTCAATTGAACAGAAAGGAATATTCAATAAATTAAAGAAGTCTCATAATCCCAATATAAGTTACATCATCATCGTAACAAAGAAAATATTTAGTCACTAAACATGATTAGAATATTCGCAACCAATAATAGAAGGAATATCATAAACATGAATCAAGAAAAGATGAAAAAGATAGATAAATTGATGAGCATAAGCCTTTTATTCTTGATCTAGCCATCAAACTCTAGCGGAGCCCTTGGCCAAAGATGGCCAAAATACCTCTCTAAAGCATCTCAAGATATGTATTTATAGTCTTCTTTATGTTTTAGGACTTGAGTAAATCTTAATTATCAAGAACAGGTTCAAAACATATAGTTGTGCATCCCATAGGCCTAAAATAGCTCAATTCAGTGTTTTCTACATCATTCCCATAATCCCATGTGATTTCCCACTGGGGGCTATGGGATGCTTTGATAGCACATAATTTTATTAATTCTTACATCTATGTGGCCTTCTATAGTGGGAATTAGACATGGACATCTTCATGAAAGTTGTAACTATATGTCTTAGCTTACCAATGCCTTTAAAATCATCTTAATTGGACTTCTATAGCACAAGACATAGATGATTTACTATAGTAAGGTCAAGGGTTGACAGGATCCATGATAGGTTGCATTTTCTGGCTTGTCTCCATTTTTTTTTCTCCTAAAAGGCTTGGAAATTTGAAAGAGTATCCAACAGCAAACTGTAGCTCTCTTCCTTCTTTTCAAAGTATCTTGAATTACCTAAGTTGGACTACTGGAGAGGAAGATACGGAGATTTCTTCATAAACATGTTCTGATTCCAAGTAAGTATAGCATCCTAACAATTTCAATTTAGCTCCTAAAATTCTCCAATTGCCAAAATAACAAAAGTTTGACCTCAAATCCTTATTTTTCACTTGAAAAGATATAAATCACAAGAAGCAAACTGATTTCTAATAAATCAAATAATTAAAGCTAATTTCAACAAAAAAAACTCAAAACTATATCAAAATTAGCAATAGATTTGTGTATATTTTACACACATCAAATTCCTTCCGTTTGTGTATTTCATTCTCAAGAATCCTTTCTTATCATTGCTCTGATATCATTTTATTATATATTTTTAATAATTTCTTCTTTCATCCATGTCTTTGCTGGTTTTTTTTGTTTTGATTTTTTGTTTTTCGGTAAAATTCCTTAATGTCCATGGTGGTTCGGAGCTTGTGCTTCGGGAAGTTTGTTTCGTAAATCTAATAATCTAAAATACATGGAATAACACTTTTCCTTCTTAATATAATTTCCACGCTTTTGGTCAAAACCACTAACAACAACAATCAGACAAAAATAAATATATAACAAATTGTTATATAAAGATTTCAAACCTCTAACAAAAACAATCACAAAAAAAACAAACCTTTAACAAATTGTTATGAAAAGATTAAAATCTCTAGCAAGAACAATCACACAAAACAAACTTCTAACAAATTTGACCACAAGAAAGAAATTGTTATATAAACAATTTTCGATGAGAAAAACTCTTTAACAGAAATCGAATTGCTATAATTATAAATAGCTCAAAAGAGTTGCATGGTGACCCACATCGAGGTGTATAATTGCTGATCCTTATCAAATTTGTTCAAACCACTTAACCATAAACTCAAAACAGCTTAGATGCCTAACAGAAAAAGGCATTTGTTATCACTGTTGAATTGGCATTAAGTTACGCCAGATATACCAACGCCAAAACTTGACTATAAAAGCAGCAAGGAATAGTTCCATATGTATACAAAATTTCTCGAACTGTTTTTTGGAATTTCAAATATTGCCTGGACTCTTGACAAAGGCCAAATCTCCACCATGGTCATCTCGTCGTCTTCTTCTAACGTGGTATGCAAATTTTATAATCGAAGTTCTAACTCATTGTCTTCATCAAACTTACCTAGTGTACTTGCTTTAACATTACAAACATTATTAAAAACTAATTGTGCAATAATAATGGTTCACAGGTCAAGATGAATTTTATCTCAAAAATGTTGATACTTTCAGCATCAATCCTAGTGCTACAATCAAGCACAGCATGCTCACGAGAGCTTGGAAATCAAGTTAAGACAGTTACCTTTATGACTAAAAAGTTTGAAGTAGGACCAGGAATGGTCGTGAAAAGAAGTTTTTGGGATGTTGAGTTTCCAAAAGGTCATATTGGAGTCAAGAGTTTCGATGCGGAACTAGTTGATGAACAAGGAAATTCCGTACCTTTGCATGAGACTTACCTCCACCATTTTTTTGCTATAAGATATTGGGAAAACATTACTTTTGCTAATCGCACTAGTTCTGATGGTAAATCATTCAAGGGAAATGCTGGCCTATGCCAAGAAGGTGTTCTTCCACATCACTGGGGCTTTGGGGTTGAAGCACGGGGAACGAGCTCGAACATTCCAGATCCTTTTGCACTAGAACTCGGTGTCCCAGATAAAGGGTGGGAAGAGAAATGGCTGATCGAAGTCATGGCCATTGATACTCGTGGTGTACAAGATCGCGAAGGCTGCACCCAATGCAGATGTGACCTTTTTAATGTCACAAAGGAGGAGTTGGCTAAAGACAAAGGCATTGACGGTAAACCATTGACAGATTATAAAGGAGGGATCTTTTGTTGCCGTGATAACTCCACGTGCAAATTACAAAAGGATTTTCATGGCCCCAACAGAAATCTTTCCCTAAAATACACAATAAAGTATGTTGACTGGGACCAATACCAAGTGCCTGTTAAATTTTATGTACTTGATGTGCTTGATCAGGTGACATATAATGGTCCGCAACCGGTTCATAAATGTCTGGTAAGTGAATTATTAAGGAGATGCTGTAAGTAAGAGTATTTCAATCTCAATTGAATTCTAAAACATAATAGTTACGTTGTCGATTACTTTTTGTGGGGGAAGTGATAACAAAGATTTTGTAATTTGTTACAGGTAGAGTATACTATTCCAGAAAATGGTGGCAGTGGCTCACATTATGATATCAAGAAAGCAAAGATCCCGGTGCAAAAGGGTGGTAATCTCATCTACGGTACTGCTCATGTGCATGGAGGAATTGTTAATACAACTCTATACGGACAGGTGTTGTTCAACGTTTGCCATCATTCTCAAATTAAATAGTCTTTGTGATTTATCATGCATCATGTCTTATTAAGCTATATAATTTTCATTCTTAAGTAAGAATTTTGTTTTGATTCTTTTTAATCGCAAGAAGTCAAATATTCCAATGTATATTCACTTCTAAAATTTGTGTTTTTCGTTAATTTAGGACGGAAGAGTTTTATGTGCCGCTACACCAAAAATTGGAACGGGGAAGGAAGCGGGAAATGAGGAAGGTTATGCTGTTGGAATGTCTGTTTGTCATCCAAAACCAGGTTCTGTCAAGATTAACGATGGTGAAACTTTGACCGTCGAATTCGTATATGAAAGCGCCTATCGTACTGGAATCATGGGACATTTCTATATCCATTTGGCAGAACAACTACCACATTCTGTATGAGGAATGCAAATTGAGTGAATGCACCTGGCTTTCCCCTTTAACAAGAGTACATCATTGTCCATTTCATTTAGTTACTACCGCTTTTGTAATATCACATAATTTGATGGGAAGCTTGAGAGAAAGTTAGGCGAAAGCAATATAGCGTTCGATAAGATTAATTACTCGTGATTCACAAATATCCTCGTAACTTATTGTATCTTTGCATTTAAAATATTTTAATTATTGCTTTCTATGTAGTCGAAGCAAACCATCATTCAATATCCAGCAATTGCTGTTTGCAAAAATCTTCTTAACTTTTTGTATCTAATTAGTTTGTATTTTTATGTACGATTATTGATCATTCACTGGGAATAAACACATCTCATTAACCAAGCAATAAGCATTTACAAAGTATTTCACCTCCAGAAAGATGCGCATTACCAATGGAATTATTGTCGGATTTACCAACGGATATTATAAACTGTTGACTTTAATTAATATCCATTAGTTAATGATATAAAAATTCGTCCCATTTTCGTTGTTTATATTATTCCAATAGACAGATTTCTTTTTTTTTTTTAACCTATGGAGTTATCCATCGAAAATGTTAAATTAAACTTTTTTAGATATTGGATTTACCAACAAATAAACATCGGTAATATTAACTTACTTTTTTTATGGTCCTATTTGTTTGTGATTCTACAATAAACAAAAGTGCTTCTTTTAAAATTTTTTTGAAAAAAAAAAAGTTACTTCTAAAACTTTTAATGGTGTTTGTTTGTGCTTCTAAAAAAAAGGAGAAATAGAAAATAATTAGTTTGAAATTATTTCTCCTAGAAGTAGAAGTAGTAAAAGCGAGAGAATATATCTCCTAGAAAATCGCAATCACTAACTTCCCGCTTTTTTACCATTATATCCTTTGGTGGTCTTTGGTGGCAGTGATAAAGTCCCTGCGACGGCAGTGGTAAGGGTGGCCGAGAGTAGGTGAAGAAAGGAAAGAAAAAGAAAGAGGATGGGGAAGGAAGAAATGAGGGGGCTCATGTTTTATTCTATTTGCTCTTTATCGATAGACAATCCGTCGGTAATAAAAAAATGAAATGCACCCTTTCAAACCTAAACCATAATGAAGATAATTATTGTGCCATCTTTTCTCCCACTATTCACACTGCCTACCTTCCCACCTTCAAAATGTACCTGTGCATTTTGCCATTCTGAAAGGCTAACATTGTTTTTAGAGAATTTGTCTAGCCTTACTTGTAAATTCTAAGTGTCCTTCCTATCATTTTCATTTTCTCATGTAAACTTGTACTTGTGATATCTCATATCCACTAGCTCGGAAAAATCAATGGCTTCCCTAAAGGCATTCATTTGACTTTCCGACCTCTAGGCCTCTATTGACTTCTTATCTTCAGCTGAGATCTCACTAAAATTAAATCTGCACCGAATATCTAAGATAAATTATTCTAATCCTTTAGATTTTTCAAACATTGCCAATCCTTCGACCTATAAATCACCAACCCCACTACTCATTGTCTTCCCTATAATCATGTCAATGTGGTATCTACTAAAGGATTCAACCTTAAGTCTCCTCCTAATCATCCATGGCACTCCTATCCTACTCATTTTGTCTTCATTGTATACTGCCAGAACATGCGAGTATCCTTCCTTTTACTTCCATGGCCCAAAGTCACTACAAGATAACTTGGTTTTGTTAGACAACTATACCGAGTCACAAGTAATAACAAAAAAATGAGTACAGGATTATCGTTTTCACAAGGATTATTAATCAAGTACCAATTCATTTAGAATATTTACTATTTGGGCAATTGAAAATATAAAAATTGAGAATAAAATAAAATAAAATAAGCATATGATAGAAATAATAAATAAAAAGATAAGTGTTAGCATGTGATTTCGCTTGGTTTCCCAAACTATATATTACCTAATTAAAATCTAATTCCAAATTCAATTAAATTGCTAGTTGAATTTGTCAAACTTGTAATTACAATTCAATGGCTCGATATTGTGATCCTCTTAAAATAAATTGAATAAATTAATGGCTTAATATTATTCTAAATTTATCTAAGGATTAAAAATAGGAATTTCTATGACCACACAAATGAGTACTCTTATTTCTAGTTACTCTAATTCATGGCAATTTTTAGATTGATCTATTTTATATAGTGAATTGGCATTTAGTAATATAAAACCATAGAACATTTCAAAGAAATGTTTAATTCCTAGAAATCATTAAGAACACTAAAAATTACACAATTAATTGAAAAAGAAAATTAAATTAAAAATTAAGAACACATAATTTGTTCTACCAACTTACATCACTTTGACACCTAAAGAAAACTAAAGAAATATAAAAAGAGGAAAGAATCTAAACCGTGGCAAAGTCATCATTTCTTGTCTCTCTCCAGCTTTCCCCTTTCTCTCAACAATTGCAAGTATTTATAAAAGAAGAAAAAGATTCAAATTTTTAGAATCCCTTAATTTTCTCTACAAATCAAATTTTTAGATCAATTTTTTATCTGCTCCTCTTCCAAATCTTTTTCAAATATTCAAGTCTCCATTAGAATCTTTTCCCTTTATCATCTCATTAATTGATGCTATTTTTATCCTATATCCAAACAAATCTAATGAAAATCTTTATTTATTAAGCACAAAATAATTATATTATCATTGATAGAACTCATAAAATAAATTTATTGAAAATAATTAGGGTATTATCATGTTGAGAACAAATTTGAAATAATTAATGCACAAATATGGGATTAAAATAATATATTTTTATAAGTTATCACCCTCCGACACTTGAATTTTTGCTTATCCTCAAGCAAAATAAGAGGTAAAAAGAAAGAGAAGAACAAGTCTCACAATCTTCAATTTACTAGGCACCAACTGAAATTATATCCAGTATAGAGAGCAATGGATTCATAAATATCAACTTTAATATAAACTTGCAAAATTACATCAGAGTTCTAACCTCGATGACATACTAGAAAGCTCTAATCAATTTAAGCAAGGGTAAGATGTCTCAAATCAAGGTCTTTTATGGACTCTCTAAATGGAAAACAAATTAGGCACACAAAATTTTTCTGAATTGACCAATAGGGAAAAAATAAAATACAAATCACATATTCAGCATATTTAATTTGAATTTTTTTTTTGTTTGACTGACTCTAAATGCTCTCTCCTACAGTGACTCTTTAGAAGAGTGTTCGATCAATGACTCTCATTCCAGTTGTCCCAAGGCATTAGGTGATAAAGCATCCCTCGGATCTATTTACTCAAGTCTTCCAATGGCATAGATGTACCACAAGTACATATCTGGAATAAATGTTATGCATTATGCACATTGGTATTCAAAGTCTTAAGATTTTTATAACCTTTGGCACTTTCCCAATTTTTATTTTCTTTGATTTCTTTCTCTATCTTTTTTTATAGGGTCTGTAAACAAATTTTCAACCACCACATGGACAGTATTAGAAGTACACAACAAATAAATTAATTTTAAATAGAAAGCCACTAAGAACAATGGAATTTGCTAAGAGCTTACACATAACTTAAAAGAGATTCTAACAAACAATTCAATGAAAAAAGTAGAAATATTGGTGAATTAAAACAATTTTGGGAAAACTTTGGCATCTACCACTATAAACAATCAATTGCCAAATTTAAACAACTAACCTAATAAAGAAAAGAAAGTGAGATCACAAATGGCTAAAATGACATGACTCAAAAACTAAACTAAAACCAAAATAAATTAAATTAAAAATAAAATAAAATAATTAGAAAGGAAAATAAAATAAGAAAGAAAAAGGATAGTAGAGTACTCCGCTAATTTTGTTTGGCACTCAATTGATTCTAGTAGTCATAATTGTTTTTTTTTTTTTTTGGGCGCTATAGCACTGACGTCTCAAGTGACAATTCTTCCAAAACTTCAATATCTTGATTACTTGCAATCAAAACTAAGCACACAAACAAAAATTCCTTAAAAAAATAAATATGAAATAATTGAAAAAAAAATAAACTAATTAAAAGGAAAGGATAGAAGCTTGGGTTACCTACCAAGAAGTGCTTGTTTATAGTCTTAGCTAGACTTTACATCCTATGCCTGGATCCCATATTAGAATCAGAAATTTCCTCACCACCTCTTTAAATTTGTGTAGCACCCTCCTTTTTTTAGATAACAACTTTTTCTTAAATATTGCACAATAAGGCATGTGCTTCCGCGCTTCAACCATTAAACTTTCTAAGAAACAAGAAGTCTCTTGATCTATCTATTTCTTTTTCTCAGGACGTGGGACTTTTATATATAGGTTGATCTCTCGTGGCTCATCCCATTCTTATTCCTTTATTTCCTTCTCATTTGTTTCTTCATCTTTCTCCTTACCATGATTTTCTTTTAGCTCTATTTCTTGCTCTTATCTTCAACTTCCTTCTCTTCACTTATCTTAATTTCATCTTATTCCAGTATTCCCTTATTCATGAAAATAATAGCACCACATGGCTCATTTGGGATTGGAGTAGCATCACTAGATAGAGTTTCCTATGATGTTTCAGAAATTTGCTTGGAGATTTGGGCAATTTGTACCTCTAAATTCCAAAGGCATGCCTCCTGGTTCTTGAAGTTTACTCTAGTCTCTTCCATAATTACAACATTTAGCTGGACAAGCTTTTCAACAGCTATCTCCTAATTAGCTTTCTTTTCTTGAAGAGGAGATGGAGGTTGATATGGATGAACAGCTCCAATCATGCACCTTCCATTCAAATGATATCCTCCACATAAGTCACATACCAATGGAGGGGCATATGGAGGTGGCTTCAAACGTGGGTATTGTGCATAAAATTCTGCCTCACAATGCCTAATTAAATGGTTTCTTCCGCAAAAGTCACATCTCAATGGAAGATGATCTACAATTCCAATATGCAGTTGTCACATCTCCATGGAAGATGATCTGTGTTGTGGACTCAAAAAACTATTTAACCAACCTTTTATAAGAATCAAATAGAGCTTCCATCTCATGTACCTATCAAAACAAGAGCAGTAAAACAAAACTTCACAGGGAGGTGAGTAATCAAAGAGAATAATGAAAAGTACATTTATTTTGGGTTTTTTAAAATAAAATAAAAGAAAAATAAAAAAATATTTTTTTTATTTTTTATTTTTTGAAAAATGAAAAAAAATTAATATTAGAAAAAATAAAACAAAAACAAAAAATACCCAAATTAGCAACAACTAAAATGATATTGATTAAAACAATTCCCGACAACAGTGCCAAAAACTTGTTAACCAATTTAGAAAATCAACTCTGGTAAGTATATTAAGTCGTAAGTAATAACAAAAAAATGAGTATGGGATTGTTGTTCCCATGAAGATTATTAATCAAACAATTACTATTTGAACGATAAAAAATATGAAAATTGAGAATAAAAATAAAATAAGCAAATGCTAGAAATAATTAATAAAAAGACAAGAGTTAGGGTGTGATTTCACTTGGTTCCCAAACTATGCATTACTTAATTAAAAACTAATTCCAAATTCAATTAAATTGTTGGCCGAATTTCTCAAATTTTTAATTACAATTCAATGGTTTGATATTGTAATCCTCTTAAAATAAATTGAATAAATTAATGGCTTAATGTTATCCTAAATTTATCTAAAGATTAAGAATAGGAATTCCTATAACCACACAAATAAGTATTTATATTTCTAGTTACTCTAATTTATGGCAATTTTTAGATTTGCTTATTTTATATAGTGAATTAGCATTCGGCAATATAAAACCATAAAACATTCAAAGGAGTGGCTAATTCCTAGAAAGCATTAAGAACACTAAAAATTGCTCAATTAATTGAAAAAGAAAAATAAATTAAAAATCAAGAATACATAATTTGCTCTACCAAAGTATATCATCCTAGTACCTAAAGAAAACTAAAGAAACATAGAAAATAAAAGGAACCTAAACGGTAGAAAAGTCATCATTTCTTATCTCTCTGTCCAGCTTTCCCCTTCTCTAAACAATTGCAATTATTTATAAAAGAAAAAAAAGATTCAAATCTTTAGAATTCCTTAATTTTCTCTACAAATCAAATCTTTTTCTGCTCCCCTTCCAAATCTTTTTCGAATCTTCAAATTCAAATATTCAAATCTTCAAATCTCCATCAGACTCTTTTCCTTTTATTTTCTCATCAACTGATACTATCTTTATCCTGTATCCAAATAGATTTGGTGAGAATCTTTATCTATGAAGCACAAAATAATTATATTCTCATTGATAATGTTCATAAAATGAATTTATTGAAAATAGTTAGGGAAATCATTATGTTGAGAACAAATTTAAAATAATGAATGCACAAATATAAGGTTAAAATAATATATTTTTACGAGTTATTACAAACCAAGTTAGGATTATATTGCCTTGTTACGAGGCATAACGTAGGAATTGCCTGTAGGTTGTAGGTTGTTGAGCCTATGACAACTCCACAGGAGGATTTTCATCTTTCTTAGTAGAGCCTCTATGTGAGCTCTGCTGATGCCACCAATGCTTCATTCCCTATGCTTGTTGTCTCCCACTTTAGCTTATGCTTAAGTAGGGCGGCATCTATCTTCATGTATCTTTTCTCTCCCAAGGCCATATCCAGTTTGTGTTTGGTTCGTTTATGTAGGGTTGTCATTGGTTTCATCTCCTCCTTCGATTTCATTCTCTTCTTCCACTTTTTCATATTGGGTGATTCACTAGGATTGCCTCCTCCTTTGTGAGTTTTATTGTAAGGGTGTAAAAAAAAAAATAATAACGCATGGTGATATATGATTGAATTATAGTATAAAGAGTTTTATATTTACAATGTATCAAAATTAAATTCACATTTTTAATATGTCTTACTTTTGTTATGAAATATTATTTGAATCTAAATATGGATGTCCATATCTTTATCCTAATTCAGTTAAGATTTGATTAGATAGAATCAGTTATTTGATTATATATTATATCTCTCACCCTTTGGCTATAAATAGTATTTTGGGTGCTCCATATATGATAACTCCCTTGAGAATATTAATAATAAAATTCTCTTTTCCTTCTATTTCTCTATTCTCTTTCACTATTATTTTATAACACGTTATCAGCACAAGACTCTACCATTTGTGTGAAAGCCTGATATAAGATACTTTAATAAGGTGAAGGCTTGAGGTAAGACACTCTAACCTTGTCAAGCTCTTTCAATCATGAATTTGTGATTCTTATTATTTCGTGAAAGACATATTTGTCTTGAATTATAGATGCTAAAATTTATATTAACTTAATGGGTCTTGAAGACACTATTAAACAATGAACATTGTATTATCCAAGCAGGATCGTATAAAATTCATCTTGATTCAATGGGCCTTGAAGGCACTATTAAACAATGAAACGTCGCATCCCAGAAGGATAGCACAAAATCGATCTTGATTTAATGGGTCTTGGAGACACCATTAAAGAAGGAAATATTGCATCCCAGCAGGATTGCATAAAATTTATTTTGATTCAATGGGTTATGAAGACACTATTAAACAAGAAAATGTCATCGTATCCTGGTAAGGATTGAGCAAAATCTATCTTGATTCAATGAATCTTGAAGATACCATTAAAATAAGGAAACATTGCATCCTAGAAGGATTGCACAAAAGCATTGATTTTCCTTTGTTGTCACTTTCACGAAGGATTAATATTTTTATATTTTATTCTATAAGATCCTGTCGATCTTTAGAGCTACCTGAAGCAGATATATGAATTGGATTTATTTGTGAGTTGCAAGATTTTAAATCAATTAGTAAATACAATACTACAATATTATAGAATTATCTCCCAAATTTAAATTATGAGGGGAGATATTACTAATAGAGATATCTTAGAAAAAAGACATTCTCTGCTTTTCATGCTTCGAATATGCTCTTGCAGTAGCAACATCGAGTAAAAGGGCTTTACAAAATATTTTGAATTAATTTCATGCCTTATTGTGGTTGAACGAAATAATGAGCTGCTCATGAAAAAATATAAAATCCGCCTAGTTGGCTCTACTCCATTCCCTAAAATGAATGTAACAAATTATAGCCCCAGTAATGGCAAATGTCATAGTTCTAATCAAAATCATGATTGAGTCAGAAGAAAGTAAATGCTATTATTATGACATCAAAGTACATTGGTCACGTACCTGTCGTATATGGAGACATTTTGCTTGATCTTTATCAAATATTAATTGGAGTTACTATATTTGAATTTTTAAATTGTCAATATGCTTTTAAATTCAAGTTTATATTTTTACGAATTTCAAATTGTTATTTTTCTTTTTAAATCTAAGTCGTTGATAACCTCCTATTATTGATAAGTGTTTTTAACTCCAAGTTTTAAAATTTCAATGATTTTGAGATATAGAGGAACAAAAATCGTTGATTTACATGAATATAACTTGAGATTTAAATTTACGTCAATTAATGTAAATTGATAATATTGATAGTACTATTGTATATATGTATCTATATTTTGTTATTATTCAATGTTATGTGAATACTCATGTACAAATTTTCATATTGATATATTTCTTTAAAGAAAATAATCAAGATAAATAGTATAAATATCTGTCGTATGGATAGTGCAAGTGTGCACACTATTCTTAAAAGCAAGATATATTTTAATACCATTATTAGATGATTGAAGACTCCAAAAGAGTTATTATTTTATTTCTTGAATAAACTTCTATTGAGTTTTAATATATTCGTAAGCTCTGGAAGAGCTACTATTTTGTTTCCTGAAGAAACTTATTGAGTTTTAATGTAAGCTCTAGAAGAGTTACTGTTTTGTTTCTTGAAGAAACTTATTAAATTTAATATATTAGTAAGCTTTGGAAGAACTAGTATTTTGTTTCCTGGAGAAACTTATTGAGTTTTAATATATTCGTCAGCTGCAGAAAAGCTACTACTTTGTTTGTTGAAGAAACTTATTGAATTTAATATGTTAGTAAGCTCTGGAAGAGCTACTATTTTGTTTCCTGAAGAAACTTATTAAGTTTTAAAGATAATCGCCGAAATGAATATCATATTGAGATGAAGAATGAGGGAAGTAATGAGTACCTCCATATTATAATTTGTGCCTCGAGAAAGAAAGTTGTAGTAAAAAGATTACTTATACTTTCTTCCGATCTATATTGCACTAATATTAGTACGACTGAGCACATATTATAGTAAACTAGAAGTTTACTAATCCAAATGATTTAATTTATCATTTGGCATGATTGGTTAGGACATTTGGGAGCAATAATAATGCGAAAAAAAAAGTATTGAAAACTCATATGAGCACTCATTGAAGAACTAGAATATTCTTCAATCTAATAAGTTTTCTTATGCTGCATGTTCTCAAATTAAACTACTTATAAGGCCGTCACTAGCAAAGATTGGATTTGAATCTCCTAAATTCCTAGAGAGAATTTAAGGTGATATATGTGGACTAGTTCATCCACCATATAGATTTTTCAAATATTTTATGATTTTAATAGATGCATCTATGAAATAGTCACATGTGTGCTTATTATTATCTCGCAACCTGAAGTTTGCAAGATTACTTGCGCAAGTTATTCAACAAAGAGCACAATTTCTGGATAATCTAATCAAAATAATTCATCTTGATGATGTTAGTGAAATAACTTTTCAAGCTTTTAATGCTTATTATATGGCCGGTGATATAAATGTTGAACATTTATTTGCTTATGTTCATATACATAATGGGTTGCTAGAATCATTTATCAAATGCCTCCAATTGGTTGCGAGACCAATGCTTATGAGGACCAATCTCCCAAATTTTACTTGAGTGCATGTTATTTTACATGCTACAGCACTTATTTATATAAGCCAAAAAAGTTGCCATCAATTCTTTCCCTTATAATTAGCTTTTGGCCAGCAGTCAAATATTTCCCATTTAAGAATTTTTGAATGTGCGATATATGTTTGCCCCACATTTTTGCACCAAAATGGGACCCCAAAGAAAATTGGGAATATATGTTGGATATGCTCTCTCTCTTTATAATCATTTTTAGATCGTCAAATAAGGTAATGAGAATTAGAAAACCAAAGTATTTGCAAAGAATGGCATGAGTTGCTAGATACATTTCCAGATACGAAAAGGATAACTAGATCCTATATGTCAGCTAAAAATGCCCCAATTCAATTAATGTCCCTGTTGGACAATCACACGTCAGAAGCGTGGTAGACCAATCGGTTCCATAAATGAAAATCTTTGAAAAAGAAATGGGGTAAGTGATTTTATGGAGGCAAATGATTCTAATAGTGATACTCTTCCTGTAGAAGAGGATAGAGACATAGTAAGGACTCCTCCTGTAGTCCAAATTGTTGACATAATTGAAATGCCAAAAGACGTTCAGGTACCTGAAAAGTAGTCAAGATGATAAGATCTTAATAAACTGTCTCTATAGGAAAAATATGGAGCCGACAAGAAATTATTATCGACAATATATTTGCATATAATGTAAAGCTAAATATTATGCATGAAAATGAGGATCTTGAGTCAAGAATTGTCGTGGAGATGATTGGTCAAAATGGAAAGAAGCCCTACAGGCTGAATTAGACTCACTTGCAAAACGTAAAGTCTTTGGACCTGTAGTCCAAACACCAAAAGGTGTAAAACCTATGGGATACAAATGGATATTTGTGAGAAAATGAAATGAGAAAAATGAGATTGAACGCTATAAAGCTCGACTTGTAGCACAAGGTTTGTCACAAAGACCTGATATAGATTATGATGAAACGTATTCCCCAGTAGTGGATGCAATTACATTTCAATACTTGATAAGCTTATTTGCACATAATAAGCTAAATTGGATGTTGCCATGACCTATCTATATGGTTCATTAGATACTGATATTTACATGAAAATCGCTGAAGGATTAAAAATATCAACGTCTAGTGAACATTGCCAAGGAATCTATTCAATCAAGTTGCAAAGATCTTTATATGGTCTAAAGCAATTTGGAAGGATGTGATATAACCGTCTCAATGATTATTTGATCAAGAAAGGGTTTAAGAATGATACTATTTGCCCCTATGTTTATATAATGAAATCTGCATTTGGATTCATTATATTTATTGTATATGTTTATGACTTAAATATTATTGGGACTCTTGAAGAAGTTCCCATAGTCATAGAAAATCTACAAGAAGAGTTTGTGATAAAAAGTCATCAAAAGACAAAATTTTGTCTCAGCCTGTAGATCGCGTATTTGACAAATGAAATGTTTGTTTGTCAATCAATTTACACAGAGAAAATCTTTAAAAATTTTATATGGACAAATCACATCCATTAAGTATCCCAATGATTAAAAGATCGCTGGATGTGGAAACGGGCTCGTTTCATTCTCGGGAAAGTAATGAAGTTCTTGGTCCTGAAATACCATATTTTAGTTCCATAAGAGCACTTATATATCTTGCTAATAATGCATAACTTGATATAATATTCATTATAAGTGTATTAGCATATATATTTCCTTTCCAAACTAGCTAGAGAGCCATTGGAATGGAGTTAAACATATACCTTAGTGGAATAATTGATATGTGATTATTCATATGAATCCAAGTTACAATTAGTTAGCTATGCAGATGCAGGATATTTGTTAGATCCACATTAATGCAGGCCTCAAATAAGTTATTTACATATGCAAAGCAATGGATCAATATATTTAAATGTCATGTGGATAATCTTATAAGAAAGAAACTTCCACAACTTTATATAGGGACAATGCAGCACACATAAAAGTCACTATCTACTTCTTTATTTGAGAAACTAGTACACAAGATCGGAATGCATCAATTCCAAGATCTTAAATGATGCTTTGAAGAGGGGGAGAAATACTGTACTCTTTTTTCCTTAATCAAGATTTTTGTCCCATTGAGTTTTCTTTGATAAGATTTTTAACGAGACAGTTACCATTACGAGGATATTGTACTCTTTTTCCTTCACTAAAATTTTTTTTCCCAATGGGTTTTTTCTTAATAAGGTTTTAATGAGGTATATCCCTAATGGACATACAAGAGAGAGTGTTATGAAATATTATTTGAATCTAAATGTGGATATCCATATCTTTATCCTGATTCAGTTAAGATTTCATTAGATAGAATCAATTATTTGATCATATATTGTATCTCTCACCCTTTGACTATAAATAGTATTTTGGGTGCTCCATATATGATAACTCCCTTGAGAATATCAATAATAGAATTATCTCTTCCTTCTATTTCTCTATTCTCTTTTAATATTATTTTATAACAACTTTAATATATTTTACACATAATTAACCGTATGAATTATAGAATACATACTCTTTGAGAAAACCTTCTAAATTAGAGGAAAATATATTGCATATAAAAGTTTCATGCATCTAGATTTTTCATATGATAAGACTCGAATTGTTTTCAAAGTTATTGGGGAAAAAAAGGAAATAGCACCAAAAAAAAAGTTTAAAAGCACCTTCAAATATATATCAAGTGTTGGTAATAGAAATTTTTTATATGAAAGGATATAATTAAATTCATATTTGAAGAAGGGATACAAATTAATTTAGTTGGTCTTTAGAGTATCTCTAATTCTAGACACTATTGTGATTAAGGGGTCCTCTCAATAATTACTTTCACAAGGCTTGAATCTTGGTCCTCTCTCTGAAAATATAACTCACTTGTTGATACACCTGACTCTTTTTATTATATAAATATTAATTTGAAGAAAAGGACTTTTAAGTATTACTTGACAAACAAAGTATACCTAAAGGTTTCAAAAATGGCTATTTCTTTGTTAACAAGTTATTTGTTTCATTTAATTACTGATTGTTAAAAAAAAAAAAAGCCTCACAAATTATTAACATTAAAATATGAAGAAATTTCTGAAAGGTTAATGTTTATTGTGGAATAGTTATTTATTCCATTAAGTGACTAATAGTTCTAAACAAAGCATTATATTAAATCCATGATATTTAAAAAGAAATAATATGTCAATGCTTATTACTTGTGAATGAGATGTGTTTATTCCCAATGAATGATCAATAATCGTTAATGAAAATACAAACTAATTAGATACAAAAAGTTAAGAAGATTTTTGCAAACAGCAATTGCTGGATATTGAATGATGGTTTGCTCCGACTACATAGAAAGCAATAATTAAAATATTTTAAATGCAAAGATACAATAAGTTACGAGGATATTTGTGAATCACGAGTAATTAATCTTATCGAACGCTATATTGCTTTCGCCTAACTTTCTCTCAAGCTTCCCATCAAATTATGTGATATTACAAAAGCGGTAGTAACTAAATGAAATGGACAATGATGTACTCTTGTTAAAGGGGAAAGCCAGGTGCATTCACTCAATTTGCATTCCTCATACAGAATGTGGTAGTTGTTCTGCCAAATGGATATAGAAATGTCCCATGATTCCAGTACGATAGGCGCTTTCATATACGAATTCGGCGGTCAAAGTTTCACCATCATTAATCTTGACAGAACCTGGTTTTGGATAACAAACAGACATTCCAACAGGATAACCTTCCTCATTTCCCGCTTCCTTCCCCGTTCCAATTTTTGGCGTAGCGGCACATAAAACTCTTCCGTCCTAAATTAACGAAAAACACAAATTTTAGAAGTGAATATGCATTGGAATATTTGACTTCTTACGATTAAAAAGAATCAAAACAAAATTCTTACTTAAGAATCAAAATTATACAGCTTAATAAGACATGATGCATGATAAATCACAAAGACTATTTAATTTGAGAATGATGGCAAACGTTGAACAACACCTGTCCGTATAGAGTTGTATTAACAATTCCTCCATGCACATGAGCAGTACCGTAGATGAGATTACCACCCTTTTGCACCGGGATCTTTGCTTTCTTGATATCATAATGTGAGCCACTGCCACCATTTTCTGGAATAGTATACTCTACCTGTAACAAATTACAAAATCTTTGTTATCACTTCCCCCACAAAAAAGTAATCGACAACGTAACTATTATGTTTTAGAATTCAATTGAGATTGAAATACTCTTACTTATAGCATCTCCTTAATAATTCACTTACCAGACATTTATGAACCGGTTGCGGACCATTATATGTCACCTGATCAAGCACATCAAGTACATAAAATTTAACAGGCACTTGGTATTGGTCCCAGTCAACATACTTTATTGTGTATTTTAGGGAAAGATTTCTGTTGGGGCCATGAAAATCCTTTTGTAATTTGCACGTGGAGTTATCACGGCAACAAAAGATCCCTCCTTTATAATCTGTCAATGGTTTACCGTCAATGCCTTTGTCTTTAGCCAACTCCTCCTTTGTGACATTAAAAAGGTCACATCTGCATTGGGTGCAGCCTTCGCGATCTTGTACACCACGAGTATCAATGGCCATGACTTCGATCAGCCATTTCTCTTCCCACCCTTTATCTGGGACACCGAGTTCTAGTGCAAAAGGATCTGGAATGTTCGAGCTCGTTCCCCGTGCTTCAACCCCAAAGCCCCAGTGATGTGGAAGAACACCTTCTTGGCATAGGCCAGCATTTCCCTTGAATGATTTACCATCAGAACTAGTGCGATTAGCAAAAGTAATGTTTTCCCAATATCTTATAGCAAAAAAATGGTGGAGGTAAGTCTCATGCAAAGGTACGGAATTTCCTTGTTCATCAACTAGTTCCGCATCGAAACTCTTGACTCCAATATGACCTTTTGGAAACTCAACATCCCAAAAACTTCTTTTCACGACCATTCCTGGTCCTACTTCAAACTTTTTAGTCATAAAGGTAACTGTCTTAACTTGATTTCCAAGCTCTCGTGAGCATGCTGTGCTTGATTGTAGCACTAGGATTGATGCTGAAAGTATCAACATTTTTGAGATAAAATTCATCTTGACCTGTGAACCATTATTATTGCACAATTAGTTTTTAATAATGTTTGTAATGTTAAAGCAAGTACACTAGGTAAGTTTGATGAAGACAATGAGTTAGAACTTCGATTATAAAATTTGCATACCACGTTAGAAGAAGACGACGAGATGACCATGGTGGAGATTTGGCCTTTGTCAAGAGTCCAGGCAATATTTGAAATTCAAAAAACAGTTCGAGAAATTTTGTATACATATGGAACTATTCCTTGCTGCTTTTATAGTCAAGTTTTGGCGTTGGTATATCTGGCGTAACTTAATGCCAATTCAACAGTGATAACAAATGCCTTTTTCTGTTAGGCATCTAAGCTGTTTTGAGTTTATGGTTAAGTGGTTTGAACAAATTTGATAAGGATCAGCAATTATACACCTCGATGTGGGTCACCATGCAACTCTTTTGAGCTATTTATAATTATAGCAATTCGATTTCTGTTAAAGAGTTTTTCTCATCGAAAATTGTTTATATAACAATTTCTTTCTTGTGGTCAAATTTGTTAGAAGTTTGTTTTGTGTGATTGTTCTTGCTAGAGATTTTAATCTTTTCATAACAATTTGTTAAAGGTTTGTTTTTTTTGTGATTGTTTTTGTTAGAGGTTTGAAATCTTTATATAACAATTTGTTATATATTTATTTTTGTCTGATTGTTGTTGTTAGTGGTTTTGACCAAAAGCGTGGAAATTATATTAAGAAGGAAAAGTGTTATTCCATGTATTTTAGATTATTAGATTTACGAAACAAACTTCTCGAAGCACAAGCTCCGAACCACCATGGACATTAAGGAATTTTACCAAAAAACAAAAAATCAAAGCAAAAAAAACCAGCAAAGACATGGATGAAAGAAGAAATTATTAAAAATATATAATAAAATGATATCAGAGCAATGATAAGAAAGGATTCTTGAGAATGAAATACACAAACGGAAGGAATTTGATGTGTGTAAAATATACACAAATCTATTGCTAATTTTGATATAGTTTTGAGTTTTTTTTGTTGAAATTAGCTTTAATTATTTGATTTATTAGAAATCAGTTTGCTTCTTGTGATTTATATCTTTTCAAGTGAAAAATAAGGATTTGAGGTCAAACTTTTGTTATTTTGGCAATTGGAGAATTTTAGGAGCTAAATTGAAATTGTTAGGATGCTATACTTACTTGGAATCAGAACATGTTTATGAAGAAATCTCCGTATCTTCCTCTCCAGTAGTCCAACTTAGGTAATTCAAGATACTTTGGAAAGAAGGAAGAGAGCTACAGTTTGCTGTTGGATACTCTTTCAAATTTCCAAGCCTTTTAGGAGAAAAAAAAATGGAGACAAGCCAGAAAATGCAACCTATCATGGATCCTGTCAACCCTTGACCTTACTATAGTAAATCATCTATGTCTTGTGCTATAGAAGTCCAATTAAGATGATTTTAAAGGCATTGGTAAGCTAAGACATATAGTTACAACTTTCATGAAGATGTCCATGTCTAATTCCCACTATAGAAGGCCACATAGATGTAAGAATTAATAAAATTATGTGCTATCAAAGCATCCCATAGCCCCCAGTGGGAAATCACATGGGATTATGGGAATGATGTAGAAAACACTGAATTGAGCTATTTTAGGCCTATGGGATGCACAACTATATGTTTTGAACCTGTTCTTGATAATTAAGATTTACTCAAGTCCTAAAACATAAAGAAGACTATAAATACATATCTTGAGATGCTTTAGAGAGGTATTTTGGCCATCTTTGGCCAAGGGCTCCGCTAGAGTTTGATGGCTAGATCAAGAATAAAAGGCTTATGCTCATCAATTTATCTATCTTTTCATCTTTTCTTGATTCATGTTTATGATATTCCTTCTATTATTGGTTGCGAATATTCTAATCATGTTTAGTGACTAAATATTTTCTTTGTTAGGATGATGATGTAACTTATATTGGGATTATGAGACTTCTTTAATTTATTGAATATTCCTTTCTGTTCAATTGAGTTTTTATCTTTATACTTAATGCTTTTATGGCCTGATTACCCATGAATTGATATTGTGAGTTGTGTAGGTAATTGAAAAATTGGTACATTACTTAGAGCTAGAGATAGAAACCATAATTGTTAATTGTCTAGGAATAGAATATAATGATTGTGTGGGATTTGTGAGTTAAGGATTTCATAGATTTTTCATGCCTATTGTATCTTAAGATTTAATTTTTAGATACGCCAGTTGTGTTTTAAGGATGCAAAGTAAATTAGCACACCAGAGGAATCTAATGCTAATTAGAATAGGAAATACCTTATCAATTGATTTAATAGAACTTCATTAGATTATAAGTACAATATTCATAGAAACAACTAGGCGAAATCAGAACTCTAACACTTCTTCCTTCTTAACTTTTTAAAATTCAATCTTTGAAGATTCTCTTGTTAGTTAGTTAATTAGAATTGATTTGATTCCGTTTAGATTTGATTTAATTTAGATTTTGTATTTAAATTTGTGTTCTTGAATGGGAACCTAGATAGTGTCGAGATTAAGGAATCGGTACTTGGTCATATCAATCTCCATGAGAATGGTACTCTTCTCATCACTTTATTACTTGTACGATTGGGTATACTTGCCAATGCCACTATCAAAATTTCTATGACAAAAAAGATAAATCTAATGGCATGCATTGCATGTCCTACCAAAATCAAGGTAAAATTGCCAATTTCATCTACATTGATGAGATCTCCCAATCAATGGCAAAGCATCATTTGGACAATGGGGGACCATGGCCCCTTATATATATATATTAGGGAGAGAAGTTTTGTTTAATAAATAGGCTTAAGTTTTAACATATTACTCTATATAAATGATCCCACTATATATAAATAGACTTCTACAACTTAATAGTCCATTAGCTTATTTTTTAATTAAAAATAACTAAAAACTAAAAAGATCACAGCACAATTGAGCATTAATTTAGAGTGGAATTTTATTTGTTACAAATAAGCAATTAGAAAAGTTGAATGGTAAGTTCAATAATCAAAATGAGATTGTTAGCTCTAAGCTTTGCTTTGATTTCTAATTAAGGATGCTTACAAAACTTTTGACATTGTTACGTGTATGTTTGGAAATACAATAAAACAACTTTTTTTTTTTAGTAAAAGTTATTTTGAAATAATTTCACATATTTGGGTAAAAAGTTTTTATGGATTATAAGCACAAAATTTAATTATAAATGTAAAATCGACTATAAGTGAAAGTATATTTCTAAAGCTTTTAGTTATAAGTAAAAGCTTATTATTGTTGAATTATAATATTTTTACCAAAATAAACCTAAGTATAAAATATTATAAAATATAGACAAATTATTTCAGAGTTTAATTGCTATGCACTGATAATGTAAAATAATTTTATACTATCATTCAATAAGAATGTAAGAAACTATCATATCATTATGGGCAATTGCATAAATTTGAATTTCAAAAACATAACATGGCACATTCTTACATTCCTATTGGATGACAGTATAAAACTATTTTATAGTACCAGTTCATAGCAATTAAACTCATCATTTCATACCTTTTTTAATAATTTATCATACAAAAATAATTATTTTCATACAAGCTAAATAAAACACATTATTTTAAAATTACTTTTAAGTTAATACATCCAACACTATAAGGTATTAATTTTTTAGTCTTTCTCTATAAAATTAGAGTGTTGTGTTAATTATTTGTTTTAAAGTTTATAAATGTGATATATTGCTAGTCTTAATTTGGTTATCATTATCTAATTTTTATCTTAAATTTTATGGCCTCCCCAAAAATTTTTAAGCTCCGCCACTGCTCCTAATCCAATTTGAATAACCAATAGTTTCTTTACAGGATATTGATAATCTCCATAATTTTATGTAGAGGTTAGCAAGCTTACATTTTGTTTTGGACAAAAAAATCCACACCCCTCTTTATATATTTGTCAAAATGTGGAGCTTGGTTAGCAATGCCCTTCTTTATACGAGGTCGTTAATCTATTCCTTAGTCCCACAACCCACCGTTTTATACCATATCACACATTACCATGGAGAGAACAACTCACATTGCAGTTGTTGCCGGTCCTGGGTATAGCCATCTAGTCCCTATTCTCGAGTTCTCCAAGCGACTTGTTCAGCTTCACCCTCACTTGCATGTCAGATGCACCATTCCTACACTTGGCACTCCCTCTACTGCCTCCAAAACCTTCCCTCAAACTCTTCCACAAAGCATAGCCTCAACTTTTCTTCCACCAGTTGACCCCAATGACCTACCACCTGGGCTTGCAACCGGAGTCCAAATGCAGCTCACGTTGACCTACTCTCTGCCATTCATACATGAGGCCTTGAAGTCCTTATTAACTTCAAGGACACCCTTGTGGCTTTGGTGGTTGATAATTTTGCCTATGAGGCACTAGATTTTGCTAAGGAGTTCAATATGTTGTCCTATATTTACTTCCCTAAATCAGCTTTGACACTCTCAATGTACTTCTACTTGCCAAAGTTGGATGAGGAAACATCAAGCAAGTTTAGAGATCTTCCAGAACCTATTCAGATGCCAGGTTGTGTGCCACTACATGGCCATGATCTCCATCGACAAATTCAAGACCGGTCAAGTCATTGTTACCAACTTTTCCTTCAACGTGTGAAAAGGTTTTACTTTGTGGATGAGATCTTCATGAGTAGCTTTGTTGAACTGGAAATCAGGACCATAGGAGCATTGACTAGGGAGGAAGTGCCCTCCAGTGTACCCTGTTGGGCCCATTTCCTAAACAGGGCCTAGTGGTGAGCCTAATAAGTTGGAGTGCCTAGGGTGGTTGGACAGCCAACAACCTAGTTCTCTATGTTGTATGTTTCTTTTGGAAGTGGTGGCACAATGTCACAAGACCAAATCATTGAGTTGGCTTTGAGTCTTGAATTGAGTAATAAAATATTCTTATGGGTGTAAGAGCACCTAGTAGTTCACCAAGTGGTGCTTATCTCAATGCACAAGATGAGGATCCCTTGCAATTTTACCATCTAGGTTCTTAGAGAGAGAACCAAAGAGCAAGGCTAGGTTATTCAATCATGGGCACCCCAGATTGAAGTCCTTAGCCACAGTTCAATTGGTGGGTTCCTGAGCCATTGCGGTTGGAACTCCACCCTTGAAAGTGTGCTGCATGGTGTGCCACTGATAGCGTGGCCACTCTTTGCTGAGCAAAGGATGAATGCAGTTACGCTTAGTGATGGCTTGAGAATGGCACTTAGGCCAAGAATTAATGGCAGTGGCTTGGTGGAAAGGGAAGAAGTTGCTGAGGTGGTAAAGGGTCAAATGGAACATGAAGAAGGTAGAATAATGCACAAAAGGATGAAGGAATTAAGAGAAGCTGCTGTTGATGCACTAAGAGAAGATGGGAGTTCTACAAAGACCCTTCATCAGTCAATTGTCATATCGAAAAATTTGGTAGTGCTATAGGAAGAAGATGGGTTTGCTTTAATTTGCTTTGTACTGATCTTGTTTTTCTATTTTTTGCAATGTCATTATGATAAAAGTCATTATGTGATTAGTGCCTGATAAAATAAAAATTGCTTTCTAGATTACTGTTATAGTTTCATTAATTATTTCATTTTCACCCTGTTCTCTATTTTAGCTGCATGTGGTTGAGCTAAATGTGAAGACTCAATATCTCGAGATTGGCCAAGAGTTATATTATGGAGTCTTCTTTTTTGAGATATCGTGTCATTTCATTTCTATCATGAATTGGATAGAGTGTGAACCAGATTCAATTAGGGTTCATATACTCCACGATGGTGGATGGGATATAAATCGTAGTGATTGTTCCACATAAAATGAATACAAAAAGTATTTCTTATTGCCAAATACTAAGGTATAACTTAAAGCAAGAATATGTTGGTATCAATGCTAGTTAAGTTTTGTGTTCTTGCTTCGGTTAATGTATATTTTAAGTTGAATAATGTTATTTTGATATAATTCATCTCATACTTCAGGTCAACACACCACCCATTTACCACTAGATGAAAGAGAAATATTTGTGTGGTCCTGGAGCACCACATGGCATTACTAAACAATCATATAAATGTATTTTACATAGGACTGTATGTTAGTGGGGATCTCATAAAAAATACACTTATATGATTAGCTGGAAGCAAAGTCACGTGGTACTCCTGGACCACACAAGAATTTCTCTTAGATAGAGTGAGGCTCCCACTTGGACAGAGTCTCACATCCATCCAATGATGGATAGGCGGTATGTTGGTCCGAAGTATGAGTTGTGCTACGTCAAAATAACATTTCCCTTTTAAACTTGCATGCAAACCTACCAAAATTGTAAAAGCAAAATATTATTCTGCAAATTAAGGAGTAGCTAAATCCTGTTACATGGCCTAATTAGTAATAGCCTATCTATACTCTTAAAAGCATATTATTTTGGTGACCTTGATTCTTTCAAGAGCACTATAAATTAAAAAAGTCTTCTATTCAACTTAAAATAGAATAACCTAAATCAAAGAAAGACAAATTGAAAGTTATCTACGCTTAATATAATCTCTTTATTGAACATCCCATCTAAAACGGATCAGGCATCAATTTTGCATTATAGGTCAAAGTTTGCGTTTAAAATTTGTAGGCTTTTGCTTCCGCTTGCTAAACAAATGTCACCACCATAAGAAAATGTGCAATTAAACAGGCTAAATGATTTTTTTTTTGGGGGGGGGGGGTGATTACAAATTCTAGCACTAAGCATTCAATATCTCTCATAAAAGTTGGTGCAAGATTAGAATTTCGTAAACATTTTTATGAAGGATAATAAAGAATAACGTTAGTTGTACAAACATCAATCCGTTAAACGTTCACTGGACATTTTGTTTAATGATATTCTTTAAGTGAAAGAGGGACAGAAAAGATTCATTTAAATTGATAGATTTACCTCTAATAAAAATTTATATCATTATTTGACATCTATAAAATATGTAATACCCGTGTTAGAAATTAATCTTTAAGAAATTTTAACTAATGATTTGAGTGCTTATAATAAATTATGCTACCTTAAGAATTATACAAGGACACCACAAGTAATTTGAAAAACAGTGGTGTTATTTGAACATATAATAATGGGCATATTGAAGGCATGCACATAAAAATATGAGAGTTAAAAGAAAAAGTTGGGCCCATAATGACGTGCATCCATCACTAATTGCATATACTACTCATGGTGTCTTCATAAATGTGTCTAAAAAATTAATGCAAATATCATTTTTGTTTGTAAAAATCAGTTTTGTGAGAATGAAGGGATTTATGTTATGGGTAAATAATATAACTCCTTCGTAAAAGCTTTAAGCTTGTCAGTTTGAATTCTTTTGTTTAAGTTACTAATATATGAAAGTTTTGTAACATAATGTTCACATTTTCAATTAACAAACGCCAGCAATTAAACATTATGTTATACATTTCTAAAATATATATAGACTCAAATGAAAATGTAACTTCATCTTCAAAACACATGTACATACAACTGCAAGTCACCTCAAGACCAATTTATGGTGGCTTTATACGTACGGCTCAATCTCACAATCCTTCAGTTTGTATTTTCAGAATAGAAGGAGGTTTCATTTTGCAAAGAACTACTGCATTCCTATAAATTCATCAATATTTCCATAAACCAGGTCCATATTAAGCGATCAAATTTAATCACATTCTCATCATGGAGGCCACAACTCGCATTGCCATAGTTTCAATTCCTGTGTACAGCCATTTACGCTCAACTCTTGAGTTCGCCAAGCGATTGGTTCAACTCCACCAAGACCTCCATGTCACATGTATCATTCCCACGATTGGTTCTCCATGCAACAAAACCAAAGCCCTTCTCGAAGCCCTTGCATCAAGCATAGACTTTATTCTCCTTTCACCAGTAAATTTGGAGGACCTACCACAAGAGACACGCTGCATTTCTGGGTAGAATCATAATGTCTCGTTCTCTGCCTTCTATTTTTGATGCATTGAAGACATTACAATCTAGCTCAAGGCTTTGCAATTGTTTCTGATGGTTTAATAAGCCAAGTGCTGCCATTAGCCAAGGAGCTCAATGTTTTGTCCTATACATATTTCGCATCCACAGCCATGTTACTCTCACTATGATTGTATTCTTCTATGTTAGACGAGACAGTTTCTTCTGAGTACAAAGACACCTATAGAGATTCCCGGTTGCATGCCAAATCATGGCACAGATCTTCCAGACCCACTTCAAGATCGATCCTGTGAAGTATACAAGGAGTTTCTTGAAGGTAACAAACGGCTCCATTTAGTTAATGGTGTATTGGTTAATAGCTTCCTTGACATGGAAGAAGGGAGGTAGGGACCATAAGAGCCTTACAACAAGAAGAAGGCACAAAAATCCCTTTTGTTTATGCAATAGGATCTTTGGTACAAGATGGGTCATGTGATCAAGGAAGTGGCATGGGGTGCCTAAGATGGTTGGACAAGCAGCAACACAATTCTGTATTGTATGTTTCCTTTGGGAGTGGTGGGACAATTTCTCATGATCAAATAATTGAGCTTGCATGGGGATTGGAAATGAGTGGTCACAAATTTTTATGGGTGTTAAGACCACCTAGTAAATTTGGCATTATTGATGACTTTGGTGCTACAAATGAGGATCCTTTACAATATTTGCCAAATGGGTTTTGAAGAGAGAAGAAGGAAAGCTTTGGTAGTTCTATATTGGGCACCCTAGATTCAAATCCTTGGTCATAGTGCAACTGGTGGGTTCCTATGCCATTGTGGATGGAATTCCACGCTTGAAAGTTTCATCCGTGGCATTCCAATAATAGCGTGGCCACTCTTTGCCGAGCAAAAGATGAATGCAGCTATGCTAACTAATGGTTTGAAAGTGGCACTTAGGCCTAAGCTTAATGAGAAGGGTATAGTGGAAAGGGAGGAGATTGCTGAGGTCATAAAGAATCTAATGGTAGGTGAAGAATGTAAGGGAACTTGCCTAAGAATGAGAGAATTGAAAAGAGCTGCTGCTTATGCGATCAAAGAGGATGGAACTTCAACGAGGACCCTAGCACACTTGGCAACAAAATGGAAAAGTTTGGGAGTTGCATAGTGGAACTAAAACTTCTACACAAGTAGTGATGAAATTTTGTATTTTAAATATGGATGTTTTTAAATATGGAAGTTTGGAAGGTTTACGCATTAATTTGTCGTCCTATGATATTTTCCACACATTTACACAATAAAAATTGTAAAGGAATCATAAATTTCATACCTTCACATACCTGTTGCATTAATTCGATTTTGAATTGAGATAAAATAGCTTAAATAGTATTTGAGTTGACTCATTTTTATCTTAAGGTTAGCTTTAAGATTTTATCATTTTGAGTTGGCCCGTCTCCAAACTAAAACAACTTATTTTACCATTTTGAGGTGGCCCTTCTCCAAACTAAATCAACTTAGGTTTAATATCAATTAGGTTATTTTTTAAATGAGTCCAATAATTTAAAATTTCGTCAAATGAGATATTGATTAAAAAAAATGTAATTATTTTTTTGCACATGTTAAGTATTATATCAAATTGCTCGATACCAGAAAGGTCGAGTTCGATCGGTCTTCCATACCACTCTGATCCTTAAGTTTGTACTAAAATAATAAAGAATTTAGAGAGAGAGAGAGAGAGAGAGAGAGAGAGAGAGAGAGAGAGAGAGAGACAGAGAGAATATAGTGAGAGAAAATGTACTTCTATCCTCTAGAATGAGGTGAAGCAGGATAGTGGCTTCGGGAGACAATAATATAGCTAGAACCTTTGTCCTTTGGCAAACTACTATCACATACCAAATTGCTTTATTCTACACTATAGTAAAGTTATAGTCACTTCTCGAAACAATAAAATCATTATTTTTTGGATCAAGTGCACATGTTGGCACAATACTAACTGATCCGTATGCAATTATATGAATTAATTTATCTATCTATAGTTTACTTTGCAAGTGTGCAAGCTGGATACTTAGCAATTTAAAAAAAGGTGCATTTTATGGTGAAGATGGTAAAAATATTTTTATATGAAAATTGTCTCTACTTTTTATATATAGATTCTACTATTTTGTGTAAAGTCTCATATAAATATGTGAAATTTATATACAAAAAATAGAGACAATCTTAATGTAAAGATATTTTTAACATCTTTACCACATAAACCACCAAAAAAAATTGGTGCCTGTAAGAAAAGGCTAATTAACTTAGTGGTCAATTTACACGGCAGCACATGGATAAAAAAAGCCTCGATTTTTGAAGTGTAATACATTTCTCTATAATAAATAATCATGCAATCTCGTCTTGCATGTGTTGTGTATGAATTAAAAAATAAATAAATGAAGTTGGAATCTTTATAGTTATATCAGATCAACTTTAAAGCTAGCCCTTTGCAGTTGACCTGTTCATGTATCAATCTTCCATAAATAGCACTCTCGAAAATATAAAAGCCAAGTAAAACCAAGGTACGATTTCATGGAGAGGAAAACTCACATTGTAGTAGTTTCAGTTCCTGTTCTTAGCCATCAACTTGCTATTGCCGAGTTGTGCAAGCGACTCATTCAGCTTCACCCTAACCTTCATGCCACCTTCATCCTTCCAGTAATAGGGTCTCTTTCCAATGCCTCCAAAACCATCCTTGATGCTCTTTCTTCTCTCAGCATAGACACCATTTTTCTTCCCCCAGTGAACTTGCCACAAAGCACTGTCCCTGCACTTCTGTTTCCACTTGCAATGTCTCAATCACTGCCATTTATCGAAGATGCTTTGAAGTCACTCACCACAACATCACAGATAGTTGCTTTGGTTGCAGATTATTTTGCCTATGAAGTGTTACCATTTGCCAAGAATCTCAACATCTTATCATATATATTCTTACCTACCGCAGCCTCGGTGCTTCCACTTTGTTTTAATTCCTCAATGCTCCACGAAACAATCACTTGTGAATACAAGGATCTGAAAGAACCAATCCAGATCCAAGGTTGTGTACCTATTCATGGAAGGGATCTGCCAAACTCGCTACAAGATCGGTCAAGTGAAGTTTACAAGCATTTTCTTCTGCGTTCCAAAGGACTACTTCTAGCTGATGGCATATTGGTTAATAGCTTTATGGAATTGGAAGCAGGAGCTGTGAAAGCTATGATGGAGGAAAATGGTGGTAACCCCTCTGTGCACATGGTAGGGCCTATTGTGCAAACTTTGCTGAGCAATCACACAAATAATGGTTCAGAGTGTTTAGCATGGTTAGATGAGCAGGAACACGGGTCTGTGTTATTTGTCTCGTTTGGTAGTGGGGGAACAATATGTCAAGACCAAATGAATGAGCTAGCTCTAGGGCTTGAATTGAGTGGCCAAAAGTTTCTATGGGTTGTGAGGGAACCAAATGACATACCGAGTGCTAACTATTTTAAAGGCTCCTCTGGACAAGACCCGTTGAGTTTTTTACCATCTGGGTTCTTAGAAAGGACCAAAGGGCAAGGGATGGTGGTTCCATATTGGGCACCACAGGTTCAGGTACTTGGCCACAAGGCCACTGGTGGATTCCTCACTCATTGTGGCTGGTTTTCTACCATTGAGACTGTTGTACATGGCTTGCCAATAATAGCTTGGCCACTCTTTTCTGAGCAGAGAATGATTGCCACCATTCTTGCTGATGGCCTGAAAGTGGCCATAAGGCCAAAGGCTAATGAGTGTGGCATTGTGGAAAAGGGTGAAATTGGCAATGTGGTGAACAGTTTAATGGTCGGCCAAGAAGGAATGGGGATTTGTGAGAGAATGAAAGTCCTACAAGATGCTGCTGCTGGTGCAATAAATGAAGATGGGTCTTCCACGATCACCTTGTCCCAATTGGTTGGAAAATGGACGAGTTTTAGAGCCTGCAAGGAAAATTAGACTCGTAGTTTTGACTTTTGTTGCATGCATGATTGTTTTTCTTCGCAGTATCCTTTTCATAAAGAGGGGTTGTGTTAATTATACACCAAAAAGGGCTGATACCCTAACACTTTCTCTATATTTTTTTCTCCATCAATTATTTTTTTTACAATTATTTTCTCTTTTCTCTTTCTGTATTTTTAAGTTGTCTACCTCTTCGAGCTTCAAAAATCATTTCTCCATAAATAAATAAGAAATAAGAAATGATTTTTGTAGATGCTTCCATATAGACATCTTGGACAACTCTTATTGACTGGTGTAAAAAAATAAAGTAAAAAATTTAAAATAAAACTTTTGAGTATTTAATTTACCCATTGATGTAACACTATGTCTATGATTGTTTCCTATAGCTTTGTATCAATAATATGGCTCTAAATAAATAGATGCTCAAGCTTGTGCAAAAAATAAATAAATAAAGAATGATGTTCTATCTAAACAATGTTACATTTGAATTTTATGTTATATATATATATATATATATGGAAAATTTCATGTTAGTTAAAGGTTAAAGAATACTTTTGAACTCATGCAACGTTCAAGGATGTTTTTAGGTGAGTATTTGACACTTAAAAAAAAATTAGAATCAATCTTAAATCATGTCAAATTTTAAGAAAAACTTGAACAAGTAAGCCTAATCTCTCTTATCAAATTTTCTGCCTTTTTTATTCTCTCCCCTTGTTGATCTTGTATTTCTCCTTTACTCTTATGCAATAATGATGACTAAAGAGAACTTTAATAAAGGCAAATTACGAATGAAGCAACTCTAATAAGAAGGGCAACCTTTTGGTATGTGCATATTTTCAGGCCCATATTGTTACATATGTGACATCCTTATTATTTTTTTTCTTGCTGTAACTCAATAATTGTTAATGGTTTAAAAGGATATTTCCTTCTTAATAAATTGTTATTTATTTTTACAGCACAACTAATTATTGTGAAAAAAATGTCAGAAATTATATACATTAAAGTATGAAGAAATTTCTGAAAGGTTAATGTTTATTGTGGAATAGTTATTTATTCCATTAAGTGACTAATAGTTCTAAACAAAGCATTATATTAAATCCATGATATTTAAAAAGAAATAATATGTCAATGCTTATTACTTGTGAATGAGATGTGTTTATTCCCAATGAATGATCAATAATCGTTAATGAAAATACAAACTAATTAGATACAAAAAGTTAAGAAGATTTTTGCAAACAGCAATTGCTGGATATTGAATGATGGTTTGCTCCGACTACATAGAAAGCAATAATTAAAATATTTTAAATGCAAAGATACAATAAGTTACGAGGATATTTGTGAATCACGAGTAATTAATCTTATCGAACGCTATATTGCTTTCGCCTAACTTTCTCTCAAGCTTCCCATCAAATTATGTGATATTACAAAAGCGGTAGTAACTAAATGAAATGGACAATGATGTACTCTTGTTAAAGGGGAAAGCCAGGTGCATTCACTCAATTTGCATTCCTCATACAGAATGTGGTAGTTGTTCTGCCAAATGGATATAGAAATGTCCCATGATTCCAGTACGATAGGCGCTTTCATATACGAATTCGACGGTCAAAGTTTCACCATCATTAATCTTGACAGAACCTGGTTTTGGATAACAAACAGACATTCCAACAGGATAACCTTCCTCATTTCCCGCTTCCTTCCCCGTTCCAATTTTTGGCGTAGCGGCACATAAAACTCTTCCGTCCTAAATTAACGAAAAACACAAATTTTAGAAGTGAATATACATTGGAATATTTGACTTCTTGCGATTAAAAAGAATCAAAACAAAATTCTTACTTAAGAATCAAAATTATACAGCTTAATAAGACATGATGCATGATAAATCACAAAGACTATTTAATTTGAGAATGATGGCAAACGTTGAACAACACCTGTCCGTATAGAGTTGTATTAACAATTCCTCCATGCACATGAGCAGTACCGTAGATGAGATTACCACCCTTTTGCACCGGGATCTTTGCTTTCTTGATATCATAATGTGAGCCACTGCCACCATTTTCTGGAATAGTATACTCTACCTGTAACAAATTACAAAATCTTTGTTATCACTTCCCCCAGAAAAAAGTAATCGACAACGTAACTATTATGTTTTCGAATTCAATTGATATTGAAATACTCTTACTTATAACATCTCCTTAATAATTCACTTACCAGACATTTATGAACCGGTTGCGGACCATTATATGTCACCTGATCAAGCACATCAAGTACATAAAATTTAACAGGCACTTGGTGTTGGTCCCAGTCAACATACTTTATTGTGTATTTTAGGGAAAGATTTCTGTTGGGGCCATGAAAATCCTTTTGTAATTTGCACGTGGAGTTATCACGGCAACAAAAGATCCCTCCTTTATAATCTGTCAATGGTTTACCGTCAATGCCTTTGTCTTTAGCCAACTCCTCCTTTGTGACATTAAAAAGGTCACATCTGCATTGGGTGCAGCCTTCGCGATCTTGTACACCACGAGTATCAATGGCCATGACTTCGATCAGCCATTTCTCTTCCCACCCTTTATCTGGGACACCGAGTTCTAGTGCAAAAGGATCTGGAATGTTCGAGCTCGTTCCCCGTGCTTCAACCCCAAAGCCCCAGTGATGTGGAAGAACACCTTCTTGGCATAGGCCAGCATTTCCCTTGAATGATTTACCATCAGAACTAGTGCGATTAGCAAAAGTAATGTTTTCCCAATATCTTATAGCAAAAAAATGGTGGAGGTAAGTCTCATGCAAAGGTACGGAATTTCCTTGTTCATCAACTAGTTCCGCATCGAAACTCTTGACTCCAATATGACCTTTTGGAAACTCAACATCCCAAAAACTTCTTTTCACGACCATTCCTGGTCCTACTTCAAACTTTTTAGTCATAAAGGTAACTGTCTTAACTTGATTTCCAAGCTCTCGTGAGCATGCTGTGCTTGATTGTAGCACTAGGATTGATGCTGAAAGTATCAACATTTTTGAGATAAAATTCATCTTGACCTGTGAACCATTATTATTGCATAATTAGTTTTTAATAATGTTTGTAATGTTAAAGCAGTTACATTAGGTAAGTTTGATGAAGACAATGAGTTAGAACTTCGATTATAAAAATTGCATACCACACGAGAAGAAGACGACGAGATGACCATGGCGGAGATTTGGCCTTTGTCAAGAGGCCAGGCAATATTTGAAATTCCAAAATAACGGTTCGAGAAATTTTGTATACGTATGGAGCTATTCCTTGCTGCTTTTATAGTACAAGTTTTGGCAATGGTATATCTGGCGTAACTCAATGCCAATTCAACAGTGATAACAAATGCCTTTTTCTGTTAAGCATCTAAGGTGTTTTGCGTTTACAATTAAGTGGTTTGAACAAATTTGATAAGTATCAGCAATTATACACCTCGATGTGGGTCACCATGCAACTCTTTTGAGCTATTTATAATTATAGCAATTCGATTTCTGTTAAGAGTTTTTCTCATCGAAAATTGTTTATATAACAATTTCTTTCTTGTGGTCAAATTTGTTAGAAGTTTGTTTTGTGTGATTGTTCTTGCTAGAGATTTTAATCTTTTCATAACAATTTGTTAAAGGTTTGTTTTTTTTGTGATTGTTTTTGTTAGAGGTTTGAAATCTTTATATAACAATTTGTTATATATCTATTTTTTTCTGATTGTCGTTGTCAGTTGTTTTGACGAAAAGCGTGGAAATTATATTAAGAAGGAAAAATGTTATTCCATGTATTTCATATTATTAGCTCTACCAAACGAACCTTCTTTAAAGCTAGTAATCAAATGGTACATTTTGTTTAATATGAAATATAATAAATTATGACGAATTTTGTCGAATAAGATAAAATGAAATATCATTCTTAGATTATTATTATTATTATTATTATGTAATTGTTTAATTATACAATGAAACAAAATTTTCGTTCTATTATACAAAATCTTAATTCATGTGAATTATAAATTTATTTTATCATATAATTAAGATATTACTTCTTAATTCAAGTATGTTGCGAAGATAGGTCATATAATGGCAACATGCTTAGGAACATCTTATTGTATAACTCTTGCTTTAGATCTTTTAAATGTCACTTTGTTCCTAGGCATTGGAATAGGGCATATGCTTGCAAATTCTGCTGAGGATTCTTTGTCTAATACATGGCTAGATTAGGCTCTGACATCCTAGATTATGTCTTGTATCTTAATTTTTAGTTGCTATTAATGAAGTTTATTTCCAGTTAAAAAAATAAGATAAGAGTTTCTTATACATACGTTTTTAATATAGTAAGTGTGAAGAATTCATTCTCCAGAGTTTTTAAATATATATTAAGTGTGAAGAATTCATTCTCATCTTCTGGGCGCAACCTCTTGTTAGAATTTTTTTTTTCTTAAGAGTAGTATTGTTCCCGTTAGAGGTTTAAACTCTTTATATAACAATTGTTATATGTTTATTTTTTTCTGATTGTTCTTGCAAGTGGTTTTGACCAAAAGCGTGCAAATTATATTAAGAAGGAAAAATGTCATTCCATGAATTTCATATTACTAGATCTACCAAATGAACCTTCTTTAAAGCTAGTAATCAAATGGTACATTTTGTTTAATATGAAATATAATAAATTATGATGAATTTTAGTAGAATAAGATAAAATGAAATATCGTTCTTGGAAGATTATTATTATTATTATTATGTAAATGTTTAATTATACAATGAAGCTGAAATATTTCCTATTGTAATAACTTTTACAAAGTAGTGAAGGATTATAGTTCATGAGAAGTTGACACATGATATTAGTTTCCTTGTTTTGAGTTTAGATTATTAGAATTAATAGATTAGTATATGAGTTTTATTTAGATGCACTAACAATGTAAAAAAAATATACATAATCAATCAATTATATTCTTTCATTCGTATAACCATTCAAGTTATATCTAGTTAAGTCAAATACTTTTGTTGTTATGATAATATATAATTAGATATTTATATAAAAAAATTTTATACTAACAGTGTATACAGATTAAATCCTTAATAAATCAATAAATTATGTTAACTTTTACAAAGTAGTGGAGAGAGGGGGGAAAGAAATAGAAAGGAAAGGAATAACTTTCCCTTGTTTGGAGAAGAAAAATATTTGGGAGACGCACTTTTTGTAATGCACTATGCGATACATACAGGAAAGAAGAAAAAAACAACAAAAATGCTTAGATGATAGGTCTCACATAAATATTGCTATTTTTATTCAAATTTTTTTTATTCAGAAACTTACTAGCGTAAATAGTATAAGCGCCGATAAATTTTGTATATATTACATAAAATTTACCAGCATTTGCACTGTTCATGCTACAAAAGATGTTGGTAAGTTTTTTTTTTTTTTTGCCAAAAATTACCAACGTGAACAATGTATATGCTAGTAAGAATTTTTTTTTTTTTTACAAAATATGCTGGTAAGTTTGTTTTATGTTTACAAAATTTACTAGTATAAATAATGCACATGTTAGTAAGTTTTTTTTTTTTTTACAAAACACTTTGGTAAGTTTTTCTTTTTACAAAACACACTGATATTTTATTTTTATTTCTTACAAAACTTATCAGCGTCTACACTGTTCACGCTATAAAAGACGCTGGTAAGTTTTTTTTTTTTTAAACAAAATTTATCAGTATAAATAATGCACAAATATTTTTATCATTTTTCTCATATTCAGTATGCATTGCATCTACATCTATTATTTGTACGTCCGCTTATCAATTCTCTTTGGATAAAGGGAAAAATAAGAAAAGAAAATTTAAACAGTACAAAATACTGGATGGGCCCATATGAATAATAAACATTTTTTTCTTCTCCCAATCGAGCGAAAAAGTCGACGAAGGAAGAGGGATGTTTTGGTTTTCCAACTTTGCCTTCCTTACATAGATCCAAGAGAGAGAACGAAAGCAAAGAGACGTGGAGATGGTAAAGAAGGGGGCATACGGTCAGCAACACCAATTAAGATGTTATGTGGTCCTTCTCTTCCTTTTTTTTTTTTTTAAATCAATCTTTCTAAAAATTTCAACTAAATAATTTTAATTTTTTATTATTATATTATTAAAAATAAATAATAAAAAAAATTTAATTAATATATACTAATAATATAAAATATTTTTTTTTTATAAAATACGTTGATAAATTTATTTTTTTACAAAATTTATTAACAAAAACAATGCACACATTAGTAAGTCTTTTTTTACACAAAACACACTGGTATTTTATTTTTAATTTTTATAAAATTTATCAACGTCTGCATTATTTATGTTACAAAAGATGCTGGTAAGTGTTTTGTTTTTTTACAAACAAAACTTATCAACATAAATAATATACAAATATTTTTATTATTTTTCTCACGTTTAGTATGCATTATATATACGTCTATTATCTATACGCATTATCACTTCTCTTTGGATAAAGGGAAAAATGAGGAAAGAAAATTTAAATAGTGCAAAATAATGGATGGACCCCACATGAATAATAAACATTTTTTTCTTCTCCCAACGAGCGAAAAAGTCGACGGAGGAAAGGGGATGTTTTGGTATTCCAAATTTGCCCCTGTTTCCTTACATAGATCCGAGAGAGAGAACGAAAGCAGAGAGACGTGGAGGTGATGAAGAAGGGGGCATATGGTGGGCAACACCAATTAAGATGTTACGTCGTCCTTTTCTTTTTTTTTTTAAAATCAATCCTTCTAAAAATTTCAACTAAATAATTTTAATTCTTTTATTATTATATTATTAAAAATAAATAATAAAAAAAATTAATTAAGATATACTAACAGTATAAAATAGTTTTACACTGTTAACTAATAAAAATAAGAGAAAGTAAAAAATCATGGTAGGTCCTTTATTATAATGGATAGTTATTTATATGAGTTGATACTTTCTATTATTTCTATTGACTCATAGTATGAAACTGTTTTATATTATTAATATATTTAAATTAAATTCTAATAAAAAATACCCAAAATATAAGCTATATAAAATTTTAAAATATTTCGATTATCAGTATTTTATTCTAAATAGGCATTTTATTTTAAATAACATATTACATAATTTTTTGTTTTTTTTGTGCTATATTAAAAATTTAAATACTAACTAAATAATACTAAAAGTATTATTTAATTGATAAAATATATTTTTAAGTAAAATTTTTAAAATATTAAATTAATTTAAATTAATTATTTTATTTTAAATAATTTTGATAGATATTTTTCAATAATATTTTTGATATTATTCAATTAATAAAATATATTTTTAAGTAATATTTTTAAGTAATATTTTTAAAATATTATATTAACTAAAAATATTAATTTTATTTTAAATAATTTATTTTTATTAATATTAATTTAATCTAATAAATTGATGTTATTTTAAATTATTAATAAATAATATATTTTTATTTAATATTAATTAATATAATTAAAATACCTTTTTTAATAAAATAAAAATAAAATTATTATTTAATTATATTTTTCTTTTCTTATAATTTTTTCACATAAATATATAAAAAAATTATTTTTCTTTCATTTTTTTTATCCAAACATATTTATAAAAGATATAAATTCATTCCATTTTTTTTCATCCAACTTCTTTCTTCTTAGCACCCTTCTTTTAATTTTTTTCCTATATCCAAACATCCCTTTACTTTCGCAGCAGTTTCTGTGTTTCTTCGTGGTCCAGCCGCCACCACTGGCCCTTTTGAAAAAGCAAGCATTCAATTTCTTGTGAAAGTAAAACACGTCTTTAGTTTTATTTTTTTCACACAACAAACAATCATGTCACACCTATTTTTGCATTCTCTTCCTCTTCTTTTTTTTTTTTTTTGTTATTTTTGTTCTCTGTTGAGAATGGATTCGACTCCGGAGTTTTACCAGAACGTCGTCGTAATGAGGCACGGCGACCGCATCGATAGCTTCCACCAAACGTGGGTATCCACCGCGACCCGACCCTGGGACCCGCCCCTTGTTCAACAGGGTCGGGTTCGGGCCTTCAAAACGGGTCGAAACTTCCGCAACAATCTCGGCTTCCCGCTCCACCGCGTCTTCGTGTCTCCCTTCCTCCGCTGCGTTCAGACCGCCGCCGAAGTGGTCTCTGCCCTCTCCACCGTCGCCGACCACCCCGACGCCCTCACCGGCGACGGCCTTCCCATCGATCCTTCGAAACTCAAGGTCACAAACTCCGATTCCCCGCCCCCCTTTTCTTTTTGTTTCTCGCTCTAATATTCAGTTTATTTAAATTAATTAAAACAGTTCTTATGGTTTTTTGGATCGCGGAATATTAGATTTTAGTAATTTAGCTAAATTTTTCTTTTCCAGAGTATGGATGCACGTATTGACGAAATAATTTTAAATTTTTATAAGTCAACCAATGCTATAATCATCCATGTCTTTCACAAAAGATATCAGCAGTTGGGATTTTTTTTTTTTCATTTTATTTATATATAGTATGACATGATAACTATAATGTGTGGTTGATTTAGCTTATTTTGTGCTCAAATTAGGTTATAATTAAAACCTTGCGGAAAGAGTTTTTTCGATTTTTTTTTTTTTAATTTATGGAAACCAAACATGCACCTAATGCGTTGCTATAGCTCTGATTTTCAGGGTTGTATAAAGGACAAAGCATTAACTCTTCTTAGTTCTTACATAATATTCTAATTCTAGTCATCCATTCTCTCAAGAAGTGACAATTTTGTTAGTTACTTAGCTTATTGTATAGAACTATAGATAGATGTTGAAATTCGAGTTTCAAAAAGAATTTTACTATAAATATAAATAGGTTTTCTAGTTATTGTTACTGGACTCAGTGTTAATGTTTGATTTGTCTATATGGAATGTTTGAAGGGTAAATGTTAACATGTATATAGGCATTGCAACGAAAGAGGTTTTAGTTTCATTGGTGGAAGTTGAGCTGTAGAGTTTTTATGAGAAAAAGTCTAACCCGTTATTTCATTGCTCTTCTATGCACTTAATAGCATGACTTACAACTTCTGAGAATTTGTGAGTAGATATATCAACCAGCTTTTAAGATGCTGTAGCTCTCTCCCTTACTTGCACAACTGCAGGTCTCTGTTGAATATGGATTATGTGAAATGATGAGCAGGAAGGCAATAAGGCTTGAGGTGGCTCCAAAAGATGGAAATTGGGGTTTTGATATATCAGAGCGTGAGGCCATGCTTCCAGCTGGGACAGTGGATAACAATGTAGAAAGGGTCTATAAAGAGGTATAGAGTACTTCATCTTCGTTTTCAATTGCAAATGTTTTGGCACTTGGCTGTTACACATATCATATATGCATGAAAACATCATGACGGCTGATGAGAACCCTTTTTTTCCTTTTCTCTTGTGAAACGTCAGTTGCCCCAGTGGGAAGAGTCTGTTTCACGCACCAGGGATAGATATGAGCAAATAGTTAAGGACCTGGCAGATAAATATCCTACTGAGAACTTGCTGCTTGTCACACATGGTATGATATTCAATTTCTTGTCAATACAATTGTAAGATAGATCTGTTTTGAAATGCTGGATTTGTAGGTGTAGGACAATATCATTCCTTGTGAAAAGGCGGCTTTAGTGCTTGTTTGGTTTAAATTATTTCCAACGGAAAAGAAAGAATTTGACTTCCCGAGTTACTTTTAGTAGAAGTAATTAAAGAGCTGCTTCTACTAAAAGTGTCTCGAGAAGCCAAAATTTCTCTTTCAGTTGGGAAGAACTTAAAACAAACAGGCTTATTTGGGAATCTAATTCTAGTTTTTCCCCTTTGGTTACATGAATAATCAACAAAAATAACAACAATAACTAAGTCTTGTTTCACTAGACTGGGTCGGCTACATGGATTAGACACCATAGTGTTCTATCATAAATCATATTTATAATCAGCAAGAAAAAATTCACAAAAAGGCAAGAAAGACCTTGAACCTGTTGGTCAATGTATGGAGAAGGTGCCTCTTGTATGAAGTGTGCAAGAGTTTTGTCAGTTGAATAATTGAATTGTGCTTTTTGCAGGGGAAGGAGTTGGGGTAACTCTTTCTACATTCAAACAGGGTGCTACAGTATATGAGGTTGATTACTGTGGATATTTGGAACTTAGACGCCCTATTTTCAAGAAAGGTCAGTCATTTACTGCAGGAGAATTTGAAGTACTTACTCATACTGGCGTAAGCTATTTACTCCCAAGTCCTTTGGGCAATGACACCAGTTAAACTTCATGATGACCTTTGATACGCAGGATTCTGAGTTATGCTCTGGCTATTTTATATTGGAGTCCACCAAATGACTTCTCTGTCGTGAATCCTTGATTGGAAATGAGTAGGAAAATTAAAACAGCATTATGCTTCCCTCATGTATCATTTGCCTTGATTGAATAGTAGACATAGGAGAAGAGGGGGGGAAAAGGAGGAAAAGCAATAGAAATAAGTGGACTCTATTCTTCCATGTGTTCAGGATAAATTAAAAAAGCACATTAATCTAAATGTATGGAAAATTTGATGTCTGATTGAGCTTAATGGTGGCGTATTATCTATGTAGCCAATTCTAATAAGTCGGAAAAGAAACATGGTTATTATTGTTGTTGTATGCATGATAAGTTAAAAGATACTTTTATTGTTGTGTTGTGAGTATAGAACTTGTCCGCTCGAAGGAAAGGAAAGGAACATGCTTGTAATGATATTAGTACTTTTGTGTGTATTTAAAAGGGATAGTTCTTAATGTTAAAATCTATTTCTTGTCCCTAATTCAGCTTTCTTGTAACGCGATCCTGTCTTAAACTTGTAAATATGTTCAATTTATTTGTGAGACTAGCAACCATATAAAATTCTCCTTGCTTATTGCTTCATGAGTTCATGTGGGCTATGGTTAGTGGTGGCAGGATGGATGCTAATCGAATTTTCAGCAAACAATGATAACCAGTTAATCAATTCAGAATTCAATGTACTTAAACTACATATATTATAGTACGATACGATCTGAATAATAACAGGCTCCAATTTTTCGTTCTGACATTTGAAGATTGATATCTCAAATGTTCTCAAATTTGGGATAGATTTCAATTCATCTTACATTCCTTGTGTTTTTCCTAGAATGCCCTCGAGCACGGGGATATGGTTTGTGGATCCCCGCATTTGTGAAGGAACAGCAGCGCGTGTGGTTTAAAATTCTTTTACTCAAATAGAATTATCTTCCTTGCATTAAAATTATCATTATCATCCGCTAAAGCTAAATTAATGGTTGAGAATTCCTGTTATTTTTATTATTACGGAGGATCTTTGTGAGGGCACATCTTTCTGCAGTGCAGCTAGGCTTCATGGATATGTCAATGGATTGCTAAAAAGGATCCTTAAAAAGGAATGTTAATGAATATAAAAAATTCCAATATTTGGGAGGGAGTACAATAATTTCTTTTAGAGAAGAATTATGACTTTTTTTTCCCCTTGCGAAGGAGGGTTATTACATTTTATCTAACAGACAAAAATACATTTGTAAAAAAATTTGCAAAGGGCTCTTATTTGTTAAAAGTTATTGTTTGTACTCAATGTATGATTACTAGTTGTAAATTAAGTTAAAGGTACTATATATTAAAATATGTAGAAATTTGTAAATAACTATTTTTTTAGTAACTTTTATTTTCAATAAACGGGTAATAATTGAAAATGAAGTTTTAAATTAGACGGGTGATGTTAAGAAAATTTTTACAAATGGTTATAGCATATTAATAAGGTGTTATTTGTTCTTATTGAGTGGGTAATTGCAAATGAAGTTATATATTAAATACATGAAGTTAAGAAGAATTTTTGACAGGCAATTACCTTTTGTGGTTATTTTTGTTCTTGTTTAATGACTAAACACTTAAAATGGATTTATATTTTAAAGCCATGAAATTAAGAATTTACAAATGATTGTTGGCTGTCAGTGGCTAAGAGGAATAAACAAGGGGTGCGTTCATCTGTGGTTAGTTGATAAAAATATATTTTTTTCATAAAAAAGGTATTTCTTAAAATTGTTTTAGTCGTTTTAATATTTTCAGAAAAAAAAAGAAAATAATCAATTTTTTACTTTTGACTAAAAAAGAGAGAAACTAAAAAAATTTATCACATTTTTTTTACAAAAATATCCTTACAAATATTTTGAAAAAGACTATATCTACACCTCTGTTGGAAAAAAAAAGTAACTTTCAAGTATTTTTTGTTGATTTTATATTTAATTGATTTATTTTTAATTAAAAATAAAAATCAAATAATTATAAATTTCTTTTGAAAAGATTTGCCATGTGTAAAAAGTATTTTTTTTGTTCATCCAGTCATATTTATTGAGAAGTGATTTTTTATGTCATCAATTGTTTTATAAGAAAAAAGTATTTTTTGTATTTGGCACATTTAAAAAGTTTAACAACTTCTAATTTTATTAGTTTTTTTATGTGGTTAACAATCTCTAATTCGAATAAAAAAATATTTTTTTATAATAAAATTCAAATATAAAATAGTTTCATGCTTTTACTTCTTATTTTGGGAAGTAATTTTTTATAAGCTTATCCAAATGCACACAAAGGCCAGAATCTTGTATATAAAGATACAATCACATATAAAGATATTTTTCAGTGCCCACTAATTAATCACATAGAACACAATCATGCTATCTCTAAACTTCCCTTCGAGCTCCCTGTTACATTCCAAGATCGTACAAACGCAGGAGGGATAAATCAAGATGAGTGGTAGTCAATAATAAGATCCATGAGACTTTGGTAATTCTTCTGCCAAATAGACGTAGAAATGTCCCATAAGTCCCGTGGTATATTTGTTTTCATGTATGAATTCTACGGTCAAAGTTTCACCATCATTTATCTTGACGGAACCTGGATTTGGATAACAAGCAGACATTCCCACAGCGTAACCTTCCTCATTTCCTGGCTCCTTTCCGGTTCCATATACTGAGTTAATTGCGCATAATACTCTTCCATCCTAAATTTAAAAAAAAAAAAAAAAAAAAAAAAAACATTTTAAAAGTGAAGATACTTCGAAATATTTGACTAACGAATATTGCCTAAGAAACAAATCAAACACGTAGCTAAACAAAAACATAATCTACGATTACATTACCTCCCCGTATAGAGTTGCATTAACAATTCCTGTATGCACATGAGCACTACCATAGATAAGATAACCACCACTTTTCATTGGGATCTCTGCTTTCTTGATATGATAGCGTTCACCATCAACATTTTCTGGAATAGAATACTCTACCTGTAATAAATTAAGAAATCTTTGTTAGTCACTTACGCAAAAAGAAGTAATTAAATAGATTAATATTAATTTTAGAATTTAATTGAAACAAGATACTTGTCATTTACCAGACAATTATGCACTGGTTCGGAACCATTATATGTCACCTTATCAGCCACATCAAGTATATAAAACTTAACAGGCACTTGGTGTCGGTCCCAATCAACCCAACTTACTGTGTACTTAAGGGAAAGGGTCCTATTTTTCTCTTCATAACCATCCTCCAATTTGCATCGGTACTTTTCCTCGCAACAAAACAATCCTCCTTTGTAATTAGTAGTCAATGGTTTCTTATCAATGCCGAATCTGGTATCCAAATCTTCACTTGGGACACGGAATAGGTCACATCTGCATTGGGAGCAACCTTTCTTATCTTGTACATCACGGGTATCTATGACCAAGATGTTGAGTAACCATTTCTCTTCATCATATTGCTCTGGAATATCATCAGGGTGCGTACCTATTTCTAATGCAAAAGGATTTGGAAGTTCTGTCATGGTCCCTCGTGAATCACTTCCAAAGCCCCAATAATGTGGAAGAATATAATCGTTGCATAGGCCGTCGTTTCTCTTAAAACGCTTACCATAGAAACCATCTTTTCTTTCACGAGCCTCCTGTGCCATCGTGCTATTTTCAAAATATCTTATAGCAAAAAAATGGTGTAGGTAAGTGTCATACAATGGTATAGAATTCCCTTCTTCATCAACTAGTTCGGCTTCGAAATTCTTGACTCCAATATGACCTTTTGGAAACTCAACATCCCAAAAATCCCTTTTTATAATCATTCCTGGTCCTAATTCAAACTTTGGGGAATGAAAAGTAGCTGACTTGAGACGATTCGGATTCCCACCATGTCGTGACCATGCTATGCTTGATTGTAGCACTATGATTGATAATGAAAGTGTCAACACTTGAGAGATAAACCTCATGTTGCCCTGTAAAACCATTACGTTTATATAATTAGTAGTGAGTAACGTTTGTAATGTTATTTTGTGGTGTAATTAAGCTTATCGATATATCAAACATATGTTTAGAAGTTAAGTTGGCATATTATATATAACTTCGAAGAAGACAGATTAAGCAGTGGAACTTGAGTGATAAAAATTGAATATCACATGAGAAAAAGACAAGGGGATTACCATCGTGGAGATTCGGTCTTTGCCAGAAGTCCAAGCTATTTTTTATATTTTGTATACATATGGAGTTCTTGTTTGCTGCTTATATAGTGGAGTTTTAGCAATGTTATATCTTGCATAACTTGATGCCAATTCAACATAGATGTTGGATGCCTATTTTTGTCGGGTTTTGCTGTATATGCGAACTATTAGGCAACTCTCTTGAGCTATTTATAAGCTCAGCAGCTTGCTTCCACTTTTATATTAACAAAAAAATCGTTTATATAACAATTTTGTTTTTATGGTGAAATTTGCTGGGATTGTGTATTTTGTTTATTTTGATATATTGTCCGATGTATAAATATTGCTATTTTTACCCATAGTTGACAGTAAGGTTGGTTCGATGCTAATTGTAACTTAGTAACTGGCGTTTAGTTAAAGGAAGGCTTTACTTATTTTAATGACCAAAATCGCGCGGTAGTTATTTTTTATCTTAATAAGTAAAAAACAAAATATAAAAGATAACAATACAATAAACGGTTGGGATGTTTCGTATATCAGTTCGTGCAACTAATTTTCGTACTAAATAGCAATTTTGTATTTTAATACAAAGTGCATTGGATCGCGTATTGCTCCGTTGGCACTAGCAGTACTAATCAAACATGCGTGAACGTATTCTCTTTAAATAATATTATCTCATATTTGAGTCTAGTAAATAGAACAAATTAACAATGAAAAGGATTTATTCTAATAATATATTAGTCCGACTTGAGTTCAGGATTTTCAGATACTTAGACAAAAAAAAAACAGCTATTTTAAAGTGCCTAATTAACTCTCACAATAGTATGCAATGTCACGCTTATCAATCACAAGCAGATTTAAAAGTTTTTTTGCATTAATTACATACTTTGTTATATTATTAAATGAGTTATATTAAACTTAACGAAATTACCGGTGCAAATGCAATATATTATTTTACAAGGACAACTGCAATTACTCAAACAGTTAGGAAAGAAACTCAAAGCTCCACACTTCATAATTTCAACCATAAGGAAAGTGACCTAAATTAGTTGTAATGTAGACAGTTGCAATGTCTGCTTTTGGGTGTCTGACATATGATATAAGTATCAAGAATAAACTACAACGAGAGGTAATGTATTAAATATAATTTTCAGCCTGCAATTGCACGACCACAACACATCTTCACCTAGAATAAATGACAATGAAGATAAAAGTCATAGCTTGGATGGGCTTGAAGGTGGCTCCATGTGATCAAACATGTCCACTGGGAAATCATCAAAGAAGCTGTCACGGTTTTTGGAGCTTCCAATCATACCCGTTGACCCAACTCTGCAACTTCCTGATGGCTCAAAGAAAGGGAGCCCAATGGGGTGTTGTGGGCCTAGCTCAAACTCAGATGCATCAAGTGGCCCAAAGACATCTACAAAATTTGGATCATCAATTCTAGTCAAGAGATCTTGGCCTCCCATTGAGAATGTTAGGTCAGTTTGGAGTTCTGGATTCTGAGGGAATGTAATCTGTTCAGTGCTTTTATAGCTCTCAAAAGGGGTGAACTCTTGCTCAAAATGGTTTGTGTCAGAACTAGGTAGCTTGGGCTTAATAAGATCTGGTAATGGCACCATTTTGATAACCTCGGAATTCTCAATGCAGGAGAATGAGCATGGCTGTGGCTTTGATGATGATTCTCCCTCTGATGAAGAACTGAACTTAGGAGCCTGCAAGTCAAAAAATTAATGTTATCTGTAAGTAAAAATTTAAAGTGAAAAGAACGTTGCCACATGAAAGAATATTCTACTCATTTTCCAAGTCTAATTCCAAGTACGAGTAGTTAACAGAGAAAACATTAATAAATAGCATCTTACCATTTTGAGCAAGACAAACTAGATATTGAAACTAGTTTTACTGTCTCAAAAAGAACAGAATGGGAGAACTAAAATGATCAGAACTACTTCTGAATCAGAAGTAGAGAAATGTTTCAATTTTACCTCGAAAGTGCGGACATCATGAACGGCAGGAACTTTAGCTTTGTTCTTTTGTGATTTGGAGGTGGATGTTGATGCCTGCAGAATCCTAGCAAGCCTCTTCTGCCTGCTGCTCCAGAAATTCTTGACATCATTGTCTGTTCTTCCTGGCAAATAAGATGCAATCTTGGCCCATTTGTTCCCAAATTGTGCCTGCAATTCTATGACAACCCTCTCTTCCTCTAGTGTAAACTTGCACCCGCTTTGAGAAAGCCAAGAGAGACACCCCCAAAGACAAAAATCAGGTAAAATAATTCATCAAATAATTTCATCTATAAGGTTAGAAACACAATCCAAGACTACGAACAATATCAAGCAACCCCATCATTGTAACATGCATCACCAATGCTAGTAACAACCACGAATCATCCATGGATAATTGGATACACACTATCCCGGAAAAGAAATATGGATTTACTTCTAGTCTAGTAAAAACTTGTACCAACTTAGATAATTAAAATAAATCAGAGAAAACCTATCACAATAATTTCATCTTGAGGCATGTTATTTGATTATACTTTTTAGACACCAGTTATGGATACCATGTAGGATACTCATTAAAAAAACACTCATATTTCTTCTTTTTAATTTAGTGTATTGTTTTTCGACCAATCCATAAGGTGCCTAAATGTTCAAAGATGACAAGCAAAAATCATTTCCCTTTCATCTTTAAGCTTAAAAGAACACATAACTCGATGCTATGAACTATTTTTGGCAACCCCATCATTTAACATGATCAAACACACAACAGTGCAAGTAAATAAGTAACATATACTTCCATGGAAACACATGCACTAACTTTGAGGACAAGAAACATGGACTCACTTCTTGAGGTTTGGTCGAAGCTTATTGACCCAACGAAGGCGACACGACTTGCCAGTCCTTTGAAGAAGTCCCTTGGATCGAATGGAGCTCCAATCTCTGGGGCCATTCTTCTTCACGTGGTTGAGTAGCACCTCATCTTCCTCTGCTTTCCATGGCCCTTTCCTTATATACTCTTGCTCTTTTTTCCCATGCATTTTCCACTCATGCCCTAAACAACATCAAAACACGACAAGATCCTTCTTCCTTAAACTACCACACTTTTCTGTGATTCTCTCTACCTAGAAATGCTTCAACCCTTTTTCTATACTTCTCACACACTATTCTATGTTGTGTAGGCTTTTGCGGTTATGGCGGTTACTGCCTCTTTCCCACTAAAGTGCCCACGTTTGTATTTTAAAAATAAATAAAATAGATATTGTGGAATTACCAAATCTATCCTTGTCGTTAAAGTATTAGACATATCATATCTACAAGAATTTAGCATAGTGGCAGATAAGTGCCTTAATTAGGTTAATACGAAAATATATATAAGGGTTATTGGGTAAATTTCAAAAGCAAGATGTATCTAAGAAAAATTGAGCTGGTTCTTAGATGAAGAGTGTGCTTGGTTACCAAATAAATTTTAAATCCAAAAATGAATATAAGTAAAGAAATAAATGTAATTTTTTTATGTAAACAAATGTAAATTTTTCGTATTGGACAAACGATATTTTTCCTGATAATCTAGGGGTTAAAATGAGTGCAACAATGATACTTCCTTGCCAACCACGAAATTTCGAAGAGAATTGCTACTTACACGGGCACTTTTTATATCTAAGCCTCGCATTATACCACCTTAACCCTTTAATTTTTCTTCCTTTTTCTTTCAGTCATCCACGGCCTTCCTTCGTCTAATATGTGATACGTGAGGTTCGATATCTATGTATAAATAATTTTTCAATATCATTATTTTTGGAATTTAATTTAAATATACTAATAATATAAAATAATTTTATACTATCAATCAATAAAAATAGTAAAAAGTGCCAACTTATATAAATAACCACTAAAAAGTGCCAACTCGTGCGAATAACCACCCGTTATGATGAGGGATCCATCTATTTTACATTATTAGTGCATATCAATTAAACTCTATTTCCTTTATTAAAAGATTATCATATATTATTAAAAGGTTTTCATATGAAATTTCGCGTACGTATGTGATTGCTTGTGCCGGTTGCGGTTGGCTCTTGTAATGAGATTTTGTGCCTTGGGCAGCCATGGACTCACCAAATCATGCTCATTACTGCGTAACAAAAATGTTAAAATATTATAGTAAAAAGAATTGATGTACATTTAAATTTTTCCTTAAATCGTCTTGTCAATTATTATATAAGATGAACCCCTACAATCATACACTATCGCTGTATAAGAATGCATGGCTTTGTCCATGACCTCAATAAGGATGATTAATTATAAGCTGGTTTGGGTCATGGAAGATTATCTGAAGAGCCAAGTTCAACATATGCGTTTTTTGCAATGAGTGCACATGCATGGAAGACGAGTTCCTGCTTTCTAAATTTTTTGGTAACCATTCAACCTTCTTAATTAGTCTTCATGTTGGCGCTTATAATATGGGAGAAATACTTGCGCGGTTTGAGAGTACAATCATATGATAAAAATATACTTATATAATCGATCCAGAAATATAATCACGTGATACTTTTAAACTATGCAAATATTTCTCTACAGTATGGTCGACAAGGTCTTTCCATTGTTGTCACCGTTTGTATTGGAGACGGAGTTTGTAACGTGATTAATGTGCCTGCCACTTCACATGAACAGGGTTTTGAGCCTGTGCCAAATCTAAGTTTATCTGTTCAATTACGTCAGTTATAACCTTGTGAAGATCTTGGTTATCATGCATTGGTGTTAAATTTTTTTGACACCAATGGGTTGACGCCGAAGTATATATGATCAATGTTAATGAGGAGACTACACGGAAATTAAAGCTTAGGCTAGTTCTATTGATGCAGAAGATGCACATAGTCTATGCCAGAGTATATATGTAAATTCCAAGAGTTCAAAATTTACACATGAAACTTTTTACATTATGGAGATAGTGTTAATGGTTTATGACGAAGTCCGTCATGAGCCGCTGAGTTTTGGGACCAACTTGGTCCCTGAATTTCAGTCAAAAGAAAAATTAATTAATAATTGAGATTGATAGATATTATTTGAAAAAATAATTTTATAATAATTTATATTTATATTTTAAATAATTTTATAAAGTAATTCTACATAAATTATCTATTTTAGGGAAATATTTTTTGGATATTATAAATCCCAACATTCTTAAAGACACCCACTAGGATTTTAAAAAAAATTAAAATAAAAAATTTAAAATATAAAATTAAATAAATTATATGATTGGATATAAAAAGGTGTTGATGAACACCCATTTTTTCGATGTTCAATTAACACATCTCTCTATTTTATCCTTCCGCTTTCCTAATTTTTTTCACCTCCACCGCCTTGTGTCTTTGTCCCACTGCTGCCCTCTCCTGCGCCCCCTGCCGGCCGCCATGCCACTGACACCGATATCGGCCGTGCCCCCTTACTTCCTCCACATTCAGAGCCAACTATTATAGATAGGGAAAAAATAAGTCCTAATTTCAGAAATACCTCATAAATGAAGAAATTGGAGCAACAAAATCATCATCCAAACCACGGCAAAACATTAAAATCAAGCCAAAATTCCATCCAATCTTTACTTGTCAGACCAAAATCAAGCCGAAACTCTAGTTATGAGCAATAGTTGAACAAAAAGCCAAGGTCAAAAATAAAAAAAATCAATACCAAAAAAAGAAAAGAAAAGAAAAGAAAATCGAGTAACCCATAAGCACCCATTACAGAAACCTCTTCTTCCTCCATCCTACCCTCACCACTGCGCAGTGGCACGAACCACCGTTCGCTGCCATCAGTCGCATCACCATCGTGACCCGTTCCAACAACCCAACTCCACCTTGTACCACCTCGAATCTGTAACCCGCACAGGCCCACCACCATCAAAGAACCCAAACCACTCTTCCCCTCCACAATCACGACCTTGGACTACCACCAGTCACAATAGACCGCCTCATTGCACCTTATCTCTCCTTTTCCCATGGTTGCGCCACCTCCAACTTTGCCACTCTCGGAACCCCTATCCCTGCAAGCTTAATCTAGTTCCTTTATGGCTAGAATGTTTGTTGTATGGGGTCCTCGCAATTGTGCGGTGACCATGGGCGAGGGTGGCAGTGGTGCTAGAGGTGGGTGGCCGAGGGTGGGAGAAGTGGCACTCTGGAAGGGAAGAAGGGGGCAAATTGAGAGAGAGAGAGAGAGAGAGAGAGTTTTAGGAGAGAGAAAATAATAATGATAAAAAAAATAATTTTGTCAAATTATTTTATTTTTTTATTTAAGAACCGAAAATGGTCATAAAACTCAACCAGAACCACCACTTAGCTCATAGTCAGCCTATGATTTGTATATGCTGTGATTTTCTTCAATTAATTTTCTGAGTGCTGTTTAGGTAGGAGAACGTATGTTTCAGGCGCACGCTTATCGTACATGTGTTTTTCTTGCACTCTTTTCTTACCTCCTTGGCGATTAAATACGTAGGCTTGACGAGTTATATACAGTCACCAAGGCAAGAGAATTATATACTACTCCCCTAACTTTATTGAAGCTTCTCATTAATGCGAGGATGCCCTACGCTGCCGTAAAAATAGCCAAAGTTAAATCTATCTATAATTATTTACACTTATTTAACTTAATTTTAAAATAGTTATTAATTATTTATTACATTTATATTCAATATTATTTTAAATATTTAATATAATTAAGTATTTGTTAATTTTTAAAATTTTTACATACTTTTTAAAACATAAAATTAATCCTTTTAAATACAAAATAATGCAAGTTAACCCTATTTATTTATAAATATTAATGATTTAGAGCTGGAAACTTCTATATGCCTCTGAAAGCGCCGAAACACCGGTGGGTCCGGTTAATTAAATATTTAATCATATGTTTTAGGGCAACATAATGGTATCTTAGCAACTGGCCCATAAGTAAAACATACAGCCAAAATAATTGCGAATTTCAAAGTTGCCCCGTGTAGTCGCACAAGACAGATATTCTAGTCAGCTTGTATAACGCAACCCACAGTTTTGCTTGCAAAACCCTCCTATCCTATGAGCCCAGCTAAGCTAAATCCACCCTATAAAAATGGCAAATAGTAATCACCCCAAAAAGTAATTGCAAATAATAGATTAAAGTAGATTTGTTTTAACTTTTGAAGTTAAAGAAATTCTAATGTTAAAATTTTTTATATAACTAAAAAAAATAAAAAATAAATTTTTGTTTTAGGAATTATTCTTTTTAGTTTTTAATAAAAAATTAACATATATTTTTTTAAATTTAATTATTTTTACAAATTTATCTAAATATATCAAAGATAATTGTTTAATAAAATAAAGTGATTTTTTTTTACTAAAAAAATCTTATTCAAATACATCCTAAATAATTAATACATAATTATAATTTAATTTTCATACATTTTAGTGGATAACTTATTTTTATATCATTATCTTATTATTATATATTATTTTATTAATAAAAATATTTAATTTTTATAATTATTACTTAAAAAATTACAAATATAATATTTTATAATTAGATATTAATATAAATTTTTTATATTTTTTTAATCTAAATTATTAATATTCGAAATTCACTAAATTCTAACTAATTTAAGTTGAGTAAGATTGATTAGTATATAGATAAAACTGATATTATTTTTTCTATTCATAAAAGTTGAACATAAAACTTTTTTTAAAAGAAATAAATGCTAAATTATTTGAATTAAATATTAGTTATTAATCTTTTACTCTAATATTGTATCAAAATCAATTTGATATAGTTAACTTTGATTAGTTTAAATAATTTGACTTTTATTTTTTTGATACAAGATATGATATTCAAATATTATAAAAAAATATTCTTATAGAATTTTTTATCTCCCTAACTCAAATTAAATTAGGTAAAATCTACTAATCTAGCCGTCCAAATGATATATTAGTTGAAAAAAACACAACTATATATATACACACGCTCATACTCCATAGTGACCACAACTACGAGGATTTACTTCCCTTAATGGCCATAGATCTATCATCGGGGAATCCACTACCACTCCTCGTAGCCTAGTGTTTTCGATTCCTCAACAATTGTCCCGAAACCCCCCAATCTCATCAATCTCAATTCCCCTTCGTCACACACACAAATCCATGGACATTGATGGCAAGTTCCTCAACACATGCCTCCTCTTCTTGGCCACCATTGTTGTGGCCAAGCTCATATCCATCTTCATAGTCCCAAAATCCAGAAAACGCCTACCCCCAGTTGTGAAGGGCTTGCCCCTCATTGGAGGGCTACCCCGTTTCCTCAAAGGTCCAATCTTTATGCTCCGTGAAGAGTACCCTAAACTTGGTAGTGTCTTCACCTTGAAGCTCTTCCACAAGAATATTACCTTTTTTATTGGACCTGAGGTCTCTGCACATTTCTTCAAGGCCCCAGAATCTGATCTTAGCCAGCAAGAGGTGTACCAGTTCAATGTGCCAACTTTTGGACCTGGGGTGGTGTTTGATGTTGATTACTCTGTGCGCCAGGAGCAGTTCAGGTTCTTCACTGAGGCTCTTAGGGTCACTAAGCTCAAGGGCTATGTGGATCAGATGGTCACTGAAGCTGAGGTAAAGTGTAACTCTTTTTGTTTTAGTCATCTTGATTAATGTTTAGTGTTTTTGTTGATCTAATAGATTGTCTCATGAATCTGACATAGATGTATAATTGTGTTTTTTTGTGGGCCTCGATTTGTGAAATTAGCTATATCCTATTGGATTTCTTGTTTCTACACTTGAATTTAATTGTTATATTAGTAAACTGGGGGAAGAATTTGTCACACCCCTTTCTAGAAACTCACTAGCTGTAGATCCATTTTATTTATTTATTTTCTCATTTACCCGCTCGTTTTCGCTTGAATGTATAGTGTGAACCTGCATTCAATACTTCATTCGATTTGGTCACTGGCAAAACCTGCAATGAACTTTTCATTCTGCAGCTTACTGCATGTTTCTTAGTTCTATTAAATTGCAACAATAATTCAGCAACAACAGTACTTAAGCCTTATCGTCTAAGTGTGTTGGGGGGGGGGGGGGGCCTATATCATCAAACTGACTCGTAGACTATATGTTGAAGACCAAAATTCAAACTGCAACTTTGATTCATTCCCATGTTGATAAGCTGGAGAAGCTCTTCAATTCCATTTGGACTTGACATTATTTTTTAAACCATGGTTAAAATGGCATCAAACTGGCATTTCATTGTTTCTTTATGTTGTTAATAGTAAGTCTTCCCTTCTAATTTTCTCTAGTCATGTACTAAATTGGCATTATGTGCTATTGTTTCCCAAACATGAACCTGATTTGCAGGACTACTTCTCAAAGTGGGGACCAAGTGGTGAGGTCGATTTGAAGTATGAGCTTGAGCATCTGATTATCTTGACAGCTAGTAGATGTCTCTTGGGGCGTGAAGTTCGTGACAAGCTCTTTGATGATGTATCTGCTTTGTTCCATGACCTTGATAACGGGATGCAACCAATCAGTGTTCTCTTCCCGTACCTGCCCATCCCAGCTCACCGGCGCCGTGATCAAGCACGCAAGAAGCTTGCTGATATCTTTGCAAACATTATAGCTTCTCGCAAAAGCACCGGTAAATCAGAGGATGACATGCTGCAGTGCTTCATTGACTCAAAATACAAAGATGGTCGCCCAACGACAGAGGTCGAAGTGACTGGGCTGCTCATTGCTGCTCTTTTTGCAGGACAGCACACTAGTTCAATTACCTCCACTTGGACTGGAGCATATCTCCTGTCTAACAGCAAGTACCTTTCTGCTGTTGTGGATGAGCAGAGGAAATTGATGGAAAAGCATGGGGACCGAGTTGATCATGATGTCTTGGCTGAAATGGATGTCCTGTATCGGTGCATTAAAGAAGCCCTGAGGCTCCACCCTCCACTGATTATGCTGCTGCGAAGCTCACACAGCGATTTCAGTGTCAAAACACGAGAGGGGAAAGAGTATGATATTCCTAAGGGTCATATAGTTGCAACATCCCCTGCTTTTGCAAACAGGCTGGCTCACGTTTTCAAAGATCCTGACAGGTATGATCCTGATCGATTTGCTGTGGGTAGGGAAGAAGACAAGGTGGCAGGGGCATTCTCATACATTTCATTTGGAGGTGGCAGACATGGATGCCTTGGGGAGCCCTTTGCATATCTACAGATAAAAGCAATATGGACTCATTTGCTAAGGAATTTTGAACTGGAGTTGGTGTCTCCTTTCCCTGAGATTGATTGGAATGCCATGGTTGTAGGGGTGAAGGGCAAAGTGATGGTCCGCTATAAGCGTAGGGAGCTTTCTGTTAATCACTAGGACCAACTGTTTCAGTGTTTTAGCATGCTTTCATTTTTAAGCAGTTATTGTTAATCTTGCTGGTTATGCTTCAGTCAAAGATCACTGTTTATTTGACAAAGTTCACTGTTTATTTGACCATGGATATTTAGAGTCTTCATTTTACCTCTTTGTAATTTGGCAAGTGGTTTTAACTTATTTCGGTTTTAGTGAATTATAGATTTAAATAGATTGTCTATAAACATGGTTTACAGTAGCATAAAATGATGTCGTTTGGCTAATGTGTCCAACCAAACCTAGTGGGGAAAGGATGTTGTTGTTGTCGGTTTTAGTGAATTACATGATAGTCTGATAGAAGTAGTTACTTGGGTTTAGGTGAAATGGTTAGAGTAAAAATGCTGCTCGGGATGTTTGGGGCTGGTTCACCCTGAAGCAGTCTACCCCTTTGTTTTGATCATAACTGTCTCAATTCTGAGATGAGGCCAACCTGTTTCCATTTAAAAGCTAGAGAAACTTCAAAGCCCTATACAAAGTTTCACTGAAAAGACTTAGTACGTGCACACATATTTTCAACTTATCTGTTTGCAACAATAACCAAGCAACTGAGCAAGTTCTAGTGTATGTAAAAGAGAGTGCAGCCATTGAACATAGTACAGAATAGGTAATGAGATATGTAATTTTAAGTAACTAAAAGATTGCACGAATAACACGACAAAAGTTGAAGATGGTGAATATTAGGACAGCAATCCCCACTATAGTAGAACTGCTTCTCCAAGGGTCACGGAAGTACACCCACCTTAGTGTACCCATAGCCCATTTCCACTTGTTGTTGTAGTGTTCATTGAGATCTCCTATAATTTGGTGGTAGCATGTTTTATTTGTCACCACATGTTTGCAAAGACTATTAACCAGTGTTGCCAATTCCTTATCACTTCCCAGTTCATGGACAATAGCTTCTTTCTCAACCAGCAACTCTGCATCATCTTTGGTGTGAATAAGAGAGTCAATTAAAGAAACATAGTTGCAAATGTAAGGCTCCTCAGGATAGTGACACTGCTCAAAGGCTATTAGGTTCCTAAGAACACATTCTGTTGTGTGGTCTATTTTTAACTGGGGCAACTGAAATCTAGCTTTGAAACACTTGGAATATGGCAAGCAACCCAAGCAAAGGAACCAGCTGAAGAATGGCTTCTTTACAAACCTTATGTCAAGCAAGCACCTATTATGAACCTTCTCAAAGCTTACCCCAGCCTCATTCAACTTTGTTGCAGTCCTTAGCATACATTCTTTTTGAGAATAAGGGTGGTGGTGCCTCTTGTCAATGTCATAGTTCAGCTTCAATGGGAGATAGGAACATCTGATCAAATCAGTGAAATGCAGTGACTTCTCCCACTTCTTTGGCTCAAACTTTCTTTCTGAAGATCTCTGATAAGGGTAACAAGATGCAAAGTACTCATGGGCAAGCTTAAGAAACCTGGTGTGCTCTTTGACATTGCTTGGGACAACTTTCTCGTATAATTTCTCCAAAACATGAATTGGAAGCTGATTCTCAAGCAGAAGCAAGTCCCTCTGGATAGTTTTGCTAAGACATGGTTGAGTTATTATATGATCATCTTTGTGTGTCCACCGTTTTGCTTCTCTCAGAAACAGCTCCATGATGAAAACAGCATCCAACAGTGTCATGCTTACAAATTGATCCCTGCTGATATGAGGGCATTTCTGCTGGTAATAACGCCTTATGCTTTGCTCCTCTTGTTCAAGGAAGGCCTTGTAGTGCACTAGATCACGTTTGTTCACCAGGCGTTCCCAAAAGAAATGAAAATATCTATGTTTATGCTCTTGCATTTCCTCTAGTTTTTTGTTGCCATGGTGAATAGGGCCAATTGAGATCAGTAGAGGAGTATAGGCCTCCTCTTTCACATTCAAAAGACTAGCAGGAACCTTGTAGATACAACACTCGGGCCACCTTGCAGGCTCAATCATTTCTGGGATGTCAATTATTTGTTGGATAACATATTCATCAGTAGATCCCATGAGACCTCCTTTTTCTGTAGCAGTTGAGCATAGCAGATCAACCATGAGACAGAAATCGGTTGTGATTGATGCGAGAAAATTGTTTTCTTTTAATAATTTTTATATCAAGCATCTACTTATTTAAAAATCATTTAACTATAATCAAACTTGTTATTTTAGTACAATGACAAATATTTATTTTTTTACCTGTGTAGTTTACTGTTTGACATATGTAAAAATACTTTTGATAGAAGTAAAAAACTTTTTACTTCCTCTAAGAATACATCGAACAAATAAATTTTTTTCTTTTCCGTTTACCAAAAGTTAAAACAAATAATTCCTTAATAGATTCCATGCAAGTAAACATGGAAAGTCATGCTCTCACTAAGTATTTAAGAAAAACATTTTAATTTATAGAAGTAAAAAGGCTTTTATAGTATGTTTTTACCTTTTTAATATAAGTTAACCGTTAAAAACAGAAAAAAATTATTTCTTAACAAGATAAATAACCCGGGTACTCGGGTATAGATCCACCTCCTCTTCCATGTAAAGACATAAAGTGCGGATACCACACACAAAATGGCTTTGCCGCTATGGCTAAAGCCATTCTCGTTTTGCAAAGATATAATTAAATTGTTAAATATCACTTCAAACAGAAGAAGGATCAAAACTCAAAAAGGGAGACTATAAATTAAAAAATAAGAACAAAAAAAAATCACTTTGTAAAGCAACCAATGGCAGCTTCATCTCAAACAAACAAAAATAAAACAAAACAAACAAGCCAAAACAACACTAGAGGGAAGGGGATAGAAGCAAGAGTAGACTTTTCCTGATAAATAAAAGTGCAAAGCATAGTTCAGTTTTACAGTGGAGGCTGGTGGCTCCAACAGCAGTGGCTTGAACCACAAATTAGTGATAAAACAATGTCAATTACTGCAAGAATCTAATAGGCATTATCTTCATATGAAAGAGAACATGTAAGCGCACATAATATTACGAACCTGAAAGGCTGTTTCCTCAAGCAACTTCTCAGCTCCACGGTGCTGGCTCTCCAGTTCTAAGCTCTCTCTGTATCTCTTTCTGCTTTGTACAAGGACTATAGGAGTAGGGAAATTATTTTTTATATAGAATTTTTGTGAAAAAATTTGAAAAATACAGTATTTTTAATAAAATTATAAAAATGTGGTCTTTTTTCTTTTTCTTCCTTCTTTTTTCTTCCTTCACCCTTTTTTTATTTTTTCTCTTCCTCTCTCTTTCTTTTATTCTCTTTCCTCTCTTCATTTCTTTTCTCTCCTCTCCCCACTCTCATGCTCATTCTCTCTCTCTCTCTCTCTTAATAACACAAAAAAAAATTAAAAATAGAATCTGTTACATTTGTCAACAAATTCATTTATTTATTTTTTAAAAATTTAGTAATAATGTACTAGGTTCTTGACAAATCCTTTTTTATTTCTAAATCAACTAAAAAATTGAGTGGATTCTTAATTTATTATTATTATTATTATTATTATTTTAATTCACTGTAAATTCTAATGGATTCTACAAAAATCTCATATTCTCCCATTTTAAAAAAAAATCCATATTCTATTAATTATTTTACCAAAATATTTAAAAAAATCTGCATAGGAGTAAGCTTTATACAAGTAGTAAGTGAAAAATAGAAAATTCAAAGAAACAAAAGAGTAAGAGATATATAATAGAAATACAATAAAAGAGAAATTGATAATTGATATTCTAACTTTACTAGTTGATGCTTGGTACAATTAATTGGTAGGTTGAAAGTTGTTATGAACTCTTCAAATATATACTTGTTTTGATTTTTTTTTTCTTTATCTTAATTTATAACGAAGTCTAATTTAATGACAAATGATTGAGTGAAAATTCTTGTACCCCGAAAAAAAAAAAAGATTGAACGAAAAATATTGAGGGGGAACTTTGATTTTGTTTAATATTCGGTTTTTTTTTGTCAAATAAATACACAAATATTTGATATCCAATACTCTTGCCTTGCTTTTCAAACTGATTTTGCGCTTATAATTTGTTTTATATTATTATATTTTTGTTTTACTTTCTGTTCTATGGTACAACGGACGAAAATACAAGACTTGAAAAAAGAAGAATAAATTGGACCGAGTCGCGAGTCCCACATGCTTGCTTCCTTTTTCTCTAACTACGCTCTTATAGTACACAATGCCTAAATGAAAAAAGAGTTCTGCTAATGAGTATATACTTTAAAGTAATATTAAAAAACAAAAAAATATTTATACTTATTATCAGCATTTTTTTGGGATACATTTATTATTAACATTTTAATTAATTAAGAAATGTTAAATACCTTTTAAATTTTTAACATATTAAATACTTAAATTTTTATTTAACAAATTTTATATTTTATTCATTGACACTTACTTTAAAAGCACACCGTAACAACACTTATTTATATAAATAAAAGGCGTTTTGTTAGAAGAGAAACAAAACAAGTCAGATAGACAGATCATAAATGAATGCATCTGCAAAATGCAGCGGGGGAATTAATTGCTGTTTTGTTTTGTTTTGTTTTATTCAAAGGCAGCCACCAACTTGCTCTCAACGGAAGGGGCATGAGTGACATTCAAGAGTCGGGACGGCATAGCCCCACCACAGCGGTGTTTTTCATAATTGGGCCTCTGCAGTGGGTGAAGTACGTACTTACATGGATTTAATTGGCATATATCAACTATCGACTAATAAAAATATTAAAAAAAATAAAAAATTATAGTAAATTTTTTATTAAAATAAATAATTATTTATATAAATTAATATTTTTTATTATTTTTATTAATTAATAATATAAAATAATTTTACTCTATCAATATATTTAAATTAAATTCAATTTATATATGGCATAATTTTCTTTCCTTTTTTATTTTTTTAAATCCAAGATCTAATATTTAATCTTTTCTTTTCCTTATCAATTATGTCATGGTGGAGTTTATAGTGTTTAGGGTTTAGAAGGGCATTAATCTTCAGACAAAAAATATTTTTAAATAAATTCCATCAAATTCATTATCACAGTCAACATATTTAAAAATGTTGGTAGAATCTATTGATATAACATCTTACATAAAAACAAGTATAAAACCATCGTTTCTACAAGAGTGAGAGGAGACAAGGACGGATAAGGAAAGTGGGTTACAACCCACAGGCATTATTGATTCATAAAAATGGGTGCATGCACTTACTCACCGATATTTTTGGGGTAATTTGTTCTTACGATCGAGTGAACATTCTCTTGTAGAAATGCCTAGGTGTGGGGTTAGAATTAAATTAATCAGTGCATCTTTTAGCTTAAAGATAAGCATTCGATTCAATTAGCGTCAAAGTTAAGGTTAAAATTTAATTTTCCAGAAGCCACAGATTGCTTGAAAATACACTTCAAGATATTTTTGTTAGTTGCAACATGTACTAAATTTCTTAGGACCATATAAGGACTTTTCCTTATTTTAAGGATTAAAAAGAATTGGTTGTTGCATTCCAACGAAAATTTAGTAGAACTATAATCAGATTGAACTATATTGGCTGCTAAGACACTCAAGTAAAAGGGAAGGAAAAAAGGCATTCTTTTGGTTGGTATAATAACATTTCCAATATAATTGAAATTTTCTAAAATAAGATGAGCCGATGAGATCATAAGGCCATGCATTAAACAAGCCGCTGTGTACTTTGGTTTGGTTGGTTTTGGTTCATTTCACATCCAGGTGAGTCCAAGGCAGCTTTGATTTACTATTGGTCAGATCGTTTGTTAAAGCGTCTCTTTCCTTATCCCTGGCCGTGGCCAGGACCAAGCACTCTCCCATAATAGTATAGTAGAGTAATATTATTTTGACATAAAATCATAAGGGTGGACACTCATTAAAAAAAAAAAAAGACACAAAATATATTGTAATAGTGGGTGAAACCAAAATTTTGCATTTTTGTCTCTTTATGAATATTTACTCAGATGTTTACTTTCTATATTTAAATAACATTATTGTTTAAAGTAAAAAGAAATGTTTTTTTCAGCCATTTGTTAAATATCATTACAACAAATCACAGTTTATGATATAAATAAGTATTTGAAGTTGTCAATCATGGTTATCATTACAAGAAATTCTAGTATTTATAATATTAAGTGGTATTAAATTTTTCTCCTATTTTCTTTTTAATTATCTCATTTGATTTACTCCATTGACGTTGAAATAATAAGAGTCTATCATGCTTAACTTTTTGCTGCTCCTTTTTCTTTGTAAGTCCTACCGAACCATTTTTCTAAGGTGGAATTGCATGGAGATAGGTCCCACTGCTATTGCCTATCTATCGGGAGAGCCTTTTTCCATAATGGCAATCATACATTCACTAGTCAATCTTCATGTATTTCACTTCTTTTTCTTTTTAAAGGCCATAGTAGCAAAAGAAGAGTGCTAACGTTATATGATTACATCTCATCAAGCTTTTGCTTAGGAGGGATCTGGGACTCTCGCTGGCCATAGTAGTGGCAGATTAAATTTTGTCTGTTCTTATTTGGCTTTGCTTTTTTAAATGGGATGAGCTTTTATAGCAAGTTGAGTTTGATCTTAATTGATGTAACCATCCCATGATGGTTTATCTACACAGAATGCTGAAACAAAAGAAATCATAATAGAACTTTGAACATGGTTCAATGTATATCTGTACGTCTAGATTGACATATCAGGTCTTAGAAGTGAAAATTTGAAGAGTGACCGGGTCCCAAAAAGGCGAGGATAGTATTTAAAATTTTTTGGATAAACACAAATTTAATAACTTACATTTTAAGTGTTAGCGGGATTTAGGAGAAAAAAAAGTTAATAGAACCTATTTTATTATAAATGTGTCTAAATATGAGTTGTGAAACTTATACCGATACAATAATCTCTCCTAAAGTGAATGCCTTGCTTTGAGGCATACCACCGACATGTTGTTACTACTATTTTGTATAGCAGACAAAAAATTTCATAAAAGTTAAAGGAAAAAAAAAATCAAACTTCATTGTAAAATGATTGAGCTCTGTAGTTTCCTTTTCAATTAGTGGAATACATTATTCATAGAATAATAGTGTCTACATGTCACTCAAATATTTTGCCATTTCTTTGCAACACTAGACAGTGCCTTCTTAGAGAAATCATGCATTTTCACTCAGTGCAACAACAGCAGCATCACAATGATGGCAAAATAGTAGGGATCTTCAATAAGAAGGTTTGTGAGTTATACTCCAGCAAGATGATCAGAGATGCGCTAGTGGCAAAAGTGAAGGATAATATGATCAAACGTCTAATCAAATGACATGTATATTGACATATTCGAGGGGACGAACCATTACAAGGGGCATGCAAGTTTCTCTAGTAAAGCTACTAAGTTGATTGAGGGGTATTGGAGTTTTTTCATTGAAAAAGACTATAATATTAGGTTTGGCATTAATCATAAGAAAGCTTTCCACTATAAAGACATTAATTTTGAATGAAATGGTTGGTTAAACTCAAGCATGAGTCATACTAGAGACTTTATTATATAAAGATAGTAGTTAAAAGAATAACTTATTGCATAACCCAAAAAAAAAAAAACCCTAAAACTAATGCTAAGATAAAGCAAACTATATCTAAATCTTAACAAATTAAATCTAAATCTCAATAAGCATATTATGTTTTATCTTTGCTTTATCAATATCTAATAAATAGGTATAAAAGATATTTCTCTTTTGTCATTCTATTGGCTTGTTATTGAAAACTATTACTCAATTAAAAAAATTTGACATATTTTTTTTATAAAAATTATCAACTATTAAATAAAATATAATAATAAAATCCACTTATTCATATAAAAGTTAATAAGACATTCAGACGAACAGTTTTGGCTCCCCGAGATTTTTTTTTTCCCCTTGTGATTAACTAAGTGAAAAGGTGATGTAAGCTCTTGCGTGCGTAACACGTTATTATCAGGAGACCTACGCTGGTGACAAAGTTGGCATCATCAGAAATTCAAGAGTCAGTATCAATATAGTTTATTAATTGATCGTGGGACCAAATGGTTTGGAATGATTCCTTTATCTTCAATTATAGGTGTAGATACTTGAAAAGAACGTACACTGCCTATATAAAACCAATCTTTCGTACGTGTGATTTTACATAAAAAAATTTAGAGTGAAGGTATGGTGTTTAGTTCAAAATGGAGAAAGCCTTCGAATTCAAAAATTCTTTCATGTGCATCTCTTATCTATTTTTAAATATTTATTAAAAAGAATTATTCGTCTCAAATTATCTATTATTATTTGAGAATTTTTTTTTAAAATATTAATTATTTTTAAATTTTATTCTTATTTTTTTTACAAAGAGATGATATTCTAGAGTTAAAAAATGAATAAATAAAAAAATAATTCAAATAAATTATAACTTATTTGGCAAGTGATTTTAACTTATTTTGATTTTTAAAAAATTATAGATTTAAATAGCTTGTCTATGAATATGGTTTTTAATAGCATGTAATGAAGTCGTTTGATTCATATATCCAATCATACCTAGTGGAGAAAGGTTTCGATGTTATTGTTGATAGTTTCAGTGAGTTACATGGTAGTCTGATAGTAGTGCTTTGAGTTCAGGTGAAATGGTTAGGGTAAAAATGTTGTTCGGGATATTTGGGGCTGGTTCACCCTGAAGCAGTCTACCCTTTTGTTTTGATCATAACTGTCTCACTTCTGAGATTAGGCCAAACTGGTTGCATTTAAAAGCTAGAGAAACAAATCTCTACATAGTTTTGCTGAAAAGACTCTTACACGTTCACACATATTTTCAACTTATATTATCGCAACAATATTACAATAACCAAGCCAGTCCTAGTATATATCTAAATGAGAGTTACAGTGCATGCAACCATAGAACATAATACAGAATAGGCATTAATGCAATATATAATTTTAAGTGACTAAAAGACTACACGAATTACACGGCAAAAGTTGAAGATGGTGAATATGAGGACAGCAATCCCCACTATAGTAGAACTGCTTCTCCAAGGGTCACGGAAGTACACCCACCGTAATGTTCCCATAGCCCATTTCCACGGGTTGTTGTAGTGAGCATTGAGATCTCCTATAATTTGGTGGTAACATGTTTTATTATTTGTCACCACATGTTTGCAAAGACTATTAACCAGAGTTGCCAATTCCTTGTCACTTCCCAGTTCATGGACAATAGCTTCTTTCTCAACCAGCAACTCTGCATCATCTTTGGTGTGAATGAGAGAGTCAATTAAAGAAACATAGTTGCAAATATAAGGCTCATCAGGATAGTGGCACTGCTCAAAGGCTATTAGGTTCCTAAGAACACATTCTGTTGTGTTGTCTACTTTTAACTGGGGGAACTGAAGTCTAGCTTTGAAACACGTGGAGCGTGGCAAGCAACCCAAGCAAAGGAACCAGCCGTAGAATGGCTTGTTCTCAAAACTTATGTCAAGTAAGCATCTATCAGGATCAGAAACCTTCTCAAAGCTTACCCCAGCCTCATTCAACTTTGTTGCAGTCCTCAGCATACATTCTTTTTGAGAATGATTGTGGTGCCGACTCTCCTCAGTGTCATAGCTCAGCTTCCTGGGGAGATAGTAACATCTAACCAAATCAGTGAAATGCAGTGATTTCGCGAACTTCTCTGACTCAAACTTTCCTTCTGAAGATTTCTGGTAACAAGATTTAAAGTACTCATGGGCAAGCTCAAGAAAGCTGGTATGCTCCGGTTTGTCGTTGCATGGGACAACTTTCTCATATAGTTCCTCCAACACACCCATTGGAAGCTGATTCTCAAGCAGCAACAAGTCCCTCTGGATACTTTTGCTTAGACATGGTTGAGTTATTATAGGATCATCTTTGTGTTTCCACCGTTTTGCTTCTCTCAGAAACAGCTCAATGATGAAAACAGCATCCAACAGTATCATGCTTAGAAATGGTTCCTTGCCTTCCTTCTTGATATCATCAGAGAATTCCTGCTGGTAACAATGTCTTATGCTTTGCTCTTTTTTTTCAAGGATCTTCTTGTAGCCCATTAGATCACCTTTGTTCACTAGGCGTTCCCAAAAGAAATGAAAATATCTTTCTTTCTGCTTTTGCATTCTCTCCAGTTCTTTCTCGCCATGGTGAACAGGGCCAATTGAGATCAATAGAGGAGCATAGGCATCCTTTTTCACCTTCCGAAGACTAGCAGGAACATTGTAGATACAACACTCAGGCCACTGTGCAGGCTCAATCTTTTCTGGGATGTCAATTACTTGTTGGATAACATATTCCTCGGTAGATCCCATGAGACCTCCTTTCTCTGTAGCAGTTGAGCACAGACCAACCATCAGACAGAAATCAGTTGTGATTGATGCCAGAAAATCGTTTTCTTTTAATAATTTTTATATCTAGTGTTTACTTGTTTAAAATTCATCTAACAATAATCAAACTTGTTGTTTAAGTACATGTCAAATATTTATTTTTGTGTCCAGTTAGTTTACTGCATGACAGTTGTAAGTAAAGTACTTCTAATGAACGTGAAAATTTTGTTACTTTATCTAATAGTGTGTATTGAGAAGAATAACTATTTTTCGTTTTCCGTTTATCAAAAGTTAAAACAAAAAAAAAAACCCTTTATAAGTTTCATGATAGCAAACATGAAAACCCATGCTCTCTCCAAGTATTTAAGAAAAACATTTTGATTTATAGAAATAAGACGGCTTTTATAGTGTGTATACACCTTTTTCAACGTAAGATAACAGTTGAAAACAGAAAAAGTTATTTTTTGACAAGATTAAAAAAAAAAAACCAACAAAGGATCCACCCCCTCTTCCACAAACTACACACAAAATGGCTTTGCCTCAAAAGGGAGAATATAAATTTGAAAAATAATAACAAAAAAGATCACTTTTAAAATAACCAATGGCAACTTCATCTCAAACAAATAAGAGAAAACGAAACAAACAAGCGAAACCAAAATGAAAAGCCAAAACACTCTAGAGGGAAGGAAATAGAAGCAAGAGTAGACTTTTCCTGATAAATATAAGTGTAAAGCATAGCTCAGTTTTACAGTGGAGGCTGGTAGCTCCAACAACAGTGGATTAAACCACAAACTAGTGATAAGCAATATCGATTACTGCAAGAAACTAACAGTCATTATCTTCACATGACAGAGAACATGTAAGTGCAAAAAAGAACCTGAAAGGTAAGCAACTTCTCAGTTCCACGCTCCTCGCTCTCCAGTTCTCAGCTCTCTCTGTATCTCTTTCTGTTTGTACAAGGACGATTGGAGTATGCTTTAGAGAAGTAGTAAGTGAAAAATAGAAAATATAAATTAAGAAACGAAAGAAAAATAGATATAGTAGAAATACAATGAAAGAGAAATTGATAGTTGACGTTCTAATTTTACTTGTTGATGCTTGGTACCATTAATTGGAAGGTTGGTAAATTATTATGAACTCTTGAAATATATGCTTGTTTTAATTTTTGTTTCATCTTAATTTATAACGAAGCCTAATTTAATGACAAATGATTGAACGAAAATTCTTGTACCCCAAAACAAAATGATTGAATGAAAAATGTTGAGAAGGAACTTTGATTATGTTTGATATTCGATATTTTTTTTGTCAAATAAATACAAAATATCTGGATCCAACACTCTTCCCTTGCTTTTTAAACTGATTTTACGCTAATATTTTGTTGTATATTATTACATTTTTGTTTTACTTTCTATTCTACGGTGTAACAGAAGGAAATACAAGACTCGAATTCTCAGCATAATCAGAAAGAGAAATATTCGAATGGTTCAATAGCACTCCATAACTATACTTTTGACTAATTATATAAATATATTTTATAGTCCAAAAATACAATCACATGGTATTCTTAAAACAATTCTTGCAGGGGCACAAGTGCATATTAAGTACGCTCACATGAAGTGGGTCCCACATTGGAAAGAAAAATGAAGAATAAATGGGATCGAGACCCACGTGCTTGCTTCCTTTTCCCCTTACTACTAACCTGCTCTCAACGGACGGGGATCAACTATGTTTTTCATAATTGCGCCTATGCTATGGATGAGGCGAGTTTTGCTATGCTCCGATTTTAAAATGGTGCATAATATATCTGATGATTTGGTAGTGAAGGTTATTGATTTATTAATATTCTAATTAGTTATGATACATTACAGAATACCGTCACCTATCTCTCTTTACCTTTGCCATTGCTATTGGGGTCATGGGAGGCGGCGCTTGCGGTGGCAGCACGAAGGGAGCTGGGTGGTGGAAGTGGTTGGTGCAAGTTGCCGATGGGGTAGAGTGATGGGGACAAGTGGTGACGGATTGAAATACAACGTGTGTTGACTTTAGGAATTTTAGAGAGTTACTGTAATGCATTATTATGATTTAGATACATGATATTCTATTGACTTAGATTTAAGACACCTATAAGGTGTATTATGCACCATCTTTAATAAGGTGCATAAGGGATAGAGCCTATGGTTGAATAGCATAGTCTAAATGGAGTAAATTTGTTTTCTCTTATTTCTTTTCTCCAAGTAGAGTGCACATCGCTTAAGACCGGCCAACTCTCCTCTTATAATATAAAGTTAATTTTTATAATTGAGTTAGATTCAATTTTTAAGATAGTATTAGAATTTATCCTATATTTAATATTGAGCAACTCGTAGATATTTATTTCTATAAAATTTACATTCCAAATGTTCACTTTTGGATATGAAGAGAGTGTATTAGAATCTCATATCACTTAAAAATTTAATCTAGATAGCCTTTTTATAAGTATTTTGATAACTCTTTTTTATAAACTAACTTTTCATATTAAATTCAGCTCACTCAATTTTTAAAATCAAGACCCAATTTTTAACCATTTCTTTTCCTTATCAATTATGTCAAGATTTGACCAAATAAAATCAATAATCTCCCTCATAATATCAATGAAGGAATTTGAACCTATAGCCTTGGTTTAATACCGTTTGTTATATCAAACACTCAGACCAAAAGTTATGATTGTTAGCAAATGTATAGCTTTTTATCTTAAAATTTCTCATAATTATATTAAATATAAAAAAGTGTATCTATTATAAGTACCATTACTTAGTATGTTAAGGCCGTTAAATTTTAAAGGTAATATTGTCCAAATAAAGCCAGTGCAACTAGCACCTCTATAATTTGAGAAATATTTTTTGTACTATTAAAATAGGTAGATACTTTAGACACCAAAAATAAAAAAGAGAAAAAAAATTATAAAAAAAATAAAAAGAATAAAATAATTAATGGAGAAAAAAAAAATTGAGAGAGAATGTTAAAATATTGAAATTTTGGATATATACAAAGATAACCCCTATAATTTTAGTTTGAAGCAGTCAGAAAACAAAAAAAAAGGTTATGAGTACTTCTTTTTATTTGTCTTTTGTGTAGTGTCCGTGAAACATGCCAAAAAGGCATTCAAATACTATACCCCCTTAATTAAGTCGATCAGTACAGCTTTTAGCTTAAAGATAAGCATTTAATTAAATTAGTATCAAAGTTAAGGTTAAAAGTTTGATTATCCAAAAGGCACGGATTGCTTGAAATAACACTTCAAGTTATTTGTCAGTTGGAGCATAAAATTTCTTAGGAACATGTAATTAAGAACTTTAAGGGTTAAAAAGAATTGTTAGTTGCATTCCACTGAAATTTCAGTAGATCTAGAATCAGATGAAATTATATTGGTTGCTAAGACACTCAAGTTAAAAGGCCAAAAAAATAAAAAGAGAAGAGAGAGAGAACCCCTTTGTAGTATAATAATATTCCAACATAATTAAAATTTTCTGAAAGAGAAATGCTGAGGAATCACAAATTTTTTTTTGTTAGAATTAAGTTACTAAAATGATGGGACATGCATTTTTTTAACATGTTATTAAATTTTAAATAAATGAATGACTTTATTTCATCCAGCAACTCTTATAATTTTTATCAACAATGTTGGAAAAGTAGTTTCAGATAGTAGTCTTTTAATCTCAGTTGTAAACAAAATAGAATAGGCACTTATAAGGAAAAATTGCAGAAGAAGGAAAAAAACAAGATTACCCTCTGGAATTAAATGTGAGTCTCTTCAGTAGCTCGTCCACATGATGATCATGGCACACTGAACAGCAACTATCTTGTTCTAGAGGCTGAATGCACAGAAGAGGTCGTGGACTCCCTCTGTTTGCGTGGCGAAAATGGAGCAGAAAAGAGGGCAACAGCCACAGAAGAGAAAACAGGGAGAAGGAGAAAATAGTGTGTGTTTTTGAGTCTGGGTCGCTGAAGATATTATATAGGCCCCTTCCCAGTGTCAGAAATTAAAACAAAACAATGAAGACTCATCACGTGTGTATTTAATTATGAATAAATCCATACAGCTACCTTGATACTTATGAAGTGTCCTTCTATATGTAGGCCCCATTGAAAGCTCTTTCCACAGGGACTTCTTTCTTATCTACAGTATACATGTTGGTAATTTAAATTTGAAAAACACCAAAATTTATATATTTAAAAAAAATTGATGAATATATATTTTTGATTATATAACATCTCTCTTTTTGAAATGAAATGGAGAAATTCTCAAGTATTTTTAAAATATGAGACTTCTCTTACTTTAATGCATATTTTGTTTGTTATATTAATCAATATAGACCACTCTTGTCTCTTTAATCATCAATATTTATTGATATAATAAACAAAAAATGAACTAGAGCAAAGAACGTCTAAAAATCTCTCAATATACAAGAATGCAAGATGGGGGCGATGAAGTCATAAGGCCATACATTAGCGATGACGTCATAAGACATTAAATAAGAAGCAATGTATTTTAGTTGGGTTTGGTTCATTTCACATCCAAGTGATCAATCCAAGGTAGGTTTGATATACCATTTGGTCAAGTCGTCCTTCGTCTCTTTCCTTGCCCCTCGCTGTGGCCAAGAGGCCAAGAGCCCTAGACCCAGCACTGCCACTCCCTAGTAATTAGTCATTTGTTAAATATCATTATGGATATATCCTAATTTATAATTAATATAGGTAGGTGATTATTAATATGAAATTCATTTTTCCTTCCTTTCAAGCGTATTATTTTAATATAATTGTTTGATGTTAAAATAATAGGACTCCATCATACTTTTGTCGCTCCATTTTCTTTATAAATCATACGTTCTCGTCAATCGTCATGTATTTCACTTTTTTTTTGTTGTCTTTCTTTATTTTATTTTTTCTTTTTTAGGTCATAGTTGCAGAATAAGAGCGCTACGTTATCTCATCAAGCTTTTGCTTCGGAGGACTGGGACTCTTGGCGGTCATAATAGTGGAAGATTTTCTGTGCTCTTATTTGGCTTTATTTTTTAAAAGGAGGTAGAGTCTTTATGGTAATTTGAGTTTGATTTTAAAATTAATATTGATGTAGCTACGCGGTGACGGTCTGTCTACACAGAATGCTGAAACAAAAGAAATAATAACAGAACTTTTGAACATGGCTCAATATAACTCACTATGGATTTTGACATATTAGATCTTAAAGTGAAAATTTGAAGAGTATATATATTGCAGTCTACAATTCCCAAAAAGGCGTTGAGGTCTTCCATAGTATCTAAAGCGAATGTTCTACTCTGAGGCATGCCAGTAACACGTTGTTACTACTACTATTTTGTATAGTAAACAAAAAGTTTAAATAAAAAATTAAAGAACAAAAGGCATCAAATTTCATTGATAAAATGATTGAGAATTCTGTAGTTGCTTTTTCCCACTCAAATGTCTTGCCATTTCTGTGCAAGACTAGATAGTGCCTTCATAGAGGAACCATTTTCACTCAGTGCAACAGCAGCAGCATCACTCAATTCTTTCATTCTTTTGCGAATTTCCAAGCCTTCATCGCCTTCCATGAGCCTCTTTATAACTTTGGCAATTTCATCTCTTGTTACTATGCCTTTTTCATCAGCCTTTGGCTTCACCGCCACTTTGAGCGCATCTGTGAGCAATTTTGCATTCATTCTTTGTTCAGCAAAAGGTGGCCATGCAATCAAGGGCACCCCATAGACCACACTCTCTAGTGTTGAGCTCCAACCACAATGAGTCAAGAAGCCACCCGTGGAACCAATGACCAAGGACCTCAATTTGTGGTGCCCAGGATGGAACCACTAGGCCTTGCCCTTTGGTTCTGTTCAAAAAACCTGATGATAAGTATTACTGTGGGTCCTCCTGTTGTCCCACAAGATAAGCACCACCAGCATACTTGTTTGGAGCTCTCACAACCCACAAAAACTTCTGGCCCCTCAATTCTAATCCAAATGCTGTCTCATTGAGTTGGTCATGGGAGAGTGTTCCACCACTCCCAAAAGAGATATACAACACAGACTTTAATGGCTGATTGTCCAACCAGCTTACACACTCTAACATGTTTTCTTAACTACTTGACTCGGTTTGAATGATGGGTCCAATAGGATAAACGAAAGGACTGTTTCTATTGGCTTCTCTTTGTTCTATAGATCTTATGGCATCTGCTTCCAAATCTGTGAAGGTATTCACTATGGCACCATCAACCAAGGAGTGTCTTTGGCACACACCAAGAAATGATTTGTAGACTTCACTTGATCTTTCATATAGAACTGGGTCTGGAAAATCTTTGACCTGAAAAGGCACAACGCAACCTGGAACATTCACAATTCTTCTTAAGTCTGAGAACTCAGAGGAAACACTCTCATCAAACCGTGGAAAATAAAGACAGAATGAAAGCAATGTAGCTCCTGAAGCAAAGAAAACATAAGACAAGAGGTTGAATTGCTTGGCAACATCAAGTACATCTATTGAAAATATGCTAAACGCTAGAGCAACTAGGTGAGTGGTGAAACTCGATGAGGTAAGTGCCTCATGCAGGAATGGAAGAGAGTGCTTCACTGTGAGTCGTATTTGAGTTGAAGTTTGAGACTTCACAGGAAGGTCTTCCACATTCACTTGGGGAAGAATGGTGAAGTCTATGTTTGGTGGGAGAGTACCAAGCGTGGGAATGAGTAACTTGATGTGGAACTCTTGGTGTTGATGATGCAATCTCTTGGCAAACTCAACAAGTGGAATCAAATGGCTTAGTCCAGGGGAGGGAAGCATGACAATGCATGGGTTTTTCTCCATGATATACTATACTAATATGGAACTTGTGACAACTTGCAAAGTTAGGATATGTTGAATGTTTGCTGATGTTGAAGACGGTTCTAATAACAAGTGAATGACTTGCCGTTTAAACTTTAGAGCATTCCAGCGACTTGTTACCAACAAAGTGATGTAAGGCGCTTTTGCATGTGTAACACGTTGCTATTTAGGAACCTATGCTAGTGATAAAATTGGCATCATCAAAATGGTGAGTTATATGGTAACTTTGTAAAAATGTGCATTTTATGTATTTTTTGTGATGAACGGTGAGGATCGTGCCATAGATTGTGAGGTGTATCAATGCACCAATCACCTATGATGCACTATAAAAATATCTAATTTTAAGAAAATTTAAAAATATAATTAAATATATTTTAAAAATTAATTATCATACACTGACAGTATAAAATTATATTGACAGTATAAAATAATTTTACACTGTCAGTATAATAAAAAAATTTTATCAATGTAATTTTAATTATCATACATTGACAGTGTAAAATTATCTTTGGCAGATAAAATAATTTTATCTTGTCAAGATAATCAAAAATTTTATCAAGATAATTTTAATTATCATACACGACAATGTAAAATTATCTTGCAATCTTGTAAAATTACACTGATAAAATTTTTTACATCACAAGATATGATAATTAAAATTACACTGATAAAATTTTTTGGTTATACTGACAGTATAAAATTATTTTATATTGCCAGTATAATTTTACATTGTCAATGTATAATAATTAAAATTACACTGATAAAATTTTTTGATTATACTGATAATATAAAATTATTTTATACTATCAATATAATTTTATACTGTTAGTGTATGATAATTAATTTTTAAAATATATTTAATTATATTTTTAAATTTTCTTAAAATTAGATATTATTATAGTGTATCATAGGTGATTGGTGTATTGATATACCTCATAATCTATAACACGATCCTCACCATTCATCAAAAAAATGTACAAAATATACATTTTTACAAAGGTACCATAGCATGCACCCATCAAAATAACATACGTCAATATAGTATCAATGTACTGGACCAAATGGTTTGGAATTGAATGACCCTATTATCTTCAATTCTACATAGGTCAAGGCGTAGATATACCCCTTTTTTTATATAATATCTCCTTATTTGATAGATAAAAAATTATTACTTTAAAATATAATTAGACATCTAGTTAAGCAAAAATCTCTTCTCAACAATATCTTTTTTCACACTCACAAAAGATAAGAACCCCTTCAAGTCTTCAACTTAAACAACCCCCTTATTGGTAGGTGTAGATGTTGAATACGACTTACATGGCTTTACTTGCAATGGTATTGGTATTTATATATGATACTATTAATTGAGATATTAAATATATATAAATGCTTTCCTTGTCTATTTTAATTGTTTATTTAAAAATATTTTTTTTGTTTTAAATTATCAACCATTTAAGAATTTTAAAGAAATATTAACTACTTTTAAATTTTGCTTTTATCATCCATAATGTAGTAAGATAATAAGAGATAATAGTTAAGAGAGAGAAAATAATAAATAAATAAATAAAAATTAATAAGTTAGTCTAAATAAATTATTTTCTTTTACATTTGTATTAAGTTGATAATAACTCATAAAAATTTTAAATAACACTTATAGGGGGCGTTTGGTAGGGGGTTTCAATTTTCATTCCTGGAAATCTTAATCCTAGGAATATTATTCCCAAGAATAGTTTTCCCAGGCATATATATTTTGAGGCATTTGGTAGACGGATTAAAATCTCAAGAAAATTTTATTCATTTCCAAAAATAACCTTGGCAGTCCGACGGTGGTTGACGGTGGCTCGCGGTGGTCGATGGTGGTCTGGCGGTGGCTCGCGGTGGTTGGTGGTGGTCCGGCGGCCGACACCGACGATTCGACGGTGGTTGGTGGTGGTCCGGTAGCTGCCCGCGGTGGTCCGGTGATGATCGGTGGTGGTTGATGGTGGTCCGACGACGGCTGATAGTGGTCCGACGGTAAACGACGGTGGTTCGGGCGACGCCCGATGGTGGTCTGGCGGCAAACAATGGTGGTTCAATGGCGGTTGATGGTGGTTCAGCAGTGGCTGATGGTGGTCTGGCGGCAAACGACGGTGGTTGGCGGCAATCGGTGGTTCAGTCATGGCCGGTGGTGGTTCACGGTGGCGGTTCGGCAGCAAACGGCGACGGTCCAACGGCGATTGATGTTGGTCCGGTGGCTGCCCAATGGTGGTTAGCGGTAGCCGGCGGTGGTTTGCGGTGGTCTAGCGGTAGCCGGCGGTGGTTTGCGATGGTCTAGCGGTAGCCGGCGGTGGTTTGCAGTGGTCTGGCGGTTGCCCGCGGTGGTCCGACGGTGGTCGATGGCGGTTTAGCGATGGAGGGCGGTAGTGGAGGGTAACTGGTGGTGGGTGGTAGCAGGGGTAATTTGGTATTTTCACATAGAAAAATATTCCAATACCATGGAAATATTATAATCCCATGTGTGAGATGAGAATATTTTGGGGGGAATCTTCCCCTAAAATCAATCCCAGGAATGTTATATTCCCGAAAATATTTTTTCAAAACTTATATCAAATATAGGCATCTTCATGAAATTCCCAAAATTCCTATTCTAAACCCTCTACCAAATGCTCCCATAGATTAACCAAAGAATTAAAACATAACATTATTTTTCTGATCCAGAACCATCCAAAACTTTGTCGTTTCCCTAGTATGGCCATGACCAAGACCCAGCACCGTCCTTTTTCCCCTTTTTTGTCGAGACTGCTGCTTATTTTTCTAAAGTGGAATTGCTGGAGATATAGATGGGTCCCACGGCTATTGCCTATCGGGGCGAGAGCCTATTTTTCTTGCATGGAGATAGGTCCCTATTCATTCGTAATTTATTTCAAAATTTGTTTTTTGGAGCTGAAATCTACTCCACATTTTCATAGATAAAATTTTTTTGAGTCATTTGAATATTTGATGAATTTATATAAAGGGTTTAAAGAAAAAAAAGAAGATACCCTACCCACATAACATTATTTTAGCCAATAATTTGTCATAAGAGCTTCAACGAAGGGGTCTTTTTTTTATGATATTTAAAAATAATTTATACCAAAATATAGAATTTTGGAGTGAATTATGGAGATATGGAAATTGAAGAAAAATTGTCATTGGTAATTTTTTAAAATGCAACAATTTTTTAAAAAGTAAAAACTGCCATTGACGGTTTTTGAAAAACCAAAAAATAAATAATGTATCTCAGTGCACCATACCAAAAAAAGCAAAAATCGCTACTAGCATTTTTTGAAAAAGTAAAAACCACTATTGACAATTTTTGAGTCCCATATTCATGTATTTTGATCCATAAATTCATATTCTTGTATATATCACACTCATCCACCATATTAAAAATAAAAATCCTCAACGAAGTTCCCATAAAGATTTTATTTATTTAAATAGCACAGCTAGTTTTGAACAATCATGTGTCGACATGATTTTCAAGAGAAATTATATATTTTTACACCCAATTGATTAAATAAATATGAATAATAAATTTTAGACAAAACTCTCAAAATTCGTCCATCTTAAATTTCGGGTTGGATAAATTGGTCCCTCTAAAACAAAAAAACTCTCCGTAGTCCCTTACAATTAAAAACGTTAGACAAGTTAGTCTCTCTATCAAATCTTTCCATTACAAGCGCTGACGGAGCTATTAAGACGCTAACTTAGTCCGTTAGAGCGCTGACGTGATCCGTTTTATGCCTCATCTGCAAAATAAAGGTCAAATTAGTCCCTCAAGAATTTTGAAGAGTTCAATTTGGTTCCTATAATCATTTTCCTCTTTTTCAAACCTGTTAGCAAATATCAGGACAAGTTAGTTCCTTAAAAATTATGAAGAGTTCAAATTAATCCCTATTATCATCTTCCTTCTTCTCAAAACTTAAAACCCAAATTTTATTTTCCTCTTTCTCTTCTTGATTCGCTTTGCTTTCTATACTTCACTTATTTATCATTTATTTTGGTAATTCACTTATTATCTCATATTCTTCTCCCTCTTACATTCACATTATTTCTATTCTTCACCCTATTTGTTCAAACATATTTTTCCCATCCACTTTTGTTCTCACCCATTTTTATCAATTCTCGTTCCTTTTCTGCTCTAAATATAAACTTAGCAAACTTAGAAGCACTCTCAAAGCCAAGCCACCCTATTTTCACTCACACCTTTAAGAGACTCAAACTCTTCAATTTAATATACTTTCCTAACCCATCATCAACTTAACAATTATGTTGTAACAAGTGTGTTGTCATTTCTCAATATTCTTTTACTCATTCTTTCTTCTCTTTAACCTTGTCCATTTTTAGTTAAGTTGGTTGACTGGCGAGAAAAGAAAGAAAAAAAACAAAAAGGAAGAAAACATCTATCTAGAGTCATGAGATTTAGTGCATTCAAGTTGAATATTGTCATGTCCTAAATCTAAGCTCTTATCCATTTTTTACTATATTTGATTTATTCGAATATTTCTTTCACACTCTCTTTGACATAGAAAATGCCAAGTTAGCTTTCAAGCCATCATCAATGTTGTGCAAGTTCAAGATCGAGAATTTGATTTGTCATTTTCCTTTTATTGATGTAGTATTCTAAATCCTCTTGTTATGGGAATCATTTTATAATATCATTTTCAAAGCTCTTTACTTTCTATAAAGTTGTGTTCCACTTTATTTTAATTTGGGTTTTGGGGTTTAAGAAGGAGGAAGATGATGATAGGAACAAAATTGAATTTTTCAAAATTCTCGAGAAACTAATTTGTCCCTTTTTTTGCTAATGTGGCATAAAATGGACCACGTCAGTGTTTTAACGAACCAAGTCAGTATCTTAATGATCACGTTAGTGTTTGCAATGGAGAGATTTGATGGAGGAACTAACTTGTCTGACGTTTTTAATTGTCAGGGACCATGGGAAACTTTTTTGTTCTAGAGAGACCAATTTATCCAACACAAAATTTAAGAGGGATGAGCTTGTGGATTTTGTCTAAATTTTATTTAAATTCTCTATGTAAATTATTTTTATATATATAGTAAATCATCAAGCATGATATGAAATAATTCAAATATTAATTGTTGAAGAATAATGCTAATATTTGTTGATAGGATATCTAAAATAATATCCTAACGACTAAAATATACGAAGATTATTTATCATGCTAAATATATTTAGAGAAATATTATTTATACCACTTCTTGTAATATTTTTAAGAATTACCTTTGTACATTAATCATCAGATTGAATAAATTTATTATGTGTTAAAATTTGTGCAAGATTTACTCAAACATGCTATTAAAAGAGAAAACTTTCTTTAGATCAACAATTGCTTTAGAAAATTATTAAGCAAGTCAAAAAATTAGTGTACATGTAAAAGATATACAAATAGAATAATACGTGTAAAATATAAATAATTAATGCTTCGTGATACGAAAATTCCATCTCAACTTTGTACTAAGCTTTTGACCACATAGATTTTTTGTACCTTCAAGTGTTTTCATTTTTATCCACCCGTATTTCTTTTTTCTCTTTTATTATAGTCAATTCAGATTCGTACGTTTTGTTTTGTACCATATAGTATTACTGCTAAAATATATAATAATTCTAAAGCATGCATTATAACATATTTAGATGATTCTCAATCCCTCCTTAAATAAATTTTGAGTATTTTGAAGGCTAACAATTAGTGTGCCATTAACGTTTAAGTGCTTCCTGGTACGAAAATATTTCGTCAATTTGTTACGAAACTAAAAAACGCAAACCACTATTTGAGCTTTTAATTTTAAGTACGTCGTTTTATGAAAATCTTTTCGAGCTATTTAGCATTTTTGTAACGTTTAACATTGAAAGCATTCATAAGTATCACATTTGTTTTTATTTGTTGACAAATTTGGAAACTTCAAACTGGAGTGAGTATTTTACAGGTTATCTTCTAGATTGATCTCTTACCCTTCAAAATTCCAAGCTAGCTTGTTTCTGGCCTTCAATTTGGAAGTATCTTATTTTTACTTCAATTTCTTTCTTATCAAGAAAATGAAGATAAAAAGTTGTATAACAAAATGAGTCATGCAACCAGTTTATACGATGCCCACACATCGTGCAGGTATATATTTAGGGTGTGTTTAGCATGGCATATTAGATATGATAAGATAAGATAATATAATATATTATAATTTTATCCGTTATTTGGTGTAGTGAACGTATTGTATAAGATTATCCATCAAACTTTTCTTATATGTCAAAATGATGAATAACTTAATCCAATCTAGAGAGGTTGTATTAGGCCTGATCAACTTTTGATGTATAAGAATTCCTTTTTTTTAAATATATTTTATTAAAAAAATAATTATTAAATAAAAAATAAAAAATAAAAATCATATAAACAAAAATAATATTATTTAATAAAAATATTTAATAATAAATAATTTTTTAAAAAAAATAATTATAAAATAACTATTTAAATTAATATAAAAATATAAGAATAAAATTTATTAATAGAATATACAAATAATATTTAATATAAATTTAATTATATATAATAAAAAATATAACTAAATATAGGAATATAATATTAGACTTATTTAAATTTTGATGTATAAAAATTTCTTCTTTATTTCTCATTCTCTCTCTCTCTCAATCACTCATATTTTTTATATTATGAAAAAATATTAAAAATAAATAAATAATTTTTAATATAAAATTATATTTATATATAATAAAAAATATTTAAAATAATTATAATAAATATTTAAACAATTATATTAAATATTTAAATAATTATATTAAATTTTAAATTTTAAATTTTAAATTTAATATTAAAATTATATTTATTATAATCTTTTTTTTAATTATATTATATATAATATAATATCTTATATAATGACATATCAAATATTACATAATATTAAATTTTTATCAAATTTTATATAATTAAATTTTATACTATTAATTCTTATCCTATCAAATCTTATACTATCAAGCGTGTTAAACAACTTTAACGTATTTTTATGATTGTATATCTCCATCGGTAGTTTTCATCGTTTTAGATAATACCGTCATCAATTATTTATAAATTATTTTTTAGTGTCAGAATTAAATGTTCATCTACCTTGGTCAAAAAGTCGAAGATTTTTGTGGCCCCCATGTCACAATGGAGAGTAAAGCTGAAAATAATGGATCCGTGGCAAACACCATCAAAAAGAAAAGAAGAGCAGCGAGACCCTGATGGCTTGATAGATTTGCATGTATGTGAAAGGAACTACTACAAGTTCGTTGTGTATATATTTTGGTGAGATTACGAGGTGGTTTCGCATTAATTATCTCCATTCATTTAAAATCAGAGATGGGACTAATTTTTTTTTTAAACTATAAGAATACAAAAATTATATAATTTCTTCACAAAATATACATTTCTTAAGATTTAAACTTACATTCTCATAAAAAAAAATTATGTATATGCAGTTTTTAACAACTGTTACATAAATTAAATATATTATTTGTATAATTACTTCAGAAATTAATTTACCATTAAAAAATTATAAAATGTAATTAAATATTAATTACAAATATTAAGAATTTAATTTTTATTATATTACTGATATAAAATATTTTTATATAATTATTTAATTATTTGTAGCTACATCATTAAAATAATTTAATTTTTATCATCATTATCTTAAAAGTTATATAAATAGAAAAAATAATTAATTGATGATATAACATATTTTATATTAACATTATACTCAGATTAATCACAAATATTAATATGTAACTCGGTGTATAATGTTTATATAGGAATATTCTCACAGGTTCGTGGAACGTGGATTGACAATTATTTCATGTCCAATCACCCTTATTTATTCATTCAACTTTTAGCTGCAATGCTATTAACTTTATAAAAAAATTTATTTGTACTTTAATGATGATAAAAGTGAACTGACACAAAAATTGAAAATATATAAATATAAATAATATAACTCTAACTTTATATGTGTGGTGGAAATCTACAACTAACAGTCTGGATATGGATAAATGCATGCTCTCCACAGAATGCAATCATCATTATAAGAATTTCTATTGAGTTTTCGAAATGAACTTATTTGGAAACAACATGTTCAACCGAAAAACTTAAAACTCCATTTCCATCAATTGGTTAGGCAAAATCGCAATTGCAAGATCAAGGTTATAATCCCATCATACTAATTGCCTGTTTATTTTAGATTTTTCCAAACCGGAGACGCGCGTTAGTTACAAAAAACTTCCATTCAAATTTGCATGTTTTCACTGGGGGACACAAACTAAACATACTCTAAAGTTTCTATGTCTATTAAGGCCAGAATCATAAGCTGCGCACTATCATAAAACAAATTGGCAGATAATCAAAATTTTTGATCAAATTTATTTACAAGAATGATGTGGTATATTTATCGAGGAATTGATCACTAAATGAGATAGTAGACTACATTATTTTGTTTTATTCACTACCTTTGTTTTGTGTCTAAAATTCTAAGAATTCTTTTGACTTTATAGCATTTCTCTTACTCTGTTGTAAATAACGTCAATACAATTCAGGATTTCAATACATAGTACTGACCAAATTACATTCGGTGCCACACTGTTTATTCATTCATACATGCATATATGCGTAAAACAACCAGCATAGATATGACGAAGCACTCAAGTTATGATATAATCCAAACTCCGAATTGCATCTTCAACTTTGCTAGATGAAAAAACGGAGAACACGGAGGAAGTTGAACACGGTGAAGACAAGCACAGCAATCCCAACCACAGTGGAACTTGCTCTCCAAGGGTCTCTAAAGTACACCAACCACAAAGCAGCCATGGTACGGTTCCAAATGTTCTGGTAATGCTTGTTCAGCGCATTTATGACCTCATAGTAACATGTTGTATTCGCCACAACATGCTTGCAAAGACCATTCACAAGTGTTGCCACTTCCTTGTCACTCCCCAATTCATGCACAATCACTTCCCTCTCAACCAGCAACTCCACATCAACGTGGGTGTGAATGAGAGAGTCAACAAGGGAAACATAGTTGCATATGTAAAGTTGCTCAGGATAGTGACACAGCTCAAATGCAATGAGGTTCCTCAGAACACATTCTGTTGTGTGGTCCACTTTCAACTGGGGTATCCTAAAACGTGCCTTGAAATGGTTCATGTATGGTAAGCAACCAAGGCAAAGGAATGAACTCAGAATTGGCTTTTTCTCAAAGGTTATGTCAAGTAACCTTCTCTTGAGGACTTTCTCAAAGCTTATCCCAGATTCTTGAAGCTTTGTTGCTGTCCTTAACACGCCATCAGGGGAACCACTTTTCCCCAATTCAGTGTAAGGGAGGTAAAAATACCTGATCAAATCAGTGAAGTGTTTAGGCTTCTTGTACTTTTCTTTCATGGACTTTCCCGAAGGCTTCTTGGGACTACGAAGTGCGCCACTGAAGTAGTGTTTTCTAGATTGGTTCCTGCCCAAGATGAGCTTGGTTTCATCAGAAGAAGACCTCTGAGTGTCATAGAATGCAAAGTACTCAAGAGCAAGTTCAACAAAGCAAGGGTGTTGCTCCTTCTTGCTGCCATCAGGGACAACACTTTCATAGAGCTTGTTGAGCACAAAGAATGGAATTTGGTTCTCAAGGAGGATCAAGTCCCTTGTGATGTTCCTGCTGAGCCATGACTGTGTCAGAATGTAATCATCACTGTGGCTGCTTCTAAATGATTTGGTTGCTTGGTACTCATGCTCGTGCTTGGATCTATCTGATTTCCAGGAACTGTTCCTCAGCAAGAGCTCCATGATGAACACAGCATCCAACAGCACCATGTCCACGAATTTCTTGTGGCTGATTTCGGGGAACTTGTGTGCATAACACTGCCTTATCTCTTGCTCATTTGTTTCAAGGTAGTGTTTGTATTCCTTCATGGCTTGTTCATTGGACACACGCTCCCAGAAGAAGTGGAAGTATCTTTGCTTGTGCTCTTGCATTGGCTTCAGTTCATCTTTGCCAAGATGGATGGGACCTATTGAGATCAATTGAGGGGTGTAGGCTTCCTCATTCACCTTCCGAAGGTTGCAAGGAACCTTGTAGATGCTGCACTCAGACAACTTCAAGTCTTCTAGGACCCTAACATCGATTATGTGTTTCACCATCTCATATTCGGTTTCAGATAATGTAGTAGTAGTAGCAGGTGCCATGCTGTTGCAACCAAACTTCAGTTCCTGTGTTCCATATAGCAGTTGAGCAAAGAGTTCACTTTGATAGAAATCAAAAGCAAAACCAGTTGTTCCATCCACAAAAGTTAAATTAAAGATGTAAAGGCACAGATTGTTGCAAAATTTGCCCCAGAATGAGCCAATTTGGTAGGTCATTCAGCAATATTACTGACACGGTTATATTATCAGAGAAATGATTTTTGAACCTACAATTTTAGATATTATTTGGATAATTAGGGATTAATTTATAAATAATTAAGGATTTCACTTGCGCTTTCGATAAATGAGATAAATACGCTAAGGTGACTAATAATAGATATAAAGTGCTTGCACCAAATTTACTAGTAATACAACCGACCGGTTTTCTAAATGTCCCAATAATGTCTAGAAGAAGTGATGTGCCAATAAAGTAGTAATGTTATAAAACACATGAAGAAAAGAAAGAAAAACAAATGCTTAGGAAATATCAGTTAATAATTGTTCTATAAACTTTAAGTCATTTATCCTTGTCTCCTTTCCTCTAAAACTTTTTCAGCTTTTTACGGTTGCTGCCTCTCTCTTTATATCTTGCTTCTATGTGTGTTTCTCTTAGCTGGGAACATATCAGAAAGGAAATCACTTGCTGTGTAAACAACTCTTGAGGACAATATTTAGTTTTCCAAATGGCCTGGAATCACTTGCATTTCTAGATCGTATTAAGAAAAAAATAAATATTAAACAAAAAATCATTTTAAAAGGCTTCAACCCAAGTTAGTGCCAAAAGAAAGAGAAAAAATGACAAGTGAATTAGTACATCCAACAATTGCTAATCAATTATATTACCAAAAGAACTTGCTAGTACATAACAAATACTCCAAAGAGGAAGAAGTAAGTAGACAACGTCACTAAAAACCAAGAAGAAAAAGAATTGGATAACATGGTGAGAATGGATACAGAATCAGAACCTGTTTGTGGGAAGAAATCAGAGTTTCAGGTACCTCCTCAGGAGTAACCACCCAGCTGTGTGTCTGTGCTTGGTTTTTGTGTTATGTGTGTTTCTTTATGTTGGTGATAAGTTGTGACTGAAGTGAAGACTTCATGCGACTTTAAATTATGATAAATTATGAAGAACTGCCTTTGTTTGGTAGCTGATTCAATCAATTATTATTTTTTTATTAAAGAATTTAAAGTTTTTTGGTGAAAATGACAGCTGTTCTGTTGGCTGTGGGGCATAATTAATTAATTATATTGTATGTGATGTAGGGGCTGATATACTTCAGATGCGTCATATTATAGAAACAAAGATTTTATCCAAAATTTTTTAAAAGCTTAATTTCGATTCGTTATCTGTATAATGTTTTATACTGTTATTGAACTAATATATTATTATTATTAGTTTTAAAATAATGATCGTAAAATGAGAGTAATTTTAATATAATATTATCAAAAAATAGATTATATATATTAAAATTTTTAAATAATAAATATAAGAATTAAATATTTTATTAAAGCATAATATATAATTAAATATTAATATAAAATATTTTTAAATTATTAATATAATAAATTTATTAATATAATAATATATGATTAGATAATTATATAAAAATTTATATGAATAATGTAATGTCTTTCTATTAATATCTCACTGCATTTTGGCTAAGGTAGATAAACGAGAAACTGGGATGACTCCGTAGATGGCCCCCACTCCAAGCGTGGAATGCTAAATTTGACACATGTTCTCTTGGGTATGTGTATGCATGTGTGTGTATTTCACATTATGTAATGATGATGATATATTTAATAATTTTTAAATGTCGGTTGAAAGTTCAACCTCTCGAGTAGTTAAACTTAGAATAGTCAATGGGTCTACCTGTCAGTCAGAAAGGCCACTCCATGCATCTGATTCACGTTGTAGAGTATTGAGATACTAGTTTTAAGGGTTTAGAATGCATATGCTTCGATTTTTTTTTAAGAATATTTGATTATAAAATTTTAATTTTATATATAAGTAAAAAAATTAAAATATATTTTTTTAAGATTTGATTATTTTTTAAAAATTATTTAAATATATAAAAATTAACTTTTTAATAAAAAATTAATTTTTTATTATAAAAAATCACAAACAAATACACCGTTAATTTTCTCATGTCGATTTGCCGAGGAATCTGTTTTCTTCGTGATGGATACCCTTAATCCTTAATATTAAGATTTCTAACTCAATTCTATTTTGGCATTTTTTATTTCATCATAAATTAAAATTCTTTCAAAAAAATTTTTTTTACATGTTTTTCAAAAAGTTTAGTGACACTTAAAATTAATTCTTGAAGAAATAGAAATTATTAAAATAAATAAATAAATCTCATTTTTATCTAAATCTAACACAGATGTCCTAATATGAAGTTTCACTCTTAATTTGTAAATTATTACTGATTAATGATGAGCATTTTTTACCATTGAGGTTCGCATATAATATGTTAGCATATGTAGAGTATATCGCATCTTTTATTTCAGTAGGTAATTAAAAATTTTGCTGTGTAGTTTATGATGGTCCGACTCAATTTGAATTAGATTAGTTAGAGTCTATTATATTTTAAATATTAATAATTTAGATTAAAAAAATATTATTTTACAAAATCAAATCATGTAACTAATATGACAAAATTAAAGTTGAAAATTTTAAATATACCATAACATGAAGATATAATAAATCTAAAAGATCAAGATAAAAGGTGTTCCAATGCACAAAACTCTCATTTAGTGGAGTCTAGAAAAGGTAGATGTATATGTTTTATCCCTACAAATGGAGAGATTATTTCTAAAATTTAAATATGTAATATGCAGTTCACAAGACAATAACTTTATAATTATGCTAAGGCTCACCCTCTATCTAAAAGATCTAGATAAATTTATAAAAAAAAATTACAAAAATAAGAAAAACAAAACTTATTACTCATGTAATAGTTTTTTTAAACTAATTTTGATATACTATTAGTATAAATAATTTTATATTATTATTTAATTATATATTATCATGGAAACTATGGTAAGAGCCAACCATTTTTATTATGTGATAATATATAATTAGACGACTATATAAAAAAATTATATTAATAATATATCAAAATTAAATCTTAATTTTTTTAGTAAATTCGACTAAATCTTTTAGATTTATTATTTTTCAAATAAATTTAAGTACTTTTACAGTAAGTCTCTTTTATCTTCTTCGTGTTATAATATATTTCAATAAAGTATGATACTATTTTAATCATTTTAAACCAAAATTATTCTCAAGACTCAAATATTTGTCTTTTCCTTACTAGTATTATTTACTTGCCACTTTACTCCTTTTTTTTTGTTTTAATGAAAATCTATCCTTCTTATAGTTTGTTTGGATCAACAGAATTTGAAAGAAAAGAAAAAGGATGAAAAGAAAATGAAAAAATTAGAGTGTTTTCTCTCTGTTTGATTTATAAAGAAAAAGAGAGAAAAAGAAAAAATCAAGCATAGGACCCACTCAATCTTTTCTTTTCAAACTTGTGAAAAAAAACCATCCCGAAGTTAAGCAAGTCATTCAAATAACAATTCCACCCTTACTTTATAATCTAATCTCAAGAGAAAAAAAAAATAACAAATGCATGTACTTTGCTGCTTCCTCCAATATAAATTACTACACTAACAAGAACTTTTGAAGCTAACCTGAAGTGTATGCTAAATAATAACAACCTTGATGGAATATATCAAGTTTTTATTATTTTGTCAACCATAATTAAATAAATATCCTTTTTTATAAATTAAATCAATATCATGATGTAATTCAAACAGAACACTATATTTGTTAAAAATAAAATATGACATTTTTTTGGAAAGAATAGTTTCAGTAAAAATTATATTAAAGATAAATATTTAGATAATTTTTATATATTAAAATATCATAAATTAAAATTATATTGCAGTAATTTTATTTGAGAAAATAGTTTCAAACAAAATTTTATAATTTAAATATTAATAAATTATTTTTAATTAATAATATTATAAATTTATTTATTTAAGTAATTTACAAAAAGTGATAAGAAATTAAATAAAAATAAAAATAAAATATTTATACTTTATTATCATATATATATATATATATATATCATTTTGTTATAATTCTTAATTTCTTTCCTCTCATTTTCTCTTTATTTATTTATTTTTTGTTCTTTTCTTTCATTTCTTTCGCGTTGTGTAGGGTCTTTGTTTCCATTCTCTAAGCTCCTTCCGTGAAGGAATCCTTTTGCTTTTGGTGAGCATTCCCCTTTTTGCACCCTCCCTCGTCTATTCTGAAATCAAATTATGTGAACTGTCCCTCTATATTCTATTTTCTGCCACTGTTGGTTGTTCATGTTTGACTAGTAGTTTTCTCACCAAATGAAAAAAGTTCTAAAGTGCTTGGTGTCTCTTATATGACACTATCAGCCATCTTATGAGGTTTCACAAGAATATTACGTATCTTTTTCTTCTATTTTTGAGTCTTGGATTTCCTATTCCCGAAAGGCAAAACCTGGCCTTACTAAATTTTCAATTTCGATTCAAATAAGCAACCTTATATTTAATTTAGATAAAGGTGGAAATAAGTTAGTCTTGGCTAGACTTTAATTTAAATGAGTCTGACCTACATTATAAATATAGCTTGAACTTGGGCCTATTACTTGATATAGGTTTTTTTCATGGCCTTAACCTAGCATTTTTAAAAGTCCACATGACTTAAAAATATATTTAGAAATCTATTTAATCATAAAATTATTAAATGGACTAAAAGTCTATTTTTAAATAGATCAAAAGATCTACTCAAAATAGATTATAAAACTTCAATTATCATTAGATTTTATGAAATAATAATAATAATAATAATAATAATAATAATAATATAATATAAATAAATCAGTCTATTAGATCTAATAAATTTTTTTCATAATTTGTAGCTTAATTTTTTTGGTTAAAAAAATTTTTAAAAAAATTTGAATCTAATTTATTTACTAAAATAATTAGACTAAAATAGACTAAATATAGGCTAAACCGAAGGCTCTGACGAGCTATTTCAGCCACTTCTACCCCCTAAATTCAGGAATAGTGAAACAAATTAGAAGAAATTTAAGGTTGATTTTGCAATTAAGTGTTTTTTAATGGCTTTTATGCAAGCACGATCAGATTACAAAAGATTATCAATTTTTTTTTATTTACTCAGATGTATCCCTACACCTCTTTTAGGTACTTAGACCGATCATGTTTAAGTTAAAATTGGATATTCGAGTTAATCCAATTTTAGGTTAATAATAGTGTATTTTATCATTTGGGTAACCCAGTACGTAGCCATCTGTTGCGCATAAAGAAAAGCTCATTAAAAATAACAGCGCACAAAACGCCAGCTGTATGAAACCAGAAAATCAAGCCCATAAAGTCAAGAATGATGAATATCAACCCCTTGAAGCAAGTGCCCAGCTGCAGGTAAGACGAATTGGTTAACCGATTGTTTATTAGTAAATAAAAATATTGTTATTATCCATGTTTATACAGTTCGAATGGTTTGATACATGTTTTTTTTTTTTAAGTAAATCTTAAATTAAATTTAAACTTTATAAATAAAAAATTAACGTTAAAATATTTTTATATCTATAATGAGTTGGCCAGATTCAAACTGAATGAAACTGAGTAGTTAGTATCTAATAACTCTAAATATCAGTGATTAAAAAAATTGTTATTAGAATTTAGGACGAGAAATGGAACGTGCCTCCACGCGAAACATGCCATACCCCAAAATCGAGGGCAATATTTATAATATTAATATATGTGGTCCAGCGGTCTTGCACACTCTCCAACTCTTCTAGTATTGCATCTTGTATTTTACCTCCCCCCCCCCCCCCCTTTTTTTTTTCAGGGATGAAGCGTTGTTTCTTTCAATGTTAGCGCATAGTATAAACCGTGGCAAAATCATGTATAATAATATTTATAGATGACTTGACCACCACCACTTGCATCTCGTATATGCTCTATTCGCACACAATGGTGACGTTAGCCAAATTGATTTCATAAAGTTGAGATGTTAGCCAAATAATTATAAGGTAACGTTTCAGGTTTGACTGTTTTAACGGAGTTCGAGTTTTTAGGTAACACAAGCAGGTAGCAAATTATTCTATATGACAGGTTAATGAGATTTGTTATTTGAATATGTTCATTTAGACATATTATCAATATCTGACGATTGCAGTTAAAGTAAATATGGACTGTAAAATTTAATTATATAAGTGGTAAATCGACGGATTATTTTTGTTAATAGATCGCAATTTAAATAAATATGTATTTTAGTCATATATACACGTGGCTTAATAATATAAGTTTCTGCTACATATATTTATTTGGATTATTTGTTAAAATACAAACTAATCACATAATTGGCACAATTCACTACTAGCTGAAAATTCATATATGGCAAGTTCTACTCCTAGCAAGATTAAACAGTTCAGTATCTTGGATTAAATACACCTATAACCTTGAGAAAATTGAAAACAGCAAACAAGAAGATAGCAACTCCTACAACAGTTGAACTGAGCCTCCATGGGTCACGGAAGTACACTGACCTTAACATACCCATATAGTGCTTCCAACAATTGCTATAATGCTCATTGAGTTCCCATATGGTTTTGCCATAGTAATTGGATGTTACCACAACATGCTTGCAAAGACCATTCACCAGTGTTGCCAATTCTGTGTGGCTTCCAAGTTCATGGACAATGGCTTCTTTGTCAACCAGCAATTCCACATCCTCATGAGTGTGAATCAGAGAGTCAATTAGAGAGACATAATTGCATATAAAAGGCTGGTCTGAATAGTGACACTGCTCAAAGGCAATGAGGTTCCTTAGAACACATTCTGTTGTTTGGTGTACTTTTACCTGAGGGATTTGCAAACGGGCTTTGAAACATTTTGAGAATGGTAAGCAACCTAAGCAAAGAAACCAGCTGAGAATTGGGGTGTTGTTAAACTTTATGTCTAGATAACTCCTACCTTGAACTTTCTCAAAGCTAACCCCAGCCTCATTCAACTTTGTTGCAGTCTTTGGGACATATTGATCTATTGGATAAGGGGTAAAATGCTCTGATGGATTCACCCCCATAACCTGGATTTTTCTAGGAAGGTAAGTATATCTGATCAAATCAGTGAAGTGTTTGCAAGATTTGCAACTCTTGATCATCTCCATTTTTTTACTAGGCTTGTGTGGATAATAATCTTTAAAGTAGTTAAAAGCAAGCTCAAGGAAGGTGTCACGGTTTTCCTTAAGGCCACTGTCACCAAGGAACAAGACGCTTTTGTGTAGTTCCTCCAATACAAACATTGGAAGCTGGTTTTCAAGTAGTAACAAGTCCCTTTGTGTAGTCTTGCAAATCCATGATGTGGTGAACATGAAATCAGTCTTCTGTTCATTTATGTTTGATTTTCTCAGAAAGAGCTCCATGATGAACACAGAATCTAGTAGGATCATGTCCACAAACTGATCCTCCTTACAAAGTTCTGGCTTTGAATAACAATTTCCTATATTTTCCTTGTTTTCTTCGAGATAGGCTTTGTATTGCACCAAAGCCAAAGCCTGCTTGTTAGATAGACGTTTCCAAAAGGCATGAAAGTACCTTTGTTTCTGCTTCTCCTGCTTCAGTTCTGAATTGTTGCTGTGAAGAGGGCCTATTGAGATAAACTGTGGTGTATAGGCTTCCACATTCAACTTCAGTAGATGAACAGGAACCTTGTAAATGCAACAATCATCAGGCAGCACTGGCTCAATCTGCTCTGGAATGTTAATTATGTGCTGAATCTGAGGCTTAGATTCTGCTAAAGCAATTTTACTAGTAGCAGAAGCCATTGCAACCCAACTTTCTCTTCCCTAGCAGTGACAAAAAATGCACATTCAATAAATCACTTGCAATATATTGACACAAACCTTATAACCAACGGTTACTTTTCAAAAGAAAGGGTGGAAAACTAAATTTCTATATAGAAACAACAGACAATTCATTTGAAGAATACGTTTCATCCACAAATAAACTTGAAAATAAAAGTATAAAGTTAAGTTCCACACAACAAACATCCATTGAAGGGAAGTGATGAACACTTTTGTTTCACATAGAAGAAATCAAAATGAGCATACCTGATACCAACCCCAAAGAAATTCTTTTTCTATTGACAAATGACAAATGAACAAAAGGGTAGCAAGCCATATTATTAAATAGTAATAATTAATTACCTGGAATGGCAAGTATTCACTGATATGGTTGGAAGGATTGAAAAGAGCCCCGGCCAAATTCTTCCTTTCAAGGTATGCTACTGATGCTCTCTCTCTCTCTATGCGCTAATGCATGTGCATTTAATTCTCTACTGTGTTTCAATGTCTCATTTCAAGAAGTACTGAGTTGATGAATCAATAAAAGTTTGCATTTATAGGTTTCAAAACGAGAGTTGATTTGATTTTAAAATCCTTTTACTTAAGTTGGATTTATGTAGATGTGATTCAGTTTTAGTTTTAATTGATTGAATTACAATCTTACTTTTATTTAGTCACTCGTTATATATATATTTTAATGAAGGGTAAGAAAATAAACAAAGACTTTTAGAATTATTAATGTACATCAATATGACCTACTAAAATCATAATCCAACTTGTACTGAAAACATTCATTCAATTGCCTTCAAGACTTTAACCCACCATTTTAAAAAAAACAGACCTTAAACGCCCCATAGACTTCTCGGTACAAGAGAAAGATTAAAATATATTTTGTACGTACTGCGTTGTTTTGTCTCCATCTATGCTGGAATCTCTTTATTATTCATGCTTCGGTCCCACATGTACTTAGCACTTTTGAGGCCAAGGCTACGGTGTACTGTATTAAGTTTGGGTGTAAGTTGATCTTTCATAATATTATAATTAAAAAAATATAAAATTATAATTTTGTCCTTATTCACTTATTTTTCACTCAATTATCCCTCATTGCTGTTGGAAACCGCCGCCGCCGCCACCGAACTCAACCTTTGCATCACCGCCTTCCTGCTCCCGTTGCCTCCACTGGCCAACGCCGCCACCTTCACCTCGCTCTCGTGCTTCTAGGAGAGCCTCTAATAAATTTGAATCGAATTGCTATTGTTGCTTAGAATCGATCAATGGCAGGGCCATCGATCATGGAGAACCTGTTCTAGCTAACCCTGGACGACCTGATCAAGGGGATGCGCCTCCAACTGATCGGCGAATCAGCCTTCATCTCAAAGGCTGTGGAGGAGATCCACCGAGAGACCAAGTCAATGGGACCCCACATCAAGACGACCATGAAGTCACCACCACCTGGGGCGAAGGAAACCCACAACAAAAACCAAAAACCCATCAGATCTGAACTTGTTGGGCTTGCAGTGGTTGATGGCGACAAGGTGGTGGTGCAGTTATGCGAGCAAGCTCGGGTTGGTGGTGGAGGACGCAGTAGCTAAAAGGGGTAGATTCAGTGGGTAGAAGGTGGAGCACAGTGGATAAGGGTAGAATAGATATTTTATATTTTATTAAATATTTAAATATAAATATAAATTATTATTAAATTGTTTTTTTTAATAAAAAAATTTAATTTTAATCATAAATTTCAATTTTAATGATTAAAATTTAGTGACCATTTTAATCCGAAACTCAGCCTGGGCCGCCACAGCAATGAGTTGTTCCACTTTAGCTAGCTGAATATGTAGGTTTACTTTTAGATAGTCGATGCAAAATGGATGTAATTAATAATCTGCTCCGTACGATTCCGGAAGCATGATATAATCATCTACCTGGAGGTAACTTATTAAGTGGTAAATTTGAGCTTAATGGTTAGAGTGCGTACATAACATTAGGGTGTTAAGAGTCCATGATAATGCACTTTAAGAAAGGGTAATAATAAGTACTTTCAACAGGATTTGCTTACCATAGGCCTTAAACCTCGTAAGGTCAGTGAAGTATGATATATATACCAAAATAAAAATAAAAGGTGTGATATGTATCGATGATGACTTGAGAAGATGACGTATGGGTAGTAGTTTTCTATACCCCACGAGAGATTAATTTATATGTGCATTTATAATTCATCTACTGTGGACATGCTATTTTATTATGCATTTCCCACTTGCACTTACAACCTATATATATCAATTCAATAATTCAATCAGTCCATTCAACATTCAGTAAAGTCAGTATTCATCTTGCTAGAAATTTTAACCAGAGTTGTCATTGTTATTCACTCTTCGATAGGCAAGTACATTGACTTATACAACAACCATCCTCAAGTCTTGGCAATTTTTCCTAACTTCTGTCAATTTGTTTTATAGCTATCTATCATTACTCATATTAATATTTTGGACAAAGTGTTACCTTTTCTTCTCCTTTTTTACCTATTTAAAATAAAAAATAATATTTACGGATATACGCCATTTCAATATTTTTTTTATCAAAATGTTCTATTTGTCAGATAATGGTGAGCTCGATCGAGACTGGATCGAATTTATAATTGTTCAAATTTTTCTCAAACACATATAATTCGATCCAAGATGGGTAGAATTCAACACTATTTATGTCCTCTTATAAATTAGAAATCGACCCAAAGCTGATCGAATGTGCAACATATAGCTGACAAGTTAGAGTTAAAGTTAGAAGGAGAGCAAGAGAGTTTAAAGTCATATGAGAAATATTTTACTTAGTTCTTATAATATTACTCTTTAGATGGAGGGCAATTATTTGTATCGATATGATGAGTTTGATCATATTTAAGCAAATCTCAATATTTAGGTAATTTTAAATTATAATTTAGAATTTAATTTAAATTTTATATTTTAATTGTAAATTAAATTTGATAATTAGTTTAAATTATTTATAATTTAGTTTAAATTATTAGTTAATTTTATTATTATAGTTTTATTTTTATGTTTGTAATGAAAAAAATTTAGATATTTGATTTAGTATTAGATTAGTTTAAATGAGGTTAATTTAGTTACAATTTAATTTGATTAATTTATTGTAATAATTATTAATTAAAAAATATTACATATTTAAATTTTTGTTGATTATAATTCAAGATTTAGTTTATTTTATGTAATTTAATAAATACTTTATTTATGTAATAAAATCAATTTAGATACTTGAATTGTCATTAAATTAGCTTAATCTATTATACTTATTATATTTAATTGTCATTATATTTAAGTGAATAGTATTAAATTCTACCCAATTTAGATCGAATTTTGTGTGTTTGAGAAAAATCTAAACAGTTATAAATTCAATGCAGTCTCGATCGAATTCACCACTATCTCACAAATGGAATATTTTATTAAAAAAAATTGAAATGACGATTATTCATAAATATTATTTTTTTTATTTTAAATAGATGAAAAAAACCCTTTTGCTCCATCCGTTCCCACATGCATTTACCCAATCTGGGAAAGTATTCACACGGGGTGAGGCTGACTGTCTTCCAAACTAGCTAGCTGAGGTTAGGTTTACTTCAAATGTTTAATACAAATAGATGGAATGATGACATGTAATAGTTTTGTTCCTTGCGTTTGCAGAAGTGTGATATCATTCATGATTTAAGATGATGAGGTCATGATTGTAATCTCAAGAATTTAAAATCCGCAATTTGTTTGTCAAAGAAAAATCAACGATTTTATATATAGGCTTCATTTTTTATTACACCGATTGGTATGGAATTAGCTACTTCGCAGTGCAACTTGTATTTTACAGAATAAAGTGCACAATTATAGTCGTTGATGAGAAAATAAAAAAGAATGATTATTTTACATTTATGACCTATCATATAAATACATCTATCTTACAAAATTCTAAATCGTTAATTTTTTATCAATAATTATAATTATTCACTTTACTTTCTAGAGTGCATTCACTTTAGAAAAGTCAAATTCGAAGGTACTAGTTGATCAATTACACCAACCTTAATTTGTTGGATTTGTGAAAGGAAAGTGATACCAAACACTTGATAGTCAAGTTCTTCCATCTTATATTTTTTTTAATAAACATTAACAAAAATTAGATGTAGTGGAAATTAAGTTGCACTCTCAAAAAGAGAATTAAGATTCAAACCCTAAAGGCCATAAAAAATTGAAATAAATTTTGTGTTAATATGCATTTTAATTCCAAAAAGATTTGACAATTAATAGATTAATCCCTCAAAAAAAAAAAGTTTGTTAACATTTTCATCCTTAAAATTAAACATGTTATACTAAGTTAATCCTTCTATTAGGTAATTTGGGCCTTTTTGAATTTATTATTGAAATACAATATTTGAATTAATTCCAGATCAGATATAATATGATATTTAATAGATGAAAGTTAATAAAAGAAATAAATTCTTATAATTTATTTTAACTTTAGGGATGAAAGTGTTAATAATTTTTTTTAAGAGACTAATATATTAAATCCTATTTTTTCAGGGACCAAATATGAACTCATAAATCTTTATAATACTTATTAAGCCAACCAGTTGATAGTGCATACATATACTCGAGCAATCCGTGGCATCACCCTTTATGAAAATTTTATATTTTACTCTAGTAATTAAATACATGCCTCTGAAGAAATAAAATAAATGAGAGAATTTATAACTGGAAAATATGTATGATTTATCTTTCATTTACAACTCGAGAGTAGTTAAAGGAACTAACTTGAAGTACCTAACTGGGTACATCAAAGCGTGCATAAGATGATGACAATGAAAAAGGAATCCCCGACAAATTAATCTAGAAAACAAAAGGATCTTCTTTTGGGTCATAAAGTTTGGCTAGGTTTTTTAGATCTTTTTTTTTTTTTTGCAAGTGAGGTTTCACCTTTGGGGTAGGTCTTGCAAGAAGCAAGAAGGGATCTCACAAGGAGGAAAAAAAGAATAAAGGGATGATTAAAGAGGACACAGAATGCATAGTTGGAGTATAAATTCACACATTTTTCTTGTATGTCTCACATTTCTACTAATTGAGCGGTCTTCAAAAGAACATCTCCTTTTTGTGTTTTTTTTTTTATGCGAGTTAAAAGCCTTTCTCCGTTGTGTTTTTTTCTTGGACATATAGCTACTTGATCTAATATTTTGCTTTGCATTTGCAGAGCCTCTTACATGACTGCTCTTTTATCTTTTTTGTGAAGAATCGAAACAGATGGACCCACAAACACAGCCCACCAAGGATGTTGTGGATTTGGGTTACCGTGTTCAAGGAATATAATATTCATCCTCCTATAAGGTGAAAATGGCACTGAACAATTCTTGCATGAGAAAGGCACTACAGGCAGCTCCAAAGGGGAGATGAAATAAAAGGCACTTTGACAAGAGGTAAGTAACAACTTAGAAGTCGAATACTTTGAAGGCCTTTCTATCACGGGCCTATCTCTATTCTAAAGAAGACCTGTTCTATTTTACTCGAATGTGTAACAAGGTAAAACTTCACACTATTTTTCATCAAAGGGTCGTCGCATATTATACCAGACACGCACATATATTTTAGTAACCCAGATATAAATATTGTGTGTAAGAGCTCAAAACACAATCTATGGCGAGTTTCGGCTTATAGACTCAAAAACGAAGGCTTCAACATTCATCAGTGCAGTACAATTCACAGAATAGGCCCTTGGTAATCACATATTTGATTCATAAATATTTTTCAAAACCATATGTTTAGACACCATTCTGGACACACGAGAATCGATAAATAAATAACTGAGAATTTCAGTTATATTTCTGGTGTATGTCTTAAAAAATCTATGTACAAATAAAAGGACTGCCTTTGAATAATGGTAAAGATATCTATTAGCCACGCGGCAGCAAATCTCTAATGAAGCATCTTGAAGTCTAAAAGAACAACAACACATGTAAATGTCTAATAATTAAAAACGCAAAAAAAGAAAGTTCAGTTCCCTCGATTCCATGCCTTGTGTTAAGGCTTCCACTTCTAGTATTTGCCAAAGGCATCTTTCTGAGATTCACCTTGTGATTGTGATTACATGTGAAGAGCCAAGGAGAAGCAGCAAAGCCTACAACTGGATTGCTCTCAAGACAGTATTTAGCCTTCATCCTTTCACCTATTCTTTTATGAAGGGCACAACCTCCAGACGAATTTCGTCTAAATAACAAATGTGGGGGACAATACAGATCACACAACCTTTGTTAAACACTGAAGCGTGCTTTTAAAAAACAATTATAATAATAAATGACGAGAATGGAAATGGTATAAAAGTATGAAAGATTGCTCATGGAAAGAATAGAATGCAAATATGGAAATATTATTTCTTGGATAAGTTTTCTAAATCTAACAGGCCAAATATGCAAAGATCCGAATAAAATTAAAAATATATGACCAAAAAATAATACTAAAACCATCTGACATTTAAAGCATTAAATGGGAAAACCTTCAAAACTTTTAACATTTACAACTTTTACATATTTAACAGCTTAGACAAGATATCCATCTCATACCAAACCGTGGCCAAAAATTTGACGTTTTAGGACAAAGAACCAAAATAGAAAAATCTAAATGTAAATACTTGATTGCAATACTTAGTTTGTATGTCTAGCAACCATATATGTTACCAGCTGCACAGCAGGAATCGTAGCATTACTTTTATCTGCGTGTTATTAATAAGCTGCAGCATCAAGATTCTTGCCCATTGTGAATGTAGCTCATATTTGACCTGTTGAAAGTGAACACAAACTAAACATACTAGGCAAGCTTTTTACTAGAATCAAAGCCAACAAGCACTTATAAACCGCACCATTTCACAATTAACTGTGTTCAACAGGCGAAAACTCATCATGTGGAGCTTTTGCAACATCCAGCGAGTTAAGAATAGCTCCATTCTTCGGTGACAACAACACTACTCTACTTTCTCTGTATGCTACAACAGAAAACACGTATATATTATCCTTGTGGCCTTGCATAATATGATACAATATAAATGTTGTGCAGAAAAATACATAATTGACACACGCAGGCTAACATCAAGATAAATCAAACATATATTATATATCATATACTGCAGTTTTCTGTTTATTTTTAAAATCCAAACACAGTTCAGGTCAAATTGGATCTATGTAGTTGTTTGATTAAGGGGATTACAGATAGAATTTTTAAGACAAAAACAAGGCTATATCAGTTTCAATGAAAAACATTTGGGCCACTAAACAAATCAGAAGATGGCAGGATAGATACAGTAACATGAATGACAGATACATAAATGTACAGCAGTAAAGGACATGTTATTAGCTATTATGCTAGCCGTAAAGATTGGGTAACAAAATAAATATATTACACCATTTTAACAATTTTTGCAAGTTACTCATTTATGCACTGGCATTGATGAGGACAGAAGAGGACTTGAGCACAACAGAAGTGAGTTACTAAATAGATGACAACAACAACAACTAAATCTTGTCCCATTAAGTGGGGTCGCCTGCATAAATCAAATAACACCATAGTATGCTATCATAAACCATGTTTATATTTAGACCATTAACTTCTAAATCTTTTTTAATAGTTTCTCTTATAGTTTTTCTAGGTCTCCCTCTACCTTTAGCTATTGGACTATCATCCATCTAATCCATTCTCCTTACTGGGACTTCTTCAAGCCTTTTTCAAATATATCCAAACCACTTAAGATGAAATTCTACCACTTTTTTCACAATAGGTGCTATCCCAACTTTTTCTCTAATGCATTCATTCCTAATTTTATCTTGTCTAATATCTCCACTCATCTATCATAACATTCTCATCTTTGCCACATTTAGCTCATTTTCTTATTGGTTTTTTACCGCCCAACATTCAGTCCCATACAATATTGCTAGTATTATAGTTGTGAGGTAAAATTTTCCCTTAAGTTTTGGCGGTACCTTTTTTTAACAAATAGCATCTAAAGCACTCCTCCTCTTTAACCACCCACCCAGCTTGGATCCTATAGTTTCCATCTCCCTTTATTAAAGAGAGGAAAAGGCCTAAGCAATACAAAGGCAAGGATAGCATATTCTAGACGAGAACACTAGGAATACAGCACACAGAACAATTGAGTGTATCAACCAAGACTCAAGAATGAAAGAAGATACTTTAAATTCGAAAGGAGAAGTGAACTACCACTTTCTAAAATAACCTGATACAACCCAGTTATCTACCTATAACTTCATGTTGAGAACCATTCACCATAAGTGAACAGATGCTTGAGGCAATTAAAAATAATATCTATTAAAATGAAACAACATATCTATCATTGTTTGTGATGATGTGAGCACAAAGCATCTTTCATTGTCAAGGAGCAATCTCATGTTTAAATGTTGATGAAATAGCATCTGATTTGCCAATTTAGATCATATGCGGAAAAAAACATATGCTCTTCTGTCAACTCTTTGAAAAAAAAGGAAAAGAAAAAAAAAAAAACATATATATATATATATATATATATATATAATATATATGATAGGGGAGATATCATACAAGCATTTCTTCATAGTATCGCACAAATATGGTCTCAAAAAACAAAATCAATATACAGATTAACTTCATTAAAAGATGAAATGTTCAGTGATCTACGTTGTCTCTTATACAGTCAAAAGATATTGAAGTTGCTAGAAGCACGGGCCCTAATATCAAAAGCAAAAAAATTAGGCATTGAAATAACTCTTTCAGAAGCAGTTAGCTTTATTAACGGCACAAAATAACAGTTAGATTAGAAGAAAGTACACCAAATAAGTAAAATTACTAATTACATAAAGTCCAAGAGTTACAGTGTTTCATTCCTTTGCATTGTTAATCTGCTAGCTCGTTGGAGCAGAAAGGTAAAGAGAAATAACATAGAATCTAAAGCCCTTAGGTTTTGTATAGACAAACATGGTAATGACATTTATACCTAACAGCCCCAAAACATTTAAAGGAGATACAGAGAAAGATTCTGTAATTAGATTCAAGCGCACATTCCAAAAAAATAGAGAGAAAAAAAAAACTTACATAAATCAAAACCATTCTCATCCACCAATTAATACATCTAAATTTTATTGGAAAGGCTCGAGAACATCTGTTCAAGAAGTGCACACTGAGTTACGGATAAAGCGAAATCTCTCCACTCTCTCTCTCCCTCACCCTCTCTTTAACATGTCAAATATTTAGTGTTATATTCCTTTTATTATTTCTAATATAATTGGCCCGTAAACAAGCACATTAATAGTTACATGCTTGTAAGTAAACCATACCGTGGAAAAAATAGGATAACTTGTAGGCAAAAAAGAAATATAGTATATAGATACTACTGATAGTCCATAGATATTTTGCCCAAAAAAAAACAACAACAACAACAATGGAAAAGCATAACTAATGTACAATCCTGACTACTTATAACCACTTGACTGCTAGAACAGGTCAGATGCTTATTAGGTGCCTCGGCCAATGGATATTAGGCACAAAAACAAGATACATATTATTCCTCATCTTCATATGATCTGTCCCTATATGGTAATACCTTCTGCTGATGTCACAAAGAAAAGACTTCCATGGTCAGAAGATGTCAGAATCGCATCGAACTTTCCAATCCCAGAACTAGCCACTGGCAATCCTAACCCTGCAAAAAACACACTGTATTCTCAGTACCACTACCATATTATTCCAAAACATAACACAATCAGTAAGTGAGAACTTGAATGCACACTAAATTGTTGCTAACGAAATTTTAAGACATCAAAGAATTCTCTGTTGTTTGCATTTTCTGTCTTGGGACAAGTGGCTTAGAATTTAGATTAGCTTGTGCCTCGGAACCAGTAATAACAAACAACAACCATTTTGTTCAAATAAAGCTCATCTAAAATGAGCTTGTACCTTTCCCTCCAGATACAAACTCATTTCAGATGAGTCTTGTTTGTTGCATTTGACTAGTTATAAACAAAAGGATCTTTTTCTTCATCTTTTTTCATTTTCATTTCTTCATCATCCAGGCAGGCAAACAGACAGAAAGCTTAAGAAACATATCAAGAAGAAAACCTTAAGAGGCGGGTCAGGAACTCGGTACATATCAGGGGTCACAGTAGTCAACCACAGGCCAGGAAAAGTCGCCTGCAAAACCACAACAACATCAACGTGTGCATTATCATCCTCAGAGAAAACCAAACAAAACCTAATCATCACATCATATCACACAATAAAAAAATCATCAGATAAACACTACTAAAGCACACAAAACCCAATCAACATCATCACGATTAATAGGAAAAACAAAAACTCAATAAAAAAAAGCTCAAGCACACAACCCACAACAACCAAAATATGGATCAAATTATATATATATATATATATATAAATAGGGAATTGATAACCAAATTGAAGAATGATTACATCTACACCTGCCTTATCATCCTCAGGAAAAACAAAAAAAAAAACCCAACAAAACCTAACCATCCTATCATATCACAGACTGGAAAAAAATTTTCTTTTTTCAAAAACACACATACACACAAAAACACACAATTCATCAAACAAACACCGCAAAAGCACACAAAACCTAATCATCAGCATCATCTAATTACAACTACAAGTCTAAAACAATTAAGCCTGTGAGGTCGGATACATAAATTAGATGATGCCAATCATGTCTACATTTCAAACCAATCATCATATAATTACTAGCAAAAAAACTAAATCCAGAATAACCAGAAAAATTGATCAAATTTAAAAACAAAAAAAAAAAGGAGGGAATGAATGAATTTTACATCAAGCTGCTTCTGCACAGCTCTTGGCCTCTTCTGGGGCTTCTTGGGGGGCTTGGCCCCAGTCATTTTCAGGAAATCCTCCTCAATCTCTTCCTTCGTCAGAGTCAAAGAGAACACTGCCCTCTTCACCTCCACTTTCTCCTTCCTCGTCCCCTTCTCCTTCTCCTTCTCCTTCTCCTTCCCCTTATCCTTACCCTTTCCCTTCTCCTGCCCCGCTCCACGAACCGACCCAGACCCGTTCCTCGTCCTGCTCCCCTGACCCGACCCGCCACCATTCGCCGGAGCCTTCTTAGTCTCCACCGGCCTCCTTGGCCTCAAATTCCAAGTCTTCACCGATTGACTCAATTCATCATCCTCCGAAGCAAAATCACCATCACCTTCACCTTCACCCTCAGCTTCACCATCACCATCACCCTCAGATTCAGCTTCGGGTTCGGGTTCAGGTTCAGGTTCCGGTTCCGGTTGAGCCTCAGGTTCGGGAATGGCGGAGGAGCCCGAACCAAAACCGAAAATTTCCCGTTTCTTCACCGGCAACCGGATGAAGAGCTTGGATTTCCCCTTCTCCTCAACTCTCCTCTCCGAGCCCTCAACCGGTTCATCCGGTTTTCTCTCCGATTCCGGAGGGGAGCGGTTGAGGTTAATGTTGAGGAGGTTGGTTCGGGCCGGGTTGAGGGGCGACGACCCGAGACGGAGAACCGGGTTCAGACCGCCGGCCTCGGGGAGGGGGAGCCTGTTGGGCCGGAAACGGTTGGGGTTGTTGTGGTGGTGGTTGCCGAGTGACCACTTGAAGGTCAAGTTGTGGAGCTTTGAAGGGAAGGCGCCGGTGATCGGCGCCGGTGGTTGCTGCTGCTGCGGCGGAGGTGGTGGTGGCGGCGGCGGTGGGAAGGGTGGTGGTGTTTGGGACTCGGAGGTGACTGAGTGGAACACCATTTTTTTTTTTTGGATTTTTGGGAGGGAATGATTGAATTTTCAAATGGGTGTGTGACAATGTTGAGAGTGAGTGTTGTTATATAATGGGAACATTAACATAGATTTGGATTTGGATTGGACTGAATTGAATTGAGTTGAAGAGGAAAAGAGAGAAAGTGAGAGCAGAAGAGGACAGTGTGCTATTGAGCAGTAAATGACACGTCTGCTAGTTTGGAACTGAATCCATTTTTTAATATTATTCTTTTCTTTTATGCTCTTTTTATTTAATGAATTTAATTAATGTTTTTGGGGTCTGGATTTATTCAATGTTTTTTGTTTTTGGGGGGGGGGGGGGGGGGGGTGGGGTTTGAATCTGGACGATTGGGAGCTCCACCCTGGCTTTTGTTCAAGGTTTTTGTGTGAGAGCCACCATTTTTATTGGCTCTTTATTATGTTTGCAAATCTGGTTTTGTTATACCAATTTTCTTCCTCATCATTTTGGAATAGTATGCAAAAAAAATATTAAAAGAATAAATGGAGTTGGAATATTTTGAAATCAAAAATTTGTTTTAGAGGAAAAAACAGAAAATTAAAAATTAAATGACTGTATTCGTTGTAAAAGTCTAACATCTTTTAATATAGTAATATATAATTAAATAATTATAAAAAAAATTATATTTACAGTATATTAAAATTGAATTCAAAGTAAATATTATTAAAAATATTGAAAAAAGGTTTTTTAAATCTTTCTATTACCCTTATTTATTATAGGTTTGAATTTATATTTATTATAATCCAGGCTATTAATTTTTCGCATTAATGATTATAAGTTTTTGCTTTTCTATTAATATGTTCCCACCCCACAATTGAAGAGTCGATCTAAAGAGACAAAATACTAGTCTTTTATTTTTGTTTTTAAAATTAGTAATTTAATGAGATGTTACACATTTTATTAATTATTAATGACAGAGACACTTAAATCCAAAGACTTAAAGACTGAAAAAAATTCAACAATTTACATGCATGCAGTTACTATGAACAATGAAGGTGATATTAGAGAAAGCAGATCTTGGAAATCTTTTTCATTTCTGTCTCTCACTGCAATAACTGCTGGGAATTTAAATGTTAGATCCAAATATTTTTTTGTGTGAATAACTGGTGAGATTTAATGAAGGCATGGAGTGGCAGCAGCCCCACCTTGAACTCACTTTTGGCCTGTCTAGTTCTTTAACTGGAAATGCTGCCATGTTTCCTAGCTCATAAACAAAGCAACCCTTAAATAAAAAACAGAACCACCATTTGAATCATGTGCCATCTACGGTACTCTTTGTTGGTTAAAGAATACGGTGCACCTTACAATTCGGTAAAGATTGTGAGGTGTATTAATATACCAAACACTTATGATATATTGTAGTAATATTTAATTTTAAAAAAATTTAAAAATAAAATTAAATATATTTTAAAAATTAATTATTATATAATAATAATATAAAATTATATTGATAATATAAAAAAAATTTTCACTATCAACTAATAAAATTTCAAAAAAATTCTATTAATATAATTTTATATTATTTAAAAAAGCTTTATCAATATAATTTTATATTAACAATATAAAATTATATAAATAATATAAAATTATTTTATATTATCAATATATAATAATTAATTTTTAAAATATATTTAATTATATTTTTAAAATTAATATATTATTATAATATATTATAAATAAATAATATATTAATACATCCCATAAATCTAATCCATCGAATACGCTTAAGTTAAGATACTCTATGCACCTTTTGAGCGTGAATCGCATAGCTGTCGAAGCCTTGAATCATTGGCAACAAAACTCAAGTTTGTGTGGAATGTTCAAGCTCTCGGACCCCCAAAAATCTTGGGTCAAGTACTGCTAGTTGCTGTGAATTAATAATTAATAAGTATTAATCAATAATTTTTCAACACTTTCAATGTTATTTGACCCTTAAATAATGGTTTGATAACTTTTATGTTCTATAACTATATTTTATTTCAAAAAGCCTAAAAGCCCCTACGATGTTAAATAAAATTTAGTCTTCATAAGTTTATTTCCAAGCAATAAAAACTATAAAGGTTGCTTTTTGTATAATATATGCTTTTGTGTGTTTTAAGTGTAAATAACTGAAACAAATTTTATAGGATTTTATTAGGCTTTCATTGGCTTGTAGCCATTCACTTTGGGTTAAACAAAAAAAAAAAAGAAAGCCACAACAACAACAACAACTCGGTTTTGCTACTAAACAACCCGAATACAGCAAACATTGTTGCTATATCAAAACTTTGAATTATTGAGACTCCGAAGGAAACAATAATAAGTGCAAAAGCCATAAATGGTACGGGAATGAAGTTTTCATATAATTGCTTGGATATTTAATTACAGAATAAGAAAGAAATTTCATTTCATCATATTATGTTTGTAAAATATAAATTGATTCCATCTCTTACTCCTCATTTCATTTCATGCTATTTAAAAAATCCAAGTAATTATTTTACCATTTTATTATATTTTTACATTTTTCATTTGTTATCACTAATTATAACAAGTCCTAAAACAAATTGATGCTATTATATTTCCTTGATAAATTTATTCTTTACCTTTATATATTTTGGTACTCATTTAATTTATATTCATTGCATTAATTATTTTTTCAATATTAAGAATGATTATATTTCAATAGATTTAAATTCTCTCTTTTTAATTGAGTCTTTTTCCTCACATTTAGTGCTTATTAAATGCATTTACAATTTTTCAAATTTACAATTTCAATTATATCAATTACACCAAAAGATACATTCTAGCTCATCAACAATGTGAAATATGACATTCTCTTTTAATTTATTCAAATCTTGTGTTCCATTTTTATATCCAAACTTTTGCTTCCAATTAGGAATTGTCAACTTGGTAAAAAAAATAATCCTTAATTAAAAAAAAATAAGTGAATGCCAATGAAGAGAGGTGTATTTTTTAAATAGTAAATATTAATTAAGGAAATATGTTATCACATTTAAAAATATAAAAATAAGTTTAATTTTAAAATATTATCAGTACTGTAGACTAATAATATATTAAAATTAAATTTATAGAAATTTTAAATTTTCTCTTAATAAAAATTTTTCCTTTCTAGATTCCCGTTATATATTATATAATTATAAATTAGTGCATATTGATTGCATTCATATTTTTTAAATTAAAACACTGATTTTCAAATATTTCAATATATTTCTGCTTTAGTTTTTGTTTGTCTTCATCCTCATTCAGTGTATATGGATTCCATTTATAGTGTTAATATATTAAAAATTTTATTTAATCAAAAAATATACTGAGAGTTTTATTTTTGTCTTTTGATTTTTCAAAATATTTTCTCACTCGATAAATGAGAGAGTAATTTCCCGAGTTACAATCAGACGCTTAAATGAGAACACCTTTCAACGATATTTTTTTATACACATAAATTTCATGATCAAACACAGGCTAAGGAACCCATGCCTTTTTCCACTCAAGCCGTGTTGGCCTTGATATTTAGCTTTGATCTTTCTTCCCCGTTGGTCTCCTTTTTTCTCAACTCTGTCATACGATTACGTTGTCAAATACTTTAGTAGTGATCAATAATATCGGATTAATGATTTTAAATATCAATGTACCAAGAACCTTTTGACTATAAATCCCCATCTTGTTTTCTAATCCAGATAAATGAGTAGACGTTTTTTTAACCATTGCTTTAAACGTCCAAAAAATATCAATCATTCGTTCATTAACTATGAGGTTATGTGGGGTACTTCTTTTGTGCATGCATCATTTTTGGACTAAAACTTCTCAAACAAAAGCATGGCAATGACGTTGTTTCGGAATTTATCCAATCAACTTTATCTGCATACTGCTACATTTCCGCTTCTCTGATAGTTTTGAATACATAAACTGCCCCCTCAAATTAAAGAATAGCTGTCTTAATTTAAAACATCACCATTCTTATAACCTCTCTTGCCGAAGCCTCTCTTAATTTGAAATATACTTCTCCTTACTTTTCTTATTTTCAAGCCACTTCTAACCTTTTTCTCCAAATTGCCAATCTTTCATGCAGCAACTTATCACTTATGTTCCTTCAAATGCAACTCTAGCACTAATATCTTGTGAGCCAAATAATGAGGAAATAAGAATTAAACTTCCAACTTCTATAACTAAATTACTTCTTACTTTTCTGTTTCGGAGGAGGAGGAGGAGGAAAGTGATCTAGATATTGATACCATTAGGCTATTTCATTAGAGACAGCAATTGTGTTAATTGATGATAATTTCCAGCTTATTTATGGCCAACTTCCCCTCATTTGATTTCCTTCAAATATGAGTCAAACAAAGTGTCTGAGAAAATCATAGACAAAGCTTACACAAGAAAGCATGAAACTAATCATATTAACCAAGTTTGGCAAGGACATCATTCAGAGTAGATACAGTCTCAACATAGTACTTCTCTGCTTCTGGGGTGCTCTTAATTTTTGCTGCATGATCCAGCTGTCAAAACAAACAAAAACAAAGAGAGAATTAGTAACTTTGATTAGTCTAAACTCTCACAATACTAACTGGACAAAGAACTATGCAATTATCCAATTCATTTTTTCAACTTACATTGCTGATATCCTGGAAGAGCTTGCTAACGAGTTCCTTGAGGGGTTGCTTCTGGTCCTTAGGCTTCGCAGAGACAACAGTGTTAAGGTCATAGCGGAGATACTCAGCCCTGAGACGCAGATCATTCTGAACATATGGCCAAGCCTTCTTGTCTATCAACTCCTTCACATTAACAATCTCCTTGGCTGACTCCTTTGCCCTTTGTGCTGCCTCAGTTGGAGACAATGCCTGAATGAAGAACCTTTCTTTCAATGGCAAGTTAAGGTCCCTTGGTTGATCTGAGTTCAGTGTTCCAGCTGCCAAATTCCATAACACACACACACACACACACCATGGTTATAATTTTCAACAAACTCCACATTATGCCAATAATAGCAGCCCCATTTCTGATTTATTTATTTTTTCCTTCATGGCTTTGCCTCAAACCCATTATAAACAAACAAAATTAAAGTCAAACTCAAATCCACCCCATTTTTTGTTCACCTCTCATTGTTTATAGCAACACCCATGATCCATTTTCTATTTAAAATTTAGTGGGGGTAGGGGTTACAATACTACAATTTCACATGAAAATCAGTTATTTCCACTAGACAAGTTATGATCTTTTGGCATGACCCTTATTATCAAATGGGCCATCTTGTTGGATAAGCGCTTACTAAGGGCAAAAACTATAGCCAATAAAAACAGTACAACTTCTCAAAATTTATCATCGCTGCATCTAACGCTAGGAGCTGTACTCATTACATGTGTTATGAGCCAAAATACAAGAATATAAAGGATAATGCTGGCCAAATAAAGTCAACAATTTCTTCTACACATATGTAGAAAATTGTAGCACCAAAGAGCAAGAGAGACTTACGCAGTCCACCAGAAGGTGGGGGTGGAGGGCCAACTTTGATGGGCTTGGCATCAGCAGCAAGCACAGCTTGAACAAAAGAGCCAGATGCCAAACCGGCAGCAACAAGGCCAATCATGGCCCTGCGGCTACTTTGTGGCTCAGCAGGAACCTGCTGGGCTCTAACTGTGAGCCCTTGGCGTGTTGAGGCCATCTTGCTGCTGCCACTAGGCACATTCAAACGGTTTGAGCCACTGAGTTGGAGGCTTCCTTCCAACACAGCCTGAGATGAACCACGTAAGCCAGATATTGATGCCATAGCTTGAGCCATTTTTTCTCTCCCTAGTGAGCCTAATTTACTTGCTAATAAGATGTGTGTAGAATGTGACAAGATATGAAAGAGAACCCTGAGATATAATATTTTAAGGCTAATTGTGGCGGTGGTGGATTGTGATTGTCGCGTGTGTGTGATCCAGAGTCATGGTGGGATTCTACCTTATCTGTCACTTGGATAAAGTTGGATATGGTTTAGGCCAATCATGGTGGAAGAATTGTGGCTGCTTGATGACATGCTGGATTTTGTTCTCCTTGCTGGAGTTTTATCAGAGTGACACGTGGATTGAGAGATTATTGAATAGTTTTCCTATTATACATTTTCTTGGGTCATTTTCTTTGTTGAAAAAAGTTGAATGAATTGACTAATGTTAAGGCAGCACAATCAATTAATCCTGTAAATATTAACAGTTACATATGGGGTGCATTTTTAAGAAAAGAAATGTGATTTTAAAATTTAAATTTTATATATAATTAAAAAAATTGAAAATTAATTCTTTTTTTAGAAGTTACCTTCTTAGTTTTTATTAAAAATAATTAAAAATACATTTTTTAAAGAATCTAATTATTTTTAAAATAGATCGTTTGAACATTCATGCTAAAATGACTACATTATACTGATTATATTTTAAATGCATTTGCTAGTATTAGGATTTGTATTTTTATCTTTTATATATATATAATCTTATATTGGTTTTGCATTTAGTAAATAAAATGGCGTCGTATCTTTTTTTGATCTAAATAATAATTTTATTGTCTTTAAAAGTTATGTGGTACTCGTGATCTATGCACATATTCATATTTCCTATGGGAAGAGTGACTAGCATGTAGTATTATTACAAAATACTATTCTTAACCCTGTAAATAGGACGATTCTTCAATATAATAATCTGCTGATTTCATGTCCCTAGATAGCCTTCACAATACGAATGACTGCAGCAAGATGTCCTTTCCTGATTTTCAATGGAAGTTCTACAAAATTCTCATATGAAAGTCAATACACAAGATGTTTGCAGCAAAGACTGTATCAAAAATACAGGGCAGAACAAGACTCTACCAAAGGCCAGAACATTAGGAAAGCTAGTAATGGTCCTATGAACTTTCATAAGTCACGAAACAGAAAGGCTTTACATTCAGTTGTATGAATCTTCTACCTTGGACAAAAATTTATCATTTTTTCTTCAAAATATGTAGGCCAAGATTGCTCTGAGATAACATGCAAGCAGCAGTGTTATAATTCCTTTAAACTGCACCTAATATTACTTGCCATCATCTCATTTTTTATCACTTTTCACACTGTATTTGTAAAGAACATGGTAGCTTGGAAGTTTTCAGGAATGATAAGTGTTCTTCTATAAAAGGGTTTCTTTTATTTTTTGGGCCCGCCTATCAATATGGATACATAACAGCAGGTAGCCCTCTCCTTTCCCTAATGAAGGATGAATTTGATAAAAAGTCCTTGCACTGCAAAGGAATCCATCACAATTCAATTTCCAAGTTTTACAACAAAATAACCATAAATGAAGATTATCAAATGATGCCACATTTCTTCTGCAACTTTTTGAACAAATCTTCAGATCATAGATAAACAATGAATCTTCATGAGGAAAGGAGACAAATCCTAGCAAAAGTCCACACAAAAGAAGTAAATGATACTATTCTTAACCATCATTGAAGATCCAAAAATAGTGCACTAGTCATCTAACTTTGGCAAGAAAGGTGGGAAGAGAGGGAGAAAACAGATACTTTAACAATACATATTAATGCTAAAAGACCAAACTGGTGTTTCTCCAAGATCTAATAGAATCTTTTTCTTGGTGTGAAAGTCAAACACATGTTTGGTTTTGCTTAGTATTACAAAACCAGCTTTTCAGCCAGAAGTTCTTTCTGCAACATTTTGATTATTAAGTTTTATTAAATATACAAAATAAGACAATCCAAGCATGTCCTAAGTCTAGGGATCCTAATGTCTGAGAAGCTTTTAGAATGCAGTAGAGTATACAGGTGTCTTTTCTTTTCTCACTTATCTACACATTTAGAACCAGAATATGAGCCAACCCTTAGCATTCACCATCTTATGGATAGTCAAATAAACAATTTCCAAGGGGTTTTACATCTTTATAGCACTCAATAATTTCTTAACTTTTCATCATCTATACAATTACAAGATATAAAAACGGTAAACGAGTTTATGTGAAAATACCCAAACAATGAAGTCATGTCAAAACTACAAATGCTTGCAAATGGCCTACCTATCATACCACTGATATAATCACTTTGAAGAAGCATAAGTAAAGGTGCAAAGAATTCATGGTTTCTTTCTGTAAACACTGAGATCAGGATGTGGGAAATGAAGCAATGCAAGATAAGATATTTGCAGGTCATTCTTGATGTCTCCCCGTCATTGCAAAGCTAATACATCTCTGTCACAAGTTTCCCACCAATATCCCAAAGGTTTGTCTTCAACTCCAGAAAAGAGGAAGTAACCAAGTAGTCTAATAATCTGTACAAATTCATTTGGAATGCCTGCTGGAGTACATACACAATAGTAAAATATCATGGTCATGATACCAGCAATTTGCGGAGATAGAATTGCTCAAACCAATGTTTTGGAGCAGCTGGATGCATCTTAAAAGCACGAGGAACAAAATTCTTGTCGCTGGTCGCAATCATGCTTGCAACTGAATAGTTTTTGATACACAGACCCCTTTCTTTAATCCACTTATGGAATCTGTACCTAGGCTTAATGCGGTTTTCTAAGTCGAAACATAAGAATGCTGGAAAAGTGTCCAAAAGCTCTACGGAGGATCCCATTTCCTGACAGAGAAATTTAATCTTTTGCTCTATAATTTCAGGTTTTTGGCTTAGAATCTTAGGCCGAATTGCGATTATCTTACAGAGTTTTGAGAATTCAATCCCTAAATGAAGAAGGCAATCAAATCTCTCCTGTAACTCGCTACTAGTTCCATGCAAGTGAGATAAGACATTCATGGTCAAAGCATTTTCTCCAAAACCTAAAGCATGCAAGAAATTTAATTTATTCATGTTGTGAACTGGGGTTCTTGAAACACGAATAGCCTCCAAACCACCTTGATAACCTTTATCTTGGTATTCATTGGGATAGCTCGTGACATAACTCACTAACAACTGATGATTCCCATCTTTGATCTTATTAAAGAACCACTCACTCAAACCCAAAGTCCTCATTACATTAGGCAGATTAGCCATTTTTATTGTTCCCAATGCATGAGCATAGTTCCGCCTGACATCCCTGAGATCCTTGGAGCTCATGCCAAAGTGTTTCAACAGCTTCAATACATTAATAACTGGCGTTTCCAAATTGAGATTCAACAATTCTGAGCCCTGTAGAATCAACCAAGCTACTTCCTCCTTTTTCACACTAAACCTACAAAAATACTCAGCTTTCTGCATCAACTCCTCTTCTCCATGCTCAAGGATCACATTCTTATTCCTTCCAATGAGCTCCCCCATCATGCCCTTCTCGCCATTCAAATCATAAAACACCCGAACTTTCCTACACACCTCATACCAATAATCCACATTTCCCTCAACGGACCCTGCCAAATCAAAACCCAAAAAAACCAACTTGAGATCAGCAAGCAACCCATCAATCTCACCACCCAAATGCCCTCCCTCACTAAAAACAAAAGGGAAAGCCAAGCATATCCCAATAACCTGAACACTGCAAAAACCATACCTTTTCAACCCACAAAGCCTACCCTTCAACTCATCAGCACTGAACCTAAACACAGAACCACCCTCCACATAAAGCAAACCAAGCTTATCCCAAGGGAACCCAAATTCACATAGCACACAAGCAGCATCCAAAAGGGTCCCATCTTCAGAGAAGAAAAACTTATTGGGTGGCAACAAGTTAGGAACTTTAGTATAGTTTATGCCAATGCTTTCAAAAAAGAACTCAAATTCATTGATGGGGTTGTACCTGAGGAATTTGTTGAGGCTCTTGGAGAAATTTGGAGCTGAAAATCCAACTTTTGCAATGAGGTTGGAGAGAGATGTGCGAGAGTTTGTGGCAATCTGATCAGCATAGGCATAAGGGATGCACCTTGTGGCATGGAGGTAATCAGTAAGGACCTTCTGGGCTTGTGTGAGAGCAAGGTTCTTGTACCTTGGAGGGATTTTTGAGAGGTTTGGGAGCACTGTTCTGGTGGTGGTGGTGACATGGCGCTGGAGGAACAACATGGACAACAACATGGTACACTGTCCCTTTGGTCACGTAGAGTGGAGGGTTTCCCTTCCACTACATGATCAAATTCTCGGTTTCACTATTCAGAGCCAGAGGTTTTAGGGTTCTACAAGTTCATTCTTAGTTCAGCTTTTTACGCATGTGTAATAGACTAATAGTACATTATACATGTGGATTTTTCTTTTTTGTCAAAAAAATAAAACTTTCATTTTTTATATTAATTTTATCTAATTTTAAATAAAATAATCATAAGTAGAATATTTTTCAACTAAATAACTTAAAATTTGAAAGTATATATTTAACTCAAAAAAAAAATTATTATTGTTTAATTTGAGAATTAAATAAAATGGATATAAGAAATATGATTTAATTTTTTTTTCTAAAGTAAAACTCTCTTAAGAATATACATAGGGTATTGTTATTAATTTGATTCTTTGAAAATTAATTTTAGTAATTTAGTTCTTTAAATTTCGTATTTTTAATAATTTAACCCATCATTTTATTTTAAATTAATACATTTAACCAAAAACTACCATTGCATCATAGCAAGTTATTTTTATTGTGTGCTACATGGTTTTTTAAAATTTATTATTGATTCTATAATATTTTAATATGATTTGAATTATGTTTTGTTAATTTTTTAAACATTTTTTAATTATAAATATATTTCGGTCATGTATGATGCTTTAAGGATTAAATGAAATTAATGTAAGTTAATAACAAAATTATGTGTCTTTAAATTTGGTCTAAAAATAGGGGAAAATTTGTAATCACATAAAATTATTAAGGATCAAATCATGACAAAATCCAACAAATAAAGAAATATTAAATATAAACTTTTTGAGGGTTTGATCTTCTAAATTGAAGAGTTATATCTTATAGTTGAAGATTTATCTTAAAGAGTTAAATTAATTAAGCATTGGATTTGATTACAATAGAGAGTTAGATTGGTGGAGACATAACACCCGCCGGAATTTTTTTGTCAACACACCCCTGGATTTACCATCCAGCCCATATTTTATGTGAAATGGGCCAATCCAATGAAGACTGAATTCAAATGTGGGCTGGGCTAGGCTAGTTGCAGATATGTATAATATGAAAAGGATGGGTTCGAGCTTGACCCATTGATCCACGACCAAAAAAAAAGAAGATTGACCTATTGATCACGACCAAAAAAAAGGCTTGACCTATTGACTTGACAGTTACCTCTAGCAGACTACTATTTGCAATAAATATGTAAAATATAAGAATAACAGCTAAGCTAACAAGCCTTTGGTACTAAAGAAAACTCATATTCCACACATTTATACTAAAGAAAAGTCAAACAAAAAAAATTATTTTAACTATTACGAATTTGTGAAATATGATTTTGTCTTTATTAAAAATTATGAATTTTTGTTAGCTTATCTTTTATCCAAGGTAGCTAGAATCGAGATTTTACGTAGAATCAGAAGAGATACAAAATCGTAAAACGTAAAATCGTAACACGAATCGTAAGATTCTACCAGAATACATAATGACATTTATATATATGTATATGTCACATAACAAAACATAAATAAGCAAGTAAATCACAATCAACATAATTAAACTTCAACCTAATATGCATAAAGTCACAACTCATAACTTAGAATTCAAAGATAACATAGGTACAAGCCTACAAGTCCGTAATTCATAACTCATAATGCAAAAGATGCAATAACTCACAAAGTTCTTGTCATCATATAAACTAAAACATAAAAGAAAACAACTAAACTACTAAAATGACATTTAAAGCAAATCATTAAGGCCATGATCATCATATGCCTCATCTTCTATATGGTCTCCACCATCTTCATTGTCATCTCTTTGAAGAAGTTCATCAAAATCATCATCATCAAGAGAAGGAATATCCAAATAATCTGAAGGGCCTTCAACTCTACCACCACCTTCTCTAGGGACCAAGTTAAGATCATCAGGAATATCTAACACCTCTAGATTTTCTAACACATCTTCATTTTTCACAATCCATTCTTCATCAGAGTCCAAGTCCTTGAGGTTATACTCAATAGGGTTTCTTGATTTCTTCTTTTTTCCCAATCTTGAATTGGTCATCACAAAGATAACATCATTCATTATTTTTTGTTTCAAACGATTTCTCCTCTTTGTGTGGACCTAAACAAATACAATTATGCAAAAGCAATCAATATATGCCAATTGGCAACTAATTCTATTATTCTAAAAGTGAAATACAAATCTTATTAATTGCAAGTTGAAAATTTACCACCTTAAATGCACTCCAATTGCGTTCACATCCTCATGAACTACACGTCAAGCTCAACACGCGAATGGCAAACCTTTAAAGCTTTGGATGCTCATTCCTATAAGAATCCCACCATTGTGCTGGAGTTTTGGTATCAAGTACAGCCTAGGCTACATGCCTATCAAAAAACTTAGATTGACTCTTGAAATCTTCAAGCTGAGCATCAATCTTAGTTATTTCATTCTTGTCTCCCACAATTCTTTCCATGCAATCATATAATCCTCTTTTAACTTCATAGTCAATCTTAAATCCAGGCCTATAATGTAATTGAGGATTTAGGTAGTAGCTTGCAGCATGCAAAGGCCTATGGAGTTGGTTGTCCCATCTCTCATCAATGATCTCCCACAAAGGCATGTAACTAAAGAATAGAAAAATTCGGCAATTAACCACTAGACAAACACCAAAATATTCTAATTTAAATTAAAGTTGCCTATATATGAATGACAAATATTGAACAATTTACCTCTTTTGGACACCTTGAAAGGCATTTTGTATTTTCTCCTTAGCCTGATCCATTTCTTCATAAATATATCCTATGGTTGGTTTCTCAACTGAATCCACTAAACGAAACACATGGAGAAGAGGATAAGCACCCCTTAAGCAAAGGACAATGTCTCTCCAAAACAATCTATCCAAAACTACATACTCAATAAACTTCCCATCTCTTGTCTTTGCAAATTTGCTTGATTTCCACTCATCAAAAGTGAACTCATCAGAAGTGAACATTCTTATCAATGCTCTCTTCTTCTCATTGAGACAACCCAAAGTAAGGTAGGATATGGCAAAGCGAGTCATTCCTGGTCTCACCAAATATTTTCCTTTGATGTGATGTTACAATATGAAAATGAGAGAAGTTCTTGAATAAATGTAAGTAGTGATTCTTCTTCCCTTGGAAGTTGTCTCTCTATGAAGCTCCAATTTCTTCTCAAAATCCTCTAGCATCAGATCAATGCAGTGAGCTGCACAAGGTGTCCAATAAAGCTTCTTCCTCTTTGCCATTAGCATCACTCCCGCAGCTTTGTAGTTTGTTGCATTATCTGTTACAACTTGCACAACATTCTCTTCACCAACCTCCTCAACAACATCATTTATCATCTTAAATATCTTATCAACTATTTTGCAGATATGAGAGGCATCAATAGACTTCAAGAAAATAGTCCCCTTAGGGCTATTCACTCGAAAATTCAATATAGTCCTCTTTCTTTTATCCATCCATCTATCTTCATAATGGTGCATCTTGTCTTCTTCCAATAAGCTCTATGTTCCTCTAGTTATTGCATGGTTGAATCTACCTTTTCTTTCAAATATTTGACTCTTAATTCAATGTAAGATGGTGGCTTGAATCCTAATCCATGCCGAGCAACCTTCTCAAACATACTACTATATTCTTCACTCCTTGCCACATTGAAAGGAATTGCATTGTTGTAGAAAAATGAAGCAATCTCTTCACATGCTTCCTCCCTCAAATTCTTCTTAAATATAGTGTTGATTGTGACTTGAGTGCTAATACACCTCTACTCGAAGAGGTTAACTGCTTATGGTGGCTCCACTTGTTTTCCTCTTTTCTCACCAACCAAAGAATTATCACTAACATTCTTGGTTCTTCCTTCTCCTACTTTCCTACCATCTTTTGTTTTCTTGATCAAATTTTGCTGCAAACGAACTACAATATCTCATATCTCTTTTTTTACTTCATCACTAACAGCCCCACAAGCTCCTACATCCTTTTGTGTTCCAACCAAGTGATGTTTTAGTTTATAAATCCCACCCATTGTCACCTTCTCATAATATTTACACTTTATTTTTTTCGTATCACCATCAACAGAAATTCCATGCTTCCAGCCTATATCACTTCTATTTCTAGGAGCATTCTTAGGAAGCTTCTTACTTGAACCATTTCCACCACCAGCAACACTTCCACTTCCACTTTCAGATTAAAGAGTAGCACTAGCAGTAGGCTCAGCATCCCGCTCACCACCACTAGCACTTGAAGACATTTTTTTAACCTTCAAATGATAATCTAATTAAAAGCAACAGCAACCAGCAACCAACAACCACAAAAAAGAAATAAGGAGAAAAAAAAAGGGGACAACAAAGTGTTGCCCGAAAAAAGAACAGGAACAAAACTCTGATAAAGAGAAAGGAACACCACCTCTTCACGCCTTTACCGGACATAAACAGTGGTGGTTGGCTACGCTGTGGAGTGCTGAAGTGAGCACTAGAGAAGGATAAAGAGGGAACAGAGTAGGGGCCGAGAAAGGGAAGGACTAGAGAGAGGGGAACAGCTGAACAGAGCTTCAATAACGGAGACTTGAGAGTTGAGAGAGAGAGAGAGAGAGAGAGAGATCGATTCGATGGCAAAAACAAGGGGACAAGGGAGCGGTTTGCGTCACGAACATGGGAGAGGGAAAGGGCGAGAATTGCGAAAATGGAAAGGGATCTGACCTGGGGTTGCGTCGCGAGGCGGGTTAAGGTGATATGGTGGGTCGGGTCGTGTATTGAAACCGGTTGGAGATCCACCATTGGTGGAGATGAGCAACACGGCCAAAATTCGCTTATTCAAACACTTCCACGATTTTGCCCAATGATTCCACGCAGAGTCCAGATTGGCAACGCGAGCACTGGAATTGGACTCTCCCGGTGGTAGCAAGATCGTGAAATCGTGCATGTTCACGAGTTAAATCTCGATTCTAGCTACCATGCTTTTATTATATTGCAAATTCAATGAAATTATTAATTGATTTTCAAAAAAGGTATGAAATTTGATTTGGTTAGTGTTGGGCCTTAGTCGATTCACAAGTTAACTAACCCACCAAGTTTAAGCCCGCAATTAACCAAGCTGCAACAAAATAAAGCCAACTCACATGTTATGCTGAGTCAAATGTGCAAACTTACAGACCACATGTTTTGATAGTGCTGCAAACGTATCAGCAAATGAATATGGAACGAGATAATGGAGGAGTAATCTTTCAACATTTGTATTATATCTATAGTAAAATTGTATGAAAAAATACACCTAACATTTTACTTTATTTTCTGCTTTATTGAAACTACAAACGAATAGGATTCGAGAAAAGAATAAATGATAGAATATTTGAGTAGCACATCCAAAACTTGATAGGAAAGTGGGCATTGATTCTCTTACAAAATCAAACCACCACGCACAACACAATGGAACTCGGATGGAATCGGATCACATGAATAGGGCCCACCAATACACGATCAAGTCATCAACAACTACGTTTGTTCTGACTTCAAAATTCGCATCGCATGCACGCTCGCTGGGACCTACCGTACGATTTTCAACTCCTTGCCATGTTACTATACAAAAATTATTAAGAGATGTTGATTGTTCATAATATTTAAGATATCCATATGGACATATGGTAATCAGCATATAAATAAATGTGAATTTTAATTATATAAGTGTTAAATATAATTTTAAATAATAATAGATGTATATTATTAATAAAATTAATATATCAATTCAATATTTATATAATTAAAATTCATACTTAATTGAATTGTAATTACCATATATTTGTTATTAGAAATAGTATGTCGATTCAACATTTATATAAATAAAGTTATTTAAACTGCAACTATGAATATTGATTGAAGTATCTAAATTATTATATATGTTCAAATAATTTAACTCATGTACTATTAGAATAAAAGATCTAAATTTTATTCTACTTCATTTATCATTTGGCATTTCAGTCAGTTCATAGAGAATATTTTTTAAAAATAAAAGTAATAATAACTCATAAAACCAAAATGACATAATAAATAAAATAGAACAAAGACTTTTCTTTTACTAGCACAGCACTAAAAATTCATGGATATTGTACTATATTCCCTTCCATCCTCCTTCGAATGCAATATGTGCTTCTGTGCTTATGCTTCTTTGGATAATTAATTGTCCCTAGAGACTCAAGTCCTATCCCTTCTCATTTTGAGGTTTTAATTAACGGTTCAAATTCATCCAAATGTCATAAAATAAGCCAAAAACGGGTACATGTTATGTTTTATATCTCTTGAAAAATACAAGTGATGTACCCCAAAAAAGGAAGTTAGAAATGAATCTTTCATGTAACATTCAAGGCGAAATTCATTTTTAGATTGTTTTTACTTATTATCTTTAATAGGCAGTGGGCAATGAAGACATGCTTTTACCAGGACTGATCCGAGTTAATGTGTTTTTATTGTTATAGTCATTGTTAGTTCCTCTTTGCACTAGTTTTTGTAGTACCTTAATTTATACACTATCCCCCCTCCCCTTCATTTACTTATTCTTCCAACTTGAATAAATCCTTTATCTGTCTTCGATGGATGTTGTCTTCTTTTTAAAAAGGAAAAGAAAACTGTGTAGAATTCAGACACAATCATATGCTGCCACGATACATTTGGACAAATGTGATCACAAATAAGTATATGACAAGCATTAGTGAAAAAACTAATAATATTTTATACATTTGTGGATGCATAGATATGAAGTAATACTAATACTTAGTACATGAAGTGGGAAAAATGATTGGGCACTCAGTTTGACGATAATGTTAATGTCTCACAGCATGTGAGCACACGTGTGCCTTCTGTGTATCTTCTGTAAGTGGTATCTAAGCTACACCAAAAAGTGTACAATAAACTTTTTTTTTATTTAAACTATCCATATTTAAATTTTATTAAACTTCAACTAATTTCAAATATATAATATATATTTTTTATTTTTATTGATCCTTTGAGAGCACATCTTTTATGTTAGGAATGTGTAGTAGTGAGTTGCACTTTTAAAAAAGAAATTTAAATTTAAATTTTACAAAAGGATAATAATTAAAAAAATCTACCCAAAAAGAAAAAAAGATTTCAAAAGTGTGTTGCATGCTTTTAAGATTTCAAAATTGTGTTGCATGTTTTTAAGATTTTTCAGAGCTAAATTAGAGTTTCATGTAATATTTATAGAGATTAATTTTTATATATTGATAGTGCAAACAAAATTTATATTATCAACTAAAAAATTTGAGAAAAATAATAAATCATAATAGATAATTATTATAATGAGTAATTATTCACCATAATTTAGTATTTTTTTTCATATTTTAATTAGTGACAATATAATGTCATACATAGAAATTGAATTCATACTTATAATTGAAAAACATTAGACAATTAAACACTTTGATATAATTTAACTGTGAGAATAATGTGATATAGTGTCTTTTAAATGAATAATTGAATCATATACTTCATTTTATTCAATAAGTATCATCATTTTTGTCACAAATTTTAATAATATATATATATATTTACACTATTACTCTTTACAATTGTTTATGAGAAGGGAAAAGTAGGTTGCACGCGTGAAGATTGAGATGTGGTAGAGGCTAGAGAATGAGAGTTATTAGGAGAGTATCCAATGATTGTAGAGAGAGTGCGTGTCCGGTTAATTAGCGACAAAGTGACACGCACGAGTGCAATTATGGGACCACGTGTTGCCAGGTGCCTAACTATCACATGCTCATGCGCCACATCACCACCTCATGCATGTTCCCCACGTGACACCTCTCTCTCTCTCTCTCTCTCTCTCTCCGTTTTTAAATTTTCATGCTTCACTTTACACGTGAACCTGAAAGAGAATATTTCCGAAACAAAAAAAGCATTAAGTTTTATAACTCTAATCAACTTATAAGATTAATAAATAAAGCTTGACAAATTTAAGAAGATTGAAGCTTCACAAGTTTAGTTGAGAAGGGTAGGGAATTTTCAGGAATTAAAGCTTTAAGTGTTTTTTTTTTTTGGCAATATTTAGGGTGGAGTTTCCATTTTTTGGTCTACGATGGATTCTACGTGATTAAATGAAAAAAAAAATATGACTAATTGTCACACAAAATGTGATAAAAAGTTGAGTCCACAATAAATTTAAGTCTATCCTAAAATATGCCGAATTTTTTTTAATTATTATAATTTAAGTGTATGTTTAGAACTTTAGAATTAGATTCCTATTTGAAACTCCCGAACATATCATCAATTAAAATGCTCTATTTTTCACACATTTTATATATTATCGTTTCTAATAAGTTTCAATTAGTTACAATTGGTTGAATGAAAAACAGGCTTGCATTTTTTATCAGTTTACATCTTAATTTGTGATATCCAGTCGTTATTTTTTGCTAAGAACTGTTGCTGGCAACTGTATTAGATAGATTAACAGAACTAGCATAAGGTTCTGTCAAAATTTAACATTTCAATTATGCATGAAGATCTTAATTAAACTTTCATTCATTAATATTAAACACAATAAAATGCTCGTTGCTGTTATTATTATTTGTTTTTTTGGGATCAATGTTCGTTTATCTAAAGAAGTCAATAACCGAAAAAGGCAGATGTAAATGGCAGTATATATACTTTATATAAAGCACCCATTGACCCAATGCAAGTCTAGAATACGTATTATTATTGATCCATTGAACAAGTTAATTGGTAACTTCTCGGAACTACGGTTTTTTATTTTCTTTTTAAATTAATAAATGCTACTCGGAACTAAGTTTTTTTTTCCTTTTTTTTTTCTTTTAAATTTAAAATATGAATTCATTAATTCAAAGCATCTAAGGTTAGTACATCAGAAATACAAAGTAGGGCCTCATTTATCTAGGCCTAATATCCCTCTCTTCTTGCTATCTTAGCTAATTTGTCAGCTATAACATGACACATTCTAGGCACAAATTAAGCTTTGAAAAAATAGAATCTAGAAGCTAGTCCACAAGCCTAAGAGAGCATACTCCCTGTGTATGCTAAATTAATTCTCTTCACTGTTATTGAGTCTCTCAAAAATCAATCTTGCATATCCTTCTACTATTAGGGTTCAAATCATTAATTCGAGAGCGAACTTGATGCCTTCCGTTGCCGTGAGTGCCTCGACTTGATGGGCTTCTATGGCTCCTTCGATTCTCACCGATTTGGCCGCCACTACTGCACCTATGTTGTTTCTAATTGTGATACCTATTCCAATCTTGCCTTTTTCCTCATATATGGATGAGTCAGTGTTGGCTTTGAGCATTCCTACAGGTGGAGCTTCCCAGCAATCCCCTGTGCTCTCTGAAGGTAGTCTCCCTATTTCCTTTGCTTGTGCTCTCTTGAAGCTTCTAAGGTTAGTTGTTGTTTACAAGAAGAGCTAAATAGGATTCTCTACTGGTTTGCTTAGGCAAGCTTGGATTCTTTGTTTCCATATCCCTTCCCACAGTGTTAGGGTAGTGCAGACTCTGTTTAGATCTTGATCCGTGTTCAATTTATTCTCCAGAATGCTCTTTCATTGGGTTCTATAACCACTCTTAACTGATTATTTACCATTGGTTTCATGAGCCCAATAGAGTAGATCTTGTGTTACGTTTTGCCCGGCGAAATCTATAGAATTTGATTGGCTTCTTGAGGCTCAAAAAATTGATTAATCAGGTCCCTATTCCATCTTCGTGGTTCCTCCAGAATGAACTGATTGACCCAAATAATGTTCTCTAGAGCCTGATTATTGGTATGCACCTTGAAGCTAAGAGCATTAAACACCCAAGGGTTATCATCAATCCTGATGTTAGTCCCACTGCAAACTTTCCACATTAACCCCTTTTCCAACACTGTCCTACTTTCCAAAATACTTATCCAAGTGTAAAAAGGGTTGGAGCCTAATTGTGCATTCATGAACTCACTATTTGCATAGTATTTTGCCTTCAAAATTCTTGATACCAAGGCATCTTCATTCTTTATGAGTCCTTACCCATGCTTAGCTAACATAGCTAAGTGGAAAGAATGCAAATACTTAAAGCTTAGACCTCCTATCTCCTTCGGCCAACACATTTTCTCCCAACTAACCCAATGTATTTTTCTAGCATCCGATTGATCCCCCCACCAAGACTTAGCCATAAGGCTTTCCAATTCTTTACATAAAGTATAAGGGATTAAAAAATGAGACATTCAGTAAGTTGGTATGGCTTATGCTATTGTCTTAATTAGAACCTCCTTACCCCTTTTAGATAATAGTTTCTCCTTCCAACTTTGTATCCTTTTCCACCCTCTCTTCTTAATTGTTCAGAAGCAGAAACTTTTGGATCTTCCCACCGTAGAAGGAAGCCCCAGGTATCTTCTAGAAAACGCCACAGATCTAATACCAAACTTATCCTTAATTTCCTCCTGCACTTGTTAGGTGACATTTGGACTGAACAGCAGTAAGGATTTTCTTTTCATATTTATCTGCTGACTTGAAGCTGACCCATACTTTTGAATGATGCTTAGAATGCCCTCATAACCCACATCTTTGGTTTTTGAAAATATAAGGGTATCATCAGCAAAAAAACAAGTGAGACACCTTAGGAGCAGCTTTACACACCCTTATTCTTGAGATTTCATTCAAGTTTTTTGCTCTTTGGAGAAGTACAGAAAAAACCTTTAGCACATATGACAAATAAGTATGGTGAGAGAGGGTCTTCTCGCCTAAGCCCTCTATGAGGTGAGAAAAGATCACTCGGGAAGCCATTCACTGATATAAAGTAGGAAACCGTAGAGATACCAGCTTTCTCATAATTGCAAGTAAGTATGGCCATTCGATCCTATCATAAGCCTTGCTCATGTCCAGTTTCATTGCAAAATAGCCCTTTGTTCCTGATCTTCTTTTCTTTAATGAATGAACTAGTTCATAGGCTATTAACACATTATCTGTTATTAGCCTATCATTCATAAATGCACTCTATGTTTCAAATATAATTCTAGGCAAAATGATTTTTAGTCTATTGGCCATAACCTTGCTAACCAATTTATATATCACATTACAAAGGGAAATTAGTCTAAATTGGGGTAGATCTTGTGGTGCTTTGCTTAGGAATTAGAATAATATAGGCGTGGTTAATTTCTAGTATAGAATCATTCCCATTCAAGATATTCAGGATTGCTCTAGTTATATCCTCTCCTACCACATATCAGAATTTTTGATAAAATAAAGCTAGCATACCGCCTGGCCTGGGAGATTTGGTAGGACCCATTTGGAAGAGAACCTCTCTGGCTTCTAGAGATGTAAAAGGAAGATCGAGGAAATTGGCCATTTCCTGATCAATTCTGCAGTATATAGCCTCTACAACTTCTTCAATCTGAGCTAGGTGTGAGGAAGTAAACAAGTCCGTAAAGTAGTTGCTTGCCAAATCTACAATTTCTTCCCTGTTATGCACTCATTCACCATTCCTGTTTTTCAGCCTGGAGATTTTATTTTTATTTTTATTTTTACTAACGGAAGCACTCTCATGAAAAAAGCCTTATGTTAAAATCCTCTTCCTTTAACTAGTTTACCCTTGAGTATTGGCACCACATAACCTCTTGTAGAACTAACAGCTCATTTACGATCTTTTTCTAGTCTTTTAGCTGAGCTAAGTTTTCTATTGATGGGTCATGAATAGCCAACTTCTCAAAACTAAGTTAAAGAGTGTGATTCAGTAAGTTTAAATAGAAAGGATATATATAACATGGTAAATCATAGCTGATATGAAAAATGTTGAATAAAATGAAACACCTTGTATAAATTAAGTAAATAAGTTATTTTATTTATAAAAAAGTTGATAAATAATTTATAGGTTAAAATTTAAAATTTAAAATTTATTAACATGTGTGTTGAAATACATGTTTAATTATTACTTTGTAAATTGTAAATTTATTTAAAAAGTTATACATTACTTTTAGGGAAAAAAAATATTAAAGATTAAATTATTGAACTTAATAAATATGATACAAATTTTTTAGCAATAAGAATATTCAAAGAGTTAATCTCGTAATATCAATGCTTGGTTGGTTCAAATAACTCAACACTTATTCCTTTTAAATAAGTTCTTTGATTCGAGTATTGTAAATAAATAAAAAAAAAAGTAGCGCTAAGAAAATTTTATCTTATAGTAAGCTAACTCGATTAAGAGCAAATTAGTTGGAGAGTAATGAACTTCGGATGTTGATTATTTAAAAAAAAATTAATTTCATAGTAATGTTATTCAATTACTTTAGCCTACAAATGGTTATGCAGCGTTAATATATCCCAACCAGACAGTGATTGGTTATGGTTATGGATTTGGATGATCCTTGCACTTGAGAAATGCAAGTTCTTTTTCTAGTTTGCTTGCCATAATTCTCTGCTAACAAACAGTTTGCGCCATCGTAAAGGGTTGTATTCTTCTGCTATTTGTGCGAGGTGCAGTAAGGATGAGGAAACTATCCTTCATTGTCTTCGAGACTGCTAGAAATCCAAGTTCATTTGGAGCCTGTTGGGGAACTTAATGATCCCTGTGTGAACGATAGAATCATGTTGCCTAGCTCAAACATCTAGCATCTAAAGAGGATGCTCACTTTTGGTGCACTAGTGTTTGGTGGATCTAGGGAAGTAGGAATGCGGAAGTATTGAGTAAGGATCTTATGCAATCCTTCTTGGTGATTTGTAATATTCAGCTTGACATTGGAGCTTGGATGGTAGATAAGAACGCTAATGACTACACTATCTCAGCTACTAGACTTGTCAAATAGGTGTGGCCACCTCAAGGGTACATTATGCTTAATGTCGATGGTAGTTCCGGGGATAATCCGGGCTTAGCGGGATTTGGTGATTTGGCTCGTGGTGATGATGGGAGATGGACTTTTGGTTTTCATGGCTTCATTAGCTTTGTTGGAAACTTGCTTCCGAAGCTTGTTGCTATCTATCAAGGTCTTCGTTCGGCATGAGATCGTGGATTCAGATGTGTTCTTTGTGAATCAGATTCTCTTGGGACTATTAAGTTGATTTACTTCCCTTTTCCTGAGCCACATCACTTTCAGGCAGTGATCATGGAAATCAAATCTTGGCTCTCAAGGGAGTAGTGTGTTTCACTGTCTCATATTCTTAGGGAGGACAATCAAAGTGCTGTTTACTTGGCTAAATTAGGTGCTTCTATAGAGTGGAGGCTAATTATTTTGGAGAAAACTCCACATACCATCATTCCTTCTTTACGCTTTGATCATATAGGTGTAATCTTCGAGCACAATTAGTATTCCCTTTTGTTTCTTTTTTGTTTTTTTGTTTCAGATATATAAAAAAAATATTAAATGTAAGAAGATAAAATATGTATGCGATTAAAATCCATGTTTTATGAAATTACTAATTACCCCCATTTTTGGCGTGGACCCCACGCTCAAGTGCATTCGTCGGACTCGTGAATTGGGCGCTGGCATGCCCCTGCAAAAGCCATGTTTGTCACATGTGGAACCCACCTTGAATGATGGGATGGCACATGCCAGTCTCTCTCATCATCATCATCATCATCATCATCATCATCATATATATGATGAGGACATGATTCCCAGCGCCTTTTGACTCACTGGCGCGTGCACCTCAAACACTCTCCCTTCATTCCCTCTTCTCTCTGTATGTGGTCAACAGTCAACCAGCCGAAAAAGCCGTGTATCTTTCTTAACAGAACACAACACATTGAAGAACAGCAACACATGGCCATGGATCTCTCTATTATAAATAATATAATTTAATTTTGATGTGTTTTTAATAAATTTTTTTCGTAATGGTTGTTTAGTTATAAGGATTGTATCATGAAAAATTCTTATATTTTGTTAGTATAAGAGAAAAGTTTTATTTATTTTATTAATTATTTGATATTTCGGTTATTTTATTAAAAATGCAATAAAAATAGACAATAACAATAGTTCATAAAATTAAAATGTTAAATTTTGAATGAAATAGTGTAAGACTTTTTTCTCATTTTAAGAATATGAAAGAATTTTTCATCACAACATCAACTAAAATATTTGATTCGTATAGTCATCACTTTAGAAGTCATATGTTAGTAACATATAACTTTTTTTTTTTTTGGGTATTTAAGATATTTCTATAAACACCTATGGAATTAAGAAGACTTCAAGCCGTGCTGCATACACTAGTGTAATTTGAAGTTTGAAACTCAACCATGGTTTAAAGGTAACCAGATTTGGACTTTGAAGAATCCAGAAGCAGTGACTGCAAGAGTGCATAGAGCTGAAACTTCAAAGCCTAGGAAGGTAGCCATTTTATATATGATGATTGAACCAATATGGCACTCTGACACAAGTCATGATTAACTCTATTACCCTATTCTCTTTTCCCCTCTCTTTCTATCTCTTTCGCCACACTGTTCTCTCATAATATATAGTTCCATCTATCTTCCCTCCTTTTTCTGTTGTCCAAAAAGCTAAAGCCTGTGACACCCCACACCAAAGCCCAGACCATTTTCTGCCTCCACTCTCAATTACTATTTTGCTGCTTTTTCCACTCTTTAAGCACCACACTTTCTTGGTTTCTCAGAAAAAAAATAGAAGGAAAGAAAGGCAAGGGAGAACCCCAAAAAAAGAAAAAAAATAATGGGTGAGAAAGATGGTGACATGGGTTTGGGGTTGAGTTTGAGCTTGGGATGTGGAGAAAATGCAAATAATCAACAACCCTTCAAGGTGAATCCCATGCAAAAGCCTCCTCAATCTGTTCAAAACCAAAGGGTTTCCTTGAACAACTTGTTTCATTTTCATGGTATGTGATTCTTCTCCATTTGTTTGTTTTTTTATCTTCTTATAAAAAAAATTGGTATTTAAATTTCTTCAAATGTTTTTTTTCAATACCCAAAAAAAAAGAATTCTATCTTTATTTCATAATTTTGGTTAAAAATTAAAATCCATTTCCTTTTTTTTTTTTTCGGTTCCAAAACTTTGTCGATGACGAGAAGCAAATCATGCAAGGAAAGAACAGAAACCCCTTTTTTATTTTCTGATTTTTTTTTTAATGTAAACTTCATTTCCGAAAAATAAAAAAGAAACAAAGCACGGTTTTGTATATAAATGCCCTTCACTGTCCATGTTAATTACAACACTGCCACTAATTTACTCACGTGCACCTCACGTGGGCAGATCTGAGCTCCGAGACGAGCTCGTTCCTCCGCCGACTAGACGTGAATTCGGCGCCGCCGTATACGACGGCGACTGCGGCGGCGTACGACGAGGAAAACGGCGTGTCGTCGCCGAACAGCACCGTGTCGAGCATCAGCGGGAAGCGGAGCGAGAGAGAACCAAACGGAAGCGACGAGAACGACGCGGCCGAGAGGACATCCTGTTCTCGAGGAGGCGGCGGAAGCGACGAAGATGACGGCGGCGGCGGCGACGGCGGTGACAGCTCGAGGAAGAAGCTTAGGTTGTCGAAGGAACAGTCGATGGTGCTGGAAGAGAGCTTCAAAGAGCACAACACTCTGAACCCGGTGAGTGGCAGTGGCACTTCTGTAAATTCAGTGAGGCATGAGGGCATTTATTGGATTTCACTTTGGTGTTAATTTTGGTTGTTTTGAAGTTGTCTTCTTTCTATATATATATATATATAGTTCAACAAAATTCAAAACTATTATTAGAAACTTTTTTTTTTTTTTTTGATATGTAGAAACTAATTTTTTATGTATAAAAAAAATTAGTTTTTAATAATAGTCTTGATTTTTTCAACCATCATTTAATGCCGGCCTTTGGACTTAAATGAAGTGTTTATTTTATTCCTAGTTGTTTGGTACTTATATTTTCGAATAATTTATGAGCTGAGTTTTATAGATATAAAAAAATACTATTAGCACTCAGAATGATTCGACTCTAATCAAATTAGATTATCTAGCATATTTTGGTTATTTAGATTAAAAAAATAAATTAAGTGTTTATTTTATTTTATTTTGCTTACTTTTAGAAACAAAAGCAAGCATTGGCAAAGCAGTTGAATCTGAGGCCTAGGCAGGTGGAGGTGTGGTTTCAGAACAGAAGAGCAAGGTGAGGTTTCTTCATCTATGGCTATGCTTATTCTTTGGGGCATTATTGGCATTTTGTGTATGAACAAGACTATTAATAATTATTATTTTGTGGTTTTTTTTCAACTTTGTAGTTTTTGGTTTGGTTCCTAATCAATGGTGTTATTCAAAGACTCCAATCACAGCTCCAACATCGACAATGGTATTTGACCAAGTTGATGAGTTACTGGTTACTGATTAATAGTACAATTTCTTACGAGACATAAAATGATATGTAGAGTTGTAATATATTTTTATAATAAAAATAATAATTAAAAAACAGCATGCCTAAATATCAAACACGTGGCTACACGTGTATGCATGGCCCGACACGCACGCACAAAAATGTAACAAACATGTTGTAATCTAGTGATGATTGAGGTGGAAACAATACTTGAAACTTTGGAATCTTTAGAATCTGCATATGTTCATTCCTTCTTCATGAAAGCACTTGAATTTTGGAGCATTACAGTGAGAAACCGATAAACTAAGTGTTTTTTTTTTTTTTTTTGGTTTTTTGGGGGGGGGGGGGGGGGACCTTCTCTAAAATGATTGTATTTCTAAACTAAGAAAGCGGAAGGGTTATCACTCCAGAGGATCTTTATCCAGAGTAATGTGTCAAGTGGTTGGATATTTTTTATTTTGTGTGACTTTATCTTCTATTGTGACATAAAAGAAAATGATGCCAATGCTTTAGATTCAATTAATTCAGGACCAAATTGAAGCAGACTGAAGTGGACTGTGAATACTTGAAGAGATGCTGTGAGAACCTAACTGAAGAGAATAGAAGGTTGCAAAAGGAAGTGCAAGAGCTTAGAGCATTGAAGTTATCCCCACAGCTATACATGCACATGAACCCTCCCACCACTCTCACAATGTGCCCTTCATGCGAGCGTGTTGCCGTCTCATGTGCATCCTCCTCCTCATCAGCCACCATGCCATCTGCCCCAGCTCCGGCTAGTCGCAACCCAATGGGCCCTAACATCCAGCTGCCGGTTCCTGTCAACCCTTGGGCAGCAATGCCAATCCAACACTGGCCGTTCGAGGGCCCAAATTCCCGGCCATAATTGTTCACTCCTGATGCTGGCAACAAGGCGAAGTTCAGGATGGAGACAAGGGCATTGCTAGGGAGAAATGAATTAATGCAATAGGACACTTAGTTTTCTAGGAATTAAGGTTATGACTTTATTTAACTCTTCAGTGTAGGCTTATTTTGTTTTAGGCCTAGATAGAACATGTTTTAGTCAACTTTAGGATCTGTAAAGTGTGGACATTTTTAAAGTAGGTTGTGTTTTCCATATGCTAAAAAGTTTTTGTTAGCATTGAAATGATGAAGGAAAAGAATCCGAATCTGTCATAGTTTTCCTCATAGGATCTTTGATACCACTTGCTTAGACAAGTGGGATTTTGTGCAGATTTATGGGGGGACAAACTAAGGGGATTCCCATGAAGGGATGATTGTGGTCACAATTATTTCTTAATTTTGTGTAACTTTTGCTCAGATTCCCATTCTTTATGGTCTATACTTGAAGATTGGGGTTGGGTGAGTCAGACTGTGGGGCTCAACTTTGGCTGATTCTGTTCATTATCTTTTTAAATGTGGATTACCAATGCCATTTAGCAAGAGTTAACAACGAGTAAACAAAGGTAAATGGTTACCCACTAGTGACAGTGGTGGCATCACACTATAGAAAGTTTGAAGAGGGAAGTAACGAGCAACAAAAAAAGCGGCCAAATCCATGACTTAAATTTTGCATTTTGGAAAATCATTGCTGCCACTGTTGTATTTGATTTTGTCCAAATAACAGAAGTAATGTCCCTTGAACCATTATTTTCTTTTCTGGTTGCTTCGGTTTCACTCTTATTTTTTTGCTAAATCATATTCTTTTTATTTTAATTTATCTGTCAATTTAAATAGTTTGGTATATCTTTAAATCAATGTATAGAATATAATTGATTGAAAAATATATTAATTTAAGGATATATCCAATTGTCCAAATTGACAAATAAATTAAAACAGAGAAAATATTAACCTATTTGGAAAAAAAAAAAAAAAATTGGGTACGCGTGCTTGATTTTCTTAATTGAGTTCTTTGGGTTCTGCCAAGTGGCAATTAACAGGGACTCTAGATTGGAATAAAAATGAAAACAATTTAGTTTGACTTTTGTCAAAAAATATCATACAAAATTGTTATGTCATAAGAGACAATATTTAGTGACGAACGTATCTCTTGCATACATACACTGGTCAATTTGTCTACACATAAAATGGGGAATGATAATTTACATTTGGCAGAAGGGGCTGGAAGGTTTAGTGCAATCCTCCACTTGCAAGTCTGTTGCAAGTTAATCATAAAATTGTGTGTGTGTATATATATATATATATATATATATTAACATTCCACTATATAAGTTACAACTTCTTGATGTTTTATTGTAAATAATTTGCAATAGTAGGTAACATGCTTTACGATCGAAAGACACTCTTGCAAGTTGCAATTTTATATACAAGAGTTTTAAATTTGTCCACTTGCAAGTGGTATCAAAAATCAAATAAAAATTACATAGAAAAAAATTAACAAGGATTTCTACCAAAGTATTAAAAAAAATAATAAAAAAGGGTATATACCACTTTTAGCAAATACTAGTAATCAACCGTTGCACATTTTTTAACATTTAAAAAAGGCTCGAATACAAGTAAAGCTATTGCTTCACACTTCTCTTCCATTGTTTTTTAACTTAATTTTCTGATACCCATCAAATAGGTAAATCGATTTTACAGCAATCAAATTTATTCCTTTAATGTACTCTCTAATTATTGGCGGTAAGGATTTTTATTTGTTATCTCATTTTAAATTAATTTTTCACTAAATCACATAACATTTACCTAATAAACAAAGGAAAAGAGAGATGAGGAAAGATTTGAAATCAAACGAGATAACTTAAAAGAGCTTGTCCATACATATTGTGAGAATAACTGGAGGCAAATTATGAGGTTACAAATTCCTCTAAATGATTCGGATATTTCAGATTTCTCAAAAGCATTGAAAAGTTCAAAATAATCTCACTTTAAAATGTGAACAATTTCAAATAACAAAGCAAGATAAATGAATCCAAAATTCAATATCATATATATTTTCCTAAATTACACTACATTGATTGCTGTAGTCTTGCAAACACATACAAGAGAACTCAAAAAACAAAGCAAAATACCAAAAAATTGCAAGTAAAAAGGTGTTCCAGAAATCAAACAGCATTTACAGTATCAGTCAGGAAACGCAGAATGCAACCCAGTCCTGCTTTCTCTGTCAACTTTTCATGAATCCGAAGACATTGGTCACATGTGGGACGATCTCCAGTAGCTAAGCCTCTATACAAGTACCTATAGCAAATAAAAACCTCTTAGTAAACTATTTGTTTTACAAGTTCTTAGTTACTCTATATTATTGACTAATAAACTCATCATATCAGATTCATCAAGCTGATCTTCCCCAAGCCAAGACCAAAACCGTTAAGAGAGTAAAGATAGCCAGTAAAATATTCCAAATCAAAGAACAACTTTGATATTGTAGGTCAAAATGCCTCATTTAAGTCTCCACTTAGGGAATTACATCTCAATGTTAAGACTAACTAATAATTGCTTCAATGTACCTGCAATTTAATCTATAGAAGACTGAATGAGGGAATAATTCAACCATATAAGAAGAAGGTCTATCATGATGTAGAGGAGAAGAAAAGGGGGTTGCGAATTCAATGGCTTAGGTAGCTTGGCAGCTGAGAATGGGCTATCTCTATGTACAAAAGATAAAAGAGATTCAGATTGAAGATGGCTAAAACGGGGTATGCTAATTGGCTAATTCTACTCCATTTCACACGGTGGCCAGTCGAAGGAGAATGTGAAGCATGAATGCAACATTAAGGAAATTGAGGTAAACAATAATAGGGTGAGAGACTCAAGAGTCCATTGCTATGGAGATCAATATAGTTTTTAATCTCTCTATTATGAGGTGATGCCTTTCCATCTGTTGTATTGGAGTCTTGTTGATGTGGATAAGCTACAAGGCTAAATATTACAAGAGACCTTTTGAAAGAAGGTGAGGAGAGCTAATTGGAATCTTGATAGTGAGAAGGTTCCTTAGGCCAGATAGGTTTACCATAGCCTTTTTTTCTTTCCAGAATTGTTGGGATACAGTGAAGGGAAATTTGGTTAGGCATTTTTTATGAGTTCTATATAAATGGCAAGTTTGATGTTAACATGAATTCTGTTTTTATTTCTGCTAAGGATAAGATGAAGGATTTTAGACCTACCAGGCAGGTTACTGATGTGAATTTGATCACAGAGGTTAATTTGCTCTGGGGTTGAGCACAGTTCTAGGAGATACTATATCCTTCACTAAAAGCATTTTTGCTGAGGATAGGAATATTCTAGATGCAGCTCTTGTGGCTAATGAGGTTATAGAGGATATTGGGCATAGAAAAAAGACAGATTTAGTTTTTAAGTTGGACTTCCACCTTTGTAGTTATGCTTAATGGTTTGTGTATAAAGACACACCATGAGCATTCCAGAACGAAAATTTGTTGAATATAGAATTGTTACCACACCATATAAACATCCCTTAGAATTCTATTCATATCTACATTATGTGCTGCTAATTGTTGAATACAGTTTTCACATTTTAATAAGCTCATTGTAATTCTTAAGTTATTCTTTCCAATTAAAATTTTAATAGCTCAATGCACATATCCTACAAAAAGTGAAGGCAAACTGGAAAACACTTGTGCCTTAAGGATCTGTATGTAAAATGCAGGGAGACCAAACTATAACGATCACTAACTATATAAACCAGAGAAAATTATCATAATCCAAGAAAATTTGTATGCTCAGAAAATGAGAAGCAATCCAAGTTAAAACTGACATGTAAAAATGAATTGAAACAAAACACTTCTCAGCTTACTTCATTAAGATATCATAGTACTCAGGATCCAACGAAGAAAGCATCCCATCCACATCCTTTATAGCCATTATAGCCCTATGTACCACAATCCAATGAGCAGACTGCAAAAGAAAAATAAAAAACACAGGAAAAAATGCTGTGATTTCAACAAATTAGAAACCTTTAATTGCAACTAAACAACAACAATCAAGCTTTTGCCCACTAAGTGGAGATGGCAACATGAATCAAATGATGCCATTGTATCTTATTGGAGACCTAAACTCTACAACTAACCGACAGAAAAAAAATAAAATAAAATCCAGTCTTTTTGGTAGTTGAAATTAGCATGAAAATGTAAAAGAAAAATACTGTTCTTGTTCCTTAACAGTCCAAATCAAATGTAAGCACAAATATAACAGTATCAAAATTCAAAGCTCTAAAATATATATATTGGAAAAAAAAAATGAGAAAAACAATATAAGTGAAAAATGTGCTGTGATTTCAAGAAATTAGAACACTTTAACTGCAACAGAACTCTAAAGTAAACACCCCAAAAAAAAAACAAAAAAAAGGCATTTTAGCTAGCAGCAAATAGCTTGCTTAAAATATATTAAAAAAAAAAACTAGCTCCTCAACAACCCAAATCAAATACAAGCACAAAAAAATAATAAGGCATAAGTTTTGGGGGAAAAAATTTAAAAAACGTAAAAGAGACAAGATGGGATTAATGGAAAACCTTGCAACGCTCGTCGCCAGTCATAGCATACGTGCCCTCAAGAGCAGTTTTAAGGGCTTCCACAGGCTTATACCTGAAATTGAATCAAAGGCCAAAAAAAAAAATTATTTTTTTGTTAATAAGAAAATTCATCACCAAAGAAGAAAATATTGTGCTTCGAATATATAATAAACAGATAGCAAAAACAAAAGGAAAAAGAAGGAGGAAAAGGGTATTGTTACTGTTTGAGTAAGCTTTCGATCTTGCGGGATTTGTGTTCAATTCTGGTAATAATGGCCTCTGCATTATCTGCTTCCACGAACCCTTCAGCTCCTGCCATTAAAAATCAGTCCTTTTTTTTTTTCGGAGCTGAAATTTTCCGGAGAAAATGTGCGATTTTGATTTCTTTTCCCCCAAACAAACAAGGTGAAACAAACCCAGGTACGGTGGATCTCACGGTGGCAGCAGAAAATAGCGGCAGCTCTGTTTTGTTGTCAATGGAGTGTTTCGTTCCACCTCGTAAGGTGGACCCTATGTCAGTGGCGTGTAGTTGAGGAAACATGAATCTCAAATTCAGACAACTACTAAATTCATAAATAAATAAACCAATAAAATAAACAGTTTTTGTTGTTATTAAGAAAAAAAGATTAGTCCCCATTTCTAAGATGAGCAATTATTTTAGAATCTAATTTAGAGAAACCATATGAGGATTGATTTGTAAAATAATTGAAAATTTTAGTTATATTTTTAATAAATGCAGTAGATATAGAAAAAAAAGATTATAATAAGAGTGATTTTTTTTATTGTATCCACTAATAAAAAATTGAAATATTCAATTATTGATACATAATTTTTATATCTCTCTCGTAATATAATTGAATTCCTCGGTTATTATATTTAATTATTCAAATATCAAAATAATATTAAAAAAATTCATTAAAAAATAATATTAAAAAACTAATAATAGCAGTATTATTCTAATGTTATGTATCGAAATAAGCTAATTTTGGTACTAGGTGCGAGTCAATCAAGTTTTGTAATGTTGTTTAAAACTCAATATAGCCGGAATCCACCAAGTCTAGCACTGTTCTAAAGTTATGCATCCAAATAAGTTAATTTTGGTACTAGTTGAGAGTCAATCAAGTTTTGTAATTTTGTTTAAAATTCAATTGAGAGTTGGAATTGACCAAGTTTACACATTTTTTCTTTTTATAAAATATAGATTAATTTTCTCTCTGCTAAGCTAACAAGCTTAACATGTATACCAAATACAACTATCAAATTTTTGGCCGCTAGTCACGAGGATTGTAAGGTACAAATTCTGTTAATTATTACTAGGACATGTATTCGAAGTATTTTTATTATGATTAAATTGAAGCAGTTAATAGCTGGGTTATTAGCAGGACATGTATTTTTATTATGATTAAATTGAAGCGAATAATAGGTGGGGTTATCGTTACTTTTTGGTGGTGACCAATCTTATATGTGCTCTTAAGAAAATTGAGAGTTTATCCAACCTTCTCGGGTTGCGAAGGGATGTAAGCGGCGTGAGTCACGCAAGAAATTATTAAATTGAAATTGAAATATAGATGTAACATATATATATATATATATACAACCACCTATAATTGAAGATAATGGTATCATTCCATTCCAAAACATTTGGTCCCACGATCCAAACATCAATACAAACTCACCTTGTTTTGATGCTAACACGTTTATATCTATAGGTCTCTTGATATACGCAAGAGCTCACGTCACTTTCTCGGTCGATAAAAAACAATTCAGTTGCAAGCTTTGAACGGCATGTCAATTCACTTGTTATAAAACCGCCATTAGGATCAGCAAACTTTCTAAATATCCTAGCTCTGCAAATTATCACAAGTTCCATATTAATATCATATAGATATCATGGAGAAAAATCCATGCATTGTCATGGTTCCTTCCCCTGGGCTAAGCCACTTGATTCCACTCGTTGAGTTTGCCAAGAGATTGCTTCATCAACACCAAGAGTTCCATGTCAAATTCATCATTCCCACGCTTGGCCCTCCCTCCCCTTCCATGAAAGCCATCCTCAACACTCTCCCACGAAACATAGACTTCAGTATTCTTCCCCAAGTGAATGTGGAAGACCTCACTGAGAAGTCTCAGCCTGCAACTCAAATGCAACTCACAGTGAAGCACTCTCTCCCATTCCTGCACGAAGCACTTACCTCATTGAGTTCCACCACTCACCTTGTTGCTATAGTGTTTAGCCTATTTTCAACCGATGTACTTGATGTTGCCAAGCAATTCAACCTCTTGTCTTATGTTTTCTTTGCCTCAGGAGCTATATTCTTATCATTCTGTCTTTATCTTCCACAACTTGATGAGCGTGTTTCTTCTGAATCTTTAGACATAACAGAAACTGTGAATGTTCCAGGTTGTGTTGTTCCTTTTCAGGTGAAAGATTTTCCGGACCCAGTTCTCTATAAAAGATCAAGTGAAGTCTACAAATCATTTATTGGTGTATGCCAAAAATACTCGTTTGTTGATGGTGCCATAGTGAATACTTTCGCAGGTATGGAAGCAGGTGCCATAAGAGCTATAGAACAAAGAGTAACCAACAGAAGTAGCCCTTTTGTTTATCCTGTTGGACCCATCATTCAAACCGAGTCAAGCAGTCAAGTAAACATGTTAGAGTGTGTGAGATGGTTGGACAATCAGCCACCAAAGTCTGTGTTGTATATCTGTTTTGGAAGTGGTGGAACACTCTCTCATGACCAACTCAATGAGATAGCATTTGGACTAGAATTGAGTGGCCATAATTTTTTGTGGGTTGTTAGAGTTCCAAACAAGAATGCTAACTCTGCTTATCTTGCTGAACAAAAGGAGGACCCACTACACTATTTACCATCAGGTTTTTTGGACAGGACCAAAGGGCAAGGCTTAGTGGTTCCATCTTGGGCACCCCAAATTGAGGTCCTTGGTCATGGATCCACAGGTGGCTTCTTGACTCATTGTGGTTGGAACTCAACTCTAGAGAGTGTGGTCTATGGGTTGCCCTTGATTGCATGGCCACTGTTTGCTGAACAAAGAATGAATGCAAAATTGCTCACAGATGTGCTCAAAGTGGCAGTGAGGCCAAAGGCTGATGAAAAAGGCATAGTAACAAGAGAGGAAATTGCCGAAGTTATAAAGAGGGTCATGGAAGGCGATGAAGGCTTGGAAATGCGCAAAAGAATGAAAGACTTGAGTGATGATGCTGCCGTTGCACTGAGTGAAAGTGGTTCCTCTAGGAAGGTCTTCTCTAGTCTTGCACAGAAATGGAAAAGCATTTGAGTGGCATGTAGAAACTATTATTCTATTAATAATGTATTCCACTTGTCGAAATGAGTCATGTATACTCATTTTAGAGAGGCAAAGACACAAATGATAAATACGTCATTTTTCATTTTCAACAGTCATAATTTTTATGTTTTTTTACTTATAATATGTCTAAATGAATCCACAAAAATAAATGCATGTAACATTTTTTTATCGAAATTATAGCTATAGAACGCTCTTGCATTTTACAATCTCCGTTTGATATATTTTTGTGAAAATTGACACGGGTCATTTTCAATCTGAATGGTCTCGACCGCATGTAGCAAAAAAAAATAATAAAGAAATGGAGGTAGGTAGTGTCGTGCGAACCACGAAATTAAGAATTTGTAAAATTGTCAAATATCAAATCAAAACTTCACAAGTTGTTTGTCTTCTTCCTTAAGCTCACTATCACCTCCACAGCTATATAAGGGACGAAGAAAATTATTGCATGCATTTTATTTTTGATGTTCTAATTTGATCTTCAACTCAAAGAATAATTATTAGTAAACGCACAATACGAAGTGACGCGTGGCACTAGGCACAGCGACGCATGGATGCAAGTTTTGAGTTTTGACTTTTATTAAGTTTAAAGTTTTGGATTCCAAATTGAAGCCAACTAGTTGTGGGGTTCCAGATTCCTAATTCATGAGTAGTTAACAAATAATTACTCAATGAGTTTACTTATGCCAGGTTCTGAGTTTTGGATTCCAGATCCTTAGATAGTTAATTAGGCGATATATGCTATGCACCCTGTTAACTATAGTGCTTGATGTACTTTGAAATCTAAAAGGCCAAAATTTGTTAGTTTATGATACATCATTACTAGTTATAACATTGTAAAATCCATCACCCCCTTTCTCAACCAAGGAAAAAAAAAAAAAACCATGCACTCGGCACCCCCGTCCCCCAACCTCCACAGATATCGAACCCAACTAAGCCATCACCGCTGTTGTTCCATCCTCTGCCATTGCTTCACCGACTCCTTGAATGCTAACAACAACGTTGTTGCCATTGCCATTGCTGCCATCACCAAGGCCACTCTCATCGCCATCATTGAGGTCGCTCTCGCAGCTACACACACCGCTCCTAAGGTGGTCAAGCTGACTAGTGGCAGAAGTGCTGGCAATAGATCTGACCACAAGCTCTGGCAATAAGGCTCATTCTGATTTTGTCATAGGCACTATTCGACAGAAGTGCCAACAACAAACATAGCGGCAGCAACTGCAATACAGGAGTAGAAGAGTGGCGCAAGGTAAGGTCTCGAAGGGTTGTGCTTTGCCATGAACAGCAATGCCTAAGGCGAGGCAGAAAGGTCATGGCAGGCGCCGGGGGTGGCGGTGGCATGGAGGGGAGTGTGCAGCATCATCGGTGAAGGAGTCCGTTGATGGGGTTTGGATAGCTATGGAGATGGAGACGGGAGGGGATAGAAGAGGTTGGAGGAAAGAAAGAGAGATTTTATAGTAAATCATAGTGGATGGTTGTATCAATATACCATCCAATCTTTATTATTGAATTATAAAGGTGCATTACGGATGCTGCCTAGTTAACTAATAATTACGCGTCCTTTTTATGTTCAACTATCATTAGTTAACTATTTATAAACTTGGAGCTTGGAATCTAGTAGAAGTGAACTCACATTAAGTAATCATTAGTTAACTACCTATAAGCTTGGAACCTGGAACACAGAAGCGGGAGCCCACAATTAGTTGATTTCGACTCGAAACTTGAAACTTTAAATTTGGTTGAAGTTGGAAGTTAGAATTCGTATCCATGCGTCACTCTCCCTTTCTGCCACGCGTCACTCTACACCATATGCATTGCATTGCAGTGTGCCCCCTATCATTACTCCAAATCAAATTAGGTGACCAATATAGCCTTGACTACTTGCTTCAAGATGACGTGAAAAGTAAAATGACATTTATAATTAGGTAGAAACTTGTAAGCAAGGTGATTCCGTAAATATGGTTTTAAACATAAAATAAATTAATTTAAACACATTATTAGAGAAAATGGATAAGAAAGGAAATCCCAACACCTTCAAATTTAAAATATCAGCGAAAGGCTAGTGCTATACATGGTATATTGTAATTCTAAATAAGAACTAAATAATGTAATATACAAAATTTTTTTACTATAATTAATAGAACACAATTGACCTTTCACCACAAATATCAAAACATCAAAACATAATATTAAAATCATTTTAGAAATAGTTTTAGCATCAATAATATCAACACCAAGTTCCATAATAATAAATAGAGTGCTATTACAAAAATCAATTACTTGATCAATATTTCTCAATAACATCATAGGTACTCCCTTCTTTAGTCTCAGCATATTATTAGGAAACCCTAAGCATTTAATTAGTAAACACACAAAAAGAATGAATACCTAACAAATTAATAGATAATATAAAAGCAAAAAAGTAGGCTGATTTATTCCATGACATCTTACACTTTTATATTAGTGGATTTGCTTCCATGAAATAACTAATATATAATTTCACCTAAAAAAAATACAAATAAGATGCATAAGAATATACACATCAAGGAGTATAAGAAAAAGAATTAGTATTATGAAATAATTATTTAATAGAAGAAGAAGTTGATCATCTCTTTATTAAATAAGGAAAGAGCAACAAAAGGAATAATATGTATATGATAAATGGAAAACCACAACCATAGAAAGGCTACAAAGAATGAAGAGTTTAATAACTTGATAAGGAATAAATGAATATATAGAAGTAAATTGTGATAATTTTGAAATAACTAACACCTATTGACAATGACAATTATAGCACCAATTAAAGAACATTATACTAAGCTAACCTCTGCTAGTGCTAATATGGGTGGAGTAGAAGTATTAAAAAATAAAATATTGCACTATAAAAAGTAGAGCTAAGTACAAATAATATCAATGATAAAAAAAAATGCTATAGAAACATTATTTTCAAAAGAATTTACCATAGCTATATGGTAATAGCTAGTAAACTAGATCTTATTAATAGTTAATAAATTCGACCTCATCAAAATCAAATCATCTTATAACAACTAATCAATCAATAGAGTAGTTTAATATTATATCATTTTATGGGTTATAATTTAGTGTCCAAGTGTCAAATAGTGAAGATGATTTGATATGAGTAGTCAAATCAATTATTATTATTTTATTTTGTGAATTTCTATTTTTATTTTAAATTTTTTTATTTAAAAAAAAATGAAGTTGATATATGACTAATGGATTCAACAAGATTATATATATGAATAATAAAAAAATAAAGGCTATAAATCATAGTCTTCAAAGGAGTTTGCCATAACTATATGATAATAACTAGTAAACTAGATCTCATTAATAGTTAGTAAGTTAGATATTATCAAAACTAAGATCGTTTATGAGAACTAATCTTTTAATAAAGTAGCTTAATATTATATCATTTTATGGACTATAATTTGGTGCCAAAGTTTCAAATAGGGGAGTTGATTTGATAAAAATAGTCAAATTGATTGTCATTGTTTTATTTTATAATTTTTTAGATTTTTTATTTCAAAAAATATGAGATTGACATAAAGTTAATGAACTCAATGAAATTTAAATTAATTTATTTGATTTGATTTGTTTTTCATTTTCACTTCGATTTTATTGAATTTTGATTTAATTTGATATAATATTTTATTATATTTAAATATTTTATAAAATTTTATTTGATTTAATTTTAACATCTGAATACAATGATTTTATTTTATGATCCACCACTTATAATTTTATCTAAAATGTCAATCTATTATTTAGTAGATTATAATTTAACTATGTACAAAAGTATTTAATAATAATTTCTCTAAAAAGAGAATATGAGTTGGCAATACTTGATGTAATTTTTTTAAATTTTTTTAATATTGAGTAATATATTATTTTTTATTAAATACACATAAGACATCAGCTAGAAACACCATATGGTAAATCCACTTTTTTCTTTTGTTAGACGTTTAGATTTGATTAACTTGATTTAATTTAATTTTAATTTTGATTTTCATTTATATTTTGATCAATTTTATTCTATTTGACTTGATTTTGCTATAGGTATATGGTAATAGTTAGTAATTTAGACTTTATCAAAATCAAAATTATCTATGATAACTAATATTTTAATAGAGTAGCTTAATATTATATCATTTTATAGGCTATAACTTGGTACCCAAACTTTGAATAATGGAGATAACTTGATATGAATAATCAAATCAGTTATCATTATTTTATTTTTAAAATTTTTTATTTAAAAAAATGTAAAATTGACATGTAGCTAATAAACTCAATAAGATTTAGATTGATTTGATTTAATTTTTATTTTTATTTTGATTTGATTTGATATAATATTTTATTATATTTAAATATTTTATAAAATTTTATTTGATTTTATTTTAATATTTGAATATAATGATTTTAGTTTATGAGCTGCTATTTATAGTTTTATTTAAAATATCACTCTATTATTAGGTAAAATTTTATTTTTTAAGTCCTTCCATTCTCTCTAAAATCCTAACTTTCAAATACATCTTAAAAGCATTTAATAATAATTTCTCTAAAAAAAAGGTATGAGCTAACAACACATTGTGTAATTTTTTAAAAAAATTTTAAATATTGAGTAATATAATTTTTATGTAATATCAATAATTTTTTATTATTATATTAAGTGATATATTATTTTTTATTAGATGCTCATAAAACATTAGTTGAAAATACCACATGGTGAATCCATTATTTTATTTTGTTATAAGTTTAGATTTAATTTAATTTTAATTTTTATTTATACTTTCATCAATTTAATTTGATTTAATTTGATTTGATTATATTTTAATTTGATTTGATATAATATTTTATAATATTATATTTATTAGTTTTAATATTTAAATTTAAACATAATATTTTTTAATTTTTTTATTTCAAAATTTTGTGGAAGTGACACATGGCTATTCTACTTTTCTAACCTCTGTTGCATTGATTTGCACCTAATAACAACTATATAACATCCATATTTGTTCCTTGGATGAAATCGACATACAAGAAGGGAAAAACCTTAATAGGGGAAAGAAAAAAGAGAGAGATTTCAAAAAAAGAAAAGTGAAAAGTGGATATTAAATATTAATTTAAAAATATATCAAATTATTTAAATAAATAGATAAATTAAAATGAAAAAAGTATTTGTGAGGCCTATTATTATTTATTTATTTATTTTGTAAGGTTGTTGACGATAATTTCTGTCCTTATATAATAATATCTAGCTACGAAGACCCACACGTTGCTCACCTATATCTGAGAGAGCATGTGAACAACAGGACAATTTTACTATTTTTTGTGTACTATACAATCAGATTGTAATTCGATAAAGGTTGAAGGTGCGAATTCAACCACCCCAACTAACCAGTTGAAATTATTGCTTATCCTTTAGTAGCTTTCTAATAATTTATAAGAAAGGTATGACAGGTAAAATTCCGGTAAAAAATGTTACAATCAAATTGTAATTCGATACTGGTTGAAGGTGCGAATTCAACCACCCCAACTAACCAGTTGAAATTATTGCTTATCCTTTAGTAGCTTTCTAATAATTTATATGAAAGGTATGACAGGTAAAATTCCGGTAAAAAATGTTATTTGAATATATATATATATATATATATATATATATATATATATATATATATATGAGATATTTATGTGAAAAAGTTAGACTTAAGTTGTCATTTTCTTTAAATTTTTTAATTTTATTTATTTCTCACAGAGTTTAAGAATATTCAAAGGTATCTAAGAAGGTTCACAAGAATGATGTAAAGAAAAAACATTTCTCCTTTAGCTATTTTAGTTTCAAGTAAGAAAAATATATGTTCTTTCATTTTGGAGTTTTTTTTTTTTTTTTGGGGCCATACTAGAAGAGAGAGGGGGGGACGATCTCTCTTGGTCCCGTGATGCACTATTGCAAGGCTAACTCCTTTAGCCAACAAACCAACATCTTGCGTGCATTTTGGAGTTAATTTGAAATGGTTTAAATACTTTTTTGATATCTATAAAATCAGTAAATTTTGATTTTAGTTTTTAAAAAATTATTTTTTTGTCTTGATCCAAATATTTTAAAAATTTTGTTTTTATTTTTTTTATTTTTCAATTTTTATCCAAATACTTTTAAAAATTTTAATTTTAGTCTCTATTTAAATATGAAAGGGTGACATAATTATCTATAATCTATTTTATCACTTAATAAAGGCAGATTAATGGTAGAAATTAAAATTAAAACTTTTCAAAATATTAGAATTAAAACCGAAAAAATATTCTTAAAAATTAGAACCAAAATTTACTAATTTTATAATGATTAAAAATATTTTTAAGCCGCTTGATATAAAAGCAAAGAGAGTCCCATCTCTTTTTTTTGTCACTTATATTTTTGGTCAAAGAGAGTTGTATTCCTGGTCCGCACCAGCATGTGGTCCACAACTGGTCTCACACTGATGGGCCTTGAACGAAAAGGTCCAAACCATCTTCTACAAGAAGAAACAGAGCATAATTGCTGTTACTTGATGATTACGTGTCACTTCCACAGCATGACACGTGTACAACTTTTTTTTTGGTTGTTGCTGGGGGGGGGGGGGTGGGTTGTCTGGCTTTGGTTTTGGTTTTGGTTTTGGTTTTGTATTCTGTTTGGTTTTGGTTGCTCGCGAAATTGGTTAAAATTTGTTCCTTTTTGTGTTTCCGTCGTTTGGATTTGTTAGCTTTTGATTATGTTAATAGGTCAGTTAATCTTTTAAGAGCTTTCATGTTCAAAAATGAAGTTGTGAGAAATAGATTCTATATTTTCTCTTCAACAATGGCCAATACATTGTTACAATTTCTAATCATCATAAGAGAGATAATCAAGAACCTTATGACAAGTTGTCTATAGAAGAATCAGATATTGAGCTCGAAAACTTTTGAGGGTTAACTCTGACGAAGCTAAGAAGCCATAAAGTGTCCTTGATTTCGGACTGGATTCTGAGGTTGATAAGAAAGCTACTGAGTTTATAGCGAAGTTCGTAGCACATACTAGGCTTCAGAGAATGTCATCACTTGAATGATCAAAAGGGCAAGGAATAGTCAGATACTATATCAGCTGTTATATAAACTTTTGCAGTTCCATTAGTTTCTAACTTAACCCGATGAATATGGATTCATCCGAGGTCATATTATTATTCTGTTCCATCTAGCTAGCTGTCTCGATTATAGAAGATTTTATTTTTCTTATCAATGATTTTTTTTTCTATAGAGAGAGTGCAAATTGTTATATTGTTGCAGCAGGTCTCCCACTTATTTTAAAATATAACATGAACATTTCTATATTTTGCTTTCAGTACTGCAGTTTATTTCTCAAGTTAGGTTCATCGTTTATGTTTTTTTGTCTCTTTGCGACATAATTAGGTAAAAAATCTGTACGCCAGCTGATTCTAGAAATAAAAGAGATGACATGATATATATATGTAAGGTTGATTACTCACATAAGGTGCCTGATGTTGACATGTTAAGTTTTGGACCGACTCTCTAGCTAGCTATTTAGCATCACTCATGTAGTTGCCCTATAAATGAACTTTGATTATTCTACAATCCCGATAAGTCTTGATTTGATATATTCTTGTATTTTTATTTATGTTCTGTTTTCTCCTGATCCTTTTTTTTCTTGCATTTATTATAAAAGTTCTGAGATACTATATTTTTAATGAATGCTTTACAATTATAAATAATATCATATAAGAAAAGTCAAATGCACAGAAACGATTGGTTTTGCATAGGCGGTGAAGATAATGGAATCATTCAATTCCAATCCATTGGTCCCACGATCAATTAGTAACTACCTTGTTTTGAACCTTCCATGTTTATTTACTATCGTAGGTTTATCGATAGTAGTGTGTTACGCAAGAGCAGATGTCACTTGACTCACTTTAGTCAATCAAAATTCAATGGCATGCTTTCAAAGGCAAGTCATTTCACTCGTTATAAAACCATCTTCAAGATCAGCAAACTAACTCGTTATAAAACCATCTTCAAGATCAGCAAACTATCCTAATTCTGCAACTTGTCACGAGTTACGTATTAGTATAATACATCATGGAGAGAAATCCATGCATTGTCATGGTTCCCTCCCCAGGACTAAGCCTTTTGATCCCACTTGTTGAGTTTGCCAAGAGATTGCTTCATCAACACCAAGAGTTCCATGTCAGATTCATCATTCCCACACTTGGCCCTCCCTCCCCTTCCATGAAAGCCATCCTCAACACTCTCCCACCAAACATAGGCTTCACTATTCTTCCCCAAGTGAATGTGGAAGAACTTCCTGAGAAGGCTCAACCTGCAACTCAAATTCAACTCACAGTGAAGCACTCTCTTCCATTCCTGCATGAGGCACTGGCCTCATTTAAGTTCAAGCACTCACCTAGTTGCTTTAGTGTTTAGCGTATTTTCAATCGATGTACTTGATGTTGCCAAGCAATTCAACCTCTTGTCTTATGTTTTCTTTGCCTCATCAGCTACAGCATTATCATTCTGTCTTTATTTTCCACAGCTTCAAGAGAGTATTTCCTCTGAGTTCTCAGAGTTAACAGAAACTATGAATGTTCCAGGTTGTGTTGTGCCTTTTCAGGTCAAAGATCTTCCAGACCCAGTTCTTTGTGACAAACCAAGTGAAGCATACAGATCAATTTTTAGTGTATGCCAAAGACTTTCGTTGGTTGATGGTGCCAGAGTGAACACTTTCACAGATTTGGAAGCAGATGTCATAAGCGCTATAGAACAAAGAGAAGCCAATAGAAATAGTCCTTTTGTGTATCCGGTTGGACCTATCATTCAAACCGAGTCAAGTAATCAAGTAAACAAGTTAGAGTGTTTAAGATGGTTGGACGATCAGCCACCAAAATCTGTGTTGTATATCTCTTTTGGGAGTGGTGGAACACTCTCTCAAGACCAACTCAATGAGATAGCCTTTGGATTAGAACTGAGCGGCCACAAATTTTTGTGGGTTGTGAGAGCCCCAAGCAAATATGCTAATTCTGCTTATCTTGTTGGACAAAAGGGGGACCCACTACAATACTTGCCATCAAGTTTTTGGACAGAACCAAAGGGCAAGGCCTAGTGGTTCCATCTTGGGCACCCCAAGTTGAGGTCCTTGGTCATGAATCAGCAGGTGGCTTCTTGATTCATTGTGGTTGGAACTCAACTCTAGAGAGTATCTTCCACGGCATGCCCATGATTGCATGGCCACTGTTCGCAGAGCAGAAAATGAATGCAGTAACGCTCACAAATGTGCTCAAAGTGGCAGTGAGGCCAAAGGCTGAGGAAAATGGCATAGTAACAAGAGCGGAAACTGCCGAAGTTATAAAGAGGATCATGGAAGGTGATGAAGGCTTGGAAATGCGCAAAAGAATGAAAGAATTGAGTGATGCTGCTGCTGTTGCACTGAGTGAAAATGTTTCCTCTAAGAAGGCATTCTCTAGTCTTGCAAAGAAATGGCAAAGCATTTGAGTGGAACGTACAAACTATTATTTTATGAATAATGTATTCCACTTCTCGAAATGATTGGCAGCTATAGAACATTCAAGCATTTTACGATGTAAGTTTGATATTTTTTTATTTTTATGAAAATTCACACAAGTGTTTCTCAATCTGATTGGTCTCGACCGCATATAGCTAAAAGAATGATAAAGAAATGGAGGTAGGTAGTGTCGTGTAAACCACAAAGTCAAGCTTTAATGTAAAGAATTTGTAAAATTGTCAAATATCAAATCGAAACTGGAAAAGTTGTTTGTCTTCTTCCTCAGCTCACTGTCGCCTCCACGGCGGGACGAAGAAAATTCGTTGCATGCATTTCATTCTTGGTGCTCTAATTTGATGTTCAATGCCACTATTTCATTCACTTGGATACGACAATGACTTGTGGATATATAATATATTATGTTTCATTCTAACATATTTGATTTTTCTTATACAATAGTGCGAAGTTCAGATTGTTATCTAGTGGCAGCAGGCATTCCACTTAGTTTCACATGCAACAAAAACAGGCTTTTTTACGTCTATAAAAAAAAAAATATTATTTATCAAAATATACCATTTCAATATTATTTTTTAAAATTTCCTGAATTATTGAATTGTTGATAAATTGATTTGCGTTGTATCGAATTATCACTGCTTAAAATTTTTGACAAAAATATGAAAATCAATATGAAATAAATTAAATTATACACTAATAAATAATATATAATTCGATCCGATAAAAATTGATTTATACACTATTTAAGTGAATAGTATATAAATTGACTAACTTCAAAGACTAAAATCGATTTACTTGCAATAACTATTAATCTCTTTTATATGCACGTAGGCATATCATCATTGCACTAATTTTAACTATACCTTATTTTAATAATAATTTAAATATATAAAATTTTTTATTGACAATAAACTAGAGAATAAAATACTAAAATCAATAATAGTTAAAGTAAACAATTTATATATAATTTTAAAAATATTTTATTATAAAAATTTTAAAATTTTTATTCTTATAGAAAATTTATTAAATTAAGTTATTATAATTATACATTACTAATTAACATATTTTCTTTAAAATTAAAATAATATAACAGATTTATAAATTATAATAATAAACAAATAAAAATAACTAAACTAAATTTAAATAAAAATATAAAATAATCAAAAAGTAAATAAAATATTAAAATTACATGTATATCTAAATTTGCATAAATATGTCCCTAGTCATCCATCCAATATAAATTATTATTTTTTATTCTTTCAACTTTTTCTTTTACACTTCTTTTCAAAATTGATTTGCTTTGAATCGAATGTGAAATGAATCAATATCTCAAAGAACAACAGAGAGACATTCGATATGACACCAATCGATTTATATACCATTCAAGTGAATAATGCTTCAAATCGATTTATGCACTATTCACTTAAATAGTATATAATTCGATTTGTGTCAGATTGATTTCCATATTTTTGTAAAAAATTTTAAATAGTAATAATTCAAGGCAGCGCAAATCAATTTATCAACAATCTAATAATTTAGAACATTTTGAAAAATAATGTTAAAACGGTGTATTTAGATAAATAATATTTTTTTTTTATTTTATAGATGTAAAAAAGCCACAAAAACATTTCTGAATTTTGCTTTCAGTGCTGCAGTTTACATTTTAAATTCAATAATTATATTTGTGTGCCTGGATCATAACTAGGTAGAAAATTGTGTGGAAGGTGATTCCGGAAATATTGTTCTAATCATAAAATAAACTAATTTAAACACCTTATTTGAGGGGAAAAAAAAAAGAAAGGAAAACCCGACAGCTTGAAATATTTGCCCTTAATAACAACTATATAACATCCAAATATTAGTTCCTTGGATGAAATCGACATATAAGAAGGGAAAAACCCCTGTTAAGGGAAAGAAAAAGTAAGAAAGATTTATAAAAAAAATGAGAAAATGAAAAGTGGATATTAAATATTTGTGAAGCCTAGTATTATTATTATTATTTTTGTAAGGTTGTTAGCAATAATTTCTGTCCTCATATAAATAATATCTAGCTACGACCCACATGTCGCTCACCTATCTAAGAGATCATGTGAACAAGAGGACAATTATACTATTTTTTGTGTACTATACAATCAGATTGTAGGTTGAAGGTGCGGATTCAATCACCCCAGCTGACCAGTTGAAATTATTGCTTAGCTTTTACAAACATTCTAATAACATATAAGAAACGTATGATAGGTAAATTTAAGTTGAAAATGTTATTTAAATATATATTGGGGATATTAATGTGAAAAAATAGCACTGAAGTTGTTATTTTTTAAATTTTCTTTACTTCTCACTAAGCTTAAGAATATTGAAAGCTCCTATAGAGTTTATATTAGTTTAATCAGAAATCTTAAATTCAAGCTTTATGTGCATTAACTCGAAAGAAAGAATTTTACTATCTAAGTGTATGTACATGTGTGTACATGAGAGTGAGAGATATTTTGATCGAAAGAATATTCAAAGGTGTCTAAGACTTTATTCCTTTGATTGTGTTTGAAATAATTAAAAATAGAATTAATTTGATTTAATTTATACTTAAATTTTAAAATCAAATCAATTTCATCAAATTCTTTTAAATTTGATAAAATTTTAAATAAAAAATAATTAAATTTTATAATAATTAAAAATTATATTATTTTTTATTTTTAAAATATATAAATATAATATTTAATTTATAAATCAAATCATTTCATTCTTTTAAGATTAGAAACACATTCTTTGTGTTTGTTTCTTTTGGTCAACGAGAATTGTATCCTGGTCCGCACCTGCATGTGGCCCGTATCTGCTCTCGCAGTGATGGCCTCGAAGGAAAAGGTCCAAACCATTTTCTAAAACAAGAAACACGGCTTAATTGCTTGCTTGAGGATTACGTGTCACTTGCACATCATGACACGTCTCCAGCTTAATTTCAGCGACACCTTAACGGAATCATGGTGGAGAATTAAACGTGTAGCTCAGTGACCTAAAATCATGTGTATATTTTTGGATATCCAAGTTTATTCTTGCTATGCTCTTTGAATTTAGATCCTTTTTCTGATGCTGTGATATTTCTATTGCTCTACTTTGAAGACATTCTCGGCATCTAATGCGCATGGGAACTAATGCATTAGTTTTCTTTACAAACTGGACGTCAAAGACTATTCATCTTTCGCTTGCTTTAAAAAATCATTATCTTATCTTTTTTTCTGTCAATAATTATTGATTCCTTAATTTATATCTGATATTCTTGTAGTAACAAGTACTAGATAAATATAATATATAGCAGTTGCTGAATAGATTCTAGATTTCTCTTCAACAATGGCCAATACATTGATAGAATTTGAATGCTTGACTGCTGCACCGGTAAGCAAAATCTAGATGCTTGTTATCTTACGCTTGAGATTACAATTTCTAATCATCATAAGAGAGATAAGCAAGAACCTTACGACAAGTTGTCTAGAGAAGAACCACACATGAAGCTTAGAAGTCTGAAAGTGTCATTGATTTCGGACTATATTCTGAGGTTGAAAAAAAGCTGGTGAGTTTATATACTATGTCAGTTGATCTATAAACTTTGGTAGTTCCAATAATTTCTAACTTAACTAGATGAATATGAATTCATCCGAGGTCATATTATTATTCTGTTCCATCTAGCTATCTCCATTCTAGTTTATTTTCTTTATTAATGTTTTTATTTTTATTTTTAGGATAAAACTACACATAAGAATCAATTATATATACTTGAGTCGCCAAAAATTTGGTGTTATAACACATGAGTTCACCACTACAACTTATTTCTCTAATTAAATTCATTGTTTATGTTTTTTGTCAGTTTGAAATATAATTAGGTACTAAATCTGTATGCAAGTTAATTCTGGAAACAAGAGACAGCACGTACACATATATTTCTTTATTTATTATGAGATTGATTACTCAGATAAGAAGCCTAATACTGTTAAGTTTTGAACCATTTCTCTAGCTAGTTATTTTCAGTCATATACTTGTCCTATAAATGAACCTTGATTATTCTACAATCTCCAGAAGTTTTGTCTTCGTATATTTTTGTATCTCTTTGCTTGTATTTTTCTTTATGTTCTGTTTTCTCCTAATTCCCCCCTTTTTTTTAATGGAGTATTGCTATATTCTTCCACAAATCTTCTTATAAATATTCCTATATACTAAATGGAGTTAAAAGTAAATGTAATGAATATCTTGAAATCTTAAAAAGTAGTTAACACTAACTTCATTTAATATGTAGAAGGATTTGTAGAAATTCGCAGTAGGAAGATTTAAAATTATTCTATAAGGAAGCCAAATGTAGAGAAAAGATTGGTTTTGCCTAGGCAGTATAAGGTTCTTTCTAGTATATGTCTACAACAACTATAATTCCCATCAAAAAAAGAAGGAAAAGAAAAAATACAACTATAATTGAAGATAATGTAATCATTCAATTCCAATCCACTTGGCCCCCCACGATCAATTAATGAGTACATTGATTGTAACCTAACTTGTTTTAATGCTTCCATGTTTATCTCTACCGCAGGTTTATTGATAGTGACGTGTTACGCAGGTGCTTACGTCACTTAACTCATATTAGTCAAAATTCAATGGCATGCATTAATTAAACGGCAAGTCATTTCACTTGTTATAAAACCATCCTCAAGATCAGCAATGAGCAAGCTATCCTAATTCTGCAAATTATCTCAACTTCCATATTAGCATCATACATCATGGAGAAAAACCCATGCATTGTCATGGTTCCCTCCCCTGGACTAAGCCATTTGATCCCACTTGTTGAGTTTGCCAAGAGATTGCTTCATCAACACCAAGAGTTCCATGTCAGATTCATCATTCCCACGCTTGGCCCTCCCTCCCTTTCCATGAAAGCCATCCTCAACATTCTCCCACCAAACATAGGCTTCACTATTCTTCCCCAAGTGAATGTTGAAGACCTCACTGAGAAGTCTGAACCTGCAACTCAGATGCAACTCACAGTGGAGCACTCTCTTCCATTTCTGCATGAAGCACTGACCTCATTAAGTTCCAGTGCTCACCTTGTGGCTTTAGTGTTTAGCGTATTTTCAGTTGATGTACTTGATGTTGCCAAGCAATTCAACCTCTTGTCTTATGTTTTCTTTGCCTCAGCAGCTACAGCACTATCATTCACTCTTTATTTTCCACAGATTGAAGAGAGTGTTTCCTCTGATTTCTCAGACTTAACAAAAACTGTGAATGTTCCAGGTTGTGTTGTGCCTTTTCAGGTCAAAGATCTTCCATCAGTAGCTCTTTTTGACAAATCAAGTGAAGTGTACAGATCATTTTTTGGTATATGCCAGAGGCTCTCCTTGGTTGATGGTGCCATATTGAATACCTTCACAGATTTGGAAGCAGATGTCATTAGTGAAATAGAACGAAGAGAAGCCAATAGAAATAGTACTTTTGTTTATCCGGTTGGACCCATCATTCAAACCGAGTCAAGTAATCAGGTAAATAGGTTAGAGTGTGTGAGATGGTTGGACAATCAGCCAGCAAAGTCGGTGTTGTATATCTCTTTTGGGACTGGTGGAACACTTTCTCATGACCAACTCAATGAGATAGCATTTGGATTAGAATTGAGTGGCCACAAGTTTTTGTGGGTTGTGAGAGTTCCAAACAAAAATGCTAATGCTGCTTATCTTGTTGGACAAAAGGAGGATCCACTACAATACTTGCCATCAGGTTTTTTGGACAGAACCAAAGAGCAAGGCCTAGTGGTTCCATCTTGGGCACCCCAAATTGAGGTCCTTGGTCATGGTTCCACTGGTGGCTTCTTGACTCACTGTGGTTGGAACTCAACACTAGAGAGTGTGGTCCATGGCGTGCCCTTGATTGCATGGCCACTGTTTGCTGAGCAGAAAATGAATGCAGTATTGCTCACAAATTTGCTCAAGGTGGCAGTGAGGCCAAAGGCTGATGAAGATGGCATAGTAACAAGAGAGGAAATTGTCAAAGTTATAAAGAGGGTCATGGAAGGCAATGAAGGCTTGGAAATGCGCAAAAGAATCAAAGACTTGGGTGATGCTGCTGCTGCTGCACTGAGTGAAAATGGTTCCTCTAACAGGACACTCTCTAGTCTTGCACAGAAATGGCAAAACATTTGAGTTGCATGTAGAAACTATTACAGTGTTACTCCATGAGTAATATACTCTACTTCTTGAAATGGCAGCTACAGAATGCTCAAGCATTTTACAATCTGAGTTTGATATATTTTTTAACAAGTCTTTTTCAATCTAATTGGTCTCAAGTCCCAACCGCGTAGCGAAAAAATCATAAAGGGAGGTAGGTAGTTTCTTCTAAACCACAAAATTAAGCTTAATATAAAGAATATGTAAAATTGTCAAATATCAAAGCGAAACTTGAAAAGTAATAGTATTCAGTGCATGCACCATCACCTCCAGGGACGAAGAAAATTCAATGCATGCATTTTCAATCTTGTCAGTAACAGTATTGGCTACTTTCTTCGAGATGACATGAATAGTAATCTGTCATCTTCAAGTTTCCGAATGAAGAAACTTCGATGCCACCATTTCACTCTCTTGGATACAGCATTGACTTGTGAACTTTGTGTAAACAGCGGAGTTCAAATTGTTATATAGTGGCAGAAGGCCATCCACTGATTTTCACTTGCAACAAAAACTTTTGTGAATTTTGCTTTAAGTGCTGCAATTTACATGTTAAATTCAACATTTATATTAGTGTGTCTCTACAATAATTTGATAGAAAGTTGTATGCAAGTTGGTGATTCGGGAAACAGTTTGTTTTTTAACCATAAAATAAACTATTATTAGAGAAAACAGATAAGAAAGGATATAACATCCATATATTAGTTCCTTGAATGAAATCGGCAGATAAAATGGGAAAAACCTTTGATAGGAAGAAGAAAAAGTCAGAAAGAATCAGGAAAAAAATATTAAAACTCATTGAATAACTTTAAACCATTGAATAACTTTACATTGGTGTCTTTTCTTTTTACATCAATAGAGTTATTTAATTAAATTTTTATTGATGTTTAATTTTATAAAATTTGAAACAAATAAAAAGTAATAATAATTCAATGATCAAATCGATAAAATATATATTTTATAAAAAATTATTAAATAGTATAATTATATTTAAAATTATACTATATCACTTGATCATATTCTAGCCAGGAAGAAGGCCGGCGCCCACATGTGGCTCCTCTAAGAGATCGATCATGTGAACAAGAGGACAACTACGCTATTTTTGTGTACTTTACTACTATGCAGTTAGATTGCGATTAATGTTAGATTAAACTAGTAATTTGATTTTTGAAAGATATACATGATATTAGTTTAGTTCATGAAAATTTTTTAATATTAATATAGTTCCTAAAAGATATATGTGATATTACTTTAATTCTTAAAAAATGTATTTGATATCTATTTGATCTCTCTTTTTCTATAAATTTATAAATTTATTTTATGTCACATATATTTTTTAAGAACTAAAATGATGTCATATATATTTTTCAGAAATTAAGTTGATATAAAAAAATATTAAGGACTAACCTGGCATTACTAGAAACTGAATTGATATAAAAAATATTTTCAAAAATAAACTGATGTCTTGTATATTTTTAGACGACCAAATTGCTAGTTTAGTCTTTCTATTATTGTCATAAGAAAACTCATATCTATAGAAGTTCTAGAGAGCTTGTGGGTAGATAGCTATGTGGTCCAACTTTCCCTTTGCATTAAAGGTTGAAGGTGCGAGTTCAACCACCTCAACTAACCAGTTGAAATTATTGATTTGCATTTATTAACTTTATAAGAAAGGTAGGATAGCTAAATTATTAATGGGCTCATTTTACTCTTTAAACATTTCCTTTTTCTCCCTACCCTTCCAAAATCTCAACTTACAATAAAAGTATCTTTTTTTTTTTTTTTGGTTACATTGGGAAGAGTTATTTGAACGAATATTGGAGACACTAACAATACATTTATATGAGAAGTAGCACTCAAGTTGCTATTAAAAGAATTTATTTTCTTTGTTTCTCATGAGTACTCAAAGGTGTCCGAGAAAATGGATAATAATAATAAAAATGTTATTTATACTGGACTTTGAGATTTATTTTAAGAAATACAATAACCTGTTTACCAATTATTGATGAAGAAAAAAAAATGAGACTCAATTCTAAGTAATGATTAAGAGATACCTTAATTTGTCCCTCTTAAAATGAGCTACAAAATTAAATATAAATAATAATGCTTCAATATTGGTTTTTTGGTACATCAATTTCGGAGTTAATTTAAAATAGAAGCAAAGAGAATTGTATTCCGCATGTGGCTCATAGCTGGCCTCACACTGATGGGCCTTAAAAGAAAAGGTCCAAAACCTCGACTAGATTTTCGGGCATTCTAATTTGGTTGAAACGGTCTACCTTCTGCCTCTTAGAAAGCAGGGTGCACTAAGGGCGCGGCTTCGAGTTGCTGCTTATGCCCTCCCTCCGAAACAAAGTTCCCCCTCTCCGACCAAAAAAAGGAAGTTTGGTTGAAATTAACAACCAAAACTGGAAAAAAAAAAATTCGCTGAAATTTCAGTAACACCCTTCCAGAAGCTTTAGCCCCGCTGCCCTACAAGTGAACCTTGATTGCTTGATTATCTTGATAAGCATTGTCCTGATATATTTGTATCTCTTTGCTTGTATTTTTCTTTATGTTCTGTTTTCTCCTAATTGTTTTTTCTTGTATTCATTATTACACTCATTCATCACTTGTTTATAAGAGATTAAATTGTTAATGTTGATGCATTGAGTCGATGTAAAATATTTTACAATGCTAATTAATCAAGTATCATTATATATGTGTCATTTTTGATTTATTTATTATAAGAGTCAAATAATTTGAATGATATCACAATTCATCCAATATAAAATCTTTTAGACTGCCTGTGTATCAAAATAAAATTCTTAATATAATTAAATATGTCTATGAATCTTATTTGCATATATTTAGTGGTTTACAATTGTATTAAGTATATAATGAGTAGCTGATTATGTAGTTAGTATCAATGTACTTATTAATTACATATTGGTTTTACACGATCAATTAAATAATGAATAGAATAATTGTATTATTGAATGCTTGACGATTATAAATAATATCACATAAGAAAGCCAAATGCACAGAAAAAGAGTGGGTCTCCATAAGAAGTGTAAAGTTCTTTTCAAGTATATATCCGCAACTATAATGGAAGAAATGGAATCATTCCAAACCATTTGGTCCCACGATCAATTAACAAGTACATTGATACTCAATTGCCTTGTTTTGACGCTTCCCACTTTATCACTACTTGCTAGCATAGGTTTCTTGATAGTAACGCGTTGCGCAAGAGCTTACATCACTCTTTCACTTAATCTATAACAATTTAGTGACATGCTTTAAACTGCACTTCATTCACTTGTTATAAAACTGTCTTCAAGATCAGCAAACTTTCAACATATCCTGATTCTGCAAATTGTCACAAATTCCATAATCCACATTAATGTCATATACCATGGAGAAAAACCCGTGCATTGTCATGGTTCCTTCCCCTGGACTGAGCCATTTGATCCCACTTGTTGAGTTAGCCAAGCGACTGCTTCAGCAACACAAAGAGTTCCATGTCAAATTCCTCATTCCCACACTTGGCTCTCCCTCCTCTTCCATGAAAGCCATCCTCAACACTCTCCCATCAAATATAGGCTTCACTATTCTTCCCCAAGTGAATGTGGAAGACCTTCCTGTAGAACCTGCAACTCAAATGCAGCTCACAGTGAAGCACTCTCTTCCATTCCTGCATGAAGCGCTGACCTCATTAAGATCCACCACTCACCTTGTTGCTTTAGTGTTTAGCATGTTTTCAATCGATGTTCTTGATGTTGCCAAGCAGTTCAACCTCTTGTCTTATGTTTTCTTTGCCTCAGGAGCTATATTACTATCATTCTGTCTTTATCTTCCACAGCTTGATGAGAGTGCTTCCTCTGAGTCCTTGGATTTAACTAAAACTGTGAACGTTCCAGGTTATTTTGTGCCTTTCCAGGTCAAAGATCTTCCAGAACCGGTTCTTTATGAAAGATCAAGTGAAGTCTACAAATCATTTATTGGTGTATGCCAAAAATACTCGTTTGTTGATGGTGCTATAGTGAATACTTTCACAGATTTGGAAGCAGATGCCATAAGAGCTATAGAACAAAGAGAAGCCAATAGAAATAGTCCTTTTGTGTATCCGGTTGGACCCATCATTCAAGCCGAGTCAAGTAATCAGGTAAATAGGTTAGGGTGTGTTAGATGGTTGGACGATCAGCCACCAAAGTCAGTGTTGTATATCTCTTTTGGGAGTGGTGGAACACTCTCTCACGGCCAACTCAATGAGATAGCATTTGGATTAGAGCTGAGTGGCCACAGATTTTTGTGGGTTGTGAGAGCTCCAAACAAATATGGTGGTTCTGCTTACCTTGCTGAACAAAAAGAGGACCCACTACAATACTTGCCATCAGGTTTTTTGGACAGAACCAAAGGGCAAGGCCTAGTGGTTCCATCTTGGGCACCCCAAATTGAGGTCCTTGGTCATGGATCCACGGGTGGCTTCTTGACTCATTGTGGTTGGAACTCAACTCTAGAAAGTACCGTCCACGGCGTGCCCATGATTGTGTGGCCACTGTTTGCGGAGCAGAAAATGAATGCAATATTGCTCACAGATGTGCTCAAAGTGGCAGTGAGGCCAAAGGCTGATGAAAATGGCATAGTAACAAGAGAGGAAGTTTCCAAAGTTATAAAGAGAATCATGGAAGTTGATGAAGGCATGGAAATACGCAAAAGAATCAAAGATTTGAGTGATGCTGCTGCTGCTGCTGCACTGAATGAAAATGGTTCCTCTAACAAGGCACTCTCTACTCTTGCGCAGAAATGGGAAAAGATTTGAGTGGCATGTAGAAACTATTATTCTATGAATAATGTATTCCACTTATTGAAATGGTAGATACAAAATGCTCAAGCTTTTTATGATGGAGTTTGATATCTTTTTTCCTTTTATGAAAATTCACAAGTCTTTTTCAATGATTGGTCTCAACCGCATAGCCATAGAATTATAAAGAAATGGAGGAGTGTCGTGTAAACCACCAAAGCTCAATGTAAAGAACTTTGAAAATTGTCAATATTAAATCAAAACTTGAAAAGTTGTTTTTCTTCTTCCTCAAGCTCACCATCACTGCTAGGACTCTATTAGTCAGGGGAGTTAGTTGACTATAAATAAATGGAAAAAGGGTTTAGTTAGGAGTTTTTGATCATTTCTTAGTGAGTCTTGTGTAACTCTACCTCAAATTAGCTTTGAAAGGAGGAAGAAAATTCATTGCATGCATTTTGTGAGTAATAGTATTGACTACTGGCTCCGAGGTGACTTGAATAGTAATCTGTCTTCTTTAAGTTCACCATGCATGCACCTTCCGAAAGAAGAACTTCAATGCCACCATTTCATCCACATGGATACATCACAATATTGTTTCATTCTAGTAGATTTGATTTTTCTTATTAATTGTATAAACTGTGAAGTACAAATTGTTATATTGTGGCAGCACGCCTTCCACTTATTTTCACATGCATGCAACAAAAAGCATATCTGAATTTTGCTTCCAATGCAGCAGTTTGTATTTGTGTGTCTGCATCATGATCAGGTAGAAAACTTGTATGCAAGGTGATCCCGGAAATATTGTTCCAACCATAAAATAAACTAATTTAAACACATAATTGGAGAAAACGGATAAGAAAGTAAAAACCAACAGCTTGAAAGAGTTGACCTTTGATAAGTTAGAAAGATTCAGGGAAAAAAAATACGAAAAGTGGATTGTGAAGTCTGTAAATTCTTTTTGTAAGGTTATTAACACTAATTCCGTTCCTCCTATAATAGCTAGCAAGGAAGACCCGCAAGTGGCTCAAGCCTCACCTATCTAAGGGATCATGTGAACAAGAGGACAACTATGCTATTTTTTCGGTACCATGCAATCATAATGTAATTAATATTATCATTAAAGTTTAGCCTATGTGGTGGAAGTGGAACTTTCTTTTCCATCGTTGAAAGTGCAATTTCAACCACCCCAACTTAGCAGATGGAATTATTGCTCAGCATTTACTAACTTTCTAATAATTTGCAACCCTCGATGCACTTCTTGCAGAGGCATGGTCAGAGACCATCAGTGCTGACCTGTGCGATTCATGAGTTAATTTGAAAATTAAAAATAGAAGCAAAGAGAGTTGTTGGTCCGAATGTGGCCCATATCTGGCCTCACACTAATGGGCCTTGAAATGAAAAGGTCCAAACCATGTTTTCCCAAAGAAGACCAGGGCATGCTTCCGATTCCTTGAGGATTAGGTGTCCCTTCTGCATCATGACACGTGTCTAACTTTTTTCAAGCTAGTGAAAAAGTTGTTTCATCCATTCGCCCTGAAGTCCTCACGGATTTCGCTGAGCCACTCCCATATGATACATTTTTGAGGAGGATCTAACTAAGATAAAATAAATAAATACACAACAAGTACAGAGATGCACGTGTGATATTATTATTATTATACATTGGATAGGATACTTCACTTTTACCAGCGAGCAGAGTGGATAACACAAGAGCAACGCTATCTTGTGCTTGTACTCTGCTCTGGGACTGGGTGGCCATGCTGCCGCTCATATCTTCAAGACCTTCCCTCTCACTCATGCCATCTTTTCCCTGTAAGTCTCTCTATCTCTCTCTCTCTTACACACACATTCACAACATTTTTTTCTTCTTTGCTGTCGCATATAATATTGCTTTAACTTCCTAGGATGTAGGATTCTGGATTTGTATGGCGGCCTTATCTAATCGTTTTCTATGTTTAAGCGTCAGAACTTAGAAACTTTGGGATATCTTTGTTGTGTGACTGCAATTGAAGATGCTGAGCAAATTTTATTGGTTTTTGTGCTTGTTGCTGATATTAAACTTAGTATGTATGGTGCCAACAGCTATTACCTCAATTGGCACCATCCCAAATAACTTAGATTTTGGTGTGATACTGATGTCATGGGGTTCAATTGGCACCTACCCATGTGCTTAATGTAAACAAAATAATAATAAAAAAGTTTGATATATGGTGGTAGAATTTTCAGATTCTGTTATAAACCCACAGTGGTCAATGTCAAAGAATAACCACCTTGTTGCATATTACTTGCTTTCATTAGCTGCCAAAATTAGGAGGAAAGGTAAATATAACTAAGCTAGATCTTAGAAGTTAGAACTACTTGGAAGTGGCATTGTTGCTGTAAAGTTAATGATTTGCCAAGAAATTAGAGATGGAAGTTGTTGGAGGTACTTCTTTACTAAGAAGCTTTTACTTTTTCTGGCAGTAAACTTCCCTTATGCTATACAAGGAGCCTCCCTCTTTCAAAGGAAACAATTAAATCTTAGATGCACAAATCAGAAATCAAAGGATTACCTGTAAGAGTGACCCATTGACATTCTTTTGCAAAATTTCTTGAAAGGATTTTTTATTAGTAGCCTTGTTGATTGCTTATGATTAGTAATAAATGTATGGACAGAGTGCAGAATAGTTGCATATTGGATTCCGAGAAAACATTGAGGAGGAGGCTTATCCTTTCTGTTTTGGTATCCACTGGTGTTTTTCCAACTTTATCTTCTTATGGGAAGACAAAGAGTAAGAATCCATATGATGAAAAACGCTTGCTACAACAAAATAGGCGGATACAACAAGAAAACAATGCACCAGAGGAGTTCCCAAATTTTATTAGAGAAGGTAACAATTGTTGTTTTTTTGCATCTCTTTAATGATCTTATTGTGCGATTTAGCTATGTATGCTCTCCATGCTTTAATATGTGATCTCACATTTTTTTTTACTTAAATTATGGTATTTTCTCAGTTCTATAACAAAAAATCTATTATTTTCAACCAGTGATCTCTCTGGTTAGTAGTCACAAGCTCACAATTGTGTCTGTCTGCTGAAATTCAATGTGAAAAATTTAGGAGCCTAGTGTAAAGTTTTTTTGCTGTAAACCTTTTGGATATGTGTTTGGATACAATGGTCTGATTTATTTATATACGTTTCAGGTTTTGAAGTTAAAGTAGTAGCATCAGATAACTATGTAAAGCGTGATTCGGGGCTCATATACCGAGATTTTGAAGTTGGTAAAGGTGATTGCCCAAAGGATGGTCAGCAGGTTTTTCTTTGATGTTCTTCCCCATCTGCTACTTCTTTCTTTGTTCTTTGTAATTTGATGTTAAGTCAATGATCTGGCAGAGGCACTCTCCAAAAATATTAGGCAATGAAGATCAGATTGAGAACAAGATTTGTCCCCATGTACCTCTAAATATGATTAAACAATGGAAAGAAGTATGCTTTGCTTTGATGTTAGAACAATTGCTATATGTTTTTTTTGAGGCAATTATTTGAGCTGCATCACCAATTGCATACTAATTTGTTTCTAGGAATAGCTTGATTTTGTTGAGCTAGGGAAAAATGGAAATTGATGTTTGAGTGGTCTGAGTGGAGAGGTAATATACTTTTCCAAAATCAAGAGCAAGATGCCACAGAGCTATAATATTGTCTTGAAAACTTTTCCTCTTGTTTTGCTACGAAACCTGTTTTTACTATGAGGGTCTTCTTTTTGGAGTTTCTAGACATTTCAAAATAGTTTCTGACTGCTCGAGGTTTTGGTGTCAGTTTTACTTCTGCATGCATGGTACGAAACTCCTTTAGAAATTATATTGAATAATTTTATGCAAATAACAAGTAAGGAAATTACAAAAGGAAGATAATGAATCTGATTACATGTGATGTTTTGCAGGTCACCTTTCACTATGTTGGCTATAATGAATCTGGCCGTCGTATTGACAGCACTTATTTGCAGGGTTCCCCTGCCAGAATCCGCATGGGAACTAATGCATTGGTTCCAGGTTAAACTTTAAGATTTAGTACCATTAGTTTTCCTTACAAACTGGATATTAAAGAGTATTCATCCATTACTTGCTTCAAAAGAACCAAGGGGACGAAACAAATGCCAATGGAAGTAAGAAAATATATTTTCTTATGCAGGATTTGAGGAAGGAATTAGAGACATGAGACCCGGTGGGAAGAGAAGAATCATTATTCCCCCTGAACTTGGACCACCAGTGAGTTCCTGCATCTGTCATTTTCTTTCAACTTTCTCTTATTTTTGGAGTCTATACATGTTATTGTTATTTGATATTTAATGCTTAGAACTTAGTGTATGCTAGTGCCAATGAAATTTGCCTTGCATTTTACACACACAAAATTTCCATGTATTAAATTTTACAGCTGTAAAGGCACATAATTTAACTTTGACACTTGGTTGGATCTAGATAGGACAAAATACAACTGTTAAAATAGAAGAAATAATCTCTTCAGCTATGGATATGTACATGCTCCCATTTTCTCTGGTCTTTAAAAAAAAAAAAGGCACGCTTAAGGTGTACACAGAGTTATGTTGAAAGTCATTATCCTGTCTATTTTCTGTCAATAATTAACTCCTTAATTTGTATCTGATTTGCTTGTATTAACAAGTACTAGACAAATGTAATACATAGCAGTTGCTGAATAGATTCTAGATTTGTCTATACCAATGGCTAACACATTGATAGAATTGGAATGCTTGACTGATGCAGACTTCTTGCCCCAAATCTCCCACGACTGCTATTGCACCAAATGCACGGGCCAAAAACTTTTCCAGTCCATCTTTACTCTCACACTGAAGAAGTTTGACTGAATATTGAAGTCTATAACGTAGATTCAGCTTACCCCTTTGTGATAACTAATCAGGATATGAAAACTTCATTTCAATATGATATTGGGATTGCATTAACAAATAGTTTTCAATCCTCAGCAGCTCTTAACAATAGTTCATCATTCTTAGTTCTTCTTACCAATCCTTTCTGACTTAGTTCTTGTGACTGCACTGAACTTACTAAGAACCATGATTCCGAATTATATAAGCTCTCCTGAGTGGCATACCTGCTGTTTTGTGTTCTGCAGGTAGGACCTTCAACCTTTTTCAGCTCAAAACAGTTTGAAGTTTTTGATGTGGAATTGTTAAGCATACAGAACTGTGAAAGAAGGACCATAGCCTTCTACTCTGATGTTGTATGCAACTGAGGGATATATCTGCAAAAGAAGTTCCTTGATTGTTTCCCTATACCTTCAATAACTTCAGACAAAAATCACTAATTATGGAAGGTTTACTAAGGAAGAGTTGGAACTTGGGAACATAATTGGTTATTTGTAATTTGTTTTCTTCTTGTAGAAGAGAAGATCATAGAACCATGGAATCCAGCAATAGGAAACGATGGACATTGTTTAAAGTTGTGGCACACAAATATAATGTAAATTGTGCCAGCTCAAGTATATAATTGTTATAACTTGAGGAGGAAAAAGAAGGAGAAAGCAATAGAATAAGAAAAACAAGGCCTCTTCAAAGATGAAATCAATAAGGCAAATCCATAGAGGAAATTATCAGATTTTGGATGTTATAATATAACAATGAATTTTCCCAACAAAATCTGAAAGGTTGATAATGATTTCACAAACAATGTTCCTCTTTTGATTCTTAAAAATGCAAATAATATTCTGGCTTCTTGGTTTTTGACTTGTACTACATCCTTAGACTTGCCTGTTCTTGTTGCCGAGGTTCTTGTAGGCTTGCACACGTGCCTTTGTTTATTTTGACAAATTCACTTGAGAAATCAATATGGCAAGAATTACACACGTACATCACAATTTGCAACTGTATATGGATGAAGTATTTTTAGAAGGTAATGTATTTTTTGAGAGGATTTTAATTGAATTAATCTAAAATTTTTTGTTTGGATAATAATATGAAAGAATTTTAAAATTGTAAGTATTTTTAAGAGGTATTTTCTGAATTTTAAGGGAGTAGATTTTAATTTTTACCTTTTTATAAGGAATTTTAAAATTTTTTTTTTTCTCTATCTATTGTCTCTTAAACCCTTCTTTCTACAAGTCTACAATCATTAGTCGATCGTTGACCCCTTACCGTCAACCACCAACTGCTGACCACCCTCAACAACCATCGCCCACTCTTGGTGACCATTGACGCCCCATCGGCGACTGTCGATCTCCCACCAGAGACCACCAACCGTTGACCCTCCACCAGTGATCGCCGACCTACCATTGGTGATCGACGACCGTCGACCCCATATCGGATACTGCTAATTGACCACTGATGTTTGTCCATTGCCCACTGTGCAACTACCCTGCATCAAGTGATTGCGAACCCCCCACCAACAACCACCTACTGCCTACTGGCGACCATTGACCCTTCACTAATGACCGCCAACCAACCCTCGACGATTGTCACTAGCCCATCCTCAACCTCTACCAAACGTCCATAGAGAATGTAATATAATAATTTCATTATACAAACAAAGTATTTTGTAAATGAAGTAATACAATTACTTTATCCAAATAAAATATTTTTTAAAATAAAGAGTATTAAATTGAAGCATTTAAATTTTTTTGTATTTTAAATTCCTTGAAATTTGATAATACTCTATCCAAACACATTCTTACTCTCCTTTGTCCTATATAATTGGTATGGATTGTTGCCAAGTGGTATCTCCTAAAATAAAAGCTTAGTGATTTCTAAAATACTCTTTTAAGTAATTTAAATACGTATCTTTTTTTTATTTGAAAACATGTATATAATTTTTTTTTGTCTATAAAAATAGATATTCAATTATATAGCCTAGCGTGTTTGGTTTTTCATTCGCAATTCCAAAGTCATGATTTTTTGCTTTTGCCAAAACTATGGTTTTGGATTTTTCAAATGAAAAATTAAACATATTAAGTGCATATCTTTTGGGTGAAAGGTATAAGTAATTCGGGATTGACAACTATTTGCATGAGATTTGATTTTGTAATTTGGGACAATTTATTGGGATTTTTTGTATCTATTATTTAAACTAAAAGAATTTTTTATTACTTTTTTATTTTTTTAAATAAGAGAAGGAAAATATTTTTGATATAAATAACATTAATGACAAGTTTTAAAATTCTCAACTTTTATGATAACTAAAGATTGCCTAATAAAAGAAAGATTTCATAAGTTATACTTTGATCTGCCTCCGCGTGCAAAAATTCTATGGGATCCTCCGACTAAAAGTAATTTTGCTTAGATCGAATAGGATCACTTGAGGGACATACCTCTCCTTTTCAAGTTTTAATGTTACTATGTACTCAAGACTCAACTACAAGATCTCTAATTAAGTTAAAATAATTACCCGCTAGATGACTTATGTGCTTTTTGGTAATTGAAAAGGTTGGTATAGAAACTTAACAAACCATATTTTTTTATAATATAAAAAATTTCAAATTATCTTTTATTTGTATTATTACACAAAGTTCAAGTATTTTAGTGGGAAACTTAAGCCTAATGCCCATTGGCCCGGTTGGGCTCCTGCTGTGCTGCCTCAATTCGTTACATTTATTTAAAATTAGATATTTTAGGAAACAATTTCATTTATAAATGATTTTATTTTATTTTTTATCTAGCAAGTTCTAAACCAAGAATTTATTTTTATTTTTATTTTTTTGATCTGAAGAATTTATTTCAATTTTAAAATTTTAAAATTTTAAAATTTCTTTAATTTAATTTGTGTATATTTTAGAAATTCATTCAAATGAATTTGATTTGATTTAAGTTTAACCATTGATCTCAATATATAAGAAAAAAAAATCATTAAAATAATTGTCTCTTATAGTTTATCTCTTTTTATCTCCTAGTTATATATTTGTATTCCTTCTGTTTATCTGATTTTATTTTAATTTTTACATATTTGACGCGGCGACAGGTATGAACCGTCGCTTCGGGAAAGTGAAACGTTTCATGCAATTCACTCACGAGTCATTATTGCTGAGTTGACACGGACGAATATACGTTTCCGAATCGGAAGGAGAAAGAAAACAAACACTGATTCAGTCAACCGTTGCTGACACCAAAAACCAAAGAAACAACCAAAAAAAAAAAAAACTTTCTTTTTTCTGGGAATTCCTAAGGGTGTTATTCAAGATCTTCTTCTGGGTGTTGCCAAAATCTTTACTTTTCTTCAATCCTTGACGTTTGCTTCAGATTTTGGTTTTTGGGTAAGTTTTTTTTTTTGAATTCTTAAAGAATTTTTTCTTGGTTTTGGTTTTGGATATTTGTGAGGTGTTTGATTATTATGGGTATGAACTATTAAGGTATTATTCCCTGAATTTTTTCCCCTTTTTTGTTGTTATGAATTTGTTGCTATTCTACTTGTAATTAGTGGGAACTGGAGTTTAGCATGTTTTGTGTCGCTGAAATTTTAGACCTTGCACTTGAATTTGGTCTGTTGAGTCATTTTAGTGTCTTAGAATTTTTTGAATGCTTGGTGATTATAATTTTCAGATAATAATAATAATATGGATTGATCACTGAACCTATGTGCTTCTGTGTATTGTATTTGACAAATTGTTTGGTATGTTAGTGTATAGATCATGACATGACAAGAGAACCCCTTATACGTACTTGCATTCTTTTGAAGTTTTTAGTGGTTTTAGTTATATATTTTCTTTGAAGATCTTGTGAATATCACTAATTGAAGTTGAAGAAATTTCTTTTAACGCTTTTGGTTTGTTGTTAAGTTTTAAGCAAACTTGAGGTTCATATGGTTTCAATAATAACACTGGTCATTGCATGACCTCTGAACAGTGAAGATTGCGTGATTCACAAGAATGGGCCCGAACTTGGAGCTGAAGAGCAAGTTGGAGAATATATGTGCCCCTGCATTTTCTGGACAGAAGGTTCTAGAGCCTGGAACCAACTACATTGGTGATGCTTGTGGCATGGAAACGTTGCCAATTGAACAGCCTCCTTTGTCCGGTGTAAATGAGGATGTAGAAGTTAATATCACCGGGTGCACAACTTCTGGTAAAGCTTTGGTGGTGGAAGATTCTTGTGAGGATGTCACTGAGGGTTCTAGTTCTTTTGGTGATACAGTATCTGGTACAGAGAATGCCCCATCCTTCAGTGATACTGAAGTTGAATCGCGTCTGTGTGCTGACAATGCATCCTCATCCATGTTTGATGATTGTTGTGAATCACCTCAAAGAAGGTAAATTTCACTTTGAAAAGCAACAAATAACTGAATCAACATCCTTGTGTGTGTACTTCTTTTCGTTTACATACATATGCACAGAAGCAAGTATGCATTGGATCAAATTGCATGATTCATATAGTGAATCTTGCTCCTCATGTAACAATGTTAATAATTGTTTGGCTTGCATATACTATAATGATTTCAGTATGTTAGTTTAGATACAAAAGTTTGTAAATTCTATGTGATGCTGATGCACCTTAAATTAGCTATAGTTACTGGATTGGAGATATACTAAATATTGTGACATGCAGAAGGAATGTGCATCACAGCTACCCTCCAGTCTTTCCAACTACAATCTTATAACAGCTTTCTTGCATTTGCCATAATTGAAAACATCTCTAACAGTCTGAAGCAACTTTTATATGTGGGCTATTTTTTAAGATTTATGTCACAGAATTTCTATCATGATAATTATTATTTAATGTGGTCAACTCAAAAGTAAAATTTTGAATGTTTGTTATTTTCTGCCTTGATTAAAGTTTGTGAATCTGAAGTGTGTAAGTTTTGTATGTTTTTGGTTTATGCCAATCATTTACATGTGGTATTTACTCTATTAACCATTCAGAAAGAAAAAGGTTACAAGTCATTGGAGAAGGTTCATACGCCCTCTTATGTGGCGTTGTAAGTGGATTGAATTGCATCTGAAGCAACTTCAGTCTCAAGCGCTTAAATATGATAAAGAGCTTGCGGCATACAATTATACAAAGCAGCTTGATTTTGCACACTTAACATTAGATGGCTCTGATATCAAGTCAGTACCTATATCTGGTCGGATGCATAGGAATAAACTTATGAAGAGGAACAAAAGGAACAGAGTTGAAGAGAAGTGTGATTTAGCATCATACATGTGTAACCATAGTTTATTCTCCTACTATGGTATGGAATTTCTTCATTAGTTATAGTATTTTTATTGCCTCATGTATTTCTCCTCTTTTTATTTTTGTTTTCTTATTTCTTCTTTCGCTTTTGTCATTTTCCAGAGCAAACAGATCGTTCTGTTGATGCTTGTTTGAAAGATTTTCATGGTATTGCTATTGGTGAGTAGCAGTAATATTCATGATGCTGTTTTTGTTAATGTAACCTGCAAAAATTATTCCACCATTATATTGGGAAACTATGAATCAAACAAGCCCAAATAATTACATACACAGGCTTTCTTTTTGATTTTCATGTATTAAATTATAAGTATGTGACTTCTCTCTTTGGAAACAAGTTTTCGTCTCTTGTTTCCATGAGATTCTAAATTTCTTATTCTGCTTTCTGTTTTTATTGATATCAGGCGGTAACGTTGATGATACTGAGTTCAAGTTGGATGATCTGTGGTCTTATGTAGACTATGAAAATACTGATAAATCCTTGAATGACATCATTGAAAAGATTGAAGCAGTACAGTCACGAGTTCACAAATTGAAAACTCGAATTGAAAAGGTGATTAGTGAAAATTCTGGGAAGTTTGATTCTGTAACTCGATTGGACATGCCTGGGCCATCTCAGCTTGAACCTAAGTATCATATGGGAGATCCATTTATCCCTGGAAATGGAAATGGAAATGCATCATTAAGTTGCAAAGGAGTTGCTTCCCTTATCGAAACCACTGATAGGCATGAGCTTGAGGACCTGCCGGAAGATGTAAGCTTTCTTTACAAAAGCAATTTCAAGTTTTAGATTTTCTGTTTTCCCTTAGCATATTTATGATAGTTATGATTTATGAACAAGTGAATGTGGTTCCTTGATATATGTTACCCATGTAACAGTAGAGTTTTCCACTCCTTGCACCATGCTCTTAGTTTTTGCAATTGCTAGTACCATTCATTTGAGTTCCTGTGGAGTCGTACATGAAGGAAGTTAAAGGAAGTTATTCAAGAGGATTGATGCTTGATGGAACTTATGCTGTATAAATACTATTGTTTCTTGGATCATGGCAAAACTCTTTTTCCCCATGCATGAAAACTTATGGTCATGTTTAATGTTGATCTTCCATTGTAACTCCATGAAGCATCAATATGGCTGGATAAATGTCATACATTGGTCAATGTGCACAATGGATATGGCCACTTATCTGACTATCTGTCACATATCCTTGCATTTTGCAATGGATATGAACGTGATAACTTTTTGTATTTTATTTTAATATCGGAAACTATTTGATAAATAAGTTTATTTTACAATGTCTTTGTATGTGGTGGTGTCTAATCTATGTAGCCGACCTCATCTAATGGGACAAAGCTTAGTTGTTATTGTTGTACATACATTTAAGTTGGTGATATTGGCCTTTTCTCATGTGCAGGGTAAAGATGGGGCTCTTGTACAAAATCATGCAGCCAAGGAAGCGTTGCATGATCTAGTAGAGGAGACCAAGGAATTAGTTGAAAATAATAAATCCATTTCCCTGTTTCAAGTTTCCAAATCTGACTTGGTTGCTGAGGATGCTGATCCTAATGTGCATTCTAGCTTGAAATTATGTTCTACGTTGAAGTCAAGTGTCCCTAGGAACAAAAGGAAAAGAAGGAAGAAATCTGGCTCAGAGAGCTGGAGCCGGAGATCATTTGGTTAAGCTGAATCTGAGATAATTGTTAACAATTTCTCAAACGTGTTGCAGTCTGCTTCTATTTTAATGTGTAAATGCTTGTTATGTCATTTATACTCTTGCATCAGGGAATTATTATTAGTTCAATTGTACATGATGTGAATATGATAGCACGCTTAATTCATCTTCGTTCAGAAAATGCCGAGTTCACATGGTACATTGGAAATAGCATGAATGACATGAAACATTAAACATAGAGCAACGTTACACAGCCAACAAAAAAAAAATTGCTAAAATTAAATAGAATAAAGCAATATTATCTATTTACCCATTTAAAAATCAATAAGTACGCACGACATTATGGCAAAAATTCTTGCCGTATGGATTTTTTTTTGGCTCTCCTTTAAACTAAATAATGTACGACCACAAGCAACTTGAGAATCACGCATGCGATTGCTCCTTATCCATCGGAAGGGTAAGTTTTTGGCGCGCCCCGCTCTTCATAAACTTGATTTTGATGAACTTAGTAACAACGATAGCAGATATTGTAAGTGGGGGCACAAAGATACTATAAGGGATGGAGTTCATAAACCTTAGCTGGGGCACAATGGGTCCAGTTTTCTTAGCTAACATGGCTGCTGGAGGTGCCAATATCCCAGTGACCACCAGAGTCGTATCTACTTTGTTGGTATTCACTTTGTCCTGCATGAACTTAATTAACTTTTCCCTTCTTTCTTTTTCCTTCACTGGGTCTTCTTTCCATCCGCCATAGAAACGCTGCTTGTTAGAAATCTGTCAGTTAAAGAGTGATGCATGCATGCATGCAGATTCAACAAAAACTGAGGGGCAAAAAAGTTAACTGACCCTAACGTCCTCCAGTAATGGTGGATTATAATGCTTACCGGGCAAGGACATGTTGACAGTGCTATGACCAAAAAAAATATAAAAAAAAATTGTTAGAAACTACCAGAGAACTGTTGTTATGTGGTGATAATGTTTCTGAAATATTGGAAATGATACATCATGAATGAAGAAGGCTCAGTGGTCTTGTTTTTCAATATGGATATTAACTTGTTGAGTAATATCTTCTTCATTCCTGAAGTTTACTGTAGAAAATCCAACATTTTCTCGCCCAATCAAACACAATTTTAAGAATGGCAAAAGAAAAGCATTTTCCATAAACAAAATCAACTAATTCAATACTTATTCTCCTTAAATAAAATATTATATTCGAGTCTTGATAACAGAGAAAATTGATGGTGGCAGAGCTTTGCTGGTTTAGACCAAAAAATAATCAATATCTTTTCTATGAATTTGGTTTTGAATAAAATAATTTTCAAATTTATAATGTTTTTAATAAGAGGTTTGACATAGGTAAAATAATTTGTTTCCCTACTTGCCTCCTTTTACTTTTCTTTGAACGAGTAATGATTGAATTACCATTGAAATCACATGCTTACCTGAAGAGATCAAGAATTGCAACGTAGAATTCGTCAAAGTCTTTGATCTCTCTCTCACGAAAATCATCGTATAATGTTCCCAATACAAGAGTCAACGTCTGGTTTGCTAACCCTTCTGAATGTTTTTTTAGTGCTAGCCCTTCTGAATGTTTTTTTAGTGCTAACCCTTCTGAATATATTTTTTGTGCTGACCGTTCTCCTGAAGATGCCAAAATCATAGTGCAAAGCCAGTAATGTAAGATCAATAAAGATTAGAAGAAACAAAACAGAATAATAATAATAATAATGCAAGCAAGTGCAAAAAATAAGAGAGGATGTGTGACCTATTCTTTTCATGTAACTCATGAGCATCCCCATGATGTTTTTGTATTTTGTGAATGACTGACCGCAAAAGCTAATGGACTATCATAGGTAATATATATCAAGATAGAATGAGTGTCTAGGAAGTGAGTATACTTGTTAGTTTGGTGAAGCAAGGAATTTTTTTTTTAAAGATTTAAATAATATAATTATTCTCCTATTTCTACATCTGATTCTTGGTAGGCTTGGAACTAGTGCTGTGGCTTAAAGGAGGCATGTGAATGATATAGTGACATGATAAGATGCTGTTTTGTGTTGTTCCTATTTGCATTGTGTATCAATCTGCACTTTTGAATTTAGATGTCGGCCTCCCCTACATTAATATATATTGTGTCTATTCCTTTAGAAAATTTACAGTCTTAAGTTTCTTAAGGAATTTAGGAGAATGATAGAATCTGATCCCTGCATCTCTGTGACACTCCCTTTTCCAGCATTATCATAATAAAGTGACCCTCTCTTACCCTTTTACTTTGGAACTATTCGCTGTCGTGTTGTCCGCACTTTGATGAACTCAAAAGTAACTCCTAGATGGTTGTTTTTACCTTCTATTTTTATCTTATAATACATATTTTTATTGCTTTAAAATATATTGATTTACTGAGCTTATTGAGTATTTCAGCAATTGAATTTAACATTACAAATATTTGTGTGTTCTGAGAGCCGAAGGTGGTGGTTGAGTCCTACAAGCATTTGTTTTGGCTGAATTTTTTTATAGCAATTCAAAAATGACTACTAGAGGAAAAGAAAGATTGTTTTCCTTAAACAGGCAGTGTGATGTTTATAATTCCAGTACTTTTCATTCTGTATTTGGTAAAATCCTTCTTTCCATTCAAAAAAATCATAAAATCTACGAAAAATAATGCTCATCTTTTATAGAATTTGTGGTAATTACACGTCTCCTCTAATGGAAGAGATTGGCCACTTTAATATGCATGGAAGGCTGAGTATTTTGCCGTGAATTGGATGAGTTAAGGCATATTTTGTCAACACTTTTGGCTTCCATCTGTATCAAACAACTGGTTTCATGCATCCTTTTAGACCCTATTTGGACAGTAGTAAACACATTGCATGGTGTGTGTGTGTGTTTGTGAAGCATCACTTTCAAGCGTTACTTTATGTTCCAAAATAAAAGTCCCTGCAGAGTGAGGACGTAGTGCATGCCACTGTGGCGGTTCTAGCCCAACTTAAGCACAAATGTGCATAAACTCTTGCAGTTTGAGATGCTTCTTTGGTAGGCAAGTTTAGCCTAGTCATCACTATAGGATTGAACGAGGAAAAGAAAGGCTGGTATCAAAGAGGTTAATGGCAAGGTCGAGGACACCATGGATTGCTAGCCTTTCTTAATGTTCTTTTTTTTTTTTTTTGGAACTGTTTAATGTTCTATCGTTATTATTATTATTATTATTATTTTGGTTTTTTTTTTATGGTAGAAAATATAATATATAGAGCACAAAAAGTAAATTCTTTCTTTTGAATATACCAAACCGTTTATTACAGTTAGTGAAGGTAATATTAAAAAGAAAAATACTAGAGAACAAGAACTTTCTGCCAGAATGCTCTGGCATGCTATTGGCAGCCTAATGACTAAATACACAATTTAGTCCTTTATTATATATATCATATTCTCGTGACTGATTAGTGATTTAGTCTTAAAAATTTAAATATATTACAGCTCATTACTCTCCTTTTGTCATATATTTATATATGTTGTTGTGTGCAATGAGAACAATCTAATCATGCATACTTGTATTTTATCATGGGGGATACCTTCAAAGCATACCACGTTTTGCTTATGTTGGAGAAGAACTTGATTTAGGGAAAAGTGTTTCTGTTTATATTTTCACATCACTTTTGTTTGATTATGGTTAGTTATATATATTACTCTATGATAAATTCATTTGTCTAAGATCATTCTTCTCAGAAAGAGATGTTTTTGAGTCATCTAAGCCAGGTCAGGGAATTGATGAGATGGAATTTTATTTTGAGCATAATGTCATTGAGAACCCTGAGATTATTTCACTGCCATTGAGACTAGAGTGAGATCCAAGGGTAATGTGGAAAATGCAAATGGTAGTGAAGATTGAAGAGGCATATGTTAAATGCACATAGAGTGGTGGTGGCATTGGTTTGAAATATTCAAACGGTTGATGTGTAAAGATTCATATGTTGAGTCCATATACAGGGTGGAGGCGTGTTGGTTGGAAAATGGAGATGCTGTTTGCAACGTTGCACGTGGTAGATAGTCTTACAGTGTTAGTATGCACTGAATTTCATTCGGTTAGGCTTGTACTAGTTGAAGTAAACTTGTTCTTGTCATAATTTTTCAGCATATGAAATTGGAACTTCTCATATACAATTATTTTTTTATCCTTTCTCGACATATCTCATAGTTCTCTCTTTGAAAACTCTTTGAGAATGGAAGAATAAGAAGGAAGGAAAAGAACTTCCAAGGAATCTATCATTTAAAAACTTAAGTTGTTAGGTGAAGGGTCTGGAATAGATTTTATTGCTGAAGCCCTATAACTTCGGTTTCATTTGATCTCAAGTCTCTAATTTGTGTAAACTATGGGACTAAAGAAACCAGTGGTGTCATGACATTAAGAATAAAAATTTATTTAAAGATAAAATTGTAATGGTAGAGAGTGAGTCTTGACGCAACAATAAGGTTGTTATCTTGTGTTGGAGCTCACGGATTCAAATTCTGAAAACAACCTGTCTCCAATGGTTGCCTGTTATAGAATTGCACAGTAATTTTCATCTAAGAAGTAGGCTGCTTAACCAGATGGTTGCCGTGCAACTTGAGCAATATATCAGGCTTTTGTTTTTTCATTCCCTTTCTCCCATTACATTTGGCTACAAATTATGGCTTAAAGTTACAACATACATGCTTTCCACACCGTGGTGTGGAAATATTTATCTATCATCTAGTAGTCCTAATATAGTAAAACTCTCCATAAAGCTTTTTGGATCTCAAGATTTTTTTTTTTTGGTTGACAATGAGGCATTTTTAAAGGGTCAAGAAAGAACTAGCAATAGACAATTATTATAGTACAAGCCACATAAAGAATGTGCACCACAGAGTAAGGGAAACTGTAGCACACGAATAAGTAGCTAACATGATAACCGAGCATTCACCCTCACCAGCTCCGAATAATTGAACCATAGTACCTGGCACAGTCATAAAATAAATATATTTTCAAATTGCCTTTTCCTTTCTATATATGTCATCTGAAGATGTTACTATACAAGTTTTTCTACAGAGAATTGACTTGATAAATCTGGCAGAAAACAAAAAATACTTGTTTTTAAGTATCATAAATAACTTACTCATGGCTACTGCAGGAGGAAGAGCAAATTGAAGTAGTAAAAGAAACTCATATAACGGATCGGGGTGGATCAATCCATAATGAACAGCACCTTTAACAAGGCCTATACCTATTGCTGGCAAGGCAATAAATTTAACTACAATGATGCCAATAACGAGTGGAAGCTGCTTTCCTAGTCCTTTTAAACCTGAAAAGCATCAAATTTCTGTCACCACATTCATTTTCAAATGCAACTTCCAAATTGAACTCAACCCAACAGATGAATGACAAAACTGAGATATTCATGTTATTGATTACCCTTAAGAAGATTTGCCCCAACCAACAAGGTCATTGCTGGAATGGCTGCATCCCTGCAAATCAGGGAAAATAGAAAGAGAGTACAATCAAATCAAGCACATTTACTTTCTAACCAAATAAACCAAATGCGGATGAAGAGGAATGAGGGTGCTTACCCCACCATGACTAAAGAGTCTTGAACCACAAAAAGAGGAGCACTATCACGAACTAACAGTTCTCGAAATTGAGGGACTACACCAATTACTAAACCAACAGTCTGCATACACAGAAGAAAAGAGGATTCATCTTTGTTAGGTAGAACTAAAAATGTTCCAATATGTTGTAACTTAATTGTCGTAAGTAGCACAAGTCTAAGCTGGTTCTAGTCTAGCATTTATAAACCAAGATAACAATGCCTCTCTTAAGCTTTAGAGCTTATGTGGTTCAGAGATATCTGACACTAGAGAGAGAGACCCACGCATTGCATTGCCAGACAAAGAATATATTTTTATTGTCAAAGAAAAGATAAGTGATATTTATGCACTAATAGATCAATGTTGTAGTATATATTCTTATATTGTTAGAATAATTTGCCATGGAATAATTATGTAATAGAAGGAAATATAATTATTTATGCTTAATTAATAGTTCGGTAATACAAGTAAAACAAAAATAATATGTCTTTGACAACCATTTAAAATGTTTAAAAGTTATATAAATGTATGATATTCAATTGAACTTTATCCCTTTGATTTTTTTTTTCTTGATTTAAAAGTTGTTAAGTAATACTAGTAAGTAGTGGTTAAGAATATAATAATTAGTGTCCAATTAGTTGTATATTTATAGATATACTTTAATAGTCTATGCAACCATTGATGTCAATAAATTAAAATGGCAATAGGCTATATAAAACCACTTAAAAATGGAGAAGAGAAAATTATTAGGCTATTGATGAGGAAGAGAAAAAAGAAGCTCTTAAAAGGACATGTTTTATTTTTAGAGAGGTTCTTGAAACATGGAAATGACACTTAGGCTATAATGTTGACGTGGCAACATAACCAAGTGACAAATTGTGGTAGTGCTGAATTATCAAAACCACGTTCCGTGCTTCAGCTTTAATATATTATTAATAGATAGATAGTTAAGATATCAACGCAGTTAGTAATGCGATAAGAATGAGTCAAAATTAGAACAAATGTCATTCTAGGATTAAACAAATGAGATCATCCAAGTGTTGTAATTTTCTTATGGTAACTAGTACACCTTATTCTATACTTCATTCCCTCTCAGTCAAATTAATGAATTGATGGAAAATAATAAATAGACTACTGGGAAAACAATAGAACTATTTACGTACCGCTCCAATCGATGATGGTGCAAATAGTACCTTCAAGTTGATCGTTTTAGCTAATACTTTCAGCTGTTTCCTAATCTTTTGCTTTGTTGATACCTGTAAAACTCTTGAAAATGTAAGATCATAACTTCTATCACATGTTTTTTTCGTAACAGGGACAGTGCTTCTCCGTCCTCATTACAGAGTCAAATGCACTAGTATATGTAGGTATGCCATATTGCATTTCATTCCCATTATGTCTTCTACTTCTGACCACTTGATAAAATATTTTAATTTCATACATAGGAATGCATAGTTAGCCACTCATAATTCTTATTTATTCCATTCAACTCTAAGCTAAACAGTATAAGATTTTAGTAAATAAGAAATTAGCATTTTGTGCTGCTGCAAGGAGCCAACACAGAAAGACTCTAATGGATTCTCAGAAATTCATTTGAGTATTAATTAGTGGAAGAGTCCAAAGGTCAGAAATTAATGACATACAGAAAATTTTACACGCCTATATTAGAACTTATGTTTACCTCTGCTTGTTCATCAGGCACTGTACATTCAATTTCAAGTTGCTTCACATGATCATTGGTCTGTGGTCTGTCCTCAGCAGTGACCAATGCTCCTGTGGAACATTTTGAAGGGTTTTCTGTATCCGTTTCTGTTGCAGACACTGCATTTACTGTGGAATCATCAACTGTGGCTAAATTGGAAATCTTGCGTGTATATATGCGGACAATGTTGTACACATAAGACCAAAAGTAAATGGATCCTAGCTGAAAAATCAGAAACACAGTGAAAATGTTTAAAATAACTATAAATGTAGTGATGCTTATGCACATACTTAAATTCCAAATGCTTTAATAAGTGAGTGTCATACTGCCATTGAGAGAGAAGCATATGCCAATCCATTTCTGTAGCAAACATCCACATCTCCAAAAGGATTGCTTCTTTGTCTACAGACAGCTGGAACTATAATAAGAGGCAAATTTCCCAAATTTCCTGTAGACATGAAAGTGATCAAACCCCAAATGCTCATTTACAACGACGACAACAAAAATAACAACTAAGTCTTGTTTCACTAGATAGGGTTAACTATATGGATCAGATGATGTCATAATATTTTGTCATAAATAAAAAGAAGCAAAGCTTTTGATGTACATGTTTTTATGCTGAGAAAATTTTAAAATTTTGAGCGGCCCTACCTGCAGCACAGCACCCCAAGACAAGGCCGTGAAGATGATGAGGAACTCTAGTTATTTTAATAAGTATCCATCCAAGAGCTGTCCCAATAAGAAAGGTGAGAAGAACATTCACCGGCATGAACCACCTACATAATTCATGAAAGCATTCTCGGCTAAACTAACTAAATGTAGGAAAATTTTGTAAACAAACGTCAAAACAGGAAAAGAAAAGAAGATGCAGGAGTAGGAAGAAGAAACAAACTTACAACATAACCACACTCCTTAAAGTCATGTTTTTAGCCAGGCTGCTACAAAGAAGAGCAGGGCTGAAGACAAAAAATACCATCTGTATGAAAAAAAATTCCTATTAATCAGTAGTTACCCCTCACCCCTCACCCCTTCTTTTGTTTTTTGGTTCTTTGAGAGCAACAAATTATAAAAATGTGACGTGAAAGATCAATTATCCCGAAAACTTAAGCTATTAGCTGGAGGTTTAAGAATTATTTATTTCTCTAGCAAGCTCCCTCGTGCAAGAGCCTTTGAACTTCAAGCATAAATAGTTAGTGTAAGATTATATACTCTTGACCACGTACTTGATCATAACAACTCTTGTACCATATCAAGGATCAAATATCACAAAACGTTAAGAAAAAATTCAATAATGAATTATATCTCTAGCATAAGAGAGCAAACAACTATTATTTGTTCATGCCATGTTACTTCCATGGTTGTCTTAACAAACATATTCTTAAGTGACACATCATCGCTAAACAAAATATGTTCACCATAACAATATTGAAAGTGATTAGTAAATTGGAAAATTAAAATGAACAAATTAAAAAAAAATAAAATTAAGGACTAAAATAAACAGTGAAAAAAATATGAGGCAAAGAAAAGAATTCCTTCTTTAGTGTTAACAAGAGCAATGATTTGCTGCCAATTCATAATTTTGTAACTTTGGACTTTGGAACAAGATACAATATTTCAGGGAAAATAAGAAAAGAAAAAGATGAAACTTACAGTATTCATGTTTTTCCTGGCAGTCTCCCTGAGTATGCCAAAACGCTCAAGTGCAAGAAATGTCCCAACAGCAGTAATCAGTAGCACCTTCAGAACTGGTATTAATGCAACAATGAAAAGCTTCCAGAAGTCCATGTTGTGTCTTGTTTCTTCTCTATGATCTCTCTCTCTCTCTCTCTCTCTCTCTCACTTTTGTACCACTCCAAATGAAGTTGCAATCCTGATATGTGAAACAAGTTTCAAACAAGCATCAAATGGATTTGGTGAAATTGATTGTTTTGATTTTCTTTTTCAGAGCTATAAGTAAGCAATAAGCTTAATTATCATTGTCATTCGCTGTGGATCGTTAGCTGCACAGTGATATTATTATAATCAAGCACTTCTGATAAATTCAATTAAAGCCAAATTCATGAAAGTACGTAGATTTTGTCCTGGCTGTTCGATTACACGAATCCTCCAATAATGCTAATTAAGAACCATGATGTAAATGGAAGCATGCACTGACATTTATAAAACAGACAACTGTACGCATAAACTATGTACGAAAATCCATGAACGAAAGCATAGTGAATTAGCTGACACATATAGAATAACATCATTAACATGTACCAGTAGTTTCCATATCTACATGAATTATTATTATTATTATTATTATTATTATCTTGTAACAAATAAATTTAGAAAAGATTTGTCTCAGTCCAGAATGAGGGCATACTTCCCAATTCATTAGCGCTTAGAGACATGACTTGCAAGTAACCTATTTATAAAAAAATTTAAGAATTGAACCCATGTCATGTGTAGAGGAACGACGAGCTGCACTAACTTTCTTTTGCTCTATATGCACAGTTTATAAAAGAACACTAGCTCCTACAAGCACATACTATATAATATGCATGCATGAACATGCATAAGTATCAAGAGCTGAATATTGAGGGAAGATGGAGAAAAATGATATCACATCAGGATTATGAACCAATTCAAGATACACAAACTACAAGATGAATCATGAAAGTGTGTGTGTGTGTGTGTGTGTGTGTGTGTGTGTTACTCAATCACACACAACACAATGCCTAGTGTGTATATATATATAGGAAAATGATATCCAGCCATAAAGTATGCCAGAAAAACCAAATCACGACTGACAAGGCATTCCTCTCTCCATCAAACTGTCCATGATTTTTCAGCTTTGTCCCTATCCCTATCATGTGTTTCTGGCAGTAAAAATAGGACAGTGGGTTCGGGCTAAGTAGTACTGCTCATATATATATATATATAAGCAAGAAAGAAATTAAGAACAGATGAATTTAGCTGGAGTGGAAAATAAAAAAGCAGCAGAAGAATAAACAAACTTCATTACCTGATGCTTAGTTTTTGGCCTCTCAGAGCTGCAGCTTAGTTGTTACTTGTTAATTTAAGAGGAAGTGCTTGCAGTATTGGTGACCAATGGAGAAACATATATACAGCTCACTACCTTAAAAGTACGTGACGAAACCAAATTGGTTACGATATGTTACACTTAACTTTTATATTTATATATGTTAAAAGATTATATATTTAAAGAAATTCTTTCAGTATATTTTTTTTAAGAAGGTGCCAATACCTTTAAAAAGTAGGATTGCCTTACTTATATTTTAGTCAAGTAAAATATATGATTAAATATTAACATTAATCATTAATAGAAGTAGAGTTTAATTTTGGTGTACTGACAATGTAAAATTTTTTTATATTATTGTTTAATCAAAATTTTTCATTTATATGATTATTCAAGTAATAAATAATTATATTAAATATTTTTATTGGTGTAATAATATATAATTAGATATCTGTATAAAAAAAATTTATAATGATAATATATATAAATTAAATTCTTATAAATATTAATACTTGTAAAATAAAAGTAAGAGTAGTATGAGACAAGTTGAGAATCACTTACTATCAAAGTTTATTTGCTTGAATCATCACAATAGAATGAATAACACAAAGGGCAAAAAACAAAGACAGGCACATAGAAGAGCAACGCATATAGAAATGGCAATTTTGTTGGCGTTCGTGACACCGCATTTAGTTGCTAATGGAATTCCAAAGCGGATAGAATAATAGAGTGGACACAATCAGAAACTATTGTAGTTATTCTACACTATATTCTATAAAAGATAATGTTTTCCACTACTCTTTGTATCTCGCGTGCCACACTCTTTCTATTCATTCTTCGCTTCTTTCATTTTTACCGCTCACGTTACATCAAAGATAATCTCATCTTCTTTCTCCTTTGTTAATTTCCACCACAACCACCACTCACATCCTTCCCCAGTGTGTCATACTTCTCTTTTTGTTTTTTTTTTTTTTTTTTAATTTTTCTATGAATATTCCTATCTGATTCAAGTGTCTTTATCCGGTGGGTATTGGCCACTACTACACTCTACTTTGACTTATTCTACCCGGTAAGCTCCAGAAACCCCACAGTCAACTCTTTTCTTTTTAAAATCATAATTTGTAGTTTTTTTTTTTTTCCAGAGATACACAAATTTAAGCTAGTGTATAAATTATAAACTCTAAACTCTAAATTTTAAATATCAAATACTAAGAAAAGTCAAACATCATTTATGGATAAGTAAATTTATGGAGCAAAATGATAAAAATAATGTCACGAGTATTAAATTATATGAGTATAAACAAAAATAAAGTGAGTTTATTTGTAAAATAAATTAAATAAATAAAGATATATATTCAATTTTAGTTTTATTTAAAGTGCATTTTTTTTAACTCATAAAGTAATGTAAGATTGGATGTCATATTCACTTTATAAGTACAGTCAGTTTATCTAAAGAAATTAGTCTTATTGGAACATGACATGATGACGATATAGTGGGGATTCAGATGTTCATAATAAATAAATAAAAGTGGACATTATTTTTTTTAATTTTTTTTAATTTTGCCGATTTTTGTTTGGAATGGTTAATCGTAAAATGCAACTGTGGGATTTTCCTTTTTGGGCAAGAGGCCTGTGGTCTTTGAGTGCGAGTGGGCGTGCCTGGTGGCCAATAAGTCTGGGATCGGATCATGGTACTGATTTGGCCCGTTTTGTGCCGTTTGTAGCTTAATTAATTCTGTCGACCCTATTCTTGTTAATGTTGACCAATTTACAAGGCAAAAAAAAAAGAACTCACCCGTGTACTCTACCTGAACAAGGATCTCACCATATTTATTGCAAGAAAGGGGGAAAAACTTTGATTAGTATTGTGCTCAAAGAGACCGGTATATGGTCCTTTGAACATTTATAGAACTCTAATTAATTTTTATAAATACAATTATAACTTGATATGACAGGTGTGGTTTTCAGATTATTTAGAGAAAAACTTATTCTCAATTGTGGCCAAAAATATTAGAGATTAATTTTTATAAAAAGTTTTGCATGCATTGTCATCAAATTATATATTATGCCATATGTATGATTTTTTCTGTAATGATTATAAAAGTTAAACATTTTTATAGATTAGACAATATATAGTTATATGATTAATTATATAAAAATTTTTACATAAACAGTATATCAAAATTAAATTTAAAGAAGTAAAAATATTCATAGAATCCAAAACTCTCTTCCCCATCATCCACCTTCTTATAGTCTTGTATCTCGAAAACAAAAATACTCGTCGTAGACACATTCAAATAAAGAGTCTATATAAGCTTAATCGATGAGTGTTGCTTAACTAATTGTTATCTCTTCTTTTAATAGGAGTTCGATCTCTCTAATCTCCATTTCTCATTCTACCTTAAGTCTAATGGAGCTTTAAAATAAAATAAAATAAACGAAAGTAGAAAAAAAAAATGAAAAGAAAGGGCCTGTGCTTGTCAGTTGATTATTCTGGTATATATCCTATATCCACATAAGTTATGTATAATGGAAAGAGGGGATAAAACCTTACGCTTATTATGATTTCTGAGCTCCCCACCTATGCTTTTTCTCTGCCCCTTCCTCTTTCTTTCCTCCAGCCTCTTAGTTCCTCTCTTTTCCAATTCTCCATGCCGCTTTATATGAGTACACTTCCCTCTCCTCCACCAAAATAATTGAATGCCTCGCTATTTATACTATATGTATGTGTTATATTCTTTTGAGGATAAGTCTTTGGTGCAATAAAATGTTGTCTTGTGATTTAGCAGTTGTGTTTATAAATTTTGAAAACAGTATATCCACTTATAAGAATATGATTGCGTGCATCTATTCTCTCCAAACCTTATCAAATGAAAATCTCGTATACTAAGCCATCCTTCTTATAATACTTATGTATATTTTATAATATATATTATATTTTGACATGCCCGTAAACGGTTTGGAATATCCAAAAAGAAATATTACTACAGGACGAAATTATTATTTAATAGTTTATATGAGAGTTTATAAGATATGGCTGCGGCGTGCGGTGGTTTGGTGATTGGAATATGACAAGAAACAATTAAAACTTGGTAGCGAAGTGACCATGAAGTAGTAGCTGTAAGTGATGTATAGCGTTGATGTTGGTGCGTGTTTGGTGCATGTGTAGTGTCGATCACCCGGTATTATTGGTGGAAAAAAAATGCTTTCTTGCATGCTTACAAAGAATACACGACTTCACACTTTAAGATTGCTAAAAAATAATATAAATGTGTTTGGATAATATATATTTATTGACCTAGCTGTGAAAGAAGAGACCCTAAAATAAAATATACAAAGGATTACTTAATTGGTTCAATTCAACAAAAAATTATAGTCACCAATAAATATGGGGACCCACCTCTCACTCATTCGGAAGGTTTATCATAGAAACTCATATTTAATCAATGAAATATCAAGATGGCAATGACTTGACACAACATGGTCACCATATACATTTTTTTGAGAGATAAAAAGTGCTCGAAACTGTCAACAAAGAGAGGAGCATATATTGCAACATATATATTTATTCACCATATATATTTTTTATGGTCACCACATATATTGCATCATTGAGAGTTGAGACCCTTCTATTTATTTATCTAAAACACATCATATCAGACGGTGATAATTAAAAGTGATAACCATTGTTACTAGTATCCGAATAACTGCTTCACATTGTAAGGTCCAGCAACATTTGGTGGAGCACTCCACATAAGCTTAGCTGTTTGGTGATTTACCTCTTCAACTGGATGCCCAGAATCAAACCATACGTATTGAGATGGGTTATTGCAAACCTCAAATTTCGGGGCCACCCCACAACCTGTTCGTCTGAAGGGACCATTACCACAACATGCTAGCTCAGCTTGCCTTCCTTAAGTCCTTTACAAAACATAATCACAATCAGGGAAATTAAGCAAACATCAACCAGAGATAGAAATACAAATCATATGCATACAAACATAAAAATACTACATATTTAAAAAAATATTGTCAGAATATTTGATAGAAAGTATAGTAGCTATTAGATAAAATGAAGTATAAAGATACACTTATTCATTTAAGAATTAACAAGCATGTCAGATTATTCGAGCAATTAAATTCTAAGAAAGTTTGTAGCTCTATATTTTTCATATATAGTATATACATAACGGTGGACATTAATATTTCTCAATTTGAAAAGGACATACCATATTTCAAAGGGTTGTTTATTCTGTCGTTAAGTGCATCATAAAAATCAAATAGTGAGTATCTAAATCCCGGTAGCTCGCTCTCTAACTTCTTAAGAGCATTAGAGAAAGCTTGGTTGTGTTCTCTTGCCAACTCCGTTAAATCTGGATCACGATCACCAGTACTTACTGCTCGATGGTGTACAAACCCAACGGCGCCACGTTTTGATATCCAAATTTCCTGCCTCCTAGACCGTACACCTTCTGTGATTAAAATCAAAATAAAACCCAAATAAATTTTTGTTATGATCATACCCTACGTCATATGTGATAAAGAATATAACAAAGGGACTAGAGGATTGTTTTCCTAACAAGTACTGTTATTTGTAACCTAAACTCCAAATAAATATTTGGACATACGAAGTGTATTAATAACAGAGGTTAAATCTAATTCTGGAGAATTATATAAGTCATTAATGTTAATAATTAAATATCGATGTACAAATTGATAGAGATTTCAGTTATGTTAATACTAAATATGGTAATGTGTGTTCATTTATACGTTTATTTTTAGGTGTCCAAAATAGTGTCTAAAATATAGGTTAAAAAAAAAAAACCATTTATGTTTCTTAATTTACCTTGAGCACGTTACTGAGGTTGTTGACCACCCAGTTGACGTATACCCTCCTGTATGACTCAATAGTATTGGGGTTTTGGGTGTGAAGTGTAAAGTAGTCATTACCTCCAACGCTACAAGTAGACAGCATTTTCCAAAACTCTTTGAGCTCTTATGTCTCCCAGTTCTTGTTTCAATTACTCCACTACTTCCTTGAATTAGCTCAATTGCATTGGAAGCATAATCTGAACATGATCAAGTGTAAGTACATGAACATTTTACCCTAATTCATGACAGATTTGTTCTTAGAGATTAGTTAGTTTAGTTCCACTCCATGTATTTATGCCTTACAAACCGTAGTGAAGCTTAACACATCCTTCACTCTTAGACGAAAGGTATTATAATTTTTCTTCTTAATCAATTTAAATTATAAACCTATTTTAGTAACTACAAAATTTAAAATTGTTTACTTAATCAACTTTGAGCAATGTTATATAATAATAAAAATATTATTAGAATCTTGATAACATAAAAATTAATTATTAGATGAAATAAAGTAAAAAAAAAAAACCTGTTAACTAATCGAAGATATATATATATAAAGACAATTTCATTTTTCAACAATGGTTTCCTAATGTTGTTAGTATCTATAATTGTATATCGTATTTATTTACATGTACGTATAATTAATTCAACTAATCTCTTCTTCATGAAAATTACTCAGTAAAGGACCAAGTACACTTGGATTAATGGAATTTTCAGTAACACCAGCTCCAGCTGAAGCGAAGTTGGCACCATGAATGAACGAAGTACGGTGCGGTTGCAAATATGGCGAAAGTTTGGGTAAGTCTGCAAAAGTTGCTGCAACCTCGAAAAAACATTCATACAATAAAGAATATGTCATCATAATCAGTCGCAAAGATTCAAGTAAAGAACAATGAAAAATATGTATGAACAATAAAAAAAAATGAGAAGAAATTTTTGCACGGTACAATTTTAACACAATGTTTAAGCGAGTAATGCTATACATAGTTAGAGAAAAATCATTAGAAAAATAATGGTAACTGTGCAATGAAATAAAATGATATGATTCATTTACCTATCTAAGATAGGTTTGTCATGTAGGCCACCTATTATTCAAGCAAAAATTCTAATTCCCTACATTTTTTTTTTTTTAAATTTAAGCATACAATATAATTAGGTTCCACAGCCACTAATTTTGTTCAACATACAATCAATTGTTAATTTATGGTCCCAACAACTTTATTGTTACTTGTGAGTTTACCTCACGTTAGATTTGTATATGCAAGAATTGTTCAAGGGAAAAAAATAAAAGAAAAATAAAAGTTATTCAAAGTGAGAAACTTTCATTCACCTATGAAATCAGGAACTATACGCCCATCTGAGAATCTTCCTGTGGGATGCATGAAGTATGTTTTCCCATACGGCCCGTGTGTTGATGGCAGATTGCTGCTGTTTGTGCCATTCAGATATATGTTGTTTCCTGGGTCATACAATGAATCCCCAAACACAACCAAGGCCCAAGTTCTATCTCCGTTTTGAATTGAGCATGGCACTTTTCTATGCTCACGATGTTTAACAATAACAACACCAAACGGCATGGTCGATCAATGCTGGTCACCCTTGCCATTATATTGAGTGCTACACAGGTGGACCAGCAAGTCCTGGCTCTTCTCTTTGTATATGATATGAGTTGCTGGATTCCTCTTTTGATTTATATTGTGTTTATATAAAGGACTCAACCTAATAGCTGGTGCCAAGCCAAGTCACAACAAGTAATGAAGTAATGAACACCACAAAAAACTTGGGATAAGGTTTGATTATTTTAGGTAAGAAGTCCCACATAATTTGGAATACAAGCTAGTTTTCTACCAAACCTTTCAAGTGCTACGTATCTAATCTAGCCTGTTGATGTGCAGCTGAGATTTCTGATGTACACCAGTATTTTGCTTTATGTGTAATGTTATATTATGTATTGGTTAGTTGTTAGATGATATTTTGATAAAACATTGTTAATTGAACATCATTCTCTTTTATACATAAGCATCGAGTTTTAAATCTTATGTAAACTATTCAATCTCTCACCGCTACCTCAATTTTATTGGTTTTATTTGAACATTATTTTGGTGGATATATATCATTTAGATACTTGGTGAATTACATGTATATAATTGGTGACTACAATTATATTAAACATTACATAGAGAATTATGTATTAATAACTAGTAATTTTAATTATTATTGATGAATTTGATGAAAGAATTTTATATCCGTTATTAGTATCTTACTCTATTCACTATATTTACTAGAAATGTAATTACAATTCTCAATTATTTATACATCAATGTCAAATTGTCCATAACGATGTGTAAAATCATAGCTACAAATATCATTTGTCATTCTGATATTAAGTGTATGGTGACCCATTTCTATTGGAGTGACTTTAGGAGTTGGTAGAGCACTAGTTATTTTGTTTGTGAAAAGTAAAAACTTGCTATATTATATGTATCCTGCAGAATGAATGAAGAATTTTCCGTTTCTGAAATTTTGCTTGAGTGCCAAGACTGACGTTATTCTTTTCCACCAATTGATTGATACAGATGTCGGAATTATTCAATTTATTGCTGATTAAAATTTCGTTGATGTAAACAAAGAACATTACGTGGCCTTGAGATCCTCCGCTGAGATTGTTGGAGAATTTTGGAAAATTGGTTATCTTGCAATGATGACTCAGCATGCTTCTTTTATCATTTTGGTGTTGTAACCTTCATTTCAGGAAAAGGGGTGGTTCATGTTTACAAACGGGTACCAATCATATGGACATTACATCAACAAAATGATCTGTGCAGTTACTATCACAGTTTCTGAGATGGTTCTTGACATAAATATAATATCAAAATTCTTATGATCAAGTGATTTAGATTTTTATTTATTTATTTTTATGATTTACAAGTGATTTAGACTTTAGTGTTTGATCATCGTAGTATTATATATTTTTAAATAATTATCATCCTTTAGATTATAATGCTTTAGGTTCAAAATTTTCTTACATGTCAAAACATAGAAAATTGTTTGCCCATATGTGGAAACTTGATGGCTCTGACTATAAAGGTCAAAATTTTCTTACTTGTCAAATCAATAGAAAATTGCTTGCCCATTTGATGGCTCTAAGTTACTACAAATGTCAAATAATAACAATTAACAATCAATCCAGCAACCCTAGTGAGTGGTAATTTTTTGTTTTTTTGTAATTAATCACAATGATTTGGCATTTTTTTAACAATTTTATTGGCAACATATAAAAATTAAACACTTAACATTTTCATTGTTTATTGCTTTAATTATGTGAATTATTGTTTTATTTTAATTATATTTTTAATAATGTTTTATCCTCAATGACACGCTGCTTCATGCCTTCACTGATTTAGTCCTCAAGCATAACGAAGACAAGGAGTCCCAAGCCCACCATGCTATGTCAATACCTTTTGTTTTTTAAGTCATGATCAACAGTTCAATACTATTAAGGGCTAGTTTATAGGCCCAAGATGGTAAAGGCCGAAAGGACTAAATGGACAAATCTAAATCGATAATCGGCCTAATATTTGACTTAACTACTTCTCCAAAAAATGGTTCTGGAAAGATTCTCATCACCTTAAAAAGGGTTACTCAAACCCTTCTAGCTTAGGAATAAGAAACTACTAAATCTTCTAAAAGATGGAATCACCATCTCTAACCATTTGCTATAAATATTGAGCAAGGAGCTCATGTATAACATCCAATTCTATACTCTTTAATACTTCTAGACCATTGTTGACTTAAGCATCAAAATCCTTGCACATATACTCTCACTAGTTAGAGCTTGGAGTGAGAATCAATAGCATTGTATTTCCTACCATACACCAAAGACTTGATAATCTCTAGTCCAATTTCCTATTTTCAAACAAATACCTTAATGCCTTCTTGGGCTTCAAGAGTCATTAGCCCATCACATATGATCACCTACAAATTTTACGCTCGAAATTTCAAAAAAAAAAAAAGATCTAGCCCAACCTATATTGTTTATCAGGTTGTTCTATTAAGCTCAATCTATTTATTCCACCTAATAATTATTACAGATGGTCAAAGTTTTGATCACCCATTCATAGTCATGGGACTGTATTTATAACCGCTTGTTCCAGTGGGAACCACAAAAGAAAAATTAAAAAAAAAAAAAGAATTTCCAAGTATGAGTTGCTTTATATTTCCATGAATAGCTTGTTTTATATACAATAAAACCTTATGAAAATACTAAATAGTTGCATAAATCTTTACTAAAGTGATGTGACATTATTTGATTATTGGATAAATATATGATTTTTATTCATTTGACTTAATATTTTTTTTCATTTCAACAAATTTTGACAATTACTCTGCTAAATAATTCTGATTGTATAACATTATTTTAGAGAAATTCTTAAATGGTCATGAAACATTACATAGACGTATTCACAGTTAATAATAAAATATTATTTTAAGATAAAATTTACCATTAACTTACATTATTATCTAAAATTTTATTCTATTATTAGTTATGAACACAATTGATATGGTGCTCCAAGAGCACCCAACAATTTCTCCCTTATTCTATAGCACAATCATGAGCTCTGTTGTTATATATTAACATTATGTAAATAGAGAATTGGATTGGGTTCAGCTTTTCTTTTGCTAGTTTCCACTTTCATACAGTGCTCTAAGATTGTAAGGTCCTGCAAACTTGTGATCTCCATTCCATATTTGCTCAGCAATTTGATGATAAGCTTTTTCAGTTGGATGAGCAGCATCAAAGATTAAATATTCTCCAACATTGTCACATAATTCAAAGTCTTTCACAGTTCTTTTCCCTCCACAGCTTTGAAATCCCCGGTAAGGACCACCACCACAACATCCTATATTGCCTTCCTTGAAGCCTATAAAATGTTTCAAAACAATATATATCATCAATTAGATGTTAATTTGTCAAGAATAACTTAAGCCTAATTGAGAATTTGTTTGGGCTAGGGATGAAATACCGTATTTTGAAGGGTTCTTAATCCTTTCACTAATGGCAGTGTAGAAATCAGTGTATGAATACTTAAATCCTTGTAGCTGAGTTTCTAGCTTTTGAAGGAGTTCCTTAAGTGCGCCATTGTGTAGTTGAGTAATTTCCATAACCTCTTCAACGCAGCCATCTTTATTAGTTCCTAGATTAAGTGCTTTGATTACAGGTAGACATCCCAAAGGTGGCAAGTTTAGAAATCCGAATTTTCTTCCTCCTCTCATATATATTTCCTGAAAAAATAGAAACTCCAGTAAATCATGAGCTACTCTAATTAAGTATAAATTAACACTAATTTTGGATCAGAATCCTAAGTTGTGTACCTAAAAAACGTCCTAATTCAAAATCCCATTGATACCTATTGAATAGTCCTTGGATATTATATAAAGTATAACTCATGCCATTATGGGTGAGATTTTGAATTAGGAGAATTTTCAGATTGATTAATTATTTGGAAGATATAGCAACATTCATTTTGGATCAAACTGCTTAAAATCTCATGTCTTAGTTTAGGTGCTTACTTTGATCACGGTGGTCAAGTTCCCTGGCACCATATCAACATATACTTCTAAAGAGTACTTTTGTAGCATGGTGGAATTAGCAATGAAGGGTACAAGGTAATCATTGTTTCCTATACTGATCAAGTAGATACCTCTGGACAGTAATCTCCTAGCTTCTGCATCTCCCAATTTCTGCTTCAGCAATGTCTCAACTTCAATGAAGTATTTGAGTTGGCTTTTAAGGTCTATCACCTGAAGCAAAGTACAACACATGACCCTTAATCGTTTCCAAGTGATGAAACACAAAACTTAGTTGGCACAAATGCTAAAGTTAGAAATTGAGCAATGCTGTGGTTGTATCTCCCAAGTATAAATGTTCACTATAAAACAAATCACATATAATTCATTACTAGAGAGCTCAATTTCAAGTTAAGCAGAAAGGATCACACACCAAACCTTGATTGGTTTCCACCAGAGCACTAGCACCAGCTGATGCAAAATTTGCTCCATCAGTGTATCGATTGTAACCAGGTTGTAAGTGCCGTGGAATAAATGGCATATTTATTCAGCTATAGACATAGAAGAGCTTCAATATTGTCAATGTGAGAGAACAACCCAAACTTGAACCATAAAATACGCGGATTAGGATTCTCTAAAATGTCTTTATCACTAAAGAAATAGTAAGAAATATTTACTCTTAAATCAATAAAGTATAATATGTTTGGGTCCCATTAAATAGTCTAAAGATAAATACTTCTCACTTTCATTCGAGGTGTTTTGCAAAAAACTACAAGTAAAAGCCTTACCAATAAAATCTGGGATCAAACGTCCATCAGAAGGCCTTCCAGTGGGGAACTCAAAGGAAGTCTCCCCATATGGCCAGAAATTTGCCTGCAAGTCAGTTGTAGTGTTAATGTAGTTGTTGTTTCCAACATCAAGTACCGAATCTCCAAATATGAATAATGCAACATGCTCTTCTGGCAGACAAATATTGAGGCCATGGCAGAGGGTTGCGATGTAAAGGTTGGCATAGGAAACTAGGAAACAAAGCTGTATCCTTGAACTAGCCATGCTGAATTTTGGTGCACGTGCCATTAGGTAGCAGCTATTATATATATAAGAATATAATTATGTATGAATTTTCAAAGTTGACCCCCAGAACTTGATTTCATCAAAATCTGCTTGCTGACTTAAGCCAACACGTACAACTTCTAAATATTGTAAGTCCCATGTTTTAATCCATCTGGTCAATGTTCACCATGAGATTTTTGGCATGTACTTTTCGCAACTTCGAGTGAATATGACAAGAGATGAGTCCACATTCAACTTTTATGTTAAATGATAAATGATGCACATTAGAAATTTCCAGAAAATTCATGATTGACAGTGAAAAGAACTGGAAGGATTTAGTTGAGTATGATGTAATGTAATATATCTGAAAAGTCAAGAAAATATAAGAAAATTATATTGGAAATGTTTATGACCGACTTGGCCTAAATTTTCTGAAAATTTTAAAAAGCACTACAATATGTCAACGTAACATTTTTCTATATGAAGACCAACTTCTAGAAGAGTAAAACTTGAAATTATTGTGCCATCATATCACATTTTGGTCTAATCATGCATTCCTTTCTCTTCCTATTAATTCGTACTCCTCCATTAGGCCAGCACCACTATTTATTGGAATATAGTAGCGCCATTAAAATGGATAATTTGTATCGAGTTAATTCGTTTACTAGCCAAAATTAGGTAGGTTAGGCTTAAAAAATAATAATTTATTTAACCTGCATGTTAAACGAATCAACTGGCACAAGTAAATAGATTGGCCCATTTACCTGCATTTCTTTTTAAAGAAAAATATGCATAAATTTAGGATATAAAAATATAATTTAGTAATTAAATTTATGGCATTCTCACTTTTTTTAATAAGGAGTAAATATTTGTTGTCTTTTTTAATAAAAATTAATTTTTTAATCAAAAATAATTTTTTAAAATCCCAAATGCGAAAAAGGAAAAAAAAAGCTTGCCCATTTAAGACCACAAATCAATCTTAAACATGTTAGGCTACTAAAATATGACAAACAGACTAAACGGATTAGCCCCACTTAATCCGTTTGTTTTGCTGCCCATTTGACAACCCTAGAATATGGAATACCTATTTTCAAACTAGACCCCACAATTTGATTTCACATTTCCACCAAAGGCTGCCAAAAGAACAAGTTGCAAGTGCTTGCTGATTTAAACTAATACGCAGAACTTGGAAATATTATAAATCTCCTTTATTACTATTTCGTTCTATATAGTTGCATTTGTGGTATGTGGATCAACTGATGAGTCTTATTAACAGCTAATAATTATAATAAAAAAAATGTAATTAGCTTAATGAGTAGGTTATAACTAGTCAAGTCCTAACCAATAAAACTTGGAAAGATTAGCATATTTTCATTTTGTTTAATTGAACAATTAACGTCTTCCTTTGACCATAAAAATGTAAATAAGGAGTCCTAGTACATACGTGGAATTCAGCAAAATTATTAATTTAAATATTGTGATGCTACTAATCTTCTATGCTATTAATCTTCTTTCCTTTGGTTCTTCTTTTCTTTTGCTCATGAGCTAATAGTCTTCTGGATGACGGTTTAACTTGTAAATTTGAACACAACTTCTAATAAGATAGTCTAAAGTATAAAAATGCTTTTCGCAAGTATAAGAAACACATAATTTTGTATTTGACCTAGTCACGGAATCAAGAGACAAATGTACAGAAAAGAATTATAGTTTATATAACACTAAGCATTAGTCATTGCACAGCTATATGGTTTTGACTGGCTGTGCCAGTGCCTAGCGTCTGAGAAATATACACGCACGCACACACACCAAAAGTGAAGCATAGGATTAATTAAGTTGCAAGCATGGCTAGTTTAATGTATTTTTTGGTGTTCGCTTTGAGTATTTTTATCCAAATCACTCACTGCCAGATCTGCTTGCCCAAGAAACATGCTGCCTTATTCACATTTGGAGATTCACTATTTGATAATGGAAACAACAACTATATCAATACCACCACTTCCTATCAGGCAAACTATCCTCCCTATGAAGAAACTTTCTTCAAGTACCCAAGTGGCAGATTTTCTGACGGACGTATGATACCAGATTTTGTTGGTTAGACTTTAGCAAATTTTGAAAGCAGATTTCATTTTATGGGATCGAATTGAAAAATGCTGAAAAACCATAAATTTTGGCAAAATGAATGATGTACGACATGTTTATTGACTATTGGATGAATAAGAGAATTATACAACTTCATTTTAGATAACAACCACCTATGTTTTATGTAAAAAAATTTTGAAAATTATTTCTCACTGTGCATTATTGGTTGTGTCTCTCATTAATGCTCTAGAGTCATGAATATATGTGATTGTGAAAGAACTAAACTAGTTGACTAATTTGTTGTAGGTGAGTATGCCAAGTTGCCTCTACTTCCACCATATTTTCAACCGGGAAACCCTGAATTTATGTATGGGGTAAATTTTGCGTCAAAGCGTCTGGTGCTCTGATTGAAACTTACCAAGGATATTAAGTCCATCTTTTAAGCACTTATAAATGATATATTTTTGGTAGGATATATTATAGAAATTATTTTTGATGTATTGTTATCATAAATGATATATATTATCTTTTGTATCACTTTTGAATTAGTTAGGATAAGAGTTGAACACTTTTAATGATATATGACAATGCATAATTAAAGGCTCTATTCTATCAGTATATGAAAGTTAAATCCATATTCTAAATGATCTCTATTGATTCAAGTTTTGTCTGAATTTCATAGGTGATAGACCTTCACACTCAGTTGAGATATTTCAAAAATGTAAAGAATTTATTCAGGGAGAAACTAGGACATGAAGAAGCGGAGGCATTATTCTCCAAATCTGTCTACTTGTTCAGCGTTGGAAACAATGATTATGGTACTCTTTTGGAGACCACACATTCGAGTGTGATTCTATGGCCGGTTGATCATCTAGAATTTGTTAATTTTGTGATTGGAAACCTTACAAATGTGATCAAAGTATGTAAACATTTTGAATTCTTTTGGTCAAAACTTGTTATCTTGGCTTTTAATTTACCACCCCATTAATTTGTGCATGATTCTAACCTTAATATAATTTACTTATAGGAAATTTATAATCTAGGTGGAAGGAAATTTGGTTTTTTTAATGTGGGTCCTATAGGGTGTATTCCTGGCATAAGGATACTGAAAAATAATGGAAGCACATGCCTGGAAGAACTTTCAGCAGTTGCAAGACTACACAACAATAAACTCTCGGAAATGCTTCAGAGGCTAGAGAAACAGCTCGAGGGATTCAAATATTCGGTCAATGATTTCTACAGTGCACTTTCTCAAGTGTTGGATTATCCTTCAAAATATGGTAGTAACTCCCACAAGCTATAATGACAATTTTTATTTAAAAAAATGTTTTTTGAATTCATCATTTAGACATTATTTTAGACAAGAAATTCTTTCATCCTCTATGGAGTAAAAATTTGTTTCTCCAAAGAGTAATGTTGACCCTTAATTTTGAATGTGCAAGAGAAAGAAAAGCAGAGAGAGAGAGAAAGAGACAGAGAGGATTTAAAGCGGATAAATATAGTGAAGTAAGAAAATAAATTTTCCATAGAGAAAATAAGAATTTTTCATTTTAAATACCCATCGGAATCGATGAATAATGTGTTAGATGCAACAAGATTATTAATAATGCTTATGAAATCATTTTAATCAATTTATCTATAAAATATCTGAAATTCAAATCTATTAACACATGATTCATCGTAATTTTCCACGAGTAGATTGTCAATTAAAATATTCATATTTGTACATGATTGTTCAATAGGCATCTTGTAATCATTATTGTTTTATGTTTTGCTGGGAAGGGTTCAAAGAACGGAGTGTGGCATGCTGTGGAAGTGGCCCTTACAGAGGAGAAGACAGCTGTGGTGGGAACAAAGGGATCAAACGATACGAGTTATGTGACAATGTCAATGAACATGTGTTCTTTGACGCCGGTCATCCTACAACAGAAAGATATAACAAGCATTTCGCTGAGCTGATATGGAATGGAAACCGCACTGTCACAAAGCCTTACAATCTGAAACAACTATTTGAAGTTCGAATGATCTACTAAACAAGATATATCACGATTGATTGGTTTCCAAGTTTTGTTATTTTAGTTAATTAAATAAAATGGACAATTGAGAATCATTCAACCAAAGAATAAAATACCATACATGGCATCTATATATGCTGCTTCACATTTTTGTACTACCTGAAATTCTATAGTAGATGAAATAAAATAAAATAGAAATGTTGTTAGACCCATTGTATGATTAGGCCGCTGTACATACCTGAAATTCTTCTTCTACTACTTGTTTTCATTTTTTTTTAAAGAATTGATCTTTTGTGGTCTCAACTCCCAAGTAAGACTAAAATGAGCCAATTCAATTCCAAGCTTGGCATAGCTCAAGCTTGATTCGTTAAATTAGGCTGAATATAAACTTAAAATGAGCTTAATTTTTAGATCTAAGTTAAACTTACCAGAAGATTATCAAATTTAAACTAACTCACAAACTGCTTAAACTTAATGAGATAGTTTGAGTGAGGTACAAATTAAGCCTTTTTGACTTAATAAATTATAGGATACTTAATGATAAGAATATAATTTTAACGGTAATAACAACAACAACAATAAAAATATATATATATATATATATATATATATATATATATATATATATATATATATATATATATATATATATATATATAAACACATATATACATATCGAGCTAGTTCACGAGCTAATAAGTCTAATATAGTAAAACTCAAATTTGGTTTGTTTAATAAACGAGTTCAAATCTCTAATTCAAACTTGACTTATGAGTTCACGAGCCAAATTTATTGAACTATTAATGAATCGAGTCAGAAATAGCTCACAAGTTGACTTGACTCACTTCCCGCCCTACTCCTAGGCATAAAACAACTCTTCTCTAGCCGCCAACAACTCCCCCGTATGAACATCACCCACTTAATTTTAACATATATAAACTTTAATATTAGAAGGGAAATAACTGTTTTTGTTAAATTAAGAGCAAAAAAAATGAAAATAAATTTAGTTTTTAGTTAATCACGTAATTTTTATACAATAATTAAATTTATGTACATAATTTACTTATACATAAATACAAATTTAAGATATTTTATAAAAAATAAAAAAGATACGTAATTACTTTTTTTTTATAAATCAAATTTGTATATGTAATTAATTTGCATACGTAATTGCAGCAATGCCTAAAGAGTTAGTTTCATAGCAATCTATGTGGGAATACCCTGTTCAAAGGCCAAAAAATCTTACATGTGTAATTTAAAAATATTTTGTGAACCATTTAAAACTCATAATAAAAAATACTGTTTTTAATCAATAGTTTATATTAATCAACTATTTTAATACATTTTAATAGAAAATCATATATCAAAACTGACGACTATAGTTAATAATAAAATCTTATTCTTTTATTAATTAAATGCAAATTCATGTATTTCTTTGTTATTTAATCAACTTCTGGTATTCTCTTTTTAATTTGATTTTGATCCCTTAAATTAAAAAAAATTAATTATTAAAGTCATATATATATATATATATATATATATATATATATATATATATATATATATATATATATATATATATATATATATATATGTTATTGTATGATTTTAAATTAAAATATAATTTTAAAACTTAAATAACATCGAGATATTCTTACATCAATTAATAACTTCATAAAAAATTTTATTTTGTGTATATTATCAAAGCAATTTGGGAAATGAAATTTAATAAAAAATAAAAAAAGAATTTATTATACAATTAAATGAAAAATGTATATCCGACTTGTTAATATGGATTTAATTTAATATGATGCATTATCAATATATAATTTTTTATACATATATCTAATTATATATTATTATGTCACTATAAAAGTATTTGATTTTTAACATAAGTGTCTTAAAAGTCATGTTTATAATATTATATAATTAATTAATAATATAAAATACTTTATACTAATAGTATATTAGGACATATTAAAAAAAAAAAAACACAGATCCAGATGACCAGATGCATAATTGTTGGAATTCTTCTTGGCGGATCTAGCAGAAAATTGTATGGGTTGGAGTGAGAAAAAGCAGGTTTAAAAAAGTTTTTGGCCACAATAGTTTTCATTGATTTTGATTTTACTCCTTATATTATATTATTTTTTGTTTAAGGTTTAGTCCATATAATATTTTTCGTTTAGGTTTTAGCCCTTATAATGACAAAAATTTGGTTTTTGATTCCTCGAAATTAATTATTAATCCTTATCACTTTTACTCTTTAAGGTTTTAGTCCCTATAGTTTTTAAGGATTGATTGCCATTTTCATAAAAGATTGGTTCCTATATAGGTCCTTATAATTTAATTTACTTTGATTTTGGTCCCTCAAGATTCAAAATCCAAATGGTAGAAAATTATGGGGGCATACCAAAAAAAAATTTATAGGAACCAAAACCAAAATTTAATGTAAGTATAACAACTAAAATAGTATTTAAATGGAAAAAGAATTATTTGGAGACTTAAGTTATTATTTTCTTTTTAACACTCTTAATACTTAATAGTGAAGTTTTCAAGAAAATAAAAATTGAATAACAGTGGCAGTACCCTATCACAAATTCATGATGAACGATCTTTCTGACTTGTATGTTAGAATTTATGGATAAAATTGATAATAGAAAATTCGTTTAGATGAAAGTAGTGACTTGAGATAGGTGGTAGAAAGTATTGAAGTCGTAGGTTATACATATACCGCCATACAATGGTGGTCACTGGTCAGAAAGCTATTTTTGTTGTCCTTTCACAGTATATATTCTGTTACTCTTTACTCCCTTGGTTTCGTATATGTCGGCGGAAATGAGTTGGAAAAATATGTAAACGTGACATTCTCTTTCATCTAATATAGATGGACTATGTGCTCTTAATTTTTTTTTTAAATAAAAACTTTTACTATAATTTCAAGTTTTTATTTGACCATAGTGATTTTGTTCATCTGTAACTTCCTCTTTTACTATTCCTCTAATAACATATGATTTCATCCGATCTAAAAAGACTTTGCAGAATGGGGGAAAAAGCAAGGAAAAAGTGGCCGAAAATAAGGAAAAAAGAATATACAAATTTCAGCAGAACTTGTACGTCTCCTTAAGATTAATTAGAAGGCTCTAATATTGTGCTGGAAAACATGGAAATAATGAGATAATATTCGAGAGAATAAACTAAAATTTATTAAATAATAAATGTTGATTACACATCAGCCACGTATAAGTTGACCACAACTTGTGTCCGCAACTAACCATCTAATCAAATTATTAAGACTTAAATATGTTTTTTATCTTTATAAAATTAACAAATTTTAATTTTAGTCTCCGTAATTATGGATGAATTTTCAAAGTTGACCCAGAACTTGATTTCATCAAAATCTACTTGATGATTTAAGCCAATATGTACAACTTCTAAATATTCTAAGTCCCATGTTTTAATCCATTTTGTCAATGCTCACCATGAGATTTTTGGCATGTACTTTTCGCGACTTCGAGTGAATATGACAAGAGATGAGTCCATATTCAACTTTTATGTTAAATGATAAATGATGCACATTAGAAATTTCCAGAAAATTCATGATTGACAATGAAAAGAATTGGAAGGATCTAGTTGAGTATGCTACAATGTAATATACCTGAAAAGTCAAGAAAATATAAGAAAATTATATTGGAAATGTTTCTGACCGACTTGGCCTAAATTTCCTGAAAAATTTTAGAAAGCACTATATAGCCTTCTGACGAGTGACCACCATTGTATGGCAGTATATGTATAGCCTACGACTTCAATACTTTCTACCACCTATCTCACGTCACTACTTACATCTAGACAAATTTTCTATTACCAATTTTATCCATAAATTCTAACATACTTGTCAGAAAGATCGTTGATCATGAATTTGTGATCGGGTACTGCTACTCTTATTCAATTTTTATTTTCTTGAAAACTTCACTATTAAGGTGTTAAAAAGAAAATAATTACCTAACTCTCAAATAATTCTTTTTTCATTTAAATTTTCTACCATTTGGACTTTGAATCTTCAGGGACCAAAATCAAAATAAATTAAATTATAAGGACCTATACAGGAGCCAATCTTTTATAAAAATGGTGATCAATCCTTAAGAGCTATAACGACTAAAACGTTAAATGATAAAAACTATAATGATAAAAAAAATTAATTTAAGGAATGAAAAACCAAATTTTTTATATTATGAGAACTAAAACCTTAAAATAAAAATTATAAGGACTAAAACTTAAACGAAAAAATAATATAGGGAGTATAGGTATTAGGCCAGGCTTGAGAGAGAAAAGAGAATTGTGAAGTATAAGAAATGAAGAGAAGAGTGAAATGATTGCATGAATTTGAGATACAATAATGTGATATTTATACACATAGTGAGTTGAGGGGGAGTGTAACTAACTGTAACCACCTAATAACAGAATCTAACCACTCATAATAGACTCTAACTATTGGCACGTGCACTGCACACACTCTATGACTTCCTATCCCTTACATCCCCCCTCAAACTCAGAAATTGTGAATCTACAATTCTGAGTCTGTTCCTAAATTCATGAAAGAAAGCAGAGGAGAAAGGCTTAGTGAGGATGTCCGCAATTTGAGCTTCTGCAGGGATATGACTAATCTGAACTTGCCCTTTGGCAATGTGATCATGAACAAAATGCAAGTCAAGCTCAAATGCTTGGACTTCGAATGTAAAATTGGATTTGCAGCTAGAAGCACAGCACAGGGATTATCACAATACACCATGGGGGTTGTAGTGAGTGGCACTTTCAGTTCTTCAAGGAGGTTTCTAACCCAAACTAGTTCTGCAACCAAGGCTAATAGACTTTGATACTCAGCCTAAGCACTCGACTGTGACATTGAATGCTGGTTCTTCGAAGACCAAGAGATTAAGTTGGGGCTAAGATAAATGCAGTATCCACTAGTAGATTTGCAATCATCAAGGTCACTTCCCCAGTCAGAGTCACTATATCCAATAACTCTTGTATTAGAAGACTTATGAATGTGTAGGCCATCAGTTACAGTGCCATTAAGATACTTGAGAATTCATTTCACCACCTTCCAGTGAATTTCAAGGGGATTTTGCATGAACTGACACACCCTATTCATGTAATAGGCAAGCTTAGCTCTTGTAACTATGATATACTGCAAGCTTCCCACCACGAACCTATAAGGAGCAGGGTTTGTGAAGGAGGGGCCACTAGTTGCAGATAATTTTAGAGTGGAGGGAAGAGGAGCTGCATAAGGTTTGTAGCCTTGCATATTTGCTTTCTGCAGTAGATTGTGAATGTAAGTAGTCTATGATAAAATTAGACCCCCATCAACATTGTGCTTCACCTCAATTCCTAGGAAAAAATGCAAATCACCCATGTCTTTGAGAGCAAAGGAGGAATTGAGTTGCTGAATTAGTTTACTTATGTAAGTAGGACATCTGGCACTGATGATAATATCCTCAACATGTATAAGAATGAAAGCGGTGGAAGTAGCATTTATCTTTGTAAACAAGGAAACATGAGACCTTATAGGCTGAAAACCAAGTGTGATCAATGCTGTTGATAATTTCTGATACCAAGCACGAAGGGCTTGCTTTGAGCCATAAAGTGCCTTGGTCAATTTGCAAACTAAAGTGCCATCCCTGGTCTCATAGTCTTGAGGTTGCTTCATGTACACATCTTCCTCCAAATCCCCATTTAGAAATGCATTGTTCACATCAAGTTGCCTAATGCTCCATCCTTTTGACACAGCCAAGGAGAGAACCAACCTATAGAAATTGGTTTAACCACAGGGTTGAAAGTTTCTGTGAAATCAAAACCAGGTCTTTGACTAAACCCTTGTGCAACTAATCTAGCCTTGTACTTTTATAGAGAGCCATCAGAATTGTACTTCACCCTAAACACCCATTTGCTACCAATTGTAACTCTTCCAGCAGGTAATGGAACAAGATTCCAGGTTTTATTTCTCATCAAGGCATTATACTCATCATCCATTGCTTATTTCCAATGGGGTATGGATAAGGCCTCTTTAGCACTTGAAGCCTAGCATGAAAAGCTTTTGATTTGTGTATGCCATTTTTGGATTTGGTTACTATGCCATTAGTTGGAGCAAGAATTGGTGGTGTAGCAAGAATTGAAGGTGGGACAGTAGAAAAGGGCAGGTCAATGGGAATTAAAGTGGATGGGGTAAGCAATTTAGGATTAGTTGAGTTTGGAGCTACATGTTGCACTGCAGGAGAGATTGGAGGAATTGGTTTTGGTAAGACTGGTATGGAAGGAACAGTGGATGGAAGGTTAGTGTTTGTTGTAGAAGCAGGCTTTGAAAATTCAGAATCGGGATCTTTGAATGGAAAAGAGGTTTCATCAAAAAGAACATATTGATTGATGAGAATTTTATTAGAGGCAGTGAGGCATTTGTAGCCTCTATGTTGAGTGCCATGCCCAAGAAACACACATAGGGAAGATCTAAAATCCAGCTTGTGCCTATTAAAGGGCTTTGTGATTGAAAAACATGAGCAGCCAAACACCCTGAGACTATTATAGGGAGGTTTATAATGAAAAAGCTTTTCAATGGGAGACTGATTCTCCAAAAGAGGACTAGGAAGAGAATTAATGAGTTGTACTACTGTTGTGAAGCTTCCCCCCATAATTTCATAGGCAAGGAGCCACCAGCTAGCAAAGTTAGTCCCATCTCGATAATATGCCTATGCTTCCTTTTGACTGCACTATTCTATTGGTGTGTATAAGGACATGAGAGTCTGTGAACAATTCCACACTGCTACAAATACTTTGACAAACTTAAATATTCAAGAGCATTATCACTTTTAAAGGCCTTAATGTTATTTCCAAGTTGCAATTCAATCGTTCTTTGGAAATGCAAAAATATAAATCCGAGTTGAGACTTAGAGTGTACCAAATATAACAAAGTGTATTTAGAGCAGGCATCAAGAAAATGAATGTAATATCTAGCACCATTTATTGAAGGAATGGGGAAGGGACGCCAAATATTAGTATACACCAACTCTAAGAGCTTATTATATATAGAAACAGAATCAGCAAAAGATAATTGATGGAATTTACCTAAACAACAAGAAAGACACAAAGACTTATCAATTAATAGTGAAGGGAACATTACAACTTTTAAGCACCCTGGACACTACAGTTGGTGATGGATGACCAAGCTTGGAGTGCCATAGGTGAAAGCTGGAATTTCCATGTTTTGAGGCTAGTAAAGCTGCAAGTGCAGACTTAAGGACAGGTTTGAAACTAGAAAATTGATAAAGACCACTGTCAACAGTGCCTTGGAGAATTATCTCCTTGGTCTCCTAGGATTTAACACAACAAAAATCAGAGTAAAACTCAAAGAAAACTCGATCATCTTTAGCAAATTGTGAAACACTTAATAGATATTTGGTAATATGAAGCACATGCAAGAGTTTATTAAGTAAGAAAGGTTGACTACTCAAATCTAAATGAAAACAACAATTTCCAATATATTGAATTTGCAAACCTGAGCCATTGCCGACAATGACTTTTTTAGAACCTCCATAGTCAATTTTGTCCATCAAATTGAGTGGATCTGGTGTCATATGATGAGTTGCTCCAGAATCAAGGTACCAATTCTGATCATACACAGTGGTTGGAGTTGCCAACACATTTGTCATAGAGAAATTGGCTCGAGGCCTGAAATTCTGCTGTCCCATACTAGAGTCATACCTCTGAGGTGCAAATCTAGCTTGTGCATCACTATACTGAGCATGAAATCGATGCCAACAATTTAAAGCCATGTGTTTAGATTTTCCATAGACCTAGCATGTGGGTCGATTAGCGAGGAATCTTCCACCTCTGCTTGATTTGCCTCCACGACCTCAAAAACCATGTGTTCTTGGCCTTGATTATGATCTTGCATATTGATCTTGATTGTTTATAGGTTGAAACTTCTGCTGCTGTTGACATTGTGCTACATTTGCTTGCACAAAATTCTCATTCTTGCGAAGTTTCTCAATCATCTCTTCCTAAGCCATGAGCAAGGCTTTAAGCTCTCCTGCAGAGACCGAACCTGCTCTTGACATCATGGTTGTGATAGAAGGTGCATATTCTTCTGTGAGACCATTCAAGATTGCTTCAATGTGATCAAAATCTATAATTGTTGCTCCTACTGAGATCAGGGCATCAATTGTACTCTTGATTTCAAGCAAATATTCAATAACCGAGCCTTCTTTCTTTTGTGTTACCGAGTTTGTTCTTCAATAGCCAAATCTTAGCTTTAACTTGAAAAGCAAAGAAAGTGTCTTAACATGTTCCATATCTGGTGACAGAAATCACACCCTACCATTCGAGTTGTGAAGGGCTTGCTTATTGATGAAAGCAACTAGGATTTCAACAATGCATCTTGCTTCTTCCATCATTGATATTCTGAGCTAATTACTCCATTTTTTACACCTTCTTCAGTTGCAAATTTCTTTAGGATTCCTTTTCCTATGATATGATTTAGAAGATCATGTCCTTCAATGGTTGCCTCAGCTTGTTGCTTCCAAGGCAGATAATTCTCATCATCAAGCTTCAATGACACTGGATTTAAGAAGGTTTGAATTGTGGATTAAGACGCACTGTGAAAGTGACTTTGAACTGTCTATGAGAAGTTCTGCCACACCATGGATGAGCTCGAAGGCTCTGAAACCATGTAGGTATTAGGCCAGGCTTGAGAGAAAAGAGAGAATTGTGAAGTATAAGAAATGAAGAGAAGAGTGAAATGATTGCATTAATTTGAGATACAACAGGGTTGTGATATATATACACATAGTGAGTTGAGGGGGAGTGTAACTAACTCTAACCACCTCATAACATAATCTAACCACTCATAACAGACTCTAACTATTGGCACGTGCACTGCACACACTCTATAGCTTCATATCCCTTATAGGGAGTAAAATCAAAATCAGTGAAAACTATCATCGCCAAAAACTTGTTTTAACCTTCTTTTTCTCACTCCAATCGATACAATTTTCCACTAGCTCTGCCAAGGATTCCAACAATTATGCATTTGGAGCTGTGGCAATCAATACTACCAATTAAGTGCACCTCTCCTAATATACCATTTTTTTTAATAATTTGTCCTAATATACTATTAGTATAAAGTACTTTGCATTGCTAATCAATCATATAATATTATAAACATGACTTTTAAGACACATATGTTAAAAGTCAAATACTTTTATTAGGACATGATAATATATGATTGGATATATGCATAAAAAATTTTACATTGATAGTGCATCACATTAACTTAAATCCATATTGGTAACTCAGATATAAATTTTCCATTCAATTGTACAATCAATTATTTTTTTATTTTTTATTAAATTTTATTTCCCAAATTGCTTTGATAATATACACAAAATAAAATTTTCTATGAAGTTATTAATTAGTGGAAGAATATAAAGTCTCGATGTTATTTAAGTTATAAAGTTATATTTTAATTTAAAATCATATAATAATATTTAATATACATACATACATACATAAATACACACACACACACACACACATACATACATACATATATATATATATATATATATATATATATATATATATATATATATATATATATATATATATATATATATATATATATGACTTTAATCATTAATTTTTCTAATTTAAGGGATCAAAATCTAATTAAAAGGGAATACCAGAAGTTGATTAATTAAAAAGAAAATACATGAATTTACATTTAATTAATAAAAGAATAAGATTTTATTATTAAATATTGTCGTCAGTTTTAATATATGATTTTCTCTTAAGATGTATTAAAATAGTTGATTAATATAAACTATTGATTAACACAAACATTATTAGCTATGAGTTTTAAATGACTAATATATACAAATTGGTTCACAAATATTTTTAATTACACATGTAAATTTTTTGGCCTTTGATCAGGGTATTCCCACACAGATTGCAATGAAACTAACTCTTTAGGCATTGCTGCAATTACGTACCTAAATTAATTACGTATATAAATTTAATTAATTTATTAAAAAATGTAATTACGTATCTTTTTTATTTTTTATAAAATATCTTAAATTTGCATTTTTGTAAATAAGTTAATTATGTACATAAATTCAATTATTGTATAAAAATTACGTGAATAATTAAAAAATAAATTTAATTATTTTTTTGCTGTTTAATTTAATAAAGACAGTTAATTCTCTTCTGGTATTAAAGTTTATGTTAAAATTAAGTGGGTGATATGGGTGAGTTGGTGGCGGCTAGAGAAGAATTGCTTTTTACTTGGGAATAGGGCCGGAAGTGAGTCAAATCAGCTCATGGGTTGCTTGTCACTCGATTCATTAATAACTCAATAAGCCAAACTTGTGAGCTCATAAGTCAAGTTTGAGCTAGAGATTTGAGCACGTTTATTAAATGAGCCAAATTGAGCTTTACTCTATTCGACTTATTAACGGGTGAGCTGGCTTGATATGGATATGCGTATATATTTATATATATAAAATTATATTTTGTTGTTATTGTTGTTGTTAATATTGTTATTGTTGTTGTAGTTGTTTTTAAGACTATGTTCTTATCTCATAGTATCCTATAATTTATTAAGCTAAAATAACTTAATTTATACTTAACTCGAGCTATCTCATTAAGTTAAAGCAGCTAGTGACCTAACTCAAACTTGATAAATTTTTGGTAAGTTGAGTTTGAACCTAGAAATTAAGCTCACTTTAAGTTTATGTTCGGTCTAATATTAATGAACCGAGCTTGAGTTATGCTAAGCTCGAGCTCAGCTCAACTGTCTTCCAACCTTACTTGGGAGTTGAGACTACAAAAGATCAATTCATTTTTAAAAAATGAGAAGAACACGGAGAAGAATTTCAGGTATGTATAGCGGACTAATCATACAATTGGTCTAAAAACATTTCTATTTTATTTTATTTTATTTCATCTACTATAGAATTTCAGGTAGTATAAAAATGTAAAGCAGCATATATAGATGCCATGTAATGTATTTTATTCTTTGGTAGAATGATTCTCAATTGTCTATTTTATCTAATAAACTAAAATAACAAAACTTGGAAACCAATCAATGATGATATCTCTTGTTTAGTAGATCATTCAAACTTCAAATAGTTGTTTCAGATTGTAAGGCTTTGTGACAGTGCGGTTTCCATTCCATATCAGCTCAGCGAAATGCTTGCTAGCTCTTTCTGTAGGATGATGGGCGTCAAAGAACACATGTTCATTGACATTGTCACATAACTCGTATTGTTTGATCCCTTTGTTCCCACCACAACTGTCTTCTCCTCTGTAAGGGCCACTTCCACAGCATGCCACACTCCCTTCTTTGAAACCTTCCCAGCAAAACATAAAACAATAATGATTACAAGATGCTTATTGAACAATCATGTACAAATATGAAGACTTTAATTGACAATCTACTCGTGGAAAAATACAATGAATCACGTGTTAATAGATTTGAATTTCAGATATTTTACTGATAAATTGATTAAAATGATTTCATAAGCATTATTAATTATCTTGTTGCATCTACCACATTATTCGCCATAAATGTATCGATTCTCAGATGTCTAAAATAAAAAAAAATTATTTTCTCTATGGAATAAACTTTTTCTTACTCTACTAAATTTATCCACTTTAAATCCTCTCTCTCTCCCCCTTTTTCTCTCTGATGCACCTTCAAAATTAAAGGTCATTCAAAATTAAAGGTCAAGATTACTCTATAGAGTAAGAAATTCTTACTCCATGGAAGATGAAATAATATCTTTTCTAAAATAATGTCTAAATGATCAATTCATAAAACATTTTTTTTAATAAAAATTTTCATCATAGGTTGTGGGAGTTACTACCATATTTTGAAGGATAATCCAACACTTGAGAAAGTGCACCGTAGAAATCATTGACCGAATATTTGAATCCCTTGAGCTGTTTCTCTAGCTTCTGAAGCATTTCCGAGAGTTTATTGTTGTGTGGGCTTGCAACTGCTGAAAGTTCTTCCAGGCATGTGCTTCCATTATTTTTCAGTATCCTTATGGCAGGAATACACCCTATAGGGCCCACATTAAAAAAACCAAATTTCCTTCCACCTAGATTATAAATTTCCTAGAAGTAAATTATATTAAGGTTAGAATCATGAACAAATTAATGGGTGGTAGAAACTAAAAGCCAAGATAGCAAGTTTTGACGAGAAGAATTCAAAATGTTTACATACTTCGATCACATTTGTAAGGTTTCCAATCACAATATCAACAAATTCTGGAAGATCAACCGGCCGAAGAATCACACTCGAGTTTGTGGTCTCCAAAAGAGTACCATAATCATTGCTTCCAACACTGAACAAGTAGACAGATTTGGACAGTAATGCCTCCGCTTCTTTATGTCCTAGTTTCTCCCTGAATAAATTCTTTACATTTTTGAAATATCTCAACTGAGTGTGAAGGTCTTTCACCTATAAAATTCAGACAAAACTTGAATCAATGCGAATCATTTAGAATATGGATTTAACTTTGATATACTGATAGTATATAGCCTTTAATTATGCATTGTCATATATTATTAAAAATATTCAACTCTTATCCTAACTAATTCAAAAGTGATACAAGAGATAATATATATCATTTATGACAACAATACATCAAAATTAATTTCTATAATATATCCTACCAAAAATATATCATCTATAAGTGCATAAAAGATGGACTTACATATCCTTGATTAGTTTCAATCAGAGCACCAGACCCTCCTGACGCAAAATTTACCCCATAGATAAATTCAGGGTTTCCCGGATGAAGATATGGTGGAAGTAGAGGCAACTTGGCATACTCACCTACAACAAATTAGTCAACTAGTTTAGTTCTTTCACAATCACATATAGTCATGACTCTAGAGCATTAATGAGAGACACAACCAATAATGCACAGTGAGAAATAATTTTCAAAATGTTTTTACATAAAACATAGGTGATTGTTATCTAAAATGAAGTAGTGCAAATCTCTTATTCATCTAATAGTCAATAAACACGTCGTACATCATTCATTTTGACAAAACTTATGGTTTTTCAGCATTTTTCAATTCGATCCCATAAAATGAAATCTGCTTTCAAAATTTGCTAAAGTCTTACCAACAAAATCTGGTATCATACGTCCGTCAGAAAATCTGCCACTTGGGTACTTGAAGAAAGTTTCTCCATAGGGAGGATAGTTTGCCTGATAGGAAGTGGTGGTATTGATATAGTTGTTGTTTCCATTATCAAATAGCGAATCTCCAAATATGAATAAGGCAGCATGTTTCTTGGGCAAGCAGATCTGGCAGTGAGTGATTTGGATAAAAACACTCAGAGAGAACACCAAGAAATACATTGAACTAGCCATGCTTGCAACTTAATTAATCCTATGCTTCACTTTTGGTGCGTGTGTGTGTATATATACATTTTTCTCAGACGCTAGGCACAGGCACAGCCAGTTAAAAACATATAGCTGTGCAATGACTAATGCTTATTGTTATATAAACTACAATTCTTTTCTGTACATTTGTCTCTTGATTCCGTGACTTGGTCAAATACAAGATTACGTGTTTCTTATACTTGCGAAAAGTATTTTTATACTTTAGACTATCTTATTAGAAGTTGTGTTCAAATTTACAAATTAAACCGCCATCCAGAAGACTATAAGCTCAAGAGCAAAAGAAAAGAAGAACCAAAGGAAAGAAGATTAATAGCATCACAATATTTAAATTATTTATTTTGCTGAATTCCACGTATGTAATAAGACTCCTTATTTACATTTTTTGGTCAAAGGAAGATATTAATTGTTTAATTAAACAAAATGAAAATATGCTAATTTTTCTAACTGTGATTGGTTAGGACTTGACTAGTTATAACCTACTCCTTAAGCTAATTACTTTTTTTTTTTTATTCTAATTGCTAGCTGTTAATAAGACTCGTCAGTTGATCCACATACGACAAATGCTACTATATAAAACGAAATAGTAATAAAGGAGATTTATAATATTTACAAGTTCTGCGTATTAGTTTAAATGAGCAAGCACTTGCAACTTGTTCTTTTCGCAGCCTTTGATGAAATCAAATTGTGGGGTCTAATTTGACAATGGGTATTCCATATTCTAGGCTGTCAAACGGGAAGCAAAAAAAACGGACTAAGTGGAGCCAATCCATTTAGATTACAAGTCATATATTAGTAGCTCAACTTGTTTAAGATTGGTCCACAATTTTAAACATTTTGGACTTCAAAAACTTATTTTTTATTAGAAAATTAATTTTTATTAAAAAAACAAAAATGCTTATTCCTTATTAAAAAAAGTTAGAATATTCTAAATTTAATTACTAAATTATATTTTTATGTCCTAAATTTATATTTCTTTCCTTTAGGAAATAAAAAAAAAAAAAGAAACGCAAACAAACAAGCCAATCCGTTTACCCATACCAACTGACCCGTTTAACACACAGATTAAATAGGTTGGGTTGAAAATAAACTAGTTTAAATGGATTATTATTTTTTAAGAATAACCCACCTATTTTTAGTTGATAAACGAGTTAACTCGACGCGTTTGACTCATTTTAATAGCACTATTATATTCCAGTAAATAGTTGTACTGGCCAATGGAGGAGTATGTATTAATAGGAAGAGAAGGGAACGCATGATTAGCCAAAATGTGATATAATGGCACAATAATTTCAAGTTTTACTGTAATAGAAGTTGGTCTTCAAATAGAAAAATGTTATATTGACATATTTTTCTGACTCATTCCCCATATACTCCCAAAGCCTATTTTAGTTGTCCTTTCCCAGTATATATTTTGTTACTCTTTACCCCCTTGCTTTCGTATGTGTCGGGGGAAATGAGTTGGAAAATTTTGTAAACATAACATTTCTCTTTCATCTAATATAGATGGACTATGTGCTCTTAATTTTCCTTTAAAAATAAAAACTTTGACTATAATTTCAAGTTTTTATTTGACCATTGTGATTTTGTTCATCTGTAACTTTCTCTTTTACTATTCCTCTAATAACATATGATTTCACCAAATCTAAAAAAACTTTGCAAATTTGGGGAAAAAAGCAAGGAAAAAGTGACCAAAAATAAGGAAAAAAGAATATACGAATTTCAAAAGAACGAGCAAATCTTTTTAAGATTAATTAGATGGCTCTAATGTTGTGTTGAAAAACATGAAAATAATGAGACAATATTCGAGAGAATAAACTATAATTTATTAAATGATAAATGTTGATTACAAATTAGCCATGTATAAATTGATCACAACTTGTGTCCGCAACCAATCATCTAATCAAATTATTAAGACTTAAATCTGTTTTTAATTTCTATAAAATTAATGAATTTTAATTTTAGTTCCTGTAATTATGTGTGAATTCTCAAAATTGACCCCCAGAACTTGATTTCATCAAAATATGCTTGCTGATTTAAGCCAATATGTACAACTTCTAAATATTCTAAGTCCCATGTTTTAATCCATTTTGTCAATGTTCACCATGAGATTTTTGGCATGTACTTTTCGCGACTTCGAGTGAATATGACAAGAGATGAGTCCATATTATGTTAAATGATAAATGATGCCACTATAAAAAATATGTCGATTATCCACATTTAAAAATGTCAATTAGTCACACTTTTTAGATGTGGCTAATTGATCTTCCAACATGTGCTTTTGACGTGGCTATTACATGTGTGGGAGATGTACCAATTAGCCACACTTTTAACTTCAAATTAGCTACACTTATAAAGTGTGGTTAATGTCTTATTATTTAGCCAAACACCCCATTCTCATTTAACCACACCTTTAAAGTGTGGCGAACATCACTTTTATTTATTTATTTTTAATTAGCTCCTAAATAGTTTATTAACCTATGTTGTAACAAACAGAGTTACAGTTCAATTCACATGAAAAAATTTACCAAGTCAATTCAAAACTAATTCAACCAATTCTAAAGTGGTTTTCACTTAATTTCAAATTAGCTCAAAACTATTTAACATCTACTCTGAGCTTGTATTCAAAACTATAGGAAAAGATTTCTTTGTATTAACCAAAGTAATCGGTAAATACATGCCACGCACCTAAACAACATCCAATAGTTAAAAATAAATCCTACACAATACATTTGAAAAAAAAAAAAAGTCCAAACAAACTAAGACAAGTACGCTAATTTTAAAATTAAAAGAGAAAATTCAAACAAACCTAAAATATCAAAAAATATGGTCAATTTGTCCAAATTATTGAACATTTCATCACAGTGACTTTTATTAACAATAATCTCATGCACAATGTTCCTTTCCTATGGATCCTCACCTAAAAGCAAGCCATATCACAAATATTATGTCTTATTTAAAGCTGTAAAATCATGAATTACATGCAAATTACATAGAGATTGAGAAACAATAGAAGAATCTTAGAATATTAGAAGTTCAAAAATGTAGAATGTCCCAAAGAGTAGATCATAGTCATTTACCTTAACTTTATCAAGAATAACCAATGGTCCAACAACTCCAGACTTAGTTCTGTATTCTGAAACATTAACACACATACTGCAACTTTGTACAAAAATTAGTTATGAAGTTTTATCATAATAGCTTGTGTGAAGGACAATGAACTTTTCATGTCCTCAATAAGTGTCATCTCACTGAAATAGTAAGGAAGGATGCAAGGCTTGTTGATACGTTAGGTATAAAACTATAAATATATTTGTGACATAAGCTTGACTGGTTTTCTAACTATTTTTTTTCTCAAATAATATAGGTTAAGGTTATGAAACTTTCAATCATTAGACAATGATCAACACAAATACAAACCAAGCTAGAAAAAATCTCAGTCATGACAACTGTATAAGAGTATAGACCTATATCATTACTCCCGGCAGATCATTAGTTCAGAGCAATGCCAAGAAACTAAACCAAATTCAAAGAACTGCAAACCATATACAAGGATTCAAAAAGAAAATTGTAATATTAAATTAATAACAAGTATAAAGTTATAATTGAACATTAAGCATAAAGTTAAAGTTAAATATAAGTAAATCTTATTCCATGTGCACTTTTCTTTAATAGGCAAAAGTTCTTCATCACCACCACAAAATCTGTTTCAATGTTTATCATATTAGCCCTTCTACTTCCCTGATCTTATGCTGGCCCTTCTACTAGGAACTTTGAACTTGACAATCTCAAGGTCAAGAACTATAACAAAACTCAAGCTTTGAAATAATCAATATACAAGATAAAAAAAGAATAGTTGGAACAAATGAGCTACGATTACATAATTTACTTAGCAAGGAAAAATATATTAAAGCTAGCTTTGGCACTATATAATGATTTTGTAAGCCAAGAAGTTCAGTTCCTCAATGAGTGTAAAGCCAGAAACTATATTCATAACTAGAATTAGAAAGTCCAATATAATGTTTATTCTCAAAGTCCTTAAACTATTTTCACCAAAAAAGTCCTTAAAAAAGTCCTTAAAATCTCTCATTAATCATTATAAAGGGATAAGCTAAGCCAAGCCAACCATTCATTTTCTATTAATAATCATAACTCCTCTCTCTTCACTTTTTCTTTAAAGTGAAAATCTCACTTCAAATAAGCCAAATTTACACCAAAATAGGAGATGTTGAAGATAGAAACTGAATTTATCTAATTCCAACATCAATCTATTATCATATTTCAGTAAACACTTAAAATGTTCATTTTAAAAAAAAATTAAACAATAAATGAAATTAAGAATAACTTATGAGATTTCCTTACCCTCCAAATGAAAGAAACAATAGCTGCATAATCAGCTGTAAATTGCAATCCTCAGGCCACTTAGTCCTGCAAAAGATACACAACATCATGAAATTAATCTTCAAATAATTCCCATTCTAACAAAAGTCACAGAACAGAGAAAGTAGAAACCGCATTTTTACTATTCATTTAGATGGAAGTGAAGAGGCAAATTAAAGAAATATACACATCATTATAAAATAAGTGATTAGTTTAAAAGAACTTGCGCACTAGCAGATCTTTAAAAGAGGAATGTAAAGCAAATTTTTTAATATACTTATCAAAATTGATTCATCATAGCAAATCGCAACAATTGAAATTGTAACCTTGGTTTCCAATGAGATCTGCAACTCCTGCACGTCAACAAGGAACGAGAATGAGCCCTAAATTACTCATCGACACATTCAATAACATTAATGTCAACTATAACACTTTGACAGAATCAGCTAAGGAAAAATATAATATATAACAGGTAGTCATTCAAGAAATGTCAACAAGAAAAGCAAATTGGAGAAAACGAATAATCTTACATCAGATACATAGAATGCGATTCAATTGCTAGTAGCGGCGGAGATTGGCAGTAATGGTGGAGATCGGCGGCGAAGGTGGCGAAGAGGAGGAGAAGGACAAGGTGGTTGGTGATGCATAAACTAACATCAGATCTAGAGATTGTGATTGCATTGGCGTTGGCGTTGGCGGTGGCAGCAAAGATCGGTGGCGAAGGTGGTAGCAGAAGAGGAATATGAAAAGTGTGATTCCCTTAGCAGAGGCGGTGGCAGCAAAGATCAGTGGCAAAGGTGGTAGCAGAAGAGGAATATGAAAAGTGTGATTCCCTTAGCAGAGGCGGTGGCGGCGGTGGCGATGACGACGACAATGGTGATGGAGGTGGAGATCAATGGCAGATTGGAAGAAGTGATACACGTAACAAAATAAAAAACGAGAAAGGGTAAAAAAGCTAAAAAAATAAAATGTGAGTTATGGAGGAAATTGTGAAGAGTTATAAATGATGGGTCATGCTCAGGTGGATATTGTTTCAAATATCCACCCATGGATATCTGAGGTGGCCCACCCAAATTAAGCCATATGGCAAAGTCTATGGTAGAGCTTGTTTTTTATGTTTTACATTAGAGAAATCCAAGCTTAGAGGGCAAAGCCACTCCTCCACTGCAATAGCTCCCACACGTCTCTCCCAAATCAAGCACCCACAACCTATGCCACACCTCTGCTGCACTGCCTCCGCCTTACCTTCGCGACACCAGCTCCCACTCTAACATCACTCACCCCCACACCTTTCATTGCATCAATTTTTTGGTCCTTTTTCAGTTTTATTCGTCACTATGTTACAACTCCATACAATCACAATATCAACACTGAGTCCAATCACTCAAAACATTGAAAAATTTTCCACACACGCAGCAGATAATATGCACCAAAAACCCAAAAAGTCATGAAATTTTTCCAACTCACATAAAAATGAAGATAAAAACTGAAACTTGAAGAACACCCATTAAACCTCATTATCCCAAACACTGAGAAACACAAAATCAAGGAAAGGTGAGAAACGGAAGGACATAGATGGAGCCGGTTTTGCGTAGAGGGGTGAAAGTGATATATGGAAGAAACGAAGCTGCGGATGTAAGGAAGGAGAAGGAAGTCACGAGAGAGAAAGTTGAGAGCACAAATGACGGCCTTGACATGCTCGATGGGCGGTGGTGGTAGTGGCTGGGATGGGTGGGTGGTGGTTAGGAAGTGATAGAGGGGTGGGGATAGAGGCGCTTAGGCGAGTGGGCGTTGGTGGCCAGTGGGTGTTGGTGACCGAGCTCAACAACAATGAAGGTCAAGGACGGTGCGGTCTTGATGGTGGTGAGGGAGTGTGGGTGTGGTGGTGCGATTGGAAGAGGAAGGGGCTATGGGGTGGAAGGGAGAGGGAGAGTGAAGATGGGTGGTGGAGAAGACGATGAAAGGGAGACGGAGAAGATGAAAGGGGTGTCTATCATGGACTCAAAAAATTAAGGCCCATCATAGACTGATTTAATCTATGGGTGACACAACAGGTTAGCACCGGCGGATATTTTTTTAAATATCCACCTGAGTGTCACCCAAAAATGATAAATAGGGTGAAACAGATAGCTATTCATTTAGCCATGGTCTACCAAGTGTGGTGCAAAGAGTGTGTTAATTCTCCACTTTTTTTGTAGTGTGCACATTAGAAATTTCCAGAAAATTTATGATTGACAGTGAAAAGAACTGGAAGGATCCAGTTGAGTATGCTGCAATGTAATATACTTGAAAAGTCAAGGAAATATAAGAAAATTATATTGGAAATACTTCTGACCGACTTGGCCTAAATTTTCTGAAAAATTTTAGAAAGCACTATATAGTCTTCTGACGAGTGACCACCATTGCATGGTGGTATATGTATAGCCTACGACTTCAATACTTTCTACCACCTATCTCACGTCACTACTTTCATCTAGACAAATTTTCTATTACCAATTTTATCCATAAATTCTAACATACTAGTCAGAAAGATCGTTCATCATGAATTTGTGATCGAGTACTGCTACTCTTATTCAATTTTTATTTTCTTGAAAACTTCACTATTAAGGTCTTAAAAAGAAAATAACAACTTAACTCTCAAATAATTCTTTTTCCGTTTAAATTTTCTACCATTTGGACTTTGAATCTTGAGGGACCAAAATCAAAATAAATTAAATTATAAGGACATATACAGGAGCCAATCTTATATAAAAATGGGGATCAATCCTTAACAGCTATAAGGACTAAAACCATAAACAATAAAAATTGCAATGATAAAAATTTAATTTAAGGAATCAAAAACCAAATATTTTATATTATGAAGACTAAAACCTTAAAAAAAATTATAGGGACTAAAACTTAAACAATATATATATATATATATATATATATATAGGGCGCATAGGTATCAGGCCAGGCTTAAAAGAGGAGAGAATTGTGAAGTATAAGAAATGAAGGGAAGAGTGAAATGATTGCATTAATTTGAGATACAACAGGGTTGTGATATTTATACACATAGTGAGTTGAGGGGGAGTGTAACTAACTCTAGCCACCTAATAACAGAATCTAACCACTCATAATAGACTCTAACTATTGGCATGTGCACTGCACACACTCTATGACTTCTTATCTCTTACATCCCCCCTCAAACTTAGAGATTGTGAATCCACAATTCTGAGTTTGTTCCTAAATTCATGAAAGAAAGCAGAGGAGATAGGTTTAGTGAGGATGTTCGCAATTTGAGCTTTTGCAAGGATATGACTGATCTGAACTCACCCTTTGGCAATGTGATCATGAACAAAATACAAGTCAAGTTTGAAATGCTTGGACTTTGAATGTAAAACTGGATTTGCAGCTAGAAGCGTAGCACTGAGATTATCATAATACACCATGGGGGTTGTCGTGAGTGGCTCTTTTAGTTCTTCAAGGAGGTTTCTAACCAAAACTAGTTCTGCAACAAAGGCTATTAGACTTCAATACTCAACCTCAGTACTCAACCGTGACATTGCATGCTGCTTCTTTGAAGACCTAGAGAGTAAGTTGGGGCCAAGATAAATGCAGTATCCACTGGTAGATTTGCAATCATCAGGGTCACTTCCCAAGTCAGAGTCATTATATCTAGTCACTCTTGTATTAGAAGACTTATGAATGTGTAGGCCATCAGTTGCAATGCCACTAAGATATTTGAGAATTTGTTTCACTGCCTTCCAGTGAATTTCAAGGGGATTTTGCATGAATTGACACACCCTATTTACACAATAGGCAGGCTCAAGTCTTGTAACTATGATATACTGCAAGCTTTCCACCACGGACCTATAAAGAGAAGGGTCTGTAAAGGAGGCACTAAAAGAAATATTTCGTTTTGTGGGGGTTTATTTTGCATTTTTGGCGATTTCAAACCCCCACTAAATAAATTGTGGCGATTTTGAAAACTATCATAGTTATGATCGCCACGAGCTATATTGTGGCAATTTTGTAAAACCGCCACGACGAACTGCCACAAAGTGCACAACCTATTTGTGGCGGTTTTTGGAATTAATTAGTGGGGGTTTATAACCTCCAAAAAATTGTTAGCACATTTTCAAAAGACAATTATATTGTGGGAGTTTGAAATCACCACAAAACACAACAAACTCACTTGGATCTTGTGAGGGTTTAAAATTGCCACAATATTATTTTTTTATATTTATTTTGATAATTAATTAAATAATTATTTATTTTACCTGTACACTTATTCAAATTATATTTCACCTTTATAATTATATATACAAACAAATTTATTGCACAAAATAATCACATAATGTAACCCAAATTTAATTTAAAATATCCATAGTAATAGTCATAATATTCAAATACATATGAAGTAATGTTAACTGTAAATAGTAACTTAAACATTGCAATTTTAAATTCATAAAGATAAGGCAATTCCATATTAAATAAATCCAAGATATACTGAAATCTAATTTGTGGTTCTAAACAAAAAAAAAAAAAAAAATCCTAAACATTTGCTCCATGATCTGTGTTGCAGCTATTTGATGATCTTCTAGCATCCAAAGGGGTAGTAGGCTCACTTCCAGCATCAATAGGCTGAAATAATAATAAAAAATATCAATTAAAAGAATACTTAGAGAGAGAAATAAAGCAATAAACTAATAAATTTACATGTTCATGGTACATCACATAAGTAGAAAGCAAATATCAATAGAATTTAATAGTGTTATGGGCTATGTGGAAAACTATTTCTAAGTTCATATTGAAGAAAGACACAATTTTTTGTAGGTGTGTATTTATTTTGATGCATGTACAAATTGTCCTAGTTTTCCACTTTAACTACTTTTGCACTATATTCCCATTGAGTGGACAAACCATGGAAAGAACAATGATAAACTCTCTAACTCAACTATAAATTTTATGCAAGCATATAGTCAAGTAAACGTGCCATCAACACCAATAAAAGTAACATTAATTGATACATGATAGGTCTACTCCATGAAATTGGTTATCTTCTTAAATGTAAAGATCAAATATTGGTACATATTTTATCGCATTGTTTTTATTTGAGTAATTAGCTTACACTTGATACTAAACCATTCTTAAAAAGAAAAACTTTGAAACTTCTAAAACAATCAAATCCAGTAAGTAACAAAATAAATAAAATAGATATACCTACAAAGCTCATAATAAATGGCTCAAATAGCAATGAAACTTTAATTGAGCTATTAAATTATTTATAATGAAAATCAATCTCACATTAAAAGTATGCATAAAAACCCATAATTTTTAACCACCTTTCTTGGCATGGTATGGTATGGCCATATGATGGACCACTACATTGCACAATCTAAAACCTCAATCATCAATTTCCTAGCACCAATTCCCACTCTCAAATGAAGATTTACCAAATTGCAAGCATGTTATTGGGGCAAACTTTCTTTTCTTTTCAAATAAACAATTAAAAATAGACAAAATTATGCAAAAGCATTGAAACTCTAGTTTTTTGCATACCTCTAGTTGAGAAGCAAAAAGGCCAACAAATTCTTTAGGATTCCTTTCTTCCTTTGTTATCATGTATGTTTTGAGTGCATCCAAGGTGCCTCGCAATTGAGTCTCCAAACAGGTGACCTTATGCTGTAAATGGGTAGAGGTTGATGAAGATCTAGCAGTATTGATGAAGAGAGGCTCATGCCACTAAGTCGGCTCCGAACATTTCCAATACTTGCGAAAAGTATTTTTATACTTTAGACTATCTTATTAGAAGTCGTGTTCAAATTTACAAGTTAAACCGTCATCCAGAAGACTATTAGCTCATGAGCAAAAGAAAAGAAGATCCAAAGGAAAGGAGATTAATAGCATCACAATATTTAAATTATTTATTTTGCTGAAGTCCTCGTGTGTAATAAGACTCCTTATTTACATTTTTATGGTCAAAGGAAGATGTTAATTGTTTAATTAAACAAAATGAAAATATGCTAATTTTTCTAACTGTGATTGGTTAGGACTTGACTAGTTATAACCTACTAATTAAGCTAATTACTTTTTTTTCATTCTAATTACTATCTGTTAATAAGACTCATCAGTTGATTCACATATCACAAATGTAACTATATAAAATGAAATAGTAATTAAGGAGATTTATAATATTTACAAGTTCTGCGTATTAGTTTAAATCAGCAAGCACTTGTAACTTGTTCTTTTCGCAGCCTTTGATGAAATCAAATTGTGGGATCTAGTTTGAAAATGGGTATTCTATATTCTAGGATTGTCAAATGGGTTGAGCTAGCTGGTTTAGGCCCAGCCCATTTAAACCATTGAAATAAACAGGCTAAGTGGTCCAACCCGCTTTGTCTACGGGTCATATTTTAGCAGCTCAGTCCATTTAAGTCCGGACCGCGGTCTTAAATACGACAACCCATTTTTTTTGGCTTTTCAAAAAAATTGATTTTGATTTAAAACGATAAAAATTCTTATTTCTTATTTAAAAAAATAGTAATAATGTTTTAAATTTGATTACTAAATCATATTTTTATATCCTAAATTTATACTCTTTTCCTTTGAAAAAAAAATAGAAATGTGGGTAAATGAGCCGACCTGTTTACTCATGTAGGCTGGCCCATTTAATTCGCGAGTTAAACAGATCGGGATGAAAACATACTAGTTTAAATGGGTCATCTTTTTTAAGCTTAATCCACCTATTTTTTGCAAGTAAACGGGTTGGCCTTACGAACTTGACTTATTTTGAAGGCCCTACTATATTCTAATAAATAGCAATGCTGGCTTGATGGAGGAGTACGTATTAAAAGGAAGAGAAGGAAACACATGATTAGACCAAAATGTGATATAGTAGCACAATAATTTCAAGTTTTACTCTTCTAGAAGTTGGTCTTCATATAGAAAAATTTTATGCTGACATATTTCTCCGACTCATTCCCCCAACATATCCGCCCAAAGCCTATTTTAGTTGTCCTTTCACAGTATATATTTTGTTACTCTTTACCCCCTTGCTTTCCTATGTGTTGGGGGAGATGAGTTGGAAAAATATATCAATGTAACATTTCTCTTTCATTGAATATAGATGGAGCAAGTGCTCTTAATTATTCTTAAAAAAAAAATTTACTATAATTTCAAGTTTTTATTTGACTGTTGTGGTTTTGTTAATCTGTAACTTCCTCTCCCACTATTCCTCTAATAACATATGATTTCATCAAATCTAAAAGATTCAGCAGAGCAGGGGAAAAAGCGAGGAAAAAGTGACAGAAAATAAGGAAAAAAGAATATACGAGTTTCTACAAAACGAGTAAATCTCTTTAAGATTAATTAGATGGCTCTAATGTTGTGTTGGAAAACACGGTAATAATGAGACAATATTTGAGAGAATAAACTAAAATTTATTAACTGATAAATGTTGATTACACATTAGCCACATATAAATTGATCATAACTTGTGTCCACAACTAACCATCTAATTAGATTATTAAGGCTTAAATATATTTTTAGTCCCTATAAAATTAACAAATTTGATTTTAGTCTATATATTTTATTTATCTAAATATTTCTAAAACTATTTATTTTAGTCTCTGATGTTAGTTTGCATCTGTTAACTATAGAGGTGACTAATGAAATGCCACATCACTCTCCTTATATGGCACCCAGTAATCTTATGTGGCAAACCTTATTAATCCTATGTGTAAAAGACCCTTGCGATAGTCATGTGAGTTGCACATAACCAAGCATCAACCCCCCACTTCATCGCTTCTCATGCTTAACCTTCATCTATATAATGTTTCATTGCCTACATTATTCTTTGTTAAACCACCATCTTCTAACTAACTGTTCAACACAAAAATTTGCTCACAACTTCTTGAACCCAAGATGAAAACTCTCAAACCCAGACCAATTATAGAAGCAACACAATCCAAACAACAATGAGGTGCAAAACAATAACACAAAACCCAGTTATTAATCCCAAAAAAAAAAATAAAACTTTATCTCCCTTGAAATCAAAAATGAGAAATTCTCTAAGTTAGAAACCCACAAATCAAAAACCCAAATTTCACACCCCCTTTCCCAAACGTTTTCCATTGTTATGGATGTGTAGAACATCAAAGCTCCACACACTGGCCATCATGGTGGAGCCCCCTTCACCAGCCACCCTTCACGCTAGTCACAATTGCCGTCCCTACCTTGACCCGTTGCAAAACCTCACCACTGCAAGCTTGCTCATTTATGTGGGTTCATATTGAACTAACAATGCTTTTTGGAGGGGGGGTTTTAGCTATGGGGTGGAAGAGGGGTTGAGATCAAGGCAAATGGAAGGGCTATTGGTGGTGGTAGGATTGGCGGTGTAGTGAGTTCACGCGTATGAGGTGTGTGTGGGAAAATAAGAAAAGGAAGAGATCGATGGGGCTTTGGGGAAGGGTGGAAGTTGTGGGCAAAGTGGGAAAATGGAAGGGTTAAAGACAGAACAAGAGGTGGTAGTGGAGGGAAGGAAAGGAGAAGGAAGTGGAAGGGCTCTTTGCTTGGGAGGAACAATTGGCCATAGATATGCTCAACATAATAAATTAGCATAATTTTGTGGAGGGGGTGGATGTTGTTGTTATTTTTATTGACTGGTTTGGTTTTCTTTTATTATCTCTAAGGTCTTTGTTGTAGCTGGTGTTGTTTTTTAATCTTACAGGGTTTTTGTTTTTAGCCCTTTAGGAGATGAGATCTGCATGGGCTGTTGTTGCTTTGCTTCTATTATGATCTTCTAATGATGCTGTGTATGGTGTTACTCCCCTATTGTCGCTAGAATAATTTAGCTTTTTAATCATTGAAAAAAAAAAGGAGAGAAGGCATAAGAAGAAAGGATAGGGAGGAAAGGATGGGTGATGTGGAAGAAAGAATAAATGAGAGGGAAAAAGAAGGTGATATGGCAAGTGTGATGTGAACTTCCATCAGCCACATCATAAATTAAGGATGACCCACTAACGGCAGAAACTAAAGTCAAGTACATTAAGATATTTTTGGATCAAAACCAAAAAAAAAATTATAAGAATTAAAACTAAAATTTGCTAATTTTATAGGGACAAAAAATATATTTAAACTAATTTAACTAACTAAATCATCACTAACAAATGGCCTGCCAAAGAATTTTTTTTTTTAATTTTAGGCTTAAACATGCTTTTAATCTCTATAAATATAGGTTGTTTTAATTTTAATCCCCTAAAAGTGTTTTTTGGCTTTTGATCCCTCTTTTTTTTTTCCAATATTATGTTTTTAGTCCCTACCATTAGCTAATATTGTTAAGTGATAGTGTTTATAAGGACCAAAAGAAGATTATTAAAATATTTATAGAAACCAAAACAAAATTTTCGATATTTGTAAGGACTAAATATATATTTTAAAATAATTATTAAAACAAAAATTTAGAAGGATAGAAACAAAAAATATAATATTAAAAAAGAATGGACTAAAAATCCAAAAAAAAATTAAATAAACTAAAATCAAAATAACCTATATTTACATTAACTAAAAACATATTTAAGTCTTTATTTTATTATTATTTTTATATGATCTAAAACGCTCCTCTTTATAAGCTTGATATAAATACCTCTTAATCACGCCTTTAAAAAGCCGCCTAGCGGGGCATGGGTGGGGGACAAAGTTTAGGAGAAGAAAAATTCAAATGGAGAGTATGAATAAGATTAATTAAATATTGTATTATTATTATTATTATCACAAACGCCTATCAATGGAGTTATCACGAGACATTTCTCATTTTATTAGACTAAAATTAACTAGCTAGTCTTCAAACATTAAACAACTGTTTCAAATTGCAAGATTTAGTAACATCTGCATTTCCACTCCACATTAGCTTGGCGAAATGCTTAGCGGCCCTATCCGTGGGATGAATAGAATCAAAGAACACATACTCACCAACGTTGATGCGTAGCTCATACTCTTTCATCCCCCTTTTCCCTCCACAGCTATAATCTCCTCTAGAAGGACTGCCTCCACAACATGCTGCATTCCCCTCTTTGAAACCTTACCAACAAAAATATAGGGAAGAGAGAGAGAGAGAGAGAGCACAATTATTACAACAAAGATCATGCAGCTGCTAAAATTCTAAAAGGAAAAACTATCAATGCTACAAAATCAAAATTTTTTTAGAATATAATATACTAGAATAATGCGTCAAAAAGTGTAAGATAATAGAGTGAATATACAAAAATCAGGTGTAAAAAAATTATGAGGTGTCCATCCACTAACATGCCACTTTTTCTTGTTTTATATATACAACATTTGACTTATTGTATATAAAAGTTTAATTTTAATATACCGACAATGTGAAAATTTTTTACACAATTAATCAGTTATATTATTCTATTTGTACGACTATTTAAGTAGTAGATATGACACTTAATCATATTTGTTGATATGACAAGATATGATTGAATGAATTTTATATTAGTATTTTTAAATTAAATTCTATATATAAACATTGATAAAAATAGAATAAGAAAAATATAACTTTAATGAAGTAAAAATTTTAATTCTTAACTATAATATATTAATTTAAAAGGATATTAATACACATGTGATGGATGCCAAATATTGTTAGAAATTAAATAGGCCAGCTAAGGTACATGGCAACTTTTAAACACAGAGAGCAGAAAGTTATTAGTGGAAATGCTTACCATTCGGAAAAGATATTTTCTGTTATCAACTGTTTAGATTGTAATATCTCTGAATGATGAGCACAAAATTTCATTTTTCTATTAGAAAGAATTTTTCATACCAACACAAATTATTTGATAGCTTCGTTGATGTTATGATAAAATCTCAAAATCTATATAGTGTAAACGAAAGAGAAAGATGTGAAAGAAATGCATCGGGAAACCACATGTCTAATATTTATATATAAAAAAATAACCATCAAAAAGTTAAGATCAACCATTGAAATTTTAAAGATAGCAAAGAATTGAATCATCAATCTTGTTATTTGAACAAATCTTTTTGTGTGTCAATAACTAGAGAATCAGGTGATAGCAGTACTAAATGATAAAAAGATTATCTGATTTTCCAATTATGTATATAAGTTCCATATTTATTTACACACAAATCTTCATTGATCAATGGATGCACAAATTATTATGTCTAAATAATATTTTTCCAATTTATTACAGTATTTATATAGCCTTTTATGATATGAGGTGAGTAATAACATTATAGTTAAGAACTTAAAATCGTTAATAATGTGATAAGTAAACACGTTTTTTGAAATATTTCCAAGGTAGTTACAATGTAAAATGAAATAGTATTCAATGGTAGTTATTAAAATTATGGGCTAACTCATTTCAAAAGCTAATTTAAGGGGACAAGAGATACGAAAAGAAGAATTTGAATAGAAGCATTTGCGGAGATTGAATGTTACTATTCTCTCCTTATCACTAGCTCTTATTAACAAACCTATCAATGGAACATTTCTCATTTTATTATCCGCATGACTAAAATTAACTAGCTAGTCTTCAAACATCAAACAACTGTTTCAAATTATAAGATTCAATGTTGATATCACTGATATCACAAGTCCATAATATAACTCGAAATAATTTTCTCACACTCACACACACAGATATATAGAGGAAGAGAAGATTTTATTCACAAAAACACATTTCATTGTTTGTACATTCTACAGCCACGTACAAGCCTTTATATAGGCAAGATTCTACAATAAAATAATAATATACATTATTTAATCTAAATGAAACATAAGGCGGTGGTAAAACATTGAAGCCGTAAATGACTTTTATTTGATTATTCAAAGGAAATGATTAAAATATAAGCTATCATATTTATCTTCAGCTGCAACATGCTGGTTGAAGCATCATGTAACTTCTAATGATAATGAATATCAGATAACTATGCTTATGTGTCTTTAGATAAGCTTTGGTTTACTTAGACTAATGTTCAATAACATCTCTAATTCCACTCCACATTAGCTGGGCGAAATGCTCAGCAGCCCTCTCCGTGGGATGAAGAGAATCAAAGAACACATGCTCGCCAACATTGTTACATAGCTCATATTCTTCAATCCCCCTTTTCCCTCCACAACTATAATCTCCTCTATAAGGACCCCCTCCACAACAAGCAGCATTCCCCTCTTCGAAACCTTAACCAAAAAAAAAAAAAAAAACATAGAAAACACAATCACAACAAAGATGATGCAGCTACTAAAAAAATTAAAAAATTGCCACTTATGTAGCATACCATATTTTGAAGGGTATTCCATTAGTTCAAGAAGTGCAGTGTAGCAGTCAGCGACCGAGTATCTGAATCCATTGAGCTTTTTCTCAAGCTTCTGAAGGTTTTTTGGAAAAGCACTATTGTGTAGCCTTGCAAGTGCCGTGGCTTCTTCTTCAAGGCAAGCATCTATGCTAGTTCCATTGACAAGTCTCCTTAGTAGTGGAAGGCAATTCAAGGGAAACAAATTTTGAAGCACAAATTTTCTTCCACCTTCATTGTAAATATCCTACATAAAATATTAGTCTTAAAATTACTCTCAGCTGGTAAAAGAGAAAACAATTAAACAATAATAATAATAATAATAAAGTTGGTGCAATTGTGGTTTGTGAGGCAAATTAAAGGTTCAAATCTTAATGTATATACTTTGATGACTGATGTAATGTTGCCAATCACATAGTCTACAATTTGTTGTTGAGAGTATGGAAGGACCGCAGTGGTATTGGAGTTCGTATAGAAAGGGGCAGCATAGTCATTGCCTCCGATGGAGAATATGTAGACGGCTCTGGACAGCAATTTCTTGGCTTCCTCTTCTCCTAGTTTCTGCCTGAGCAGCTTGCTAACTTGTGCGAAGTAAAGTGCCTGAGTTTTTAGGTCTATCACCTAAGACATGGAGGAAGAAAGCTTAATAATAAATAAGGGAAATGTTTTCAACCTATACGGTAGATATCATATAGACACCATATACCAACGTTGGTGTGAGAAAGTATTAAAATATGCGTGCATTGAGATTAAAAACACTTGTTATTCATATTTATGTGAAGGATATATTGTGTTTAATGTTGAATCGTAAGGAACCAATTGAATACGTTTTAAATGAAAGACTAATTGAACTCAAATATGAATCATATGAGTAAGTTTATTATATAGAAGAATAGAAACAGCATACCCGTCCTTGATTAGTTTCAACCAGAGCCCCAGCTCCAGCTGATGCAAAATTCACCCCAAAAATGTACTGATCATGGTATCCAGGGTGCAGATATGGCGGAATTAGTGGTAACTTACCATACTCAGCTGCAGCAACAGCAAACCAAAACATCAGAAATTTGAATCTAGAACTTCATCTCATGAAGTGTGTCTGTTTGAATTAGCTTTTGTTTCTTTCTTTTTTAAAAAATCAAACTGTTTATAATCAAAAACTTCTTGAGATAACTTTTGAGCAAAAAGTAATTAATTATATCCTTAAAGAAAAATGCATTTCCCAAATTAAACAAACCTAAAATCAAAGAATTAAATTATTGCTTCAAATTAAATCATGGTTTTAAATTATAGTTTGCAACTATAATTATGGCTGCAATATTGCAGTTATAGTGCCATCCGCAACTATATCACTGTGGCAATTGCAGTTATTGCAAGTATATTTTTTCTGTAATTTTCCATTTTGTAACGCTTGCAACCACAATCACAGTTACAATTTAAAACCATAAATTAAATACATGTAATGAAGACATACCAATGAAATCTGGTATTACACGTCCATTGGAAAATCTTCCAGAGGGATACTTGAAGAAATTTTCCCCATATGGGGGGAAGTTTGCCTGGAAAAAAGTGGTGGCATTGATGTAGTTATTGTTTCCAGCATCAAACAGCGAATCTCCAAATATGAATAGGGCTCTGTGGTTTTCTGGCAGGCAAATGCCGTTGCTTTGGGAAAGGGAGTGCTCAATGTTGAGAATGAAATAGCACATATAGAGAGCCAACATAGACATAGACACACTTAGACTTGTCATGTTTAGAAATATTCTATAGTTCACTTTGTTCATGTAGGTATTAATTAATGTCTTGCCATTTATATACATAAAGGCAGTATTGTATGCTGTGCACCGGGACGGTTCTCTGTTCACATTCAAGCAAACTTGAAATTTGATTACTGTAGCAATCATGTTTTGGTAAAACATGGCGTGCGGTAGAATATTAATTTTCCTTTTTTTTTTTCAAAGGAAGTAAAATGAAGAACCCAAAAAGGAAGATTGGCACAACCGAATTCCGTTTTAGAATCTCCAACTTATATATGATTTCAAGTTTGACATGTCTTCTATTCATCAACGTGATCATGGATGCCGGCAACTGATTAAATTGGAATACAATTAATGTAGAACGCAGAAGGATGATTCCTCAAACTGAATTATTCCCTGTTGGAATTTCCAATTTATATCTGATTTCAAGTTTGACATTTGATCTATTCATCACATACTTCTGCTATTGAAGTTTAATTTTGTGCGTTCTTTAACACTATAAAAACGTTTGATTATGTTAATGATGAGTAATCACATAAAGTATAAAAACTATTAAATAATTAAAAATGATTATATATATACATGGGTAAAATTTTACACATATTAAAATTAAATTCTTTGAATTTTTTTTCCAATTTATCACACTATTTATATAGCTTTTATGATATGAGGTGAGTAATAACGTATCATAGTTAAGAACTTAAACTCCATTAATAATGTGATAAGTTTTTTTAAATATCTCCATATAAAATAAAATGAAGACTCAAAATTGAGGAAAAATAAACAAATAAAATGAGAAACATTTTAGCTCTCTTGTATATCGATGGCCTTAATATTTTTTAAATAAATTGAACGACTTTTGCTAGTTTTAGTGTTGGCCATATATTAAACTTTTTTCTATGAGAGAAATAATCGTAAGCTTCTAGAAACCATATTTTAGATTAATTTAAAATCTTGTAAATGACGCACAAAATGATTTCAAATTATCATGAAATTTGTAAATGCGATAGATGGTGCATACTTTCTAACATCAAAACATATTTATAGTGTAAAATTAAATAGTATTCAAAGGTAGTTATTAAGCTTACGAGCTTAACTAGCTACTTTAAGGGAGAAGGATAACCAAGTATTCATGAAAAATATCCTAGTTATATTCTTAATTGATGTAGAGCTTAACTAACCCCTTCTCACATTTAAGACTCAATATTCATACATTTAAGACTCAATATTCATAGCATAAAATTTGTAATATTGAATATTTGTAAATGATACAATAATAATTATATAGAATTGATTTTAATATGATCTTAAGATTATAGGTCAAAACTATCCCAAAAGTTAGATTAAGGGGAGAAGAATGTCCAAAGGGTCATATTTTGGTGGATAACTAAAAAATGAAAAAATATTTTTTGTACATTCCACCAATTAATATACTTTGATATCCTGTATTTATCTTTCTCCTTTTTCTCCTTACTTTTTTACTTTTCTTTTTTCTTTCATAATTTTTTTTCCAATCTTGTTTTTAAATATCTAAGTATCTATAATAAAAAATAATATAAATAATACTCCTTTAAAAAAAAAATCCACTGATGCTAATGTGAGCTGCCTCAATAATAAGAAGTCACGTGGAGAAGCCTATGGTGAGCTTTATTTTTTTTTGTTTCATGATAAAAACTTTGCTCTCCTCTCTACTGTGTCTCTTTCGCAACAGAGGTCGGCATCACAGATCTCCGACGATGCCGCCGCCACAGTTCTTCAATCCACTAATTCCATCAAGATTAGAAACCCAACAGAGTGAAGCCCTTGCTTTCATAGGCACATCAAAGTTCAAAACTTTAATTCACTAAAATCAAAATCCCTCAACAACCAAACACATCACACTCACAATTAAAACCCCCCCATCGCAAAGTGTGTTTGGAAGTTAAAAAAATGGAAATGATTTGATTTAGAAAACAAATCTTGTATTTATATATTTTAAAAATAAAAAATGAAATAATTTTTAATTATCATGAGATTTAACAACTTTCTATTTGAAATTCTACCAAAATTGAAACGATTTGATGGGAATTGATTTGATTTTAAAATATAAATATAAATTAAATCAAATTAATTCTATTTTTAATTATTCCAAATATAATCTAATATATTATAAATATAAGAATTGCTTTCCAAATCAATTTAAATCCTATTTTTATACAATTATTTTAAATATAAAATTTAATTTATAAATAATTAATTCAAATCAATTCAATTTAAATCAAATTAACTCTAAAATTTAGTTAATCTAAACACACTGTATGATTATGTTTGTTAAAGAAAGAGAGAGTACCTGTGTTGGGCATTGATGATGGCTAGTGAGACATTGAGGATATCGCAACCACCATCTCACCAGCACCACCATGCTTCCGGCCTCACCTGCCCTCAGTCACGCGACCTCCGCCGCAACGACTGTCACACAACAAACTGCCATCTTGTCGCCCACGAACTCGTCCATGCAGAAAGGGGTGAAGGAGTATTTATTGTGAAACACGAAAAATAAGGTCCACCCTAAGCTGGTTTAATATGAGGATGACACCTCCTATTGGCATCGGTGCAAAATTTTCAAGATTTGCTCCGGAGGGCGAGCTATGTTGAAATCCTTATAAAAATTATTTTAACTATATTATTATTTAATGTGAAAATCAACGGTAGTCAAACATTTGTTTCACGTCAGGATAAAAAAAAAAGAAATTTTGTTTCACATTGTAAGATTCGACGACATCTCTAATCTTTCTTTTTTTTTTTTGTGTTTCTTTCGCTTTCAATTATAATCCCTACCTTCATTTTATTTTAAATCAAGACATACAACGCACCTGACGCAAATTTTATTTTGATGATCTCATTAAGAGTATCTAAAGAGAATTTTTTTCTTTTTCTTTTTTGGATGTAGTAGTGGTCTACAAGTTATCATTTTTGCCTTTTTCTAATTGTTATTATTTTAATTAATAATAGTAGTAATAATAATTAGAAAAAGACAAACATCATCATAACTTGCAGAACACGAGCACAATGCTATTCATTCATGACATAGTCAATGGGCTGCCGCGTTACAGTTTCATTTTTTTTTTTTTTTGTGTTGTTATCAGAGGAGCATCATTACTTCTGACAACAGTTATATCTTTCAAATTTTTATCTGATCAGTAAGCACCATCTGATTTTAAGAAAATTTTAATTTTTTAACTTGAGGCCGTTTGGTTGTGTTCTACTTGCGAGGCTACTTGTAAAATGTAAAGGAGACCACAGGTTCCTGCATGCTTGGAAAAGGGCATCGCACTAGTGAAAATTACCCTATAAAATATGATAGGTAAATGAGTGATTTTAGTAAATATAAATGGATTTGATTTTATTTTATTTTATTTTTTATATATATGTTCTAATTAATCATGGTTCTTTAATTTTAATTTGTTGAAAGGCTTCAAAGAAGGGAGTGGAGCATATGCCGTGACAGTGGCTCTGATAGAGCATATTATTGCCAGCACCATCAAATCCAGAGTCTCCAAAAATATTGAAGGAAGCTAGTGTTGCTGACATAAGTCTCCTAGGCAACTATTAATTTGGTAAGCAAAAGCTTACACAAATAACCCAGAAGCAATTAATTATCCAACCTTAAATTTTGATGGTCTAGTCGCTTCCATTGACCAATCAAATCACTTTGAAACTGATTCAAACAGATTGTAGCAGATTGTAACAAACATCCCATAATATCTCTCTTTCTGTTACTTTAGATTAGGTGATATGCCTTGTATCAAATAATATAATACTGATATGTACATCACTTGTTTTCGGTTAATGCCATTGTGACATTCAGCCTTTACAAATTTGACATGTATGAAATATATAGTTCACTATTTCTCAGTATTCAGTGACTTGTGTTTCTAAAAGGACAAATTCAAACTTCTTGGCTGCTTAAGCTGCTATAATAAGTAGGATCATACTAGCAACTAAACTTGCTAGTCGTGTCTCCTTCTTACGAGATTGTTAGGCACCAAGTGGTAGGAAAAAGTGGAGATTAGGTGATGCTGATCACATTTTCCATTGTTTTTATTTTTCATCTTCCTTTCTGGTTCATCAAGTTAAATATGTCCAACTACACAAGCTTTGTAATCAAAACGTACAATCACTGTAATTAGGGAAAGAAAGAACTATGGGATGGGAGCAATAGCTGCACGTATATTTTAATTCACATAATAAAGATATATATATATAGTCATATAGTGGACCGGTTTTAATAATTTGCGGTAATAAAGGGAAAATACTAAATTACAAAACAAATCATTGGGCTTGGAAGAGATCACTGATAGTGTAAGGCCCTAGAGAGTGGGAGTTGCTCGCCCACATCCGAGCAGCCAATTGTTTATAAGCACTTTCTGTAAGATGGCAAGAGTCCCAAAACAAATATTCATGGGGTTTGTCGCGGAATTCAAATTGCTTCTAACCAAATCAAATAAGCTATTCCGGATCCAAACATACAAATTGAGAATCAAAAGTGTAATTTAATCTTTCTTTTGGTAACACCAAAGACTTACATTGTTTCAAGGGGTGGTTGATCGTTTGAGTGAGATCAGCATTGAAATCCCAAAGAGAAAATTTGAAGCATTGAGTAAGTCCATGATTTATTGATTAATTTATCTTTTTATTTGATCGTTGTAATTTTGTTCATCAATATCTTGCTGTTTTACTATTCCTCCAATAACATATGATTTCACCAAAGTCTAGACACATTGCAGAGAGGGGAAAAAGCAAGGAAAAAAGTGAAAGAAAATAAGGAAAAAGAATATACTAAATGCAGCAGAAAAGTTAGGGGTCTATTTGATTTTTATTTTCATCTTTTGTGTTTCTTATTTTTAAAATTTTGTGAAGGAAATAGTGAAAACAGAAAATAAAATTATATTATTTTTACTATTTTTTTAACAAAATCTTAAAAATAAGAAGAAAAAAAAATAAAAACAGAAATCAAACATGCCCTAAATTCCTTTAAGATTGATTTTATGACTCTAATGTTATGCCAGAAAACATAGTATTAATGGGAGAATATTTTATTGAATAAACTAAATTTATTAAATGATAAATGTTGAATGTTGATTACACATTAGCCACATATAACTTGACAACTTCTACCCGTAACTAACAATTTAATCAAATTATCAACGAATTTATAATTCATCACCAAGAGATGACTTGCCGTAAGAGTTTTTTTTTTATTTTTTATTTTTATTATTATTTTTATAATTAAGACCTAAAACACACCTTATAAGCTTGACAAAAGGATCTCTTAGTAGCGCCTTTAAGCCCTCTCATGGGGCATAGGAGGGGGACAAGATATAAGAAAAGAAAATTTTGAATAGGGGTGTGCACGGGTACGAGTCGACCCGCGAACCCGAAGACCCGACTCGACCCGTATGCAAAAAAGTTGATTCGAATTGGGTAATCGGGTCTAATCGGGTAAAATCCGATTGACCCGTCCAACATTCGATTCCGGTAACCCGACCCGATCCGAACCTTTTTTTTTTGTTTACAAATAATGACTCATTCATTTATATATTAATATACAAAATTATAATCATAAATATTGACTTTTAGATGCTGTTAATATATTAGTGTATAATTAAATTTATTGATGATTGATATTGTATAATGTATAATATATAATATATTCATGATTATAATTATAGAATTATCAATTATGTATGTAATTTTTTTAAAAATATATTTGATTATATTCAAATTTTAAAAACACAATTTAAAGGTTTTAAAATGTCACAAAATATGATATTTTAATATATTTTTCATCAAAAAAAAAAATAGCTGTCTACTCTTATACCCGACCCGATCCAACCCGAAAATGTTCGGGTTGGGTTGGTTCGGGTTAGGGGCAAAAAAAAGCTAAAACCCGACCCGACCCGACCCAACTATATTTGATTGATTTGGATTTTTTTTCCCCCCGAACCCGATCCAACCCGACCCGTGCACACCTAAACCCCTAATTTTGAATAGAAGCATTTGGGGAGATTGAGTGTTGTTATTCTCCTTATTAATAACTCTTATTAACAAAGCTATCAGCATGAGACATATCTCATTTTATTATCCACATGACTAAAATTAACTAGCTAATCTTCAAATATCAAACAACTGTTTCAGATTGAAAGGTTCAGTAACATCTCTATTTCCACTCCACATTAGCTTGGCGAAATACTCAGCAGCCCTATCCGTGGGATGAATAGAATCAAAGAACACATATTCACCGACATTGTTACATAGCTCATATTCTTCAATCCCCCTTTTCCCTCCACAACTATAATCTCCTCTATAAGGACCGCCTCCACAACAAGCTGCATTCCCCTCTTTGAAACCTTACCCCAAAAAAGAAAACAAACATAGAAAACACAATCACAACAAAGATGACGCAGCTACTAAAAAATTAAACAAAAAAAAAAAAATTTGCCACGTATATAGCATACCATGTTTTGAAGGGTATTCCATTACTTCAAGAAGTGCGTTGTAGGTGTCAGTGACTGAGTATCTAAATCCATTTAGCTCTTTCTCAAGCTTCTGAAGGTTTTTAGGAAGAGCACTATTGTGTAGCCTTGCAAGTGCCGTGGCTTCTTCTTCAAGGCAAGCATCTATGTTAGTTCCATTGACGAGTCTCCTTAGAAGTGGAACGCAATTCAAAGGAAGCCCATTTACAAACCCAAACTTTCTTCCACCTTCATTATAAATATCCTACGTATAAAACATGTTAGGCCAAATATTACTGTCAGCTGGGAACGAAGAAAACAATTAAATAACAATAATAAAGTTGGTGCATTTGTGATATGTGAGGCAAAATGTTCAAATCTTTATGTATATACTTTGATCACCGATGTAATGTTGCCTATCACAAAGTCTACAAATTGTTGTTGAGGGTATGGAAGAACCACAGTGGTATTGGGGTTTGTATAGAAAGGGCTAGCATAGTCATTGTTTCCGATGGAAAATATGCAGACAGCTCTGGACAGCAATTTCTTGGCTTCCTCTTCTCCTAGTTTCTGCTTGAATAGCTTGCTAACTTGTGCGAAGTAAAGTGCCTGAGTTTTCAGGTCTATCACCTAGACAAGGAAGAACAAAGCTTGAATAAATAACACCCCCAATTTTGAATGCGTTGTAGGTAATCGATATTACAATGAGAAAATATATTTGTTCATAGTGCTTTTTTGACATTCATAGGGGCACCCATAAAAAAGAGTGATAGAAAGCATAGAAAGAGAACAAAAAAATGAAAAAGAAAAGTGATGATGGATTTCACTCTTTTTCAATAGATGTCAATAACTATGTTGAATTTGTTATGTACAGATAGCAAACCCCTAACTATTACAATATTTAGAACTCTACTGTTATTTGGGAACTAGTTTTTCAGACATTATTGGAAAACTTGAGGAATTATGTATAAATAATGATTTTAGGTATATTATTGATGAATCTATCTAGGCTGAAATACAAGAAACCATGTATTAATAATTGAAGATTTTAATTATTTTACTAATTACTTTAGTAAAAGGATAGCACTTCTTATCACATTCACCAGAATCATAACCAAAATCCCTAGTTATTTAACCATAGATTCCTAAAAGTCCAAAATGGTGTGTAAATTATGGATTAAAAAAAATCCCCTATGTACAGATACCATTGCTAAATAAAAATGCTACATAAAGTTTTAAGAAATACTACAATAATGTGCACATCGAACAAGTAGAGGCACAATTAATGGTATGCTTATTAATTAATCCATGTCAACTTCAACAAGAATTTACCTTAAGATTACAGATCATTTGATCGATCCAACCTCCATTCAACCATTCTTAATCATTCTAATATATGGTATGCAATACATAAATCAATATAACATGTAGTACAGAGCCTATGACCCCAATTAATGAGGCCATGTTATTTTTGTTCTCCCTACCACTTGAAAAAAAAAAAAGAGTAAAATACAGTCTTCACCTTTAAAAAATGGTTTTATTATACTAATCTTCTTTATTTCTAAAATATATACTTCCTTCTCCGAAAAAATTAAGGTAAACTTTTAAATTTTTTATTGACTCTTCATTATTTCATGTTTATTAATTTTATATATATATTAATTTTTATTAAAATATATTATATGTAGCTGACAATAATATAAAATATATATAATTTAATTTCTAAATTATTAATGGCAACAACAACTTGTAATAATTATTTTTCAAAAAGTAAAATTATGTTTTTCTTATATATTAATTTTAGAATATTAATGTTAAAATCACAAAAATTTTCTCATTACCTTGTTCTTGATTCATATTTATATGCAATATTAACAAATAATTTTTATTTATATATATATTAATATTCTAAAATTACCATTTAAGAAAATACATAATTTTTATTTTAAAAAATAATTATTATAAATTATTGTTACTATTAATAATTTGTTCCCTTAATATAGTAATAGTTTAAAAATTAAATTCAATAAAATTAAGCATATGTATATTTATCAATATTTTATATTATTATTAGTCACATATATTCTATTTTTTAAAAAAAATTAATATGTTAATTATTAATAAAGAGTACTTTGGTCAAAATAAAATAATAAATATGAGATAATAGAAAATAAATAAATAAAATATGGAAATGAATTAAAATGTAACTTTTTTTAATTTTTTATAAGAAAACAGTGTAAGCTTTAGAAAGAGAGAAAAGAAAAAGTATAGTAAAATCATTTCTCTAAGTGAAGGAGTTATATGTTGCTTTAAATAAGTAAAAAAGAGTCTTATCTTAATATTGGAAATTGGGTACCCCTTTCATTCGCTGAGAAACTTGGCATTACTCGGGTATTCCTTTTATTGTTTTCTGTATAATACTCGAGCTGAATTGCCAAACATTTCAACAAATATTACATTTAGCAAAATTTCAAATATTTATTATAAATTACTAGTCAATAAATATTTGACTATGAATACTACGTACTTACTTCTAATTTTTAATTATATTTGAGTCAACCATAAAAGTTTTAAAATACAATGTGATACATTAACCATTAAACTTCAACCTCTATTCTTGCTTCATAAACAGGTTATTTAGGCGCTAATTTCTAACACTTTTTTTAGTTTACACAATGCTTTCCTCAGTTGAGAATTAAGAATTGCCAATAATATATAAGGCTTCCATTCTCTGCACAAACCTCATGTGCCTGTACTTCAATAATCCAAGAATAGCCCTCAATGGACATTTTCAGAAGACAAAACATATAAGAACAACGTACCAGTCCTTTATTAGTTTCAACCAAAGCCCCAGCTCCGGCTGACGCAAAATTCACCCCATAAATATACCGATTATGGTATCCAGGGTGCAGATATGGCGGAATTAGTGGCAACTTTGCATACTCAGCTACAACAACAATAAATCAAACCTTAGAAAGCTGAAACTAAAACTTTATCTAATCAATCTTTTTTCTTTTTTTTTTTTTTGGGTTCAAAACAGTTTATATCAAAAAATTTTTGAGACGGTTCTTAAACAAAAAGTGATTATATCCCCTTAAACAGACATTTCCCAAAGATGCCAAAAATCAAAGAATTAAATTATTGCTTCATATACAAGTAGTAGTGAAAACATACCAACGAAGTCTGGTATTACACGTCCATCAGAAAATCTCCCAGAGGGATACTTGAAGAAAGTTTCCCCATATGGAGGGAAGTTTGCCTGGAAAAAGGCGGTGGAGTTGATGTAGTCATTGTTTCCAGCATCAAACAGCGAATCTCCAAATATGAATAAGGCTGTGTGGTTTTCTGGCAGGCAAATGTTGCTGCTTTGTGAAAGAGAGTGATCAATATTGAGAATGAAACAGCACATATAGAGAGCCAACATAGACATAGACACACTTAAACTTTCCATGTTTAGAAATTTTGTAGTTGATCACTTTGCTCGTGCACAATTAGGTATATTAATGTCTTGCTATTTATGTAGTTACATGGGCAGTATTGTTGTCGACCGGGAATGTTGTTTGTTCACAGTCAAACTTGAAATTTGGTAACATTAGAAATCATGTTTTTATAAAACATTGCGTGCGGCAGAATGTTCCTTTTTTTTTTTTCCAGAAGTAACGTGTTTTCTTTTTAAAAGTTATAATATGAGATTTAAAAAATTATAATTCAATTGGGTATCAAAAGTTATGACATTGAGACTATATGTTACATTATCATTTTCATCTCATATTATCATTTTCATCACGTTATATCTCCTCTCTTTCTATTATATCTCTCTCATTTAGGTTTCTTCCTTGTAGAAGAAAACATATGGCTCAAATTACATTTATAAAAGGAAAAATAGCATAAGATAACGCTTTCTTGCAGATTGTACCCGTGATTGCCGGAAAACATCATTTGGAAGGGATTTTGCGGTGTCGCGCGGAGTTTGAAACGTGAGTAATTAATATTTTAAATCAAATTTAGTTTCTTGTCTTTTCGTACTCCCTGTATATTGTTTATCGATAAATTTTTCCTTAATTAGTTCAGATGCAAATCAACAAGTCATCATGAGTTGTTCTTTCAACTGTATCTTCCATTTTATTTGTCATTAGGCTGGTTTATTTTCATAGTTAATTGCTTTTTCTTGTTTTGTACATACCACACTTACTTTTGCATACATTTGTCACCTTCTCACAATTTTTTGATTTTCTCATCTATAATTCTTCTTTATATATATTAACATGTATGTTGCATGGATACAGATGCAGATCTGCATCTGAGATATCTGACAATATATATATATATATATATATATATATATATATATATATATATATATATATATATATATTTGATAAATTTCGTAAAATAAAAATTAAAATTTCATATGAAAAATTAGAAAATACACCAATTTCAACATAAAACAAGTCTAACTTGTTCACCATCATATCACAAAAATTAAAAATGACAATATTTAAAATATTATTCAAAATAAGTACAAACAATTAAAGTACAAGCGGCAACATTATTACCACTTCTAGATCCCTCATTATCAGACTTGGCTATTGAGCCTTGTGAAAATATCTGATAAATAATTATAAAATTTCTATATTACTCAAAAATAAAAAATTTAATTACTTATTCAGATAATAAATCAACACCGTCACAAGCTACCTTTCGATAACAACAACACAACAACTTCAGATCACAAGTTTTTCCAAAAAAAAAAATAGAACCAGCAGCAAAAATCAACAGCAGCAACAGCCAAAAGAAAAAAACAACAAAAACTAAGTAAAAATATAACCACACTAACAGCAAAAATCAGTAACAGCAAGAAAATAAAATCAGCACAAACAAATAAAAAACATAACAAAAACAGAAGCAGAAGTTATCTTGCGTGAAGGACCGCCGCTGTTGTCTTTGCACCGCTGCTGCTGCACGCCATCAGGACTGCTACCGCCGATCAGACGTGAAGACCGCCACCGATGGATGAGTTGAGTGGTGGTAGCTGTTAGTGGATGAAGGGTATTTCAAATGAAGGAAAGAAGAAGAAGAAGAAAAGTAGGGAAAGGAAAGTCTTAAAGAAGGGGGATGGATATCTGAACTGAATGAATATTGTGGAGTTTTGATTATTTAGAAAGAAAGAAAAAGAAGAGGGTCAGGGATTTTGAATGAAAGAAAGGAGAAAGAGAATGCTACGGTTCAGTAAGTGGACGAAAAAAGAAAAGCAAGTGGGCACTAGCAGCATAAGAGGAAAAAGAAAAAAGAAAAAAAAAAGGGAAAAAGCTGCAGCACCGAAAAAAGAAAAAAAAAAAAAACTTCAAAATGACACCCATTTTATAAGCTACGTATCTAGAGCCATACCAAATTGTATTCAGTAATATTCAAAATATACACAATTTTTAAAAGAAAATTAATAAATACATACCTAAATATACCCAAAACATATCCGCACCCCAAAAATACTTGATACGGGCACTTTTCTAAAATCGACATGCCGGTGCATCAAAGATTAACATTCATAAAGAGAAAATAAGAAAAATATTAATGAAGTAAAAACTTTAATTCTTAACTGTAATATATTAACTTAAAAGAATATTAATTCGGATGTGACGGATGCTAAATATTGTAAGAGATATGCCAGCTAAGGTTGATGGCAACTTTTAAACAGAGAGAGCAGATAATTATTGGTGGAAATGTTTACCATTCGGAGAATATATTTTCTGTTACAACTGTTTGGACCGTAACATCTCTGAATGAGCGCAAAATTTCATTTTTTTTAATTAGAAAGACTTTTGATACCAACACAAATTATTGATAGCTTCACTGACGTTACGATAAAATCCCAAAATCTATATAGCGTAAATAAATTAAAGAGAAAGATATGAGAGATTTCCACCAAAAAGAGAAAGATGCGAGAGAATGAAGTGAGTGTGGTAGTAAATAATAATATGGTTATTTGATTCTACAGTTAAATTATGCACATGAGTTTCTCATTTAGTTATACATAAATTTCCATTAATTAATGAACACATAAAAAATTATGTCTAAATAATATTTTTCTTGAATCATAGTTGTGCATAACTAGAAAAAGAGAGGCAAATGACATTGGAATTAAATAAAGAACCTAAAAGGAAGATTGGCACAGCCGAATTCCATTTTAGAATTTCCAACTTATATATGATTTCAAGTTTGACATGCCTTCTAGTCATCAACGTAAATCATGGCTGCCGGCAACTGATTAAGGGTGCATTTGATTTAGTTTATTTTGACAGAAAACTGATATTTTTTAATAATTAAAAAATAACCTTTTATCAAAAAAAAAAAAAAAAACTGAATAACAGCACCCTAAATTGCAATAAAATGTAGAATGCAACCACAAACTGAATTATTCCGTGTTAGGATTTCCAAATTATATATATGATTTCAAGTTTGACATTTGATCTATTCATAACACATATCTACTTTTGAAGTTTAATTTTGTGCATACTTTAAGACTTTGTAAATGTTTGATTATGTTAATAATTACTAATTACGTAAAGTATCAAATTATTATTAAATAATATGATAAAAAATGATTATATACAAGGTAAAATTTTACACATATTAAAATCAAATTCTTTAATTTTTTTTCCCAATTTATTACATACGATATGAGGTGAGTAATAACATGTTATAGTTAAGAACTTAAACATTAATAATGTGATAAGTAAACACGTTTTTTTTTTTTTCTAAATATCTCCATATAAAATGAAAATGGAGACCGAAAAATGAGGAAAAATAAACAAAAAAAAATGAAAAACACTTCACCTCTCTTGTATGTATATGACCTTAATATTCTTTAAATAAATTGAACGATCTTTGCAAGCATAGTTTTAATGTGTGTGTGTGTATATATATATATATATATATATATATATATATATATATATATATATATATATATATATATATATATTACTTTTTAAAAAAAATCAAAAATGTTTTTACACATTTAAAAGCCATATTTTTTTTATTAATTTAAACTCTTGTACATAACGCACAAAATAATTTCAAATTATAATGAAATTTGTAAATGCAATATGCATAGTTCCAACTTTTTAAGGTCAAGCATACTTGTAGGGTAAAATTAAATAGTATTCAAAGATAAAAGCTTATAGGTTTAACTCCATCTCAAAAGCTAATTCAATGGAAGAAGAATATGCAAGCATTTATAAAGACTATTCTTCTTCTTTTTTTTTGGGCCAATTATAATGGTTATTTTAGCCATATTTTTAACAATATAAAAGTTAACTAACCTCCCTTATACAAGACTTATATTTGGAGCATGAAATTTATAAGATTATACATTTGCAAATTGTCCAATAACACTTACATTATAGATTTTGATACTATTTTAAGATTATATGTCTAATTCTACTATAAAAATTAGCTCAAGAGAAGAGGAATATCCAAATATTTTACAAAAACTATTTTAACCTCATGCTTAACTATTGTGGAACTTAACAGTAGTCAAACAATGCACCTGATGCATATTTTATTTTGATAATCTCATTGGGAATATTTAAAGAGATTCTTCTTTTTTTTTTTTGGGATGTAGTAGTGGTCTACAAGTTATCATGTTTGACTTTTTCAATTATTATTATTACTACTATTATTGTTATTCCTGTAATTAAAGAGATAATTAAAATAATAATAATAATAAGAGAAAGAGCAACATAATCATAACATGTAGAGCACTACTATAATGCTATTCATCCATGGCACAGGCAATGGGCTACTGAATGTGACAGGATACTAATGACAAATGAGGAGCACCATTACTTCTGACAACAGTTATATCTTTCAATACCTGATCAGTAACCACCATCTGATTTTAAGGAAATTTGGATATCTTAACTTGAGGCCACTTGGTTGTGCTCTACTGATTGCGAGGGTACTTGTAAAATTTAATAACGGGGAGCAAAGGTTCATGCTTGGAAGAGCGCATAGCACCAGTAAAAATTACGCTACAAAATTTGATAGGTAAATGAATGATTTGAGTAATATAAATGGATTTTGTTTTATTTTTGTCTATCTGTTCTAGCTAATCATGGTTTTTTAATTTTAATTTGTTGAAAGGCTTCAAAGAAGGGACTGTGGCTGTTATAAGTCCCATATTGGCATCCAAGTATGGTCATTAAGAGTTCTCCCACTTAATAAGCTAATATTTTAAATTAAGTTCTCCCTTAGGCTTGATGTTAAGTTAATAACAGTGGCATGCTATGGCAGCGGCTTTGTCAGTGATACGGCATATTATGGTTGTGGAGGTAATGTGGAATGCGAATGGCAGCTTCACCGGGCCTTACAATCTGAAAACACTATTTGGAGACTAGTTCTAAGAATCATTTGTCAAATAAATGGAATTATATTTATATACTAAAAAATAAAGATTACTAGAATATTGTTGATACAACTTATTGAATCAAGCGCTTATCACTAGGATAAAAAGCTATAGCTATTGGCAAGGGTGTAACTCTATTTCCTTAGAGTTTCTCAGAACCACATCAAGCATAAAGAGCTGCACCCATTACATGCGTCATGGGCCGGGATGTTAAGCCCATCGAATCCTAAGGGTGATGCTGGCCAAATAAAGCCAACAATCTCCTCCTAGTGTTAGCTAAGGGATTCAAACCCATGACCTTGCTCTGATACCATTTATTGGATTAAACGCTTACCACTAGACCAAAAGCTATAGCTATTGGTAAGGATACAACTTTATTTCCTTATAATTTCTTAGAACCGCATCAAGTATAAGGGGCTGCACCCATTACAGGTGCCATTAACCGGGATGTTAAGCCAATCGAATCCTAAGGGTGACGCTAGCCAAATAAAGCGAACACAACTAAATGTGTTAATGAAAGCATAACCTCAGCATTTTAGTGAATTTTATTGCACGTTGCATGTGTTGATTAAATGATGTTATCGTCTTCCCCTCCTGAACGAGTCAGCAATGAATAATAGTTGATCTAATCAGGCCCTTGCAATTGTTTCCAATTCCACATGTGATTATGATGAAAACCTTTCTTTTAATGGCAGTTTTTCTTCACAGTCCTGCAACTATAAGGTTCCAACTTCCAACCAAACTGCATAATCATTATTTATTACCAATATTCATTAAGTAGACATATATAGAAATATGAGTGTTTAGCTGCTTCATATCCTAGTTTCTGTCTCGATAACCTTTAATTTCAACCTTTTTGAATGAGCTAACTGGAGCTTTCAGGTCGAAAACCTAAAAAATTACACAAACGCAGATATCTATGCAACCTAAATTCTAAAACTATATACGTGCCCTTGAGTAACAAAATGTTATATCTGTTGTATTTGCTCAAGTTACATATGAATCCTTTATGGATTTGGGCAAGGACACCAGCTCCTGCTGATGCAAAGTTTGTTCCATCATTATATATATTGATGATAACGAGGATGTAGATTAGGTTGTATTAGAGGCAATTTTCCATATTCAGCTGCAAGAAAAAGCTTGGACTTTGTTAGCGAATCTGCAAACATGATGAGAAACTAAAACATCAGTGTAATTACCAATTAATTCGGAACTACAAGTTCATCAGAAAATCTTCCAAACGAGTAATGTTCAAGGAAACTTGTATTTCTTGCTAACATAAGTCTCCTAGGCAACTATTTTGTAAGCAAAAGCTTACACAAGTAACCCAGAAGCAATAAACCAACCTTAAATTTGACATGTAGGAAATATCATGTCTGAAATATATAGTTCACTATTTCTCAGCATTTAGTGACTTGCGTTCTAAAAGGAGGACAAATTCAAACCTCTTGGTTAGAATTTAAGTTGCTATATATAACTATGATCATACTAGAAAACTTGCTAGTCGTGTATTAGCACTTGTTGAAGTATGCAATATCACTAGATTAAATCAGCCACTTGAAAATTTTTACTAGAATTCAAAAGAGTTATATATGTCTAGCTTGCTTTTCTAATATCAATCTTATGATATTCTACGATCATAAAATAAAGCCCCAAAAAATAATTTTCACTTCTCAGTGCCGAACAACATGTTCACGAAGTTGCAGCACGCTGAGAGAAGTGTGGCAAATTGCAAGTTAAAAAAGACAAAAGACCCAAAAAAAAAAAAAATGATGTCATAAAATTACATATCCATATATATTGTCTCCTTTTATACCAGATTGTTGAAACAAACGAAGTGATAGGAGAAAGTGGAGATTAGGTGATGCTGATTACATTTTCCATTATTTCTATTTTTCATTTTCCTTTCTGGTTCATCAAGTTCAATATGTCAAATTACACAAGCTTCATAACCATAACGTACAGTCACTGTAATTAGGGAAAGAAAGAACTATTGGAGCAAAAGTTGCACGTACAATTTTTTATTTTTTATTTTTGGTCATAAATTGCACGTACATTTTAATTCACATAATCAAGATCTAGTGGGCCAGTTTTAATAATGTCATAAACGGAAAATAACAAATTACAAAACAAATTATTGGGCTTGGAAGAGATCACTGATAGTGTAAGGCCCTGGAAAGTGAGAGTTGCTTGTATAAGCCCACATCCGAGCAGCCATTTGTTTGTAAGCACTTTCTGTGAGATGGTAAGAGTCCCAAAACAAATATTCATTGGGTTTGTCACATAATTCAAATTGCTTCTCCCCTCTTTTTCCCCCACAACTGTACACCCCTCTAAATGGTCCACTGCCACAGCATGCTGATTTTCCTTCCTTCAAACCTGCATCAAATAAATGCCCACAAGTTTCAATTATTAATTTGCAAAGTCACAGCTTAGATTAAGGGGACTAAATGGAGAGTCAAAAGGGTAATTTAATCTTTCTTGTGCTAACATTAAAGACTTACCATATTTCAAGGGGTGGTTGATCATTTGAGTGAGATCAGCATTGAAATCATACAGAGAAAATTTGAAGCCCTTTAGCTGCTTCTCCAATTGTAAGAGAACCATAGATAGAGCTTGATTATGCAAACTTGCAAGGTATGAAAGTTCTTGTAAGCAACTACCATTTCTATCTGACTTAATTATTCTAGTGCCTGGAAGACAACCTAAGGGTGGCAAGTTCAAGAACGCAAATTTTCTAGCCCCTCTCTCATGTATTTCCTGCGAAGACCATTATAAATAAGAACCATGGATGAGACTTGCACCAAATATATATCGTCATCAAGTAAAAGAAAAAAGGAAAAATAATTAAAATCATAAAGCCATAATCAACGTGTTAGATTGTCTTGAATATCCATCTGAACCAGGTGCTAATGGAAATTTTCTTCAAAGTTTTGCGTATGATATTTAGAGTAGGCGGCAAAAAATAGTTGGCTTTCACTTAATTACATGATCACTAATAAATAATTGTATATGTATCAGTACATTATATATTCAAAACAATTATGGTCTAATCCTAATCATTAAGTTATATATAAAAGATATATAACATTTTCATATTCCAAAACTTACGATTAACTTTAATAGTTGTTTTGCTATCACTTATTTTGGTGAATCGTATATAGCGTATTAGTTTTTGGGACACTTATAGTCCTATATTATTAGGGCATTCTTATCATATCCTATCCCATAAAAATATATTAACAAAAAGGAAATTATAGGATCCTATGTACGAACCCCATGTGCCAAGCAGAAGTAGCTTCAAGCTGTAAAAGTGCCATAATCTATAACTCTATATTTTAGCATTTGAACATAGGTACAACTATGCAAGACTTACCTTGATGATATAAGTGAGGTTACCAATCACCATGCCAACATATTCTGATTGGGAGTAAGAGTTAAGAACATCTGAATGAGTCAAGAACGGGCTAAGGTAATCGTTAGCTCCGATACTAAACATGTAGACAGCCCTTGATAACAACATTTTAGCATCAGAATTGCCCAACTTGTGCCTCAACCAAGTCGCTACTTTCTTGAAGTGTCTTGCTTGTGTTTTGAGGGGTATTACCTGAAGAATTGATTTGACAAAGCCATTATGCTTAAAGACATAGTTAGTTCCTACTTGCCTAAGTTCACTGTAATAAAAAAAATAAAAAAATAACAAAAAGCAAAATAGGGAAAGAAAAGTAAATCCTCTAAAGTGAGATGAATTCAGGTAAAAAGTAAAGGAAAACATGAAATAGAGACATTTGAGATTATAAATTATTAATATAGTATCTTTAAGTAAGTTTGAAAACAAAAGGAAGAGAAAATAATAAAAGGAAGAGAAAATTAAAAGAAAGAGAAAATAATAAAAGTGTAAGTCAAGGTTATATCACTTTCATTTCTAATTCTATTTTTCTGATCGAATGTAATTTTCTCATACATTGCTGCCTTTCTGTCTTCTAAAGCGTAATCAATGCTATTGGTGTATAGATTTTACAAAAACCTTAGCAACATTGATATTTTATTTTGAACATTATTTTTTTGAAAAAAAAATCATAGAAATGTTTACCATAAAAGGATAGCTATATCATTTTCACAGAAACGTTTTCTATCCACAAAATCACCCATAAGGTTATCTCTATTTTATTCACCACTTCATATTAATCCAATTGGTTGGCCCATGAGTGCTTTAATGATTTTGGCCTTATTTGGTGTCATGGGTCCGAAGACTTATTCAGCCTGTACTGCTAGTTGTTGTTGTTTGAATCACAGGTGCACTTGATGTTTGACATATCGGTATCATCACATGAATGCACTTCGAGAAACTTGTGGACATAACATATTAGGTGCATCGACCCTATATTAAAATTAATAAAGCATTAATTCACTTAATCAATCAAGCTAACCATAGCCTTCCAATGCGAACGTGGTTTAATTTGCTAGCTATGCAGTCTATGCTTGGTGACATGATATATATTTGGTTAATTACTATACTAGTAACTTTTTCTCACCACATAAACAATCTTATTCGAAAGTGCCATTAAGCAAAAGCAGGCATAGAGCACTAATGTAAATGAAATAGAAGAGATATTTTCTGGTGCTCTTAGACTAACTAAGAAAAAATTCATGCTTTAAACCATTCAGTAATAAAAAGTTAACAATTGTATTAAAAATATAGTTAAAGCTAGTGAGAGATAATAATTGCATACAAAGCTAAAATGTTGTTGAGTATTAAATATAATAGACCACAAAACGTAGAGCACTGAAGAATTTTTTGAAATATTACTTACCGAACCTTCAAAAGTCTCAACAAGAGCACCTGCTCCACCAGAAGCAAAGTTCACTCCATTGTAGTACTGCGTATGACCAGGTTGTAGAAATGGTGGAACCAATGGCAGGTTCGCATATTCAGCTACAGAAATAAGGCATGACAAAGACAGATAAGCAAAGAAAGCTTATTTTAATAAGAGACAGAACATATGTTAGTTCAACCAAATTGGATTTTGTACAAGTAATTAACATGATGATGACATGAAGCATAAGATTTGCAAATCTTACCTATAAAATCTGATACCAACCGGCCATCAGAGAACCTCCCCGTGGGGAACTTGAAGTGGGTTTCCCCATAAGGCCAGAAATTCGCTTGGTCAAGTGTTGTGGTGTTGATGTAATTGTTGTTCCCTGCATCTAAGAATGAATCACCAAAAATGAAGAAGGGAATTACATGGTTGCTGCTTCTATATTCGGACTTGCTTCCGAGGGTTTGAGAGGCTAGAGCTAGAGAGAACGCAAGGGAGAAGATGCAGCCTGCTAGATTTGCCATGATGAACTTCATATATCCCACAAATCCGCTCCTGTCTTGTATGAAATATATGTCATATATATATATATATATATATAGCTGAGCCAAATATAAGTAATGACTTTGTTTCTATATGTGAGGACAATAACATAAGCTTTATTAATTTTTGGATTAGTCAACGCAATTTGATTGGAAGATATGTTACTTGATTCGCTATATTATAATAATGATGTGAACAAAATCAGCAACAATGACATAAAGAATTGAGAAATGGTTTTTTATCTCTGTGTAGGACATCAATGTATTAGAGACACTATGATTTTGTAATATTGATTGGTGTACATCATTGTGGCATTTAATTTTTTTTATTTCTTTCTTTAAATATCTTATTTTTAATATTTTCATTCGATGTTCAAATAATAAAATTCTAAAGAATATCTATGAATTTCCTACTTGACATGCATTCTAAGTTATACAATATAATAGAGTTATTCGTTATAAGCCATGAAAGAAAAGGACTAGTTGATTCCATTATCTTGTCTAATCAAATTGAACTGAAAAACTGATATATACGTTGATAAATGACATGTGTTCATTTTTATTCCACTCTCCTTTAGCAATTTAGGAGTGATTCAAGGTGCTATATAGGACCTGATGGCAATCATTAATGTTTGAATGTTTGGGGACGGTCCAGAAAGTGAAATGTTGTATGTGGAAGTCTCATGTGCTCGGAGGCTGAGCCATTTTGTTTGATTTTGAGCCCATCTCATCGTCATGTCATTATCCTTCAACTCTGACGCAAATTTTGTAAGTGAACTAAGAAAGAACGTGGCGCTGCCTTGTTGGACTCAAGCTCTTCACTTTAGTGCACAAAAGTTGGCAAGTTAATTTTGTGCAAAAAAAAAGCACTCTTTTTAAAAAAAAAAGTGTTGTGCAACTTGCGAGACGACACGGTATAGTAATTTGATTACTTTCACATTAATTTGAGATACACGGGAAGAAAATTTTGATTTTAGAGTGCAACATGCCTACTCAAATTTTTTTTTTTTTGATCAGTCAACTCAATCATGCTTTGTATTTTTTACATTCAGCATGTGATCAAATTAGAATATATATTTTTGTGTGTGTGTGTGTGATGAGATTTAGTTATGTCATTGAGTATTTTTCCAGGGTGACTTGAGGTTTCAAAGGCAAGAAAAAGTCAATGGAAAAAGAAAGTTGAATTGAGACGGCATTCATTCGAGTTTATTTAGAATTTTAGGCAGCATTAGTAATATACGTGATTGCAACAACAAAGTTAATTTCAAAAGAGTCTTAGTTAAATATTTACCGAAATGCGTCTTTGTTATAGCATATTTTAATATTAGTATGAAGATTATATAGGATCTTGACTTACATTTAAAAGGCATGATCCATGCCTTTAAATGACTCATGCCTTTAAATGACGACTGTATTAACTTTTTGTTTATATAGACTTCCGATTGATAGTCTAAATTTTAGGGTTACTGCTTTTTCTTTTGGTCCATAGGGTTACTTGTTTTTAACAAAAACATGTATCAACTTTTATTGTAATCATGGTAGTGAGAACCAAACTTGAATTCATGGTATGATGAGCCCGTTTCCAACCAAAGTTTTTACCTGAAGATAAGCTTATAGAACCATGGCCTGTAAGGCCCATTTCCTCAGTCCAAAAACTCGCATGTCCTAAGCTCAATCAACCGCAAGACCAACCTAAATTAATGTATTATCACTTTGACCCAAAATAATAATAATAATAATGTATTGACACACCTCAATCATAGTCAGGTTTACAATCGCATTCAACAGGTAAAATTTTTTCAAGGTTTTATTTATTTATTTAATTTTTCTCTTTTTTTCCTTGGGGTCATAGAGTACGAGCACGTAGAAACTCCAGTGTGATATACTTGTCAATCGTTTTCATTTAAATCACAAACCCCTTAGCCGCCCATGACAGAAGTTATCGAACAAAGAGAAGACCAACTCATCGCCTCTCACAAATTCCTTTTCGGTTCCTACTAAGTGTCAATGTATCAGACTTGGCTGTCCAATCTATTGGAGCAAAATCCAAATAATAATAATAACAACAATAGTATCACTCATTCAGTAAAAATTGATGAAATTTTTTACCGATACATTATATGTAATAAAATAGTATAACTCATATATCCATCTAAAAATTAATAGGTTTAATTATTTTACATATTTCTATAGTTTCACTCAATTTTTAATTTAATCTCTATAGTTTAAAAATTTATAATTAGGTCCTTATATTAAACAAAATTTTGTAATTAAATCCTTGAATGTAACACCATTAAAAAAAAAAATTTGTGACAATCCTATGATGTACCAAATGAGGCAAGTATATCATACACCTTATTCATCTAAACCGTTTAATTATATATAGAATGAAAATATATGGTTAAAAATAATATAGAGTACAATATAGCCAACTGAGTATGATGTATTTTAGGCAATTACCATAAATCAAAACAACCACCACCACCACCACCATCACACTCTCTACCACCACCATAAACCACACCACAACCACCACTACTACCACCACACTCAACGATTGAAACAGAAGCCAACAACAACAATAGCAAAAGCAGAAGCCAATGACAACAACAGAAGCAAAAACCAACAACAAAAGCATAAACAACAACGCAACGCAATAGCAACAACAGAAGCAGCAACGACAACAACAAAAGCAGAAACAACAACACAAAAGCAACAACAGAAGCAGCAATAACAATAGAAGCAGAAGCAGAAGCCAATGATAGCAACAACAACAAAAGCAAAAACAACAATGTAGAAACCAATAACAACACAAAAACAGAAGCCATTGAAGCAGAAACCAACAACAGCAAAGGAGTGTGGTGGTTTGGCGGTTTGGTTTTGGTGACTATGGTGGTTTGGGGTTTAGTTTGGGTGGTGGGTGGTTGGGGAGGGTGGATGGAGGACGTAGAAGGAGATAAAAATAGAATATTCATAGAATATTCTTTTTTTTTTTGTAATTACAGGAATCTGATTAAAAATTTTTATATAATATAGGGACCCAATTACAAATTTTTAAATTATAAAGACTAAATTGAAAATTAAGTGAAATTATAGGAACTTACAGAATAATTAAACCAAATTAATAAATATATCAAGTCATTATTTCTGTTAAATAAATTCTAACAATAATTTTGACTTTCTAACATTTTTCCCCCCAAAAAAAAATTCCAACTATCAGTCATGTATGTGCATAGACTCCCATGCTTTAAAACTCATAAACAAAATTCCTAAGTAGATAGTGAATATCAGTAGACATGTGACCCCTTGGTACAACGTTGAACATTACGTTATTTGTAACGTAAGTTCGAGGAGTCATTGATGAAAATACGAAAAAGAGAAAAACTGTTTGGAAACATATATGTGTCTACATTGTGTGGATCTATGTGGGGTACCAAACTGATGCTGCTGCATTTTTGTGACCTGACACATACGGCAATCACGAGAGTCTCCCTCATTGTATTTTTTTTGCTCATATTCTCAGTGCAAATGCTGCACATGAAGATGATTCTTCTCCCAAAGCACACTAGAGTCTATAATGATCCCCAAACACCATGGCGTTTATGTGTCTTTTGCTTATTTATTTATTTAATTGTGAGACCTTGTTGTGTCATTGTATGTGTGTCAAACTCTAACCAGTCCACTTATACTTCGTAACTTGGACACCCCTATTCCACAAAGGTAAAGTGTCAAATTATAAATTAAATAATTTAGGACATTTTTCTCGTTCTAATATCACTTAAAAATTTCTCGTTAGATGGCACCTAAATCAGTAATTTGATTGGTTTCCTAGGGCCACGTCATATGCACCACACAGCCCGAGCTAATGGCTCTCACATGAGACGGTAAATATTATTCAAAGCTGCAGTGGTGATTTCCATAGCAATGACCTAATAAACAAAGGTTGATTTTTTTTCCCCCCTAATTCTTTCTTTGTTGAAAGAGCGGATGATTTTACCATTAAGCTGTTTACCCTTTTACTTTTCTTTTCTTGTGACGTACCCCATTTTTTATTGGTTGCAATGACGTGCCTGGACAGTTGGACTCGATCATATGTGCTCCTTAGAGGATTCAACCTCGAAATTTTTTAAGTTTGAATCGCACATCACCAGTGGCTAGTTCATAATTTATCGCATAGACTAGCTCTCTAGTTGGAAATCTCAGTCATGCCACTATTTCCCTAAATATAGTATTGGAATAACTTAATCTTACCATCATTATTGTACTCCCACAAATATATATAGCCTTATACTTGCATTAAGGAGAAAGCAAATGGAAGGAAACATGATTTATGGTCGGAACTATTCGGAGAAAAAGAATGAAAAAGGTATAATATCTTCGCAAATCCTTGCAAACTTCAACTTTTAGTTTGCCAAAGTGAAGGATTGTTTAATTTTAACTTGCTTTGTAGTAGATGTACTTTTAAAACATGAGGAATGAACTTTAAACTCTACAAGAAGCCCAAAAAAAAAATCAGATTTGAGTGCAACTTAGAGTTTCCACAACCATAAATAAGTTAAAAACAACACCACAGGCACTCTACTAAAAAGTAACCAAAGCACAAAGCAAAACCATTCAGTGCAACACGAAATCATCCGCCAAAATAGGGTGAAAAACTGATAGCAACATAATCCAATTGTCATAATGAAAACAAATAAGTCAACAATTATATCAGCAGTCAAGACTGTATTATCACAGATCATATATAATATATAATCCTTATGAACATCAAACTGAAAATCCACCAAAACTTAAGGTCTCTAACAAGATAAAAGACACCTAAATACATATATAGTCCTATACTGCATTAGCCACAAGAGAATAAACTCCGCGCACTTGAGTTGTTTGCTTGTTCTAGCTCCATCACCAACTCGAACTATCATCATTCCTGAAATCAATACAAAATGGTTTAACAATAATAACCATAACCTAATTCCAGAAACATGCAGGGAGGGCATCACAAAGAAAATTATAGAACACTGAAGCAGAATGAAATTTACTTACTTGTAGCTTTTATTTACATAAACGGCAAAACTAAGAAGTTGCTCAGAAAACTCCATCTGCCATGGAAGGCAGCTCATCAAAGCTCCAAAGGTTCATTGGGTTTCCAACATCCTGAGTTGTGTCTACACCAAGAAAGGAATCCAATGAAGTATCATTCCAGCTCCCATCAAGATAAGGGGTGTCGAAGAACTTCAGCTGTGATTCAATATCTGCAAGTTCCTCAGATAGTGTCTTTGCAGAATCATCTTGCGAGGATACCACACCCTGAGTGTTAGGCTGCATGTTCTTCTTCTGATTAGCACCCTGAACAAATTGAGATTCGCCTTCCACAGGAGCAGAAAGCATGGATGAGATCTCGGGAGTCTTTGGGCCCTGCTCGCCCCATGAAAGTTCAGCATAATCAAATGAATTGCTTGAGTGATCTGAACTGAAATATGCAGTCACATCAGCAGATGCAGTTAGGGGTGTGAGCCCGAGTCCTTTTCCAGGGAAGGGCCCCATCTTAGCATACTGGTTAACAAGCGGTTTCTGTTCCATCTGATCCAAAGGACAGTAGCAGTCCCCCAGATTGTTACCAAAGTTGAACATCTGGTTATTCACTTTGGGCTTACCAGAGTTAATTTTTTCCTTCGGCAGCTGCTCCTCTGGACGTGCCTTAAAGTGTTTCTGGGGAACAGCCGGAGCCTCATCAGGAAAATTCACCTTGGCTTTCTTGCCACGAATCCTCCTCGCTTCAGCATCGTAAGCTCTTGCAGCTTCTTCAGCAGTGCTGAAGGTTCCAAGCCAGACGCGAACACCCTTTCTCGGGTCCCGGATCTCAGCCGCCCATTTCCCCCATGGGCGCTGACGGATTCCCCTATACTGATTCTTCCTCTTTCTCTTAGCAGACTTCTCAACTTGCCAACTTGGTTCCACAGATTTTACAGCGGTAGATCCTTCAATACAATTTGAAGTGAATGTAAATAGCAGGGCAAGGTCAATAGACATGCAGTATCATTAAAAAGAATGATATCATACTAAAAACAAAGGCAAGTATATTAAACAAATCCACAAGGTAAGAGGAAAATCAGCAACAATCTAAGATCTAATATGGACATATCTTAACGAAGGTTATGTGTTATTTATTTCAATAATAGAGATGGTTCCCATCAAATTAGATATACAATAGCAAAAGGTAAGTTGCAGTTAATGGTTATTAAGAAACATACAAAGCAGCATGATGAAATTAAACATCAACCATCTGAATTTCAATTTAAAGGATTATCAATTAGTGAGCAATCTAAAGCAGGTAATATTATTTGGCCCACCACACCTCATTATCAGAGAATAGCAATATTCAATGTAATGTCAAGCTTGGAACAACTCATGATCAATCAACAGAAAGACTATGAAAGTAATATATCAAGATCATCAAATATTGAAGTGACAGGTCAATAAATACGGAGACTGGTTCCATTATTATCAGATTGATCACTTAGAACCACAATTTTCAAACACAAAATCAATATCAAAAATCGAAGTCACATGCAAATGAATTGTTGTACTCGTGTATTGAATGATCATGATGAACTATGCACAAAACACCCAGCCAAAGCCACAGGAAGGAATAACCATACATGAAAATTTATTTTTTTGAAAAATAAAAAATAAATAAATCTCGTTGAGTAGAAGGGCAAAAATTCAACTTTCACCGAAAATCTTAACGATAAAATTCTGTTTAAGTTGATTAAATAAGCAATTAAAACCAGCTGCAATTGGATCTACAAAATCATCCCAACACTTAAAACCACTGATTAGAGAAAAAATAAAATACAAAAAGGTTGTTCCCCTCATTTTTTTTAATTAACCAGAAAAATAAAATCATTCCTGAACAGAACACCAAACATGCAATAAAGCCAAAAATTAAAATTAAAAAAAAAGGCTCCTTCAAAAGGCTGACAAGATCTACAAAAAAAGGACTGAAAAAAAAAATCCTGTGCCGCTAATAATCAACTCCATAAACAAAAACCATACAAGCAAAACAAAAGGAAATATCAGTTTAAACCCAGAAAAAAAAAAATGAAAATCATACTCACACACCACAGGCAAACAAAATTTTAATCTTAAAAATGGTTCTCCTAATTTTCAACAAAATAATAACAAAAAAGGAACAATCAACGCAAAATCATTCAGGGTAAATCATCAAGGGTTATAGTCAAATGCTTTCCAAAAAAAAAAAAAACAAAACCCATTATTTCTCAGAAATAATCAGTTTTGATACATGCACTAAAAAGACACCATTTTTCCACCAAGCCAACAAATGCATGTGAGAACCGAAACCAAAAATAATAATAATAATTAAAAAAAAAAAACAACAAATCCAAACATATTAGAGAAACAAAGAACTAAATGAGTTGATGATGAGAGAAAAAAAAAATTTATATACCAAGAGTTTTGAGCTGAGGCCTTGTGTTGGAAGTGAATGATCCAAAGTCCTTGACACCACCGACCAACAAGTCAACATCGTCATCCTCGTCCTCGTCGATGTCGGAATCATCCTTAAACTCCCTGAAATCAGCCTCAAAGTCATCCACCACCGCCTCGGCAGCCCCGCCCCTCCTCTTGCAGCCGGCGTAGCTCCGCTTCCTCAGGTTCGGCCACAGGATCTCCGGCGTCACGGGCCGTGACCGCCCCGCCGCGGAGGCGGAGCCCGCCGGAATGAAGTCGGAGATAATAGCACCTCCACACATGTTGTTTCTCTCTCTTACTTTCTCTCACTAAAAACTGAGCAGAAGAACTTTTGATTTGTTCAGGAAAAGGTTGAGACTTTCAGATACCCAATGGAAGGAAGAAACGAGGGTAAGGCTCAAGTTTTGTTTTTGTGTGGGTTGAAATGAGTGAATAGGAAATGGAGTTGTTGGTTGTGCAGGGCTTTTACATGGTTTTCTGAGCTTGGTGAGGTTTATAATATATGAGTTTTTTTTTTTTTTTTTATCGGCTTTGCTTTGATGCAATTTGGGTGGTGTGGTGTTACCGTTCTGCCCTTGGTGAAAGTCGAGATTTACCATGACAATGATTTAATTACCATGAGGTTTACAGTTTACTGGATTGGTCAGCTGACAGCAGGTGTACTACCTTATGCATGGATCACACGTGCATCACAGCTTCCATTTTAGCCCATATTTGGATTAAAGGAGCGGAATGAAATAGAATGGAAAATAAAGAAATTTTAATATAAATTTTATTATTTAGATTTAATAAAATTGAATGGAGTGAAATAAAAAAGGGAGGAATTTATTTTATTTAATATTAACTTATTTTTTTATTTTTTTCCTTCAAATTTGGGGGAATAGAATAAAATTATTATTTTATTATCTCAGCTATTACTAAAATTTTATTTTACCGTTTCATTTCATTTCAAATAATAAAATGAAACATTACTCCATTTTATTATTAAAATCTCTAAATAATAAAATGAAATAATTATATCACTCTAATCTATTTCATTCCACTTCATTTTTGTAAATTTTATTTCATTCCATTATTTATCATCAATCCAAACATACCCTAATTTATATGCATTATGCACATGCAATGACAAATTATATATTAAAAATGATAAGAGATGAACCACAATTTTGATCTCGAAAAGTTGTGTTATAATACATTTGTCGTTGGGGTAAACAAAAAAAAGTATTTTTGTCCTTTAATTTAACTATATTAGAGTAAAGATAAAATATTTATTTTGATTTTTAATAAAACAATTTTGAGAATAAACTAATTTCTCAATATTTGAAATTTATGGGTAGTTTCTTATTATTAAAAAAAATAAAATATATTAATTCCTTCACACATAAATTTTAAAAATTTTTTAATAGTATAGATCTATACAAATAAACTAATATATCCCTTTTTTTTAAATTGTGAGAGATTATCTATAAATTTTCAAATTTTAAGGAATTAATTTATCTCTCAAAACTTTTATCAAGAACCAAAATGAGCATTTTGACTAGAATAAAATAAGTACGATTTGATTTCCGAATTCAATGAAAAAATAACAATAGAAGAATTAAATTACTCTAATATGATTAAATTCAATGATCAAAATGAATGTATTTTCTATCTTAACAATGAAATCGTGGTTTTTCTCAAAAGTTAATTACAATTCTTATATTATTGAGTAATTTTTTATTAATTTTTATTTTTTTACAAAACTCATATTAGATTAAAAGTTCATATATTATAAATCATATCTATAAAACTTCATATTAATTTGAAATCATTTAATACAATTTTTTATAAAATATCAGAATTAACATAATAAATACTTTTTAAATATATATAATTAAGAACCATTTGATGAAATTTTTATTGATATCCAATTTTTTTTGAAAAAAATTGATACAAATAATCAACATGAATTATAATCCAATCTATTCTATAAAAAGTTATTAAATGTGTTAATGTACTCAATTTGAGTCGAAATTAACTTAATAGGTTAGTTTTTTATGTATTGTCTTGGTTTTTAATTTTGATTTTTTTGGTTAATAATCACTCTTAAATATTTTTATGCGTGTGATGCGATGAAATGTATTGGAATTTTGAAATGAGATGAATCTTCTTTTTTATTGAACTTTTTTAAGGTGTGAAAGAGAAAGAGAATACATGTTATGTTGTAGGCCTCTGAGAAAAAAAATCAGGTGATATTTGTTACAGAATTTTTTTTTTTTTAAAGTATTTAAGTATTCCTCACATTGTAAGAGTGTTTCATGTGTAAATTATGTAAGTTAGGATAATGAATAACCAAAAATATTGTCATCTTAAATTTAAGCCAACTTATATTGCACCTAAGCTATTGATATTATTTTTGTGTTAAAAAAACTATTGCTATTATTTTTTCAAGATGAAATGTTCATTGTATTATGGATTATATGTGCGTAAGGGTAGAATTAGAATAAATAATTGAGAAATGTTATTTGAATATTCAAAATAAACATCTCATAAATATAATGAGACATGAACTATTAAGTGGTGGTATATGGTTGAAAGAAAAAAGTAAGAGTTTGCGTCCTTCTCTATTTATTATATCTATGAAATTTCAGTCTAAATAATATTTATCTAATGAATTCAAAAACAAATTAATGGCATATTTTGAAAAAGACAATTAAGAGCTTATGATAATGTTGAAAAAGAAAGTTAAGAGCTTACGATACCTGAATACTAGTATAGAGGTGACCTTCAACCTGCTATTTCGGTATGAAAGTAGTCTTACATTCACCACATTATGGATAAAAAATAACTTTGGACAATTTTGTAATCTAACCCTCCGACGAACTATGGTTATAAAGCTGGTTAAAGTTGTTTTTATTGTTTCCTTAAATGTCTTTTACTTAAATGGTGCCCCATTAATTAGGGAATCTGCTATTAAGATGGTATAAAATTGTGATCATATAGAAGGCTTTTTCATCGAATTCATTGCAAAATCTCTCCCCTCCACCCAAAAGAAGGAAAACATTTATTAATCCTTATCCTTTTATCATAAATTTGAACATTACTTAATTAGAGTTTGTTACAAATTACGCAAGCGTAAAAATGCTCGAATTTTAATAATATAAATTGTAACGAAAATGTAAGTTATGTTAATTTTATAAATTAAATTTATAATATTTTATTGCATGTAATCAATGAAAGAAATATACATATATGCACTTGAGCAGTTTATTGTATAACGCTGCTTAATTTATCTTTTTTTCTTCAGGAATCAATTAATGCACTTTTTGTCAGTAAAAAATAACCGCATTTTTTGTTTGTAAAATTAATTAAACCAGTTTTTTTTTTCAAAAGGGGCCATTTAATATCCTATTAAAACTCCATCGGTTTCATATTTTTTTTATTCTTTAAGGAGAAAAAAATTAAAAGAAAATATGTGCATTTAATGGACTATAGATTTTTTTTTCTTTGGGTACAAATAGTCTAGATACTTCTAAAATTATAATTTAATATTTTATTTCCATTAAAAAAAGGATCATTACAATTTTTTTTTCAAAAAAATCCAACACATTCATTTTCCTAATTGAACCCTAATATCTTCCTTAAATTTGCCCTTTTCATTTGATTGGAGAATTAGCATTGGGGTATATAACTTTAACTGAGAGGAGTGAGGCAATGTTCTTCTCATAGTTAATGCTAGCCTGGGATGAAATAATTCACAAGGGGTGTGCTAGAGTCGGGTTGAGTTAAGTTTAGGAGAAAAAACATTCAAACCAATTAAATTGGCTACGATTGGATTGGGTTGGATTTCGACTTTTTTACTTCTCAACCTGAACCAATTCAACCCGAACACTTTTGGATTGAATCGGGTCAGATATTCGAGTTGGTGGTTTACTTTCATTTTTAAAAAAAAAAATTGGGGCCTTGGGGACAGGACATATCAGGACCCATTTTTGTGACATTTTAAAACCTTTAACATTGATAAAACTAAAATCACATCAACATAGCAACAATGATAAAAGTAAAAATCACCAACTCAGTTTCAGCTCAGAATAAACACTAATAGAAGAAAAAATCATAGATTGAATCTTAGGTCAAAATCTAACATATACTGACTAATGGGGGCTTCGCGACAGCGGAGGCTTCGTGGAATTGGAGGCTTTGCGGGAGAGTTCTTCACTGTTGAGTGAGGCCTTCTTCTTTGTAGCGGCAAATTGGAGGTGGCTTCCTTCTCGCTGTCGCAATGGTGGAGGATGCTATCTGGGCTAATGGAGGTCGCTTCCTTCTCAACTTCTTCGCTACAGTGGCTTCCTTGTTCTCGACGTCGGTGGCTTCCTTCTTGACTTCTTTGCTGTCGCGGCAGTGACTTCCTTCTCTTTTTCTTCCTGTTGCGGTGGTGGCTTCCTTCGTGCACTCACGTAGACTATGGCTTTCAACGGACCAGCGACAACACGGGAGGCGACTAAGGGAAAGGGAAAAGTCGAAGAAGGGAAGGGAGGATAAAGGGGAGGGATAACGTTGTGGATGGGTAAGGGGAGGAAAAGAAACCAACACTCTAACCTACATAGTACAAAATATGTCATTAACAATTAAAATAAAATAAATAAAATTAAAAAAAGAAAAGAAAAGGGAGTTCGGGTAGTCGGGCGAGGTAATGGGTTTAATTTTTAAACTCGTTACCTAAACCAAACACTAGGCAGGTTAATCAAGTTTTACCCGAGCAAACTTGATTACCCGACCAAAACCGAATTTTTGTACACGGGTCGAGTCGGGTTGTTCGGGTTCACCGATAAACCTGCCCCCGTACACACCCCTATAATCCACAATTATACCTTTCTTTTAGGTTCTTCTTTTTTAAGTAAGGAAAAAAGTTTAAATATATTTTTATATTTTTATTTTTATTTTTTTAATATTATATTTTTGATCTCTTATTATATTATTCTAAATTTGGTTTCAATAATTATTTTAAAATATGTATTTAGTCCATACAAATATTGAAGATTTTGTTTTAGATTTTATATATATTTTAATAATTTTATTTTAGTCCTTATAAATATTATAAAAAATAAAAAAAATTTAAACGGGCTAAAATTAAAATGACTTATATTTATAAAGATTAAAAATATATTTAAACCGAAAAAAAATTATAACTTAATTTTCGTTTACAAAAGTATAAAATATTTGAAGGAAGTATCTACTAAAATGAAGTGCATTTTAGGCAATACATATTTAAATTAGTAGTTGTCACATGTAAATATATATTTTAGAATTTTTTTTTTGACATTCTTTAATTTATACAATCTTAGGCATATTATAATTATTGATTGATATGAGCATCTATAGTAAATTGTACCTTCCAAAATTCTCGATAAGGAGCTATAATTGATATCCTCTATGATGTGGCTATGATCTTGTATTAATGCCCTTGAATTTTCATTTTGAATGCTACATACTAATAAATTTTATAATAATAATATTTATGCTTTTTAATATTTTGCTTTAAGTTTAATTGGTATATATTGACAGTGTAAAATAGTTTTATACTGTCAACCAATAGAAATAGGAGAAAATGAGAAATCATGGTTAGTCCCTCACTATAATGGATAGTTATTTGTATGAGTTGGCACTTTCTACTATTTCTATTGGCTGACTGTCAGTGCATTTAAATTAAATTCTTTTGCTTTAGAGTATTGGTTAATAAATCAAAACAGAAATTATTGAATTGCAATTGAAAGTGTTTAATATCTAAAAAATATGATGAAAGGTAATAAAACTTCCCGACGCGGCATTAAGTGTGCACATTAATAAAACCCTTTTTTTTTTTACGAGATGCATATTAATAAAATCTTAATATTTATTATAAGTTTTATCTTCATAAATTAACAAATTGAATAATTTTCTTAATTATTCAATATAAAATCAGGATTGCTTGTTACATTTACATGAAGCCACTTGCATAGTATTAAAATGCAAACCTTTTAGTTTAAGGAAAAAGTTTAATTTACACGGATAAACTTTACGTGGTATGTAATTTAGTTTCTAAACTTAAAATATATTCAACATGATTATTGAGGTTTTTAACTTGTGCGAAATGGTGCTTCATAATTAACATCTATAGTGAATATGACGAAAAGTGTCATGTGCTAATCATTACTACGTTATAATCTCTGTTTCTATGTGACTAACTTGTGGTAATTTTCGTAAGAATTTGGATATATAGACTGTAGTCATAATTAAGGACCATTTCCTACATGCAGTGAAATTTGAGAATCATCTTCCGGCTTTTTTAGAATTTAAGGTCGAAACTACATATATATTGAAGTACATAATTATGATAATTTCACCTTAGATTTTTTATAAGGTTAAATATTGAAGTAAGATTATTTTTCTTACTTCCATTAAAAAAAGTCATATAGAGCTTGCAAATTGTAAACCAAATGGGCTAAGTTAACTCTTTTTGCTTCAATCCAATACATTGTGAGTTCTCTGCGTAGGATAGGGAGTAAACCCAGCGTGCATTGAAAATCTTGTAATAAATCTCTTGCAAGTTTTAAGTACTTTCTGTAATTTTTATGAATAGAGAGTTAATGTAGTTTGGGTCAAAGGATTTGATTCTCATTTCTTTATTTTCTCTTTTCTGCCCTTCTAACCTGTCTAGAAGCTCTTAAGTAAATAATAATAATAATATAAAGGCTTTAGAAATAAGTGAACTTAACTCAACTCCAAAAATTAATTTATAAGAAGAAAATTATCTAAATACTTATAAAAGTTATCTACTTGATATCTTTAACCGATATGGAACTCTTTTTTTTCGATAAATAACGAAGCTCATACTCACCAAAAGATGAGGAGCAAAACAAGTTCCAAAAAAATATTCAAAACAAAACAAGGTACATAAGAGACGAAATAAAAAAACTAAACTAGAAACCCAGAAAAATGCTCAAACAAACACTAAAAGAAGTTATAAGTAACACCTCATATAAGTAAAATCACAATCTCCAAGCCACCACCAAATCCACAAACATGATCACCAACCAATAGATCAAGAGATATAAGCAAAAGGTCAATTATCTCCTATCAAATTCAAACTAAAACTTGCATTTTTTATTTATAGGTAACAAACACTACAATCCACTAAACCAGTGGGGAGCAAAATGACAATGGAGAAAGCATTACCATGTTCAAACAATAAACAGGAACCAAAAAATATGGAAACTACAAAACATAATCAAAAAAACCAACTACCATCATAGTAGTTACTCCTAAAGGCCGCACATCATAGAGAGAAAATTGGATCAAACATAGCCATGGCCACGCAGCACACCAGAAGAAAAACATCGCCATTGACACAGCAACATCCTAGAACTTGAAGACTAACTTGACATGATATTCTCCCTGGCTGCAATTCCATCCCTTCCCTTCGTTTGATCATATTCGAACTCAGAGACCACTCTTCACTTCAAACTCCTTTATTAATCCATCTCCAGTTCCTCAAAGCTGATGGGGATTGGGTTGAAGCTCTTCCACCATGCAATTTTTATTTGACATCCAAGCCTTGAGCCAAAAACCCCATCTCATCTTAATCAGCCTCTTCACTAACTCCCAATTTGGTTTAAAATTTTCAAACATAATCCTGTTTTTAATATTTCACACAGTCCAAACTACCACACAAAAGAGAGAAGACCACATCTTTTTCTCCAAACCAGTTAAATAGAGCCCACATCAAGCTTGAAAAAACTCAAGAGAATCCTTTGGGCAACACCATGCCATCTCCCACTAACCAAGACAATCAGCCCATAAATTCCAAGAAAAATCACAAAGAAAAAGAACATGAGAGATGGACTCCATAGATGAATGACAGAACAGGCATATTACATTTTTTTTTGTAGTATATATATACTTGAGAGTTTAATTTTAGAAAGTATTTTTTTTATTTGGATCTTTCTAAATATTGCATTCAATAGACATGTCAAATCAACAATTTATACAAGTGAAATTATGAAAATAATTTTTTTTAAAAAAGAAAAAGTTAGCCACGGTTAAACTATTATAATATCTCAAAATTTAGCTACAGTTTAACTCAGATTCCATTATCATTTTCTACTTTTATGTTGAGTTATTAGCTTTGGTGGTTATCGTGGTGAATCAGTATTGTAATCATCGCTAAAATAACAAAGAATGTGGCTAAAATATTTGCAACACCCTTGTTAGTCATGGTTTCAAGGACAACGGCTAAATTTTTTAACCACGGTTTTTGCTTCATTAGCCACAGTTTTAACCATGGCTAAACTCCACCCTTTTTATAGTGTAACTCAATTTCAAAAATTAATTTATTGAAGAGATATCCATTTTATTGTCGACCATTTTTCGATTGGTCAAAAGAAATGTTGTCTAGGTTGCAATGAAAATAAAAGACCCACTAATAAACATCTGATTATCCAAAAAATCTCACTACCGAAACCAATTGACGTGAAAAATTGCATAAAAACATCGCATTGGGAATTTTGGCTAGGGCTAAGTTTAGAAATGAGAAAATTAAAAAAGGTAAACACCCCTTTTAATTGAATATCAAAAAAATATATGCTACCTCATTTTTAGAAGCAAGCACATGTTACTTTCGATTAGATTCAGCATTTTGGTGGGCATAGTCATTAATTGCGGTGAATTATCTGGGTTTCACATGTGACTTCACTCGTCAAAGCATTTTCCTACTTCTTATACCTAAACCTAACTTGGTAGAAGATGGTGTTTTTCACCTGATTTGACTGGAAAAGGCAAAGGTACATGTGGGTGCAGCTAACGTTCGTTGACCTTTAAGAGTTTCACTTCACAAAAAAGAAATAATTTTCGGACATCATTTTCTTCACGTCATTCTTTTATTTTACATTTTTTTAAATACAAGAGTGCGTATTATAATACATGTTTTTTCTATTTTATTACAGGAAAAAATAAATAAAAAAATAATTAATGCAACGTGTATAATATAAAAATAATAATTTGTTGTCGTCCTATTTTTTATTTGTATTTTAAAGATATTATAAAGAAAATGTTAGAAAATTTTTTCACTATTTACTGTACATAATCTCAAAAAAAAAAAAAGAATACAAATAAAACAACATTCTTATAATTATAATTCAAAACGCATCAATTAAAAAAAACCAAACATTTTCTAATATTTTTTGTTTCACAAAGAGTCCCCACACCCTAAACCCGTTTTCATATATTGCAACAGTGTTTTTCTTGTTCAACTTTGCATGGTCCAATGTGTGTTGCTGTTCTAACAACCTAACACATGGAGTTGCTCTTCTTCTTTTGCTAGTTTATTTTTACTTTGATGGCTTTTCAGTCCCAAGATGCCTAGAAGTTTTAACGAAAGACACATAAATCTAAAGTCCAAAGATTTATTCCATACTAAAATTATATATTACCCATACAATGAATAACCACGTTATAAGATGTCTGTCAATTTAACTATCAATTTCTTTTATTTTACTTCATATATTTGAAATTTGTTCTAAATAGACACATGTCAAGAGGTCAAAAAGAAGGCACGGTACCTTGGAATTACATACGACGCATATTGCATAAAACATATAAGAAATTAAATACCAAAGTTTAGGACATAAGAAATCTCTTTTTTAATTTGAAAAAAAAAAAAAGAACTCAGAGTGCTTGAATTTATTTGTTTTGCATAAAGTTCACTTTTAACAACTATATATTTTTTAAATCTTGTTAATAGCATAGTAGTTGCATTGATAATTTTACATACTTTTGAAGAGCATTTGAAGTTTAATTTACCAATTCTATCAAATAGAAATATTAGGTTCTGCCAACAAAGGTTGACTCATCCCGTCAATCTTCTATTCATACATCATTATAATTTAAGTTCAATTCCTAAGCTTTTCTGTTGGTAGGCAGTTTAATTATAAATACCTCTATAAATGCTTAATAAACCCAAAGGTATGTTATAACTTTAAATTGGAACAACTAAACTTTAAATATAATAAATACAAATATTAGGGTCTAAGAATGTTAGTTTCATCTAAATTGAGTTAGCATTTAGTTCACCTATTTTGTAACCATGCATGAAGAGGAATTTCAACTACTGAAAGAGGCACTAATGCCATTTATGAAACTCAAATTTCATCTCAGTTACTAGTTTTTAATTTACTTGTCTTGATACCATTAATTAGATCAAAGGATCTATTATAAACCATTTCTCTCAAAAGTTTAAGCTATTGAGTAAAAAGCACATGAATAGTTTTATATCTTAACATACCCTCTTGTATAAAAGTCTCTTTGGGCTTGAAACATGGACAATGCACATACGCATCCTACTTTGTGCTAAAATTTAACTCTTAATTAAAAAATGGGGGCAAATAGGAATCAAACTCTAGACCACTTGTCATAAAAATTTTAATATTATATCATGAATAATCTCTCCTAATTTAAAGTATTGGATAGAGATAGATAAATAATTTTATACCTTAACAGTACCAATAAACAACTTAAATTTTGTGCTACTTGTTGTCGGAAGAAGAATTGTTACTAACACTAATTGAACTCATATGACATTTGTTAGACACAAGTCAATCTGGCTAATATATAGATTTGGCCTTCATCCATGGAAACGTATATTTTTGTGGTTTTTAAGGTATGCACGCTTAAAGAAACATTTACTATCTTTTAGTTAGCAATCCAATTATTGAAAAAAAAATTAAGCTATTAAATATATCTCGAATGTTTTAGTTATCTTTATTCTATTATAATACTTAAATAAATCCTTATCTTTTTAAAATTTTCCAACATCCTTATAATTCAACTAAGTTTTCAATTGACTTCTTATTAATTATAAAATTTTATAATTGAGGTCTTGAAACTTATAATAGCAACACTAAATGACTTACATATTGACATTGCAAACACCTAGATAAGAATAAATTTAAAATTATACAGAAAACCTCTAGACGAGTAAAACCTGCCGAATACATATGTAACTTTAGCTGGACAAGTAAAAGGCAAAATGCATTTGTGTAAAATACCAACAAGAAGGGTATATGTGCGTAAAATCTGCGAAAAGCACAGGGTGATCTGGGAATACAACTTCCCTCATACAGTGCCATAGGGTGCGTTTAGATAATTTTTTTTTTAAAATAACCATATTTTAAAAAAATATTATTTTTAATTTTTTTAACTATATACATATATAAAATTTAAATTTAAAAATTATTTTTTAAAAAACTAAAACAATCACATACATAATTTTGGATTCTTCACGTTTTCGTCCATGGTGAATTGGATTTGGAGCATACTTAAAACAATCTTTTTTTACAAAAAAAAAAAATTCAAAGAAACTGTGGTAAAAGAAATGTAATTATGTGCCATAAAAAAAGTGACTGAACATTTTTCCCCGAACAACAATTCAACAAACATGAATTGTTAGCTGCGTCGCGTCCCCTGTTTTGTTGTAATAAGACTGGAATATTATAACACAATTGATTATTAATAATAAATTAAAATGTCAAAAAGGTTCGCAAAGCTAGAGCCTATAGTGCATGCACCAAACTAGTATATACCCTAAGAATAAGAGATAAATAATAGAGTTAGAAAAACGACAAATCCAAAACCTGCATTTGGAGAAAGGTGCGGGGCCCAGCGGGTGGATATGGGACCTACCTTGCATGACGAGTATGCGAGAGATTTTCTACATAAAAGAGCATTATATCAAGGTTGTGTTTAAGGTTAATACATATTTTAATAAATTAAAAAATCATTAAATAAAATGTAAATATTAATTTATTGCCATAAATATTATAAAGTAATGATTATTGTATAGCTTATAATTTAAATACTTAATGAGTATTATCAAATTTAAATAATTAATATATATTTTAAAGATACACATTAAGAAAAATTATTAATTGTCTTACTAATATGAAAATAGATGTCGACACTGCATGATGCTGAACATTGTTAAATTAAAAATTAAATATTATAAAATGTATATATTATTAAATTAAATATTATGTACCAAAAAAATATTATCAAACTAATCTACGTGATATTTTAAAATTTATAAAAAAATAGAGATGGTTCAATTCACGAGGCTCACCACTCTTCAACAGTACTGTCGAGCCACGCGGTTGTACTAAATGATATTTTGTGTGCCACGTAGTGAATTGTCAGTTTGACGTGCCAGTCTAAGAATTTGTTTTTTTTTTAATCCAGTATGTACACATCATAGGGATATTAGTCATACGAATACTACCAGAAATAAGCAAATTCCATACTGCTAAATCGGTCGCAAAACGTAACAAAATCGGTTACAAAAGGAATTATTGACCGATTTCTATTCGACTTCTCTCGATCATAATTTCGTAGGTTGAAAAAATTTTGTTGATCGATTTTATTGGTCAATAATATTTGTGATTGATTTTTGAACTGATTTTTTCATTAAATATCAGTTATAAGTAAGGCATAAAATTGATTATTTTTCTTGAATTTTGACCCACAAAATTGGTCACAAATAACGATCCGAATATATTTGTAAATAATTTTGTGATGCATGATTTTCAAAAAAATTAGTTACAAAAAGGATAAAAATTTGGTCATTTTTCATGAATTTTGACCAACAAAATTAATTACAAATAATGGTTAAAAGTTATTGTAACCAATTTTATGACGAGCAGTTTTCAAAAAAAATTGATCACAAAAAACAAAAAAGTGGTCACTTTTTCTCGAATTTTGACGGAAAAAAATGGTCACAAATTTAGTCACAAAATATTTTTAAATAGATGGTTAGAAATTCAATCATAATTTTGTGACTATTTTTTTGGTCATAATTGCAAACGAATCCAATTAATAAAATTTTTTATTTGGTCACAAAATTAATCACTATTTTTAAATATATGGTTAGAAATTCAATCATTAATTTGTGACTACATTTTTTATCACTATTTTATGTAGTAGTTTTTTTCCCACAAAATAATTTTTATAAATATATTTTCAAAACCTACCAGAAAAATTGAAATTTTTTGTTCAATTATCATCAAAAGATAATCTAATAATCAATATTAGCATAAGCATCATTGCTCTCAAAATATAACCCAATGGTCATAATCAATATCAACATCATTAACAAAAGAAAGAAAGAAAGAAAGAAAGAAAGAGACATAAATCCTAATTACGAAACAACTCATAGTTAATAGTAGCATTAGCATTGTCACTGAAAGAGAAGTAAAATCTAAAAATCTTCATAATCAAAATTAGCATCATTATCATCTTCATTTACATAGGCAAAGGCATCTGATGGAGGATGTGAAGTAGAAGTAAATTGTTCAAACTTGAGAGACAATTCCTCTACCTTATGTTTAGTATTTTGCAGCTTTGCTTCTGTATTTTGAAGCCTTTGTTGAGCTCGCTCTTTCTCTAGCTGCTATTTTCTAACTTGAGCTCGTAGTTCAAATATTACAGCATCAATTAAAGTTTTTAACTACTCTTGAATTTTTGGAGTGTCAATCAATGATCTCATCTGCATGGATGAGTAACTAGAGGCATGATAACCAGCAACTACTGTGGACTCTAGTCCAAGTCCATAAACACATCCTTTATTCTTTCCACTAACAGTCTTAATCCATAAATCTAACTTTGACTCTGTAGCTGATTGTTGAACCTCATAAGACCCCTCAACAACATTATTACTAGAATGTAACTCCTGTGATGCAAAATCAAATGTCAGCTGTAAAAAAACAACATATACAACTTATAACAATGGCAATATACAAATATTCAAGTTAAAATATCTAACAATCAAACAATACATTTAATGATAAGTTATTACAATTCTACCAAACTAGAACAGTTATAACATCAACTAAACATGCCAATTACTTTATCGCACATGAGATCTTAGTCTAACATTTATGTCCAATTTAAAGAGTATTTTGTTTCACATCTTCCGGGAATTTCCCATGTTACCAACATATTTGACTTGTTATCAGCTCCCGCAACTATAATTATAAACTATTTTAGCAAAATAACTATCTTAACTCATAAGATTCTACCATATGCGCAAGTTATCATAAAATAAAGAAAGCAACTTTAAGTACCACAGAGTATGTACTACTTATCAGAATATGCATCATAAAAACTATAGTTTGAAAGTACTATACAAAGAGAATCAGGATGAATGGGCAAGCATACAAAATTGGATCAAGCAACTAAAGTACGAAGACCATCTCTTTTAACAGAAAATTCACTTCAATGCCAATATACATATTTGAAACCTCAATTTCAAGACCTAACTTACAGCAATGTGTTAGCTTTTCATCAACCCAAGCTTTACTCTTCTCGTTGAAATGAGTATGCTTGAACAATTCTTGTATAGTTGGAACTACACCAGTCTCCTTAATTTGCCTTGTTCAAAATAGTAATTACCAATTAATACAATCAAAACATTAATTAACATTAATAATAGAATTTGAAAAAATAAACTAAAAAAGTATTTACTATATTTTGCTTGTGTTGTGAAACTGTGATAGAACCACAAGTATGACATGCAGATCCAAAACCACCACAATCTGAAGCATAATTTCTTTTAGCTTTTGTAGATTTCACTTGAAACTTATTGCTTCTCCAATGAGTGCACAATCCATCCCATACTTCATCTCTTGTCCATGGTGGTTTTCCATTATGTTTATGAGCATCGTATGTGACTATCTTTCTTAAAATCAAAGGCTTCCCTCTAATCTTTCTTCCTGACATAGTCAATAATTAGGACAAATGTGACTATCACTTTCAATCAAGGAAACAAGTGTGGGACATGAGTTATAAAAACTTATCATGTGTGCATAACATAATAAGTAGTGTTAAAGGTGCAAAGAAAGTGACAAATGCAAAATAAGATACAAGCCAACAAGAAAATCAATAGACTACTACCCCCTCTTGTATATTGTTGTATACCAAAACTCATAAAGATTATTTTGTATCACTTTCTTGCACATAAGTACTAAATTCCTACACAAAGCCTATAAATACGTGGATTTCAAAATGTAAACCAGTTATTTCTATGAATAGTTAGAGTGATATAACATTATACCAAAATTTTTATGAATTGGAATCTCTACATCTTCTTTATTTTCAATTGTGATTAAGGTGACCGTACGATTAAATATGTCTATATTGGACCCATTGGTAGCAATGATAATACAAAGGAATAGAACTTGGTTAATTCCTGGAATCGTGACCTATGACTTCCACTTTATGGGACATGGGTGATACAGTTATATCCATAAGATTTTTTTATTCAATAAATTTTGAGACAAAGACAAAACAAGTTCTAACAGAATTAAAATATTTATTTAAATCAATGAAATTTTGTATGTTGTTTACAAGAAGGTAGATAAAACTGAATATTGGACATGATATATATTTATATATAATGTATGTGTGATTAACATGGAGGACCAAAGTCATTGAAAGATAAATCTCAAACAAAGCTAATTCCTATTTTGTCTTTTAGTGCAATTCACGATTTGCATCTTTTAGCGCAATTCATCATAGAAATAATTCATGTGAATTGGGCTTTTCCTTGAAACCACAAGTAGCAACCCCAATAATCAAGAACAAAAGGCAATCATATCCACTAATGAGAAAAGACTTACCAAGAATCAAAAGATTGCAATGAGGGAGTTTTCTAGTAAGGGCGCGACACAAGATTGGCGGAATACTAGAGGGTGTGAGTTTGACACTATGAGGTTCGAGGGCATGAGGAGTGGGGCTGCGCAGAAATTTTGTAAGGAAAAAGTGAAATAGGTTTTGGTGTTATGTTAAGAGTGTTTATGTGAAAATAATAAAAAAATAATAATAAGAGTTTAATTTTGATATAGTGCTTATTTAAATGCCATTAAAAAAAATCTTTTTTGTAATAAAACAAGTACTTTTGGTGTTTTTAATATGTTTGGATAAATTTTTTTTTGTAAAAATAGAATCACTATAGAAAAACATAAAAAGATCTTTTTTGAGAATCTACTATTTTTATCTTCTAGAAAAAAATCTTTTTTTATAATATAAAAAAGATATTTAAGAATAAAAGAAGATATTTTAATATTATACCCAAACATAAATTAATTTTACACTCAAATAGAAAGTAACTTTTAATTTTTTAAGAGATCTTAAAAAAAAGATAATTTTAAAAAATATTTTTTCTAAGAAGTTCATCCAAACGAGTCCATATTAATAATGTAAAATTTTTTTACACTATCATCCAACCATATATTTGCCACATCAGTAAATAGATTTGACTTTTACATATATTATTTCAAAAGTCATATATATAGGAAGATTTGATCACATGAGAGTGTAAAAAGGTTGTATAATATTAGTATATTAAAATTAAATCCAATAAAAAAATTTTAAATTATATATTTTAAATTATTATTATATAAAATACCAGTAATATTATAGTAAATAAATAAATAATATTTAATAAAATAATTGTAAAAGAGATCAATTTGTATACACCGACAGTGTAACATAACTTTATACTGTTAGCCAGTAGAAATGATAGATGCTTCTTCCCCTTATACAATGGTCTTGGATTCGAGTCTTGGGTATAGAGTAATTGGTATTGAGAGAGTCGTGCCTCTTATATAGGATCTCAAATACTCAAACAGAACTGTCTCCAGTAGAAGATATATGCATGTGGTTTCATCTTAAAAGAATAAAAATAAAAAAATAGTTGCAAAGAATACAAACCATGTCATTTTCAAACAATATCTTATAAGTTTTCAAAATTTATAGTGTATCCTCTTTTTCAGACACATGTCTATTAAATAATAATATAAAGTTATTTTATATTATTAGTGTATAAAATAATCTAGGCATATAAAGTCAAAAAAATACATATACAAATTACTCCAAAAGAAATTTAGACAAATAGCTATTATATTAAAAATATAAGTCATTTATCATATTTTCAAATATTATAATTATATTAATTTATTTTAAGTTCAAAAAAATTTGATTAAATATTTTTTTACTTAAATATTTTAGTTATAATTTTAATAATATATAAATTAATATATATATATATATATATATTAAATCTTTATTTATCAAATATAAATTATAGTCATAAATATTTAATTCATATATTATGTGCATTAAATATTTTATAAATTTAGGAACTGAATTATGAACTTTTAAAGTATAGGAACCTTAATGAATTTTTCCAAAAAATTTAGGAATTAATAGATTAATTTAATCTATAAAAAAAATAACACAATTAAATTTGTGACCATAGCATCGATTAGAATATAAATATTTTATACAAATAAAAATTCTTTTGACTGATCTTTCGGTCACCAGAAATAAAATATTAATGAAAAATAAGAAATTATTTTTGACCAACCAAGTGGTCATAAATATATTTTCCTAAACTATAAACCTTCTAAATAACTCTAACTTTTCTAACCCGTTTTGTGACCAATTTATAAATTGTATGATTTGTTGGCCAAAATATTGGTCACAAAAATAAATAAATAAAATATTAAATTTGTGATTGTATAATCAGTTAGAAGATAATTATTGTTATAATAATGAATATTTTCTGACTGCAATTTTGGTCACCATTTTTCTAACCAATAAATTGGTCACAAATATATTCCCTCCACTCATCTTCAATTTCCCTCTAATTTGTGCCAAATTTTCTGACCCAATTTATGATTGGTATATATTTTATAAAAAAATTTGCAATTTACTAATTGATTTTCTAATTGATTTGTTGTCCATCATAATTTTTTTCTTCACCTATGATAATTGATTTCAGTTACAAAGTCAATCACAAATTTTTGACCGAAATATTGGTTACAAAAAATAAATAAATAAATAAAATATTAAATTTGTGACCCCATAATTGGTTAGAATATTATTTTTTTATTTTTTTATCAAAGAAAAATAATATAATTTTCTTTATAATAATGAATATTTTTTTTACCAAAATTTCAGTCACAATTTGTTCTGACCAACAAATCGATCATAAATATATTTCTCTCCACTCCCACTTACCTTCCCTCCAAATGGTGCCAAATTTGCTAACCAAATTTTTGACTAATATACTTTTGGTCATAAATTTACATACTTTACTAACCGATTTTTTTATCGATATGATCTCAGTTATAATTTTTTTCTCTTATTCTATGATGATTGCCTTTGGTCACAAATTCAGTCATAAATTTATGACCGAAATATTGGTTACAAAAAAATAAATAAAAGTATTAAGTTTGTGACCGCATAATTGGTTAGAATATATTTTTTCTTCACAACACTAAATATTTTTTGACTGAAATTTTAGTCACAATTTGCTCTAACTAACAAATTGGTCACAAATATATTTCCCTCCACTCCCACTTATCTTCCCTCCAAATGGTGCCAAATTTGCTAACCAAATTTGTGACCGATATACTTTCGATCATAAATTTGTATAATTTATTGACCGAATTTTTGATCGATTCATTTTTAGTTATAATTTTTTCCTCTTATTCTATGATGATTACTTTTGGTCACAAATTCGGTCATAAATTTATGACTGAAATATTGGTCACAAAAAAAATAAATAAAAATATTAAATTTGTGACTGTACAATTGGTTAAAATATATTTTTTTTCTTCACAATACAAAATATTTTCTAACTAAAATTTCGGTCACAAGTCTTTTTAACTGACAAATCGGTCACAAATATATATCCCTCCATTCCTATATAATTTCCCTCCAAGTGGTGCCAAATATTTTGATTGAATTTGTGACTAATTTACTTTCGGTCATAAACTTTTACATTTTACTAACTGATTTTTTGACTGATTTATTTTCAGTCATAATTTTTTGGTTTTTTGCTGCCTCAATTGATTTCAATTACAAAATCAATCACAAATTGAGACCGATAAAATCGGTCACTAATTTTGGTTAGAATTTTAACATTTTCTTATAGTGTTAATTATCGTCCTACAAGCACATGCAGACAAAACTCATGTTCGTTAAATATCTTTGAACAGAATTTAGTTCAACCTTGCAAGATACTAAGAAGTTACACCTATCATTTTTTTTTTCAGTCATGATACCTCTATAAATATTTTGTGGCATTAACCCTTTTATCGCTATCGCAACTAAGAATTTATCTCAATATCGATCTTTTTATTATGAAGCTTTTAATTGGATACAACCTTCAAAAGTAAACGTTAGTTCCATTGATAACAAGAGGGGAAGTAGGGTTTCAAGTTTGGAATTCCCCTTAGATGAGATGCAACTGCTTCTGTATGAAGACATGGTTGGAATCACCCCCCTTTTTTCTTTCAACGATAATATTTTTGCATATAAGTAATCAAAGGTAGTAGTCATTATATCAGAAAAATGTATTAAAATATGACAATGATAATGTATAAACTAATGTTCTTGTCTCATGCTCTAAAGTAAGATAAGCTAATGTTTAAATTTGGAATATTCTAACCTTTGCTGTAGAGAGGGAGGGAGTATATATAGAGTATATATCATTATGGTAGAAGGCCCTAATAGAGAATAGATTAAGGGAGGAAATCCTTAACCAATCGGGTATCAAGGAGGGAATTCCGCTAAGAATGTAATTGTGAGTTAATAACGTAACATCCGTTCTTGTGCCAGGGCACTTGTGGGTCAGTTGGTCGATCAACTAAGGATAGGCCTCCGATATTGAGGGTCAGGTTGAGTGATTGAGGCTAGGTCGGAGGACCAAGCTATTGGGGTAGGTTGGTTGGGTGGACTGATTGAACCACTAAACCTATAATTACAATCCATGAAACTATGCAATTTAAAATCAAATACATCATAATATAGACGATTTTGCATCACACTACGAATAATCATAAGGTACAAGTGAGTTCATCCAAGATCTCTAATCTTTATTTGGTTCTATGATAGAATTTCTATAACCAGTTGTGCAAGGAATAAAAGAAGCTCAAAGCTTAAAACCCTAATTAAACATCTCAACCAAATTTTTACCAAATTAACATGTTGAGAGCATCAAGTTCAATCTATATAGATATTAACATACCAGTACAATCAGGACAATATATTATGGTTAGATTGCCGAAAGAAGAAACTTATTGCCTTCACATAAGAGTGCGCCATCGCGCACAAAAATAGGTACATATCCATTGGTCTTTTTTATTGTGAATAAGTCTCACGTAGGTTTGTTTCATGTCCAATACAAGGTTGAGCTACAAAACCCTTTTTTCAACGGGTATTGGATGATAAAGATGTCTCACACTAGAAGTTTGGTAGCAAGTCCATATCCCAAGCCTCGGTTCTATTTTTTGAAAGTGACTTCTAACTTTGCGATGGTGTCTCTAATACTTATATTGTTCATTAATTTATTGCTGCAAGTAGAAGTAGTTCAAATATTTTCACTGACCACGCAACCATTATTTTAAAAGACTGCAAGTTGTAAAATAAGTTGGAAATGCAATAATCGTTGATATCTTATCCAAAAACTTCTAATCTTTCAAGGGAGGGTCAACAAACACATAATCTTTATAACGTGAAAGCATTGCTTTGTATATTTTGGTTTGATGAAAATTCCTGTTTATATTTCTAAATTGTTAGGATCTTATCTGTTTAAGACAGAATTTTAGTTGAAAAAATAAGATAATTACTGAATAAAATAAATTTATATCATCCACTTGCTAATTTAAAGATTAATAACTATGTCATATCATTTTGACAAATAAAATTTGATAAAAATTCTGAATATCTATCAAATTGTTTTGCTTTAACTAGATCTTAAGATTTGCGTGATTACCTTCCATTCCTAGAAGGAAGAAAAACCAAAATCAGTTGACATTGAAAGTTTTCTCCATGAATTACAAGACGTGGCAACTTCAAGTCATGAGTATTGAATTATTTTGGAGAATCCTATATCTGACATGGTAATTGCTATTGTGTCTGGAAGGATTTGAAATCTCATAGAGTGGAAACTAGAAAGGTTCAAATTAACAAGCACTTATCCATGTACGGTCATCATCCTGAATCTTACGTGAATTGAATATATAGTGGTACTGTATATGTCAGCCAATGAAAGACTACGAGAGTGGTAACACATGAATGTCGCTTGGTGATAAGTCACCGCATGAGTTCCCTAATTAAGAGCTGTTAATCTTGGAGAGAATATCTGCCACATATTTGGTCTCTCTATGAAAATGGTAAAGCACTTCTTGACAGTTGACACAACCACCTCAACCACCACATATAGTTGCAATGATAAACCAAAGTACTACAATGATGAAAAGGATAAAAGGATTATTGCATGGTTGCTCAAAACTAGGGTGAAAGCAGTAAAGGATCTAGCTAATTCCATTTCTATCAACTCAATGACCGTACCAGAAGCAACTATAGTCACTCGCTTTAACCCCATAATTACTCGCCAATTGGCACTTCTACAGAGGGCATAAAAAATTATTTCATTCTGATTCAACTAGACTTTCTTAATTAATATAAAAAAAAATTAATGTGAAGGGAAGCTCCCTTCTATTTTTAAAACATGACAAATTATCAACCTAAGCAAAAAATTTTAATGAGATTATAAATCCTCTGGATCCCAAAATTCTGAGTCAAGTGAACGTGCTTCATTTTGTCAAGTCTCAAGAATATAATCATAAAAGTACCAAAGAGATAACCATGAAAGAAGGGTCCCAAGTTAAATAACATTTATTTATTTTAAAAGAATAATATAGTAGGACCCGTCGTGTGGCTTCCATGCGCCTTCTACACATCGCGTTCGCTGCATCAAATATTAACTCAATTCAAAGGAGGTAAGTAAACAACAGTTTGACCTTATCATCTTTGCCAAGATGAGAAAAAAAATAGGACAAAGGCCACGTAGTGTACACTCTTGTGTAGGCCATAAGAATATAATTTTTTATATAAATTAATTGTTTGAGATAAAATATGCTATATAAGACATCATCATTGAACATAGTGGGCAAGTTGATGAAACAAGTCCTCTTCCTCATTCATAAGATACACCGGAGACGGACAATAGAAAGAAAATGAAAAATATTTGCATTGTTGACTTTGTCGTTCATATCTGACCTTGACTGGGATTTCAACGGCTGTGATCTTCTGATTAAAAAAGATCGTCATCTGGGGTCCCGCCGGGCCCATTGGGCCCACTTAGCAAGCTGTCTCCCGTATAAAGGCAGGAACAAAGGATAAAGGGTGGACCATATATGGGCTGGGTTGGAACTTGGGACTCCAACAAACTATGGCCCATGCTCATGCCCACTTGCCATAGATTTACCAATGTGTCGTGCGTCATAAGAATAAGATAGGATCCGAAGGAACTTGGGAAGAGGGTGCTAAATTCCAAACATTCATTTATTCATGTGCTGTTGAACTGACCCTGCGGGCAACACTGCATTATTGCTCTTGAATTATTCACAAGATTCCAAATATTCAAGTTACATGTGAGTTTAGTTAACCAACCAAGGGAAAATAGCTTCATTTTTTCTTATAAAATGGCTTTTGTTGTTACTTATGTTTAGGAGTGCCTGGGATAAGAACCTATGGGGGCGTTTGGTAGACGGAATGAATTTTCACTCACAGAATAGGATTTGAGAATCTTTATTTTTGGAATAATTTTTACCGGGTATGATATTTTATGAGTGTTTGGTATCTGAATTGGTCTGGGAATATTTGATAAATTTAAAATACCCTTGATGGAGGTGGAAGTAAGCGGTGATGGCGATGGCGACAATGGCGGAGGGTGGCCGGCGACGGCGGCGAAGGGTGGCCGGTGGCGGCGGTGGCGACCAGCGGCGAAGCGGCCAGCGGCGATTAATGGTGGCCGTGAAGTGGCCGGCGGCGGAGTTGGCCGACCAAGGTGGTGAAGGTGGCCGTGGCGAGGTGGCGATGGCCCAGTGGCGGTGGCGATGGGGGTGGGCAATGGTGATAGGGTATTTTGGTGCTTTTCGCGATAGCGAATATTCGCCATGGGAATGTTGGATTCGTGAGGAAGGTGGTATCTTTGGGGTGAAATTCGCTTTCAAATCTGATATTAGAAATATTCTTGGCCTCCTGCAAACGTGGGAATGTTTTAACGTTAAAAGTCAAAGATTCACGCATCTCAAACGCCTATGGGTGTGCTTTTAAGAAAAGGATTAAACTAAGTAAGGTAAATGTAGTTTAGCCTGCTACTAAATATGATTCCAAATATTAAAAAAAAAAATCTCCCCATTTCTTTCATTTCAAAAGGAAATAAAAGACAAAGAAAACAAAAATAGAGGGAGCGAAGTTTGAGTTTATATTTTAATTCTCACATAATGCAATATGATAAGAAAGTTTGTCACTTCCTATGCATTGATTTTGTAATATACTAGCTAGTTGCTTGATGAAATGGATGTTTAGTCGTTATTGGGCTATGAAAAGAAAAGGTTTAGATATTTTCTCTTTTATTTTTTCTAATTCTTAATGGGATTCATTACAAAAGGAAGAAAAGATGTTCCCCCCTAAAGAGAAACTAAAAAGGGAAAAAAATAAAAATAAAAAAGACAGCAAATTGGGTTATATTCACATACAAAAGGCAAAAGATATGATGCCCATAAATTTACATAGTCGTCTCATTAGTAATGACCGGATCAATTATCGACGAATACTAATATAGTTTAATTCACTTTTATGCCACTAAGGCAAGTTGAAGTTTTTTAAAAACCCATATGGTACCACGTAACAGTTAAGTTCAATTAACCTAATGAACTTACTTTTCAACTCATCGATTCCCATTGGCACTAATCTCTGATGTGCAATACTGACAAATATGTGGCACTAGTTGAAAGCTATTGATAGGCGTGTGCATAAGAACTGAAAATGGGACATTTCTAACTTTTTCTAGTGACCTTATTTTTGTTCCTTTGCAATATGCCAAAATCCAATTTAAGCACGGAAAATGTCTTAGATTAGATTATGGGCGGCTAAACAAGATGATGCATTGAAGATCTGGATGAATCTAGCTCTCAATTATCATGTCCAAGTTTACTCATTCGTGATGAAAGTTAGTGATGCTACCCACAATGTGCCACAATTTGGGCTCCGAGGTGGGTTTTCACTGTGTGATTAAAGATAAGCACTTATAAATATCCATATTATCTTTCACCACATGATAATCGTGCCCTTTGAAGTAGCAACATGCAGGCCCATACCATAACCACCTAGTACCATCTTCACTCGCACACAATGCAATTTTGTCAAACAAGTTCATCTACGCTTCCGATTACAACAACTGACGTATGTGATATAAATGTTACATGTGTATTACCATACGATCACGTCGTCATGTCTTGATCAATCACTTCTAATGATGTACATGACTTGAAAGGCTTTCAAGGCGCGTGACACATTTTCAGAATGATGTGAAGGTTAGGCAAAAATTAGATGAGATACAGATCCACATTTCATGAGACTTTAGTATTCAATATCTTGGTGTATTTCGTGACCACTTACGGTTTTCAATTTATAACTAATATACTTGCTGATAATGATCCTATTTCTAGAAGTCAAAAGCTAAAATCCTCATTGAACCCCAGTAGAAAAATCTAGGCTTCTTAGGTTAGGACAAACGAAATCTTTTTTTTTTTTTTTTGCTTTTATTTTTTTCCCTATTTGAATCAATTGTAAAATCAAAGGGAAAAACATATAGTTAAGGAAGTGTGCTACGTTAACTACGTGGATTAAAAATCTAAGACCAAAACCTAAGATTTGTGTCAATTTTCCTAAATGCAAAGATTTCCTTTAATCTTTATGATCACTCCAACAGAAATTGATGCTTATTGTGTTTTTTTTCAAAATAAATAAATAAATAAATAAAATAGCATTAGGATTAATCTTTCGAACCACCAAAAATTATTGACGAATTAATGTATTAACATAAATTAACAAAATTCGAAATCGCCACGGAAAACTAAATATGGAATAACTAATCGGATAAAATTATTATTCAACCATATTTACGTCAAAAAGATATCAAATCCTGAAATCTAGCAAATGACATTTGTTTTTCTCGGCTGAAAACGACTCCTCAACACGTGACAAAGGACGTACTGTAACTAGAGGGTGTAGAAGTTGAGGAAGAAAAGAGAATTCAATCAATCAAAGAAAAAAGAAGAGAAAATAGAGTTCAAGGAATTGTGGGACCAAAAAAGATATTGTGGGCATCAGTCCAGAAAGTGTAATTGCGGGTCTGCCAGGTCTGTTTACTGTTTTTCTAATTTTTGTTAAGGCACCATCTTGGGCTAGTCAAGAACCAGCTCAAAATAATGTCCATAAATCGGTATCACTTTGATCTTGTTTAATGTCCATAAATCCGTTTCATTTTCATTTTGGGCTCTGCAATTGTTCCAGCTAAAACTTGGAATCGTAAAAAATGTTGGGCCAAACAATTGTATTCGGTCAGTTTTGTTGCTCAATAGCATCACAATTCACAATACCCAATTTTTAGTTTAGGAATGTATCACATGAGGGGAGTAATTTATTATAAGAGTGAGAAAAATAAATCTGGATCATATAATTATATATAAATAGTCAAAGTTTAAAGTTATTTAAAGGTCATATGATTACCTAAAAAAGTCACATAAATTTATACTTTCATCTTGACTATTCATATAAGATTGAATAATCAAAATTTGATCTTTTTACTCTCACAATTAGCCACTCTTCTCCTTTTCAAAAATTTTCACATTTTATTTATTATACAATAACTCAAGAAATAATTAGACTAACCTTGGTTCCTAAAAACAATGAAGACACCCTCATAAATTTTCTAAAGTATGGTTTCATTTTTATTTTTTCTAAACAACCAGTATTCAGTTTACAATATCTGAACTCTATACCTTGTTTTTGAGAAATAAGTGTTAAATCACTTGAATCCATCAAATATTGATAGTAGGCTTGATTTTTATTCTCCTCAAGAGTTGGGCAGATCATAATGGGCTGTTGAGGGCCATGCACATCCTGTTCATGGGTTTGTCTGTACACTCTAGTATTGTTAAGAAGTTAAAAGCAAAAGATGAAGGGAACCTAATGATACACGCACGACAAACATGAGTGGAAAGTTGAAGGGCTTTGTAGGCAGGACATGAAATCTCACCAGCATTGCTTAAACTGATTTCAGAAATTTTCATTGATCTTAAATCTCTAAATGTCACGTGAGCTTTGTTTCTTCCACCTATTGTATTTGCTGAACATTGAAAGATTTGGGGCACAACGAAGTCAAGTTGCAGAAAGGGGGAATTTCTATGTTAGCATTATATTTTTCAATATAGCTTGCATATATAAACCTAGCTAACTTCTCTTTGTTTTTTTTTTTTTTTTGGGTATGCAGAATATTATGACTTTTATAGCAATACATGCATGAAACTATATTTTTTGTTTTGTCTTTATTTGTGTTCAGAAGAGAAGAACAAAAGAGTAAAAGGGGGGTAATGATACACACGCGACAAGCAGATTAAAAACAAATATCTTTTCAAGTGACCCTTTTTTTTCTCCAGCTAAGATGCTTCGTTTGAACGTCTAAATTAGCTGTCTGTCTGAGTCAACTTTCATCATGTTAAAGTTGAATGCAGTGTCTCACACTTGGCCAGATTCAGTTTTGATGCAGCCGAGAATTTTGAAAACCCGGTATTTTTCCCAACCTTTACATGTATATAATGGTTCAATCATTAGGATTCTTGCATACGAGGACTAGGGGAGCTTTAAGGTCATCAAAAATCAAATACAAAAGTAACTTTTGTTTTTTTGCCTGTGTCTTCTGCCAACCCTAAAGATCCTGCATGTATACTAGATACTGCAATGCAAGAAATCACATATGATTTCAAATAGCTTTCGTAGTAATGATGTATACAATCTTTGTCAGATGATACTACTAATCTGAATCTTAAAAACTTTATTTGTATTTTTCTAATATGTACTAATACAGATGAAATATTATAAGAATCAACAAATTGATCCCTTCTATTCGTTACAATGACTAATACCATTGTACCTTTAGTTTAACTACCATTAAAGATTTGTGCTAAAAATGATCAGGCAGCGGTATCTGATGGTTGATTCTATCTGTGGCTCCTCTATCTTAGATATACCCTTAAAATTCGAATTTCAGGAATTCAGAATGTCCTCGTCTGTTATGCTCAACCCATATCCATGTGCTCTATCTCAGTAGACATGCAATGGAATTTTGCACAGTAGCAGTCTATCATGTGATAAATACTAGATAAAATAAGGGGGGGAAAAAATAGAACCCCAAAATATTGATGACCATTTTGTCTATTAGTCATTAATCATTATCATAGTATCCACTTTGCTGATAAGTAGTTAGTTACAATCTAGTTTCCTCGGCCAGCAAAGTATCATACAGCATAAAAGATTGCCATCTCCATGTGCACTGCCTTAACAAGTTTGACTACACAAAATATAAAGATTGGATTCAACAAAATTACTCATAAAGGAAAGGAATCTTTCCAATATTCATGTTCTTTTCTTCACACTGCAGTTTTTACAAACACCATTCTTAATTTTACAACAGGGAAAATATACTTCCATACTTTTTTGCCCCTTTTAGCAGTAACTCCATACCATTGCTTACTTTCTTACAGCAAACCTTCCATAAGTTCTTAGAAATGGGAAAAAGAAAATAAAAAAAACTTCAAAACAACACATTCTCCCTATTACACATATAGAGCTAAGTTCTATAAAATTTCTAAGATGGATAAAAGGCCAAAAATTTCTACACACAAAAACCTCCAACACTAATAATCCAGAGGCTGTTGCATTGTCACAACCAAGGGACTTGTGACAGTGTGCTTGCCATCAGACCAAACTACGGAACCACTCTTCACACTAGAACCTCCAGGGGAGAGCTTCACTGCCCTAGCTTGCACCCTAACAAGAAAGTTCAACTTCTGACCCACCTTCCTGAAAGATAGGGTATCCGGCTGCACCGTGACCACCATTCCGGCCGGTGGCCTAACAGTGACCTTGTAGACTGAGTTCGGGTCCCCAACATTGGTCACAGTTCTAATGAAGTGTGTGGACATTTGCTGCCTCCCATATTGCTGAAACACTGCAGACAAAGAAGGGTAATTCAAGTTCCCAGCATGTCCAGCCTTCTTTGCACCACTACAATCTGCTTTCTTCCTTGTGATCACTTGGATACTCTCAGCGGTATAATTTGAATTACACAAGAAATTCACATAATCAGAACCAGAAATATCATAAACCAAACCAGGATCTATAGCCTTCTCAGGATGAACATGGCCAGCACCATAATCAAACACTGAAGAAACATTCCCAGTGGACTCATCCAACATAGGATCACCATTATTGTCCACAACATAAGCAGTGGTCATCAAAGCGGACCTAATGGCAGCAGGACTCCAATCCGGGTGTGCTGCTTTCAACAAAGCAGCCAAACCAGAAACATGAGGGCAAGCCATTGAAGTGCCAGAAAGTATGTTAAACTCTGTCCTGCGCTTATCCGAAGGGACCCCAGAAGGGCCAACTCTATCAGGCCAAGCAGCAAGGATGTTCAACCCTGGTGCAATCACATCAGGCTTCAAAATCTCAGGGGATTCAGGGTTAGGCCCTCTAGCTGAAAAAGATGCCACCACAGGTGCAGGCCTAACACCAAGCCTAGTCCCCTTGAACACAATGGTGGCAGTAGGCGGTGAAGTCCGGTTAGACTTCGCAGCACTAGCACTAGCAATGTAACTCCTGATCTCATCGCCACCGGCCGCGCCGACGGCAGTGGCAGGAAGTACATGGCAATCAGCCACCAAACCCTCACCATCAAACATTCCATTAGCTAAAATCATGCCAACTCCACCTGATTTCTTCACTACTTCACCCTTAGCAGCCCTTGAATTGATCCCTCTATCACACACAACAATTTTCCCTTTCACTAACTTGGGATCCAAGGAACCTTCTAAACAAAGTGAAGCTGAATAACCATCACTACCACCGCCGCCGCCGCCGCCGCCGCCTCCACTTTCTTCGGTACCGGCATACACAATTGGGTACATCCGACCCGGAATTAGACCCGGTCCACCATAAACACTAACACCAGCTATAACCCTACCGTTCCCAAGCCTCACATTGGCGGGAAAATCCCGGTCGATTGTTCCGGCGCCAACGCTGGTAACCCAAGGGGCGACATTCGTGACGGTGAGGCCGCCGGGACCGCCGTTTCCGGCGGAGGCGGAGACGAAAACGCCGGCGGAGGTGGCGCCGTACGCGCCGATCGCGATGACGTCGAGGTGGTACGGAACCACGACGCCGCCGACGCTGAGCGACGCGACGTCGACGCCGTCCGACACGGCGGCGTCGAAGGCGGCGAGGATGTCGGAGTCGTAGCATCCGCCGCTCCAGCAGACCTTGTACACGGCGAGCCTCGCCTTCGGCGCCATGCCGGCGGCGACTCCGGCGGCATAACCTAGCGTCGAAGCCGGCGATACGTACCTTCCGGCGGCGATCGACGCCGTGTGCGTGCCGTGGCCGTCGGAGTCCCGCGGCGACCGATACTCCGCAGTGTCGTTCATCTTCCCGTTCGTGGTCTCGTAGCCGGCGGAGAAGTACCTCGCTCCGACGATTTTCCGGTTGCAGGATGTCGCCGGAAAATCTTTTCTGGCGACGCAGCGGCCTTTCCATTTGGCGGGAACAGGGCCGAGGCCGCGGTCGTTGAAGCTCTGCCGCTCCGGCCAGATTCCGGTGTCGATTACTCCGATGACGAGATCCGACCCGAAATCGGTGTCTCGGAGCAACCCGGTTTTGGTGGCGGTTTGGAGGCCGAGGAAGTGAGGGGAGCGCGTGGTGTGCACGTGCCGAACCTGTTCTGGAATCAATGCGGTGACGTGGGGGAGTGCTTGGAGTTTCTGTGCCTCCGAAGGTGAGAGCCTTGTTGAGAAGCCGTGGAAAACGGTGTCGTATGTGTGGATGATGGGGTTATTAATGTTGTTAGGGGCGTGTTTGGCTGTTGTTGCTGTTGTTTTTGTTTTTGTGGTTGAGAATAGTGAAGAGAGGGTGGATTGGTACCAGCGTTTGTGGGTTGGGAAAATGGAAGGCTTGAGGTCATGTTTGACTTGGACTATGAAGGTTGTTCTCTTTTGGTTTTCATTATCAACATTATTATCATGAGAAGAAGAAACAGAACAAGGGAGTGGTGAGAGTGTGGCAATGAAGAAGAGAATGAGAAAGAGGGAAGGAGGTGGCTTTGCCATTGTTGGGTGAAGTGAAGAGTGGCAGCAGTGTAGCACTTAGGAGTGTTGTTGGGGGTGAAGGGGAGATATAAAGGGAAGGGAGGGGAGTGGAGTGCGAGTTAGATAATGTGGCTGTGAAGGGAAGGTGATTGTGTTGCGCTGTGTAATGTTGTAATACCTCAACCTTGGTGAGCTGGTGGGAGTAGAGAAAAAGAGAAGAGGAGCAGATATGAGGACAGTACTAATCTAATTAAAATTTTCAAGTTATAAATAATTAAATATTATAATTCTTGTGATATAAAATATAGAATTTAATTTGTATATATTATTAATATAAAAAAATTATATAAATATAAATATTTAATTAAATAATAATATATAACTCTTTTATAACGTAAATAATTAAACTTATAAAATATGATATTCTAAAATTTATGTAAAAGTAGCATTATTTGTAGCAAGAGTAGGAGAATGAGGTGAAGATGTGAGTATGTTGGGCGTTGGCCAGTGTGCTCGCGCATTTTGAAAACGCAAAACGGTGTATCTTTGCCCGGCTGTAATTGGGAATTTTTGTAGCTAAATTCTTAAAAGCATTGTTTACAGTGTATGAGAGTGGCCATCTTTTCTCTGTGCATAGGCAGACACAGTAGACAGAATGTCTTGTATTCTACCGGCACTTGTCATGTCAACAAAGGTTCCGTTTGGTTTCACTTTTGGGAGAAGATCTTTTGAAAGAAGGTCTTGTAAAAAAAAATTTTTTAGAAGAATTACTTTTAAAAAAATAATTTTTATTTAATTTAAATATGTTAAAAGACCTTTTAGAAGAATGAGTTTTATTTGGATAGGATAAAATAAAGTTACTTTTGGTTGTTGATGTGAGAGTAATAGTAAGATTCCTTTTCAGAAGGTCTTTTTCTAGAATGAAAAGTAACTTCAAAGATACTTCTTCTAAAAGCGCTTTTAAGGCGCTTTAAAAAAAGTTAAACCAAACACTACTATTTACTGTATAAAGTCATTCTCCTTCTTCCAGAAGGTCTTCTGGCCATTGCAAACTTGGAACCAAACAGGCTAAAAATTTGGCAAACACAAAGAAAATCCCCCATGGGAAAAGAAAATTACCGGTGGTTATAATTTAGGTTTTTCACTTATAAATGAATTTACTTTAATTTTATATACTTACATTAATTGTATACTTGAGCAAATGTAAGAAATGTAAATAGAAAAAAGAATGTAAACTTAGCAAGCATTTTTCTAAAATAGAAACTGGGAGGTGGTTTTTTTACCTTACATTTTTGTGTGAAAACTCTCGTTACATTAAAAAAAAGTTTTTTTTGGGCCAAAATAATAATTATGATCTTAAATAATGTTATTTTAATATAATTTGTTTCATATTTCAAATCGATATATTATTTATCTATCATTAGATAAGATATCGGTTGCATTTGTTTATATTTTTTATTGAAAAAGAAGAACTTTTTAAAAAAAGAAATTCAAAATAAAGGATTTATAGAATTTTTAATATTATTTATTTATACTTCTAAAAGAAAGTAAAAGTTGAAAATAATCAAATTTTCTATTTTTTAATAAATAAATAGAGAGCTATTTCTCCTAGAAGCAGTAAAAAAGAGAGAATATTGCTCCTTAAAATTAACAACCACTTTTTTCTCAATCAATTACGATTTTATCTTTAAAATTTTTAAAAACTAACACTCTTTCCCACTATCATGTTCTCTCTCTCTATATTTTTAATTATAATTTTATTAAATAAATTATTTTTATATTTATCATATTTAAATAATTTAATATATTTTAATTTTAATAAAAAATACTTATATAATTATATCTAAATATAAAATAATTTTTTACTTTTATTTTTATTTTTATTTCTACTTTTACTTCTTAAAAAAGTACTTCTTCTAAAATTTTAATCGAATATGCCCATGATCTCTATTTAAATTGACTTCCATATTCCTTCAATAATAAATAGATAATATATTTACTCAAAATACTGAGTTATGTAAAAATAATATTTCTTTTTAGCTATAGATAATGCACCAAGTTTTTATGAAGGACCAACCCTTCTGATTCTGCAGTTCGTGGCTTAAAGCTTCTTCTGTTCTATCAATGCCCCAATAAAAAGGTATGGGCCCAAATTGGGTCCATGAGTGACGTCAGCCACACAGGCTAGGGAGAGGTTCAGGGATTTTACGTCTCAGGGTATCCAAGAGAAGAGACCAAGACCCACCGTCTCCGTTAAATGTCAAAAAATGTTACACATGGTCAAGTCATTTGGTCATAAACTATTTTACCATCGATGTTTAATTATGCACAAAATGTGTATGCACATTTAACTATCATACATTATTATTGTAAACTTTTTTATAAATTATTTAATTATATATTATCATATTATTAAATCATCTCACTCTTCGTATAATTATCTTAAATATCATATATTATAATAATATTAATTAATAATAAATAATATTTTATATTTATAATATATCAGAATTAATCTCTTACTATAGTAATTAATATAAAACATTCTATAGACAATTAGATATTTAACAACATAGCTAAATTTATTATTCATAATGCTTTTAGAGAAAGTGGAATGGAATATAGAAACATTTAGAGAAATGTCTATGAGTTGCTCTCAGCAGCTTGCTTATTGGGCCATGTGGTGGCACCATCGATTGTATATAAAATTGACTTTATTCCTTACAATGTTAAAGATTTAGAATATAACTAGGTACACAATTATTTAATTCATCTTGAATAATTACTAAAGTCGATAAAATCCGGTGTTTATTATTACGTATATATAGTAACGAAGCCATGATGTATCAAATAAAAAATCACAAGAGTGCCAAAATCTCCTAATAATAATATTTATATTTATACCACCTGTACGATGCATGGGTATAAATTTTGTGCAATATATTTAATATAATTTAATGATTTTATTACAAAATATAAGTTTAACAAATAATTATTAAATTTATATCAATATATGGTTACATAAAATAATTTAAATATTACCTACAAAAATTAAAAAATGTTCAAGTTAAAAAAAAAGATAAAAATGTTAAAAATAACGTAATTATAAAATAAAAGTATAAATTTAAAAGTATTATTGAACAAAATAAGTGATCTGATAGAAAAATTCTATAAATTCATTTTTTATATTTGTTAAAAGTATAATTTATTTTATAAAAGTACTTTCAATTTTTAAATGATGATCAAGTAATAAAAGAAAAATTTATTCTATTTTCTTCTTGCTCTATTTTCCTTTGTCTCATAATAAAGAAGTTTAAAAAAAAAATCTATAGATTCACTTCATATAACAACCCATTATAAAGTGTAATTTGTTTTGTAAATCACGATCAAAAACTCTAAAAAAAAAATATTTTTGTTTCTCTCACCCTCACCTTTTTTTATTTCCTATAAGAACTCATTATTGAAAGTGTTATTCGTTTTATAGAAATATTTATTTGTAATTTATAATTAAAGATCACTTAACTCAAAAACCAAGAAAAAATATTATTCCAATTTCATTTCACTCTCCTTCTTTTAGGGCTTGTTTGAAATAGTTTTTGTTTTTTAGTTTTGTAAAACTGTTTTAAAAAACAAGTTTAAGATCAATTTTAAAAAACAAAAAAACAAAAAAATCTGTTTGATAACATCACATAAAAATTATCATCCAGTCCAATTCCAGCAAGAAAAACCTTGCACTAATGCAACTTGAAGAGTATATACCAGTCCAATTCCACACAGCTACAACTTTAACAAAAATCATATACCAATCCAATTCTTATACCGTACATAAATCTTGCAACCATCAAAACAAATTACCAATAGTGTTTAGGGTTTGATTTGGGAAGAAGAAAAATCCAGAGATGGAAATGGAGAGGGTGACGGAAAGAGCAACCACCACCACAAAAAGACGGCGACGAAACGCGAGACAGAATGCAAGGCAGAGAGAGGGAGAAAGAGACAGATCGTGACGGCGACAATGACAAAGAGAAACAGAGATAGATCGCGATGGCAACGGCAACGGCGATCGAGGCGAGAAAGCGAGATAGATCGCGCGAGAGAGAGAGAGGCAGTATAGCGTGGTGACAGATCGCAATGGCGATCGAGACTAAGAGAAACAGAGACAAATCGCGCGATGTTGAGAGAGAGAGAGAGAGAGAGAGAGAAGGAAGGACAATGCGACGCGAACGGTGGTAGTGGTCGTGGTGAGGACGGTGGTGAACGCAATCTGTTAGAGGAAGAAAGGGAACGGGAAAAAAGGAGGAGAAGAAGAAGCAGAGGGAGGAGAAGAAGAAAGGGAAAAAGAATGGTGGTGTGGGTGAAAGAACAATAAAACCGTAAAATTACAAGTATGCCACCGCACAAATGAGTGTTTTTAAAAACAAAACATCACAAAACATCTCAAAGTTGTTCTTCAGTTTCTGTTTTAAAAAATCACAATCAGTTTTTTGTTTTTTAAAACTAATATGAAAAAACAATCTTTCAAACAGGATTTTTTGTTTTTTTGTTTTTAAAAATCAAAAACTGTTTTTGAAAACAGTTATCAAACAAGGCCTTAGTATCTTTTTTTTTTTCCGGTGATCTTCTTTTAATATCCTAGTAAAGTAATTTTAAATAAGAATTATATTTAACCATTAAAACTATTTGTTTTCCTCATCAATATTTTGTTAACATGAATATTTTTTTGAAAATTATAAAAAAAATCCAAAATATATATAAAAGTATCAAAATGCTATAGAATATTAATATTACTAATTTTCATAAAATATCCCATATTACTTATCAAAAAATAATAAAAACAAAGAATAAAATATAAAATAAATAAATAAAAAGAAAAGCATAACACCTCCAAATCTTAGAGAAGTAGTATTTTCTTATTCCTAAATAAATCACAATTTTTTTACGATGCTTGATACATATTCAAGCCAAATTTAACTACATGAATGACACGAGATCTTAGACATGTAATTTTTTATCATAACTAAATCTATTTTTATATTATGTCAAATAATATTTTCTCAATAATATTCATACATATAGTTAATTTGGTTTCTTAAAAATTGATTCAGTGTTGCTTTTACATTAGATTTTTTTAGATAATTGAAAAATTTACATGAAATTTTGCTTTCTGACAATAGTTTTTAACATTGATCCCTCTTTCATATGTTCCTTTTATTTTTTTTTAATTTCTCTTTCTTATATTTCTACCTATTACCAAATCCAAAAGCTTCTACAATAAATTTTTAATGCCTTGTCATTTTCTTAATTAAAAAAATGGCCTTTTCATTTTTAGTGAATGGTTTTAATAAAGCTTTTCTAATAAAATTTTAATGTCTGATTTTAATTACTTACTTCTCAAAGATTGTGGACCATTATTAATTGGTCAATTTAAACTTTTTGCATTAATTATACATGTGAACCATCGTTATAGAAATTGAAATGATTGGCTGATTCAAATTTTAAATATTTTATTTTGAATTAAATTTATATATTTTCTTGAAATATAAATTTTTTGAAGCTTGTAGAGAATTAAGAGCTTATAGAGAATTAAGAGCATTTGAAGCTAACACTTTGGCTTCTAAGTAATGCTTCTGAAATATTATAATAGTAAATTCTTGTGGTTTATTCTGATTTTTTTAGCGCTTAAGTCAATCACCTATAAATAGTTATATGTATATTAGTTTGTTTTAAGGTTAATTTCCGTATTGATTTGCTTTTAGTCATGTGAAATCGTTACATATAAACTTCAATGGGGTTAGAGAAAAGTATAACACCGCGATTCAAAACTATCATACTATAAATATACATCACAGATAAAAGTCATAATTAATGTGATAAAGTTTACGCCTGCCACCTACTTAGTATTTGATTCTGTTTTTGTATAATTAATTTTAAATAGAATTGATTTTGTTGGAATTGATTTAGTTAAAATTGATTTTAAAATAAAATAATTTATATTTGATAATTTCTCTAAAAGTGATTCTAATATAAAGTAAAAAAATTTTATTTCTCCTAAAATTAATTTTAAAGACAAGAATTGATTCTGTCTTTTCACAACCAAATATTATCCAACATATTTAAAATCAATTATTGATCTCATAATTGATTCTAACAACTCTAAACAGATTCTCAAACACAATATACATCAAATAAAAAATTTACTTATCTTTTTAAGTTTAAGATAATCAAAGGTAAGTCTTCCAACACCCATTCTATCAAATTTTGCTAGATAACCGACACAGCTTAGCCCCATTTTGTTACACAAAAGGGGAAAAAAATGAATATGAGAATAAAACAAAAATTTGTGTATCCTCTCATTAACTTGTTTTCCAAAGTTTTTTGAATTTAAAATAGCTATCAATTAATTAAGTTCACATGGATGGACGGCACATGAAAAAAGTCCTTGTAGCAATTGTTGCCAATCAATCTAGCTATAGTCCAAAGGACCAAAGTCAATACATGAAAATTAAAAAGCTTATGAAAGAAAGTTGAATTAGGTGGAACCCAATTGAAAAAGTTGCAGCTTCGCATGCATGCTGGGGCCACAGTTGTAGCTCAGCAAGTGTCATCATTGAACATTTTGGAAGTGAAACTAGGAGGTGGTGTGGGCCTTTAATTTTTCCATGGAAACAAACACTATATAGTATAATCATCATCTTCCTTGAATCGAGCTAGTTGATGGTGACCCCTCTTGGCTAGCTGTTGTTTCTCTTTAATCGCTATAAATCTTGAAGATCTTAACTACAATTGTTGCCTTTGGTGGGGGCCTAGCTAAAATAAAAGCAAGGTACTTTTTCTTTTCTATTTTCCCCCCATGAATTTGAAACACTTGGAAAGAGGAAAATCCAAGTTCAATTCCCTTTTGCCAATAGAGTGAAAAGAGAATTTGGAATATATTATTATGTCACTCTCTTTGCTGTAAAATGTTCAATCAAGGGAAAAAGAAAAGGCCAAAATCTGTTACCATATAGAGGGAGTGACCCATACCTAACGAGAGAGGAAAAGAAAGATTTTAAATTTAAAGCGTGTAGGGTAGGATTTGAGGCCCCATAACAATGACCATCGAAGGAAATAACCAAAAGAGTAAAAAAGAAAAAATGATAAAAAAGATAAAAAGATGGGTACTTGAAATAGAGTAAACATGTTGGGTTTGGAATAGCAGTGCGGATGCAATTATTAGGAATATATTGGGAGAAGTTAATATATTTTGGGCCATTTTGCTAAGTTTGAATTTTAATTAAAGATAAAAACCTTCACATCTTAAAGAGAAACCTTTCTCATTCATGATCTTACTCTTATATCCAATATATGAAGTTTTTTTTTTATAAGGATTGGAGCTTCTGTAATTAATTAAAGTTTTGCACGCGTACAAGAAGAAAACTTGCGATTATTTTTAACGAATTTGACAAGGAATATCCTTATTAGTATTATAATGAAAGAAAGTAAAATAAAATTATTAAATTAAAACTTAAAATAATTGATATATTCATAATTCAAAAAATATTTAAATCTTTATTACTAAGTATTTAAAATAATTTATGATTATTAATAATAAATACTTTTAAAACACTACACTAAGGAAATTTCAGATTAAAAAAAAAAAATACACTCAGGCCAATTGGATTGCAACACCATATTTATAATAAAAAGTTTCTCCTTCGCACATCCTTTTTATTGTTTCTTACTGCTTCCTTCAATTATATTTGCCTTCTGATTTAAATTCTGCCAATTAATCAGCCCCACTTTCTCGAAATTGATCATGGCAAAGTCATAGGTGCAAAAGGATGATTTTTTTTTTTTAGTCAAGGAGTTAGACGTTTTTTTTTTCATAGAGACTTAGCCAAATATTTATGTTTAAACCAACCTTCTCTGAAGCATTCAAATTGTAGTTCCATAATACATTAGTTAGGTGTGTAAGCCATACTTGTACATTGATTCACTTTTATGTTTGTCTCAGGAAAATCAACGCACCACATGAGTATACACAAATAAGGCATAGGTATTTAACTTAGTAACCAAATTAATTATATCATGATTTTTCATTAACAGTCCGGGTTTAATAATTAATACGCAAGCTTTTCTTAATGAAACTAATCGCTGGCGTCAATTAGATGTAAATCAGTATGGTCTACAATCTGCATTAATTAATCACAACTGTACGGATGTGGAAGTTTGAAAGGGGTTGGTTATAGTACCATAATTACTGTACTACTCAAGAGGGTAGGGTTTCAACGACTAAAGATATATTTGTTTGAAATTTTTGTGGTAAAAAAATATTTTTTTATCGAAAAAGTTTATTTTTAATTTTTTTATTTATATATAAAAATTAAATTTTAAAATTGTTTTTTTAAAAAATTAAAATAAATGCACCTTAAGTCTATAATTATCTCTAGCATTTTTTGTTCAATTTTGTGAAGAAATTATGAGACACTTCCCCACAACTTTGAGGATAAAACAAAGAGATTACATGATGAAAATTTTACTCGTGTGGTTGGGTTATTAAGATTTTGGTTTCCTAATATATTTTATGAAAAAAATATGAGATTAATTTTAATATAATATCAATCTAATAATATCTTATCCTTTGAATAATTTTTAATTATTAATTATAGAAAAATTTAAATAATTTAACGATATGACTATATAAAAATTAAATAATTGTATAAAAAATATATTAACAGTATATTAAAATAAAATTAATATTTTATTTACTTCCTTTTGTGAGGCGTCAAATTTTTTTAAAAAAGAATATAGATTGTACCTTCGACATAAACTCACACGATACCATACCTCTGCCTTTTCGAAACATGCCAGCCAAGCTTCAACGGTGAGAGGATCTGACTTTAATAGGACGTAACAAAACCAATCAATTTACCTTAGTGATTGACAGGCAGGTGTATGGGCCACTTAGAGATCATATTAATTAAAGAAGGGTCAACAAGGGAAAACAAATCATATGGCATGATCAAGGACCATTTTAACTCGTGTTAGAAGCTTCAGCAATCAGTAGGATTATGTTATTCTTGTTTTTATCCTCTTAATTAGACTCCCCATTTCACCTTAAATAATATAATTATTTTAATCTAATATTGCTTTATATAAAATTGAAAAGTATATTGCGTATAGGAAGCATCGATCTTACCCCTTGCTGCTTGCATTTATTCTCTTTCCACAGGTTATTCAGTTTTTATTATACAGTGTTACTCGTTAATCTTCTACGTGAGTAAACAGAAGAGACAAAATTAACAGTTAATTACCTCATTAAAAACAATACATTTAGGTCATCTAAAGTTGTAATTTTAAGTGTTTTTTTTTGTGTGGGGGGGGGGGTCAAATGTAATTTTAAGTTGTTGTTAATGACTCTAATGTACTGAAAATATGTTGCGTACTTGCATTTATAAGCATACGGGTTGAGAAAAGTTTTGACATACCTAAAATATACATTTTTTTTTTTATATATCTAAATATAAATGACACATTTTAATTGGAGTTTATCAGTGCTGGAAATTTTTGTGTACATAAGACCTTATTTTTCTTTTATGAAGCAAATATCTTCATCTACCTTGCTAGGCAAAATATATAGAAATATGCTATTTGTGTATAATTTTTCAACACTCAATATAACATTTCTCTTACATAAATATAAACACTGTCTTAATATATACATGTATATCTCAATATTTATCTATATTCACATTTATATATTATACCAATACTATGTTTATATATGGATGATTCAAATAATAGTTCTCAAATATAATTTAGTGCTGGCAATTGAGAAAAAAGTTTGCTCTAATTTAAATTTAGATATTTTCTTAGTTTAATGATGAGCATTTATAAAATCACTTATAGATAATCCATCAACAAAGAATTGACTTTGCGTAAAACAAAAAAAAAAAAAAAGAACTTACTAATCATTTGTGGTTTTTTTGTATAAAATTACAATCTTCAATATTAGACCATTATCATTATAAGAGGATGAAATAACAATCTTTGACTAGAAAATTATTTAGATATTACGCCGATTATCATAGCTGTAGGGAATATCGCTAAATGATATGCAGTATCTGAAATTAGGAAAACAAGATTTGTGTGGAGCCCAAATGGAACAACACCGCACAGCAACACTTCCCCGCAATATAGTATCTCATATATATTGCGAAAATCAATCCAAGAAGCAAGATGCAAATCAACCCAATTAATAAATCAATTAAACAATTAATAAATTGTATGCATTCATCCAAATTATCGATGGTTTAAATCAATTAAGAAATTAAACAAAATAGTACTCTGAAATTCTTCATTAGGGAATAAATTAAAAAATCAATATAGATAGTTAGCCATTCATCTAAAGAATTTACTTTACATATATATAGTAATAACAAGCAAAAAAATCTTTTAGTCTTAATAATAACAAAAAATTTGCCTTTTTTTCGTCTTTTAGGACTTCTTTACAAAAGGTCATATACTTAATCCATTTTTTGAGAGTTCAATTTGTTTACCATTTCACCCAATTCTTATTAGCAACAAGAAATTGAAAACACAAATAATATAATCCACAGGAACAACATGCATTTCAGGGTCTTGAACATGTGACAAGGTTGTTTGAAGTCCATGCATTTGCCACAAAAGCCCAGTGCACCATGACCATGACCACATAGTTTCATGATCAAAAGGCGTAGTTCGGGCTGACCAGGTGTGCCAATCCTAAGCGGTGAATCTTTCGCCATTGATTCTTCACTCTCGGGATTCAAGGTAACATTGGTATTGAAGCTGGGATAGAAGAAGAAAATCGTGAACATATATTAATAGTAACTAAGAGAATACAAACCAAGAAAGAAAAGTGCTTCTTGAATGATGATTAAAGGAGCTCAACACTATGGTTGTATATATAGCGGTCAAATTTGTTTAAGATAGATTTCACCAATTTATCAATATCATTATCTCTAAAATTCAAAATATTAAGACGATAAAATGATAAACAATCGTTAACCTTTATAGATTACGGCCGACATGAAATTGAAATAAGGAAAGTTTTATTTTATATGAGATTATTGAACCTCCATAATTACTAAAATCTTTATTGTCAAATTTTCAAATATCATTATCAGTAACAATCAAAATATTTAGACGACAATCATTATGAGTAATATTTATCTCCTGAGATTAAGGAAGGCAGAAAATTTAATTAGTCAAATATACTTTAAGACAATAAACAACTCAAAAATACCATAATCTACTTAAGATTTTTTCTTTTTTTATATGAGATTTAATTGGTGCTTTACAAGAAATCTTAACGACTAATAATATTGCAGCTGTGCTTTGCAATCTCGGTTGAACCTAAAATTCCTAAGGAGATCCACACGCTTGGTGCTGTTGACTCCACTGGTTTCCGCAATATAGTATCTCATATATATTGTGAAAATCAATCCAAGAAGCAAGATGCAAATCAACCCAATCAATAAATCAATTAAACAATTAATAAATTGTATGCATTCATCCAAATTATCGATGGTTTAAATCAATTAATAAATCAAACAAAATAGTACTCTGAAATTCTTCATTAGGGAATAAATTAAAAAATCAACATCGATAGTTAGCCATTCATCTAAAGAATTTACTTTACATATATATGGTAATAACAAGAAAAAAAAACTTTTAGTCTTAATAATAACAAAAAATTTACCTTTTTTCGTCTTTTAGGACTTCTTTACAAAAGGTCATGTACTTAATCCTTTTTTTGAGAGTTCAATTTGTTTACCATTTCACCCAATTTTTATTAGCAACAAGAAATTGAAAACACAAATGATATAATCCACAGGACAAAACTAGAATTAGAATAAACTTTTTTAAAAAAAGTTAATTTTAGTTAATTAAAATTAATTCACGTAACTTTGGGCTCAAACCAAAAAAAAAAATCCAAAGAATATATTTAAGGAAGCTATTGAAAAAAGGAAAAAAAATCGAAAGATCAAGTGAGAGGGTAATAAAACTATAAAAAGGGAAATTGTCTCAAGATCTTGGGACAATATTTGTATCCAAACTTTCTCTCATTGTCTTTCTCTCCCTCCTTTCCTCTTTATTGTCTTTGTTTCTTTGTATAATTGCAATGGCTTCTTCCCAAGCAACCCCAAACACAAACACTTCAACAAAGGGTAGTAGCACCACACGTAGAAGAAAGATTGAGATCAAGAGAGTGGAGCAAACCAACAAGCGCCACGTGACCTTCTCCAAGAGAAAGCTAGGGCTTTTCAACAAAGTCACCGAACTCTCCATTCTTTGCCAAGCAGAGACCGCTTTGATCGTCACATCCCAAAACGGGAAGCTCTATTCTTGCGGCTACCCTACGCCGAACACGGTCATCCGACGCTTCCTTGCCGAAGGGTCCCCTCAGAAAAGCGCACATGCCTTGAAGAAGAAGCAAAAGGAGTGTGTGGAAACCCTAAGGGTTCAATATGAGGCCACTCAAGAAATCTTAAAGGAAGAGAAGAAGCGCCTTGAGGAACTCAAGGAGGCAAACAAGGCATGCTTAGAGTTCCCTTCATGGTGGGCGTACCCCATTGATGAGATGGGTTTGGAGGAGCTTGAGAAGTTCAAGGGCTCACTGGAACAGTTGAAGCTTAACCTAGTTGCAACGGTTGAGCAGAAAGTGTTCAATTCGCTACAACAAATGCCACTTTCTCCAGTGGCTCCAATGCAAAGGTTTTCGAATTTCCCTTCAATCTTGAATGGGGGATTAAGTGCTACGCAACAAGCATGGGATTGGAGGAATAATGGTTTTGCTAGTAGTAGCAATAGTTCTCAAGGTGCATGGGATTGGAGGAACAATGGTATTGGTAGTAGTGATAATAGTTATTTGCTTCCTAATATTGATTTTGGCCATTGTTGACAATTAGGGGGTGGCTATAACTGTTAGTACTTTATTAGAGATTCGTAAGTTCCTTCAATTGAACGTAGGTTTTTTCCCCTTATTTTCGGATTCGTTGACAAGTTCTAGTTTAGTTACTTGATTATGACATACACTTATATTTTAGTTCATAAAAATTTACAAAAGAATATAAATATCTTCTTCTTGCGCCTAATGGAATATAAATTTTATTTTCTTCCTTGAGCTTAGAGTTGAGTGATTTTGTGTCTCATTTAAGAATTTTGATTTTATTTTATTTTGCCCTTTTTATTTTTATTTAGTTCTTGATTGATTTGGTCTTTGGTGGCTTTGCAAACCCTTATAAATAAACTGAAAAATGTGTTCAGATGTTGGGGTGGTAACGCTTATTGATATGAATTGAGAGTGGTTCTTGTTAAATTGAGAATTGAGTTGACCTATAACTTATGATTATGTAATATATAAGCTGAGAACAAAAAACAGCATCACCTTTAATTATTCGAACCTTTGAAAGGTAATTAACTTGCATTTTTTTGCAAAAGGTATTCTTGTTATGATAGGTTTTCCTAATAAAAAACTTCAGCCTTGTTCAATATTTTTCTGGCAATTTTCCTTCTTTGGAATTGTGGATAAACTTCGAAGAAAAATTCCAAAATTTTATTTCTTACTCCTATACCATTTATTGCTCAATTTCTTAATTATTGCATTCAAAATGTAGTTAAAATGGGAGACAGAAATAATCTATCAAATGAAGTGGTAATATTAATAGCTACCTTTCCTTGGTATGATAAGATTTTAAATTTTCTCAGTTCGGGAAATCTTTGCAATTTTGGTAAAACAAATTGTTCATTCTTGCAATTTTGAGTGCTCTTGTCTCCTTTTCAGTAGATCGAACGACCAGAGACTAACAAATGGCTAACTAATTTGATACTTGTATAGGAAGGTAAAATGGGTAATTAAAAAATCACTTTGTAATTCTCACTCAAAAATAATGATAATTGATTCCTGATCTACAATTTCTCTTATTAGATTTTTAATTTAAAAATAAAATCGGGCATTTAAAACACAACGATTTGAAGGTTTTACTTGTATTTGTTTGCAATCACAATAATGAGCTAATCATAATTGTAATTTGAAATCTTTTCTAAAATCTTGTTAGAGATTTAATTTAAAATCTTTGACTTAGGTGGAAAAATCCCCAAAGATTACAATAATGGGGCATTCGTAATTGTAATATAAAATCTTCAAAGGGCAAGATTGTAAGTGCAATTTAAAATATTGTTAGATTTTGTAATCTAAGATCTTCATTTTATTATCCTTAAGGTAAATGTTTATCATAAGCTACTTCTTCCTATCCTTTTTATATGTCACTTTGAAAAAAAATATTTTATTCATTTTATTTGTGATTGTCACATACCAATAAAAAGCTTATTATAAATTTTTTAAGAGTTTAATTGGTATGCACTGACAATGTAAAATAATTTTACACTGTCAACCAATAAAAATAGGGAAAAATAAGAAATCATGGTAGGTCCCTCATTATAATGGGTAGTTATTTGTATGAGTTGGCACTTTCCACTATTTCTATTGGTTGGCGGTGTAAAATTATTTTATACTGTTAGTGCATTTAAATTAAATTCATTTTGTTAATTTTATCCTTTACACAATTTTAAACATAACATTGACCTCAAAACTTGTATTCCCTAACTATCCCATGGAGTCACTTTCTAGTCTTTTTGCATCAGAAACATCTAATAGAGAAATTTATACTATTGGACCTAAAAGAATAGCTTTGAGCATAGGATAACTATAACCTATGAAGTGTAGACGCTAACATGGATATAAGATACGGTATGATACAGACACAAGGGATACACCAAAGTTTAAAGATTTTAGGACATGGACACCTATATATATCATTAAAATTTCAAAGAAAATGATTCATTATCATATAATATCATTTATATAAAATTTACTTATATCTTATTTTCTTTATACAATATTTGAAATTATTTAAAAATACAAAATAAACTCAAAATTTCTCTTTTCTTTTTTAAATTATAAATGACTTTATCTATATTGTGCTTTCTATATTGGAGTTAGATACATGTGTCATCAATGTGTAATGCAAAATCTGAACACGGACATGTGTTTGACATGTAGACATGGCACTCAAATAATGTGTCCATGCTTCATAGACCATAACAGTCATATGGCATATATACTCTTACTTGGAAGTGAGTTGAAACATAAAATGGTAAATCATAGCAACATAAGAAACTTTTATGTCATATATATATATATAAACAAAATGTAAACCGGTACATTTATATCAGAATCATATTAATGAAATATCGGACATAGTATGTACTCATTTTCGTAACTACCTAAAGGTCAAGAACAAATTGATGTGTTATAATATAAACTCTAGATACTTGTTCAGAATTCATGTAAATACTTCGTTCAGAACATCTTCCTCAATATGACCACTGATAATGCATAGCCTATTCAGGACCCCTGCCACGCTTCTTATTGGTATTGGTATCTCCATCCACATCTAACGATGCTACGGAATCTTCCACATGCTTCTCCACTATAGGAGTGTTACACTCAATTAGCACATGCTCCCATCGGCGAAGCACTTCTAAGGGCAAGATGGACCTGAAACGTTTAGGTCCAAACTTCAGCTTACAGTCCTTATCAGGGCATTTCACTAGCAGGGTATTTTCCCTCAGATTGGAAGCAACGTGCTCATGCATGCAGTAATTGCAGAAGTTGTGCCCGCATTTCAGGGTCTTGAACATGTGACATGTTTCTTTGAAGTCCATGCATTTGCCACAAAATCCTAGCACACCATGACCATGACCACGACCACATAGTTTCATGATCAAAAGGCTTGGTTCGAGCTGGCCAGGTGTGCCAATCCTAAGCGGTGAATCTTTCGCCATTGATTCTTTCACTCTCGGGTTGGTATTGAAGCTGGGATTGAAGAAGAAAATCGTGTATATTAATAGTAACTAAGAGAATACAATACCAAGAAAGAAAAGTGTTTCTTGAATGATGATTAAAGGAGGTCAACACTATGGTTGTATATATAGTGGTCAAATTTGTTTAAGATAGATTTCACCAATTTATCAATATCATTATCTCTAAAACTCAAAATATTAAGAAGATAAAATGATAAACAATCTTTAACTTTTATAGATTACGGCCAACATGAAATTTAAATAAGGAAAGTTTTATTTTTTATGAGATTATTGAACCTCCATAAATTACTAAAATCTTTATTGTCAAATTTTCAAATATCATTATCAGTAACAATCAAAATATTTAGACGATAATCATTATGAGTAATGTTTATCTCCTGAGATTAAGGAAGGCAGAAAATTTAATTAGTCAAATATACTTTAAGACAATAAACAACTCAAAAACACCATAATCTACTTAAGATTTTTTCTTTTTTTATATGAGATTTAATTGGTGCTTTACAAGAAATCTTAACGACTAATAATATTGTAGCTGCGCTTTGCAATCTCAGTGGAACCTAAAATTCCTAAGGAGATCCACATGCTTGGTGCTGTTGCTGTTGACTCCACTGGTTTCCGCAGATATAGCAAAATTCATAACCACACCTGCAACAGATTGATAACAAGATAAGATACGAGTAAACCACCACCAAAAATATTTTGCTAAGATAAGCATAAACTAACACCATGAAAGATTATATAGTTAATAGTTGAGTTCAAATTAAGAACATTCCTTTTATCTTTTGAAGGTGAATTATTGGCAGCTAGAGAGGGATTGCAATTAGCCTACAATCTGGGACTTGACAACATTGAGTTAGAAGGAGACTCCATCACTGTTTGGAAATGAATCAGGAATGGGGAAATACTGAGATCCTATGCAAGCAATATATTGAATGATATATTGTCTTATAGTTTCAAATGTAATTTAATTCCTAGAAATTGCAACAGGGCTGCTGATAGTCTTGCAAAGGATTCTGTATTTCAGATGTGGTTGTCATCAGGCACCTGATTTCCTTTCCCATGTATTGTTTTAGGACTCCCTTTGAGTTTAATAAAAGTTTATTTTCAATTCAAAGAAAAAAAAAAAGAACATTCTTTTATCTAATTAATCATTAATAGTTCCTCAACAGAAGAGGTTAGAAACAGCACCAAAACCAACCTGCAAGTAATGAGTGAAACATCCCTCAGTTTTTCCACATAGAATTTGCACTTTGGACATCTCCACCAACTCTTTGTCTTGGCAAGTTCCATCACCATTAAATCTTCCCTCCCTCGCTCCCCTTCATTCAAGCTCATGAACTGCCCACAATCCATTCCTTCATGCCACGAAACCTTGCACTGTGCACAGAACAACCTATTACAATGTGGACACTCAGAAGTAGTCACAACTTCCTTTCCATCATCCACCAACATAGCTGAACAATCCTTAAAAGGGCAATAAAATTTCTGTGATCCAAGCACCAATTTCTCACAAAGGGCATTTTCCCATCTATCAAACACCTCCTTTGGGATTGATTGATCTACAGTGTTGAGGCTCAAGAATGCCTCTGCATCTTGGTTCAGGGCATTTTAATTAGATATATTTTCCTGAATCTTTGCAGCCACATACTTCCCAATACAATCATCACAGAAAGTGTGAGTGCAGTTTTGGTTCCTGAACATTTCTTCCGCTGGTTTAGCATCCATGCAAATAGCACACAAGACTAGAGAGGATTGACCAATCTCTTGATATTCCCTCTTGAGGGATCTCAAAGGGGTGTCAGCTTCTAAATTTTCCACTTTGATAGCTTCAATTTTAACTCTAGTACTATTGGACATAGCTGAAGAATATAGAGCCTCTTGTAGCTCTAGAGCTCCAGCGTACAATTCATCAGATATTGGAAATAATTCTTCAGCGTCATGAAGGGCTGAAAAGTAGAAATCATCAACTAAGAGAGAATCATCTTGAGGAGAGGGCATAGAGGCTGGAGAACTTCCCTCCATACTATAGTTTAGATTAATTTTCACTTAAGTATAGACTTAACCATGTGTTTAGGTCCGTATATATAGCAATATAGAAAGAGAAATACATGATTACATGAATTATTTCATCCATTTCAATTTATCTGTTGATTTGGACAACTTGGTATATTTTTAAATAAATATATCTAAATACATTGATTTAAAAATATAACAAATTATCCAAATTAACAAATAAACTGAAACGGAGAAGTGCAATATTGGCAATTCAAAGGGCATATTGGAATCATGAGAATTAAATTGGAGCTATTGTTCTTTGGTGTATGATGGAGCTTGGAACTTACATTTGTTTGGTTGCTTATAAATACTGCATAATGCCAATCTAGGAAACTTAAAGGACCTTGTCCACTCCCCGCTCCCTCCTCATGCTTCTCAAGGCAATGGCTCATAACACGAAAAGATCAAATACTGTTCACGCTATTAAAGAATTTCAGGTCTCGTATGATGCATTTTACATCAATGCATGACAGCTGCCGAACACTTGAATTTTAAAGAGTATCCAACATTCTTCTGAATTTGGTCCCCAAAAAATTCTTTTGAATTTTGTTACACGAATTTTTCTTCTATGTCAAACCTACTAAATCCTCTTTTGACAAGAAAAGTTTGTGAAATTATGAAAAAAAAAAAAACCAATGAGGCTATTTTTTTTTTTTTTATAAACTGCTTGAAGGGAGATTTTGCGTTATGTTTTATAAAATAGATTGGAGGATTTTATAATTAAAGTTATATATAAGTGGGACATGATGAAAGTAATTTTTGGTCCAACCGCAATCTACGGGTATCCCCACATTAATTTTATTCGACTATGCTTGGGCTTAATCAATTATAAAAAGGAAATAGATATACAAAATAGTTTTCATATGATATGAATATCATGCTTTCTTAATCCTGCGTTTAGTGTCTCAAATTCGTTAGAAAGCAAAATTCTTAGAGAGTTTAGTTTTTTTTCCACAAAATGAGTTTATATTTTGATAGTACATGATTACTTGACCTACATATACTTATAGGTAACTTTTGGTATATTACCTACTAAGATTGCCAGTAATGTAAATTACCACTTAGAAAGATTGCCACCTATTAAATTGCTGGTGATGTTAAATGCAATATTTGGTATATATAGATAATCTAAGTGGCAATTCACATTATCCTATTTGGTATATTAAAAAGATTACTAGGTAATATATGTATAAAATCAATATTATAATAATAATAATAATTTTTTTTATTTATTAATTAATAATTATGATTATAATAGTTAATTTTATTAATATTAATCATTAAAAATTAATTAATATTATTAATAATTATTATTAAATAATAATAATTAGTTATTAATATAATTAATATTTAATCATCATAATAATTATAATTATTATTAAAAATTAATTATGATAATATTAACAATAATAATTATAATAATTAATAATTAATAATAAAAAATTATTATTATTATTTATTGATAATAATAATAATAATATTATTAATTAAATTTATTTTTAATAATATCGATAACAACAACAACAATAATAATAATAATACTAATAATAATAAATTATTATTAATTGATAATAATAATATTAAAATAACAATAACCACCACAACAATAATAATAATACTAATAAATTTTAATAATAATAATAATAGGAAGATTACTATATTGGTGGCAATCTATATTACTATATTACTTTAAAAATCTGGATTACCAATAATATTGGCCAACTAAACAAGGTAATGTTGTGGACTCAGATAATTTAATCAAATATTACCAATAATCCAGATGAATTATCTCATATCAAACGCTATCATAGTTCCCTATGCCACCCTAAATATTTTCATGATGAGAAAGTGTGTTATGTTGACTCACTTTTCCTTTTCCTAAGACACCGTATAGACATATAGCTAAAATGTGTTAAAAATGATAAAAAATAAAATAAAATAAAAAACTCATCATTTCAATGGTGGATAGTGAATGAGTCTATACGGTGTCCCAATACACATATCATTTCCCTTCATCGAGTTCATTATTGTTAACACCTTACCTTTCCAATCTTACATACTAGAATGCTCTCTAGTAAGCTCCAAAGCAGCAATCTTTAGAGAAATTCTTATATGGTCCGGAAGTACCACGTAGCTGTGCTCTTGGCCAAAATATGGGACCCACCACTAATACACAATCCCATAAAAAATATACTTACATGATCGGTCCGGAAGCACAGCCACGTGGTGCTCTCGGACCATGTAAGTATTTCTCCAATCTCTATTTGTTTTTTCTCTTATATCCTTCAACCGAGTTCATCCCTCATGCTGGTGGATCAAATTCAGCTATTTCTTCCTTCTTCAAGTCCTTGGCAAAGATTTTGGAGAGAGTTAAATTAACACATCTCTTTTTTATTAATTAATGAGTTCTAACAGCTGATATATATCTAGAACTTAAAATTTAGTAGGACCTTATTCAATATGGAGTGCTATAGCCAACTCCCCGAATATACCACATGATTTCATCAAGCTCAATTATTAATCTTTGAAGCACGTTCCACGTTCTACTACAATAATTTATCTTGAAGATATAATTTCATGTCGAATATCCATTTCAAATAATCATTAAGATGCAAAAGCAGACTTGTTTTAGAGAGTAAGCATTATGGAAATCATGTTGTGGAGACATGAATTCAGGTTAATCTCACTATATGGGCATACAAAATCTTTCCAAGGATATCCGAATGAGGTTCTCCTATTTATTCTGTGTATTATTTATTCACTTTGGTTCAATCTTTGTGAAGCGCTAAAGGCTGAGAAAATGGGACATGACAATGGATTTAAAGCCAATTCTCCACCTAGTTCCCAATAAGATCGTCCTATCTTAAAGAAGAGAATGTTACAGGCTTCTAGTTGGGCCCTCAGTACAATGACAAGCACAAATATGAAAAAGGTATCCGCAATAATAAATTGAGTTTCCTTCACTTTTTCCATTGAAAGGAAAAAAGGAACAAGGCATGAAACTGGTAGGGAAAAAGTATTAATTCCATCGATAAAACCTATTTTAATTATATCTGAATTGATAAGTACCTAACAGCTGTACCATAGGTTTAGTGGTCCAGCATTTTTTAATAATTTAAACGGGTTTAGTTGAGTTCATAAGCAAGAACCATTCAATTGATTGCTAAATATCTTGAAGCTCTTCTTATCAAAGCTAATGCTGCGTCCACAGATTCCCTGGACTTTGTATCAGACAAGAGGGAACAATGATGGACGGAGGTGATATGATACTTATTACTGAATTTAATGGACAAGAAAGCATACTGTGGAAAAAAAAAAATATCTTCCTTATCTAGTATTTAATTTGCACGTACGTACCAGAAAATTACACCCCGGCTCCACTATAAACAAGTACTAGTTAATATCTTCCAAGATCTTAGGCCCCATACTTATCCAGCATTTCAAAGAAAAGTGAAAGAGATTCATATATAGATCCCTCTCTACAAAATTATTGCCAGTGGTTTTGACAAGGAAATATTTTGGTTTACAGTTCAGGCTCTAGATTTAAGTCTTTGCATTCTGAGGTCCTCAAGAATAAGACGAGTCTCACTACGTGCATCATTACAACGTTGCCTATAAGATGTCACCATCTGCTTGGTCGAGCTCTCTAACTCTCTCATCTCATCCAAAACTATTTGTCTGTTCCGGCACTCTATGCTGCAGAAACCTTGATCGCCCCTGCATAACAACCATCATGTCCAAGTTTTCATCAGCAAATAATTAAACATACCCAGATTAATTTTATGTGTAAAACCAAAACCATCCATCATGCTTTCAAGGTATTAAACAAAAAGCGAAAATAGAAAATGACCCAGCTGCTATAATCTTCTTATTTTTGGTAGGGAATTAATTGATTAATTCTCTTTAACTTATTAGGCATTGAGTGATAGGAGTAGTCTTAGTTAGTGATTGTGGTTATATTGTTAATTTGTTAGTTAGTGAGTATATTGAATCAATAAGTCCAAATTTCTATTGTAACTTGTTAATTGAACTTATGATTTACTCGAAATGAGAATTTGTGTTCTATCAGTGAGTAATCCAAGAGATGTAAACTTATGGTAACAAATCATCCTCCATCCATGAAATATGATGCAGGTAATTATCTCTATGAAGAAGAATTTAGACTTAGAGTATTTACCTGTACATGTAGATATCCTTGTCTAGTCTGAGCTGCTTATTGCAAAGGTTACAAGTTTTAAGGAAGCAAAAGTCTTCAGGGCTTGTTTGAATTTGACTTGCTTTTCTCACTGCAGATTTCACAAGGACACTGTTGTTCAATTTGCTCTTTGAGCTGGTGAGAAGCCTCAGGCCAACATCCATGTTGGTGCTCTCAATTGAGCTCACATGCTTCCTTCTTTTGTTCAGCTGCTTATTGTTCCCTTCTTGTGGTTCCACCATGAAGGAGCTCATGAACTTTGGAAGCATCTTAGGCTAATGGGGTGGGGGGGGAAATGCAGAAGGAGAATGAATGAATGAATAAATAAAGCAGAATGAAAGAAAGAAAGAATTTTGATGAGCTCTGTGAAAAGAAAGCAGCGTTGGATATTTAAAAGAAGCATACCCCACGATAGGGACACCATTATGTTTTACCCTATCGCACTTCATAACACGTGCTACATTGCAAAATATTATTATTTTTATCTGAGAATGTTGTTTTCTTCTACAGCATATTTGCATGGTTTTCCTATGGTCAAAAACAAAAGTGGCAGGGTTAATAAAAAATAGAGTATTGTAAACTACATGTAAAAGTTTAGTTGTATTACTTGTGAATTTAGTTGCATTACTTATGAATTTATATATAAAAATATGAAAATTTATGTAGTAATAATAAGAAATTTTAGTTATTTTACTGGTAATTTTAATAGTTACTTTATTGTATTTACTATATTTATTAAAAATGTAACTAATATTTTTCATTATTTATACATTTAGCTCTAAATTTCTTCGTGCTATCTAAAATCTAAAATTAAGAAACAGGCATCATTTCTCTGACGAAAAAAACAAAAAACTAGTAATAGAGTACTTAAATAATGCCCTTTTTACAGCTTTTACTATTGCTTATTTGGTCCACACGGTCGATTGACGAGTACAGAGCTTTATTTTTATAATTTCCAATTGGTACACATGGAAATTGTGGTACAGAACATGACGGGACATAAAACATTAGCAGAGATTCCATATCTGGTGCTGTGTTCACAGCATGGTTTTAGCCTTTGGAATCCGAACAAAGCACGCAGAGAATTTCTTATTCCTTAATCGCAACATTACAAGAGGAAAAGTAACAATTGGCACTTGATGTGTATGGATGAATAGATGCTGCAGATATGGGATCCAAGTGGCACCCATTATGTGTTGTAGAGGATCAAAATCTACTACTAATAGCCTAAGCAAGAATAACTCCTCGGATATAGTGGGAATTAAACTAGCATCCATTTCGGAAAATGGTAATGAAAGAAACATATTAATGTGATGTGTGCGCCACTTTATGTCCTTTTATTATGTGACATTATGGGCAGCAAAATCATATTATGCTCCGTTTGTGTTCCATTTTTTTTTTCTTAAAAAAAATATTTATATAAAAGTTATGCATTCTGATAAATTGAACTATTGCTTTTCTTCATGAAATTAACGTCATATATCTCAAGTCAATTACGATCATTTTCCAGTATAACGTCCAAACAACAGCACTCAGTGGCAAATTTGAGTCCCAGGAACCCCTTTTGGTCATACCAAAATCTTCTTTACTTTTTTCAATGACCAAAAAAAAAAAAAAAAACTAGAATAACTAGATAACAAAATTATGTTAAGTTTTGCATCATACATATCAGTTGATGGTAATTCATAAAATTCTAGATTATAGATGTAGATACCAATGCAAGCTTACTTAAAGTAATTAAATTCAGACAGTTGTGGCTTTCTATTGCTGGATGTGTTTTTGGTTCTAGTATTTTGGCCTCTACACAGAAAAGGATCCTATGCAACACAAAATGTGATTAGATTTGCTCGTTAGTTTTCCGGTGATGGTTCCTAAAGAGCTTTTTGAGTGCTATGTGGCAACTTGCTTCTAACCTTCAATTGCCTGTTAGGAATTCATAAATACAAATGCTCCTTTTGGGGGATACAGATGTTAACAAATAAGTTAACGATATGTTCTAAGTATTAAATGCACTATCTTGTTACTAATAAATGTAAAAACACATGATAAAGGTGAGCTAAGCTTTGTAACTTGCATCATTGAAAACAGGTTAAAATAATGTTTAATATAGGAACCGACCAAAACTTCTGTGGCCAAAGTCCTTACAACGTGATTTAAAACGTGGGGACCTGTTTCTTCTTCTTTCTACTAGTTCTGCTTCTCCACCGACGCTCTCTTTATTGGTTTCTTCAACTCAACACGCACCCCAAGCATTTACATTTGTGTAACAAATCCTCTGATTTCGTGTGTATGAAAGATGTTTCATTTGCAAAAACGAAAGTTTATGCTACTATATAGTGAGGTACCTAAGCACATTTCCCTTAAAGATGACATGCACTGAACTTTGATGCTGCAGTAAGGGGCATTGTTTCTTGGATTGCAGCTACAGTTGCTTCTATTATGATACCTTACACAGTTACTATATATATATCTTAATGTGATGAGTTCATGATTTGAATCACTATTATTACAAGTAAAGTTCGTATGGACTTACAGTATAATTTTACTGCAATTAACCAGTTTTGGATACTATCTCAATTTGTTTCCATGGTGGATTGACAGAAAAATTCACCACAACTATAATATTTTGGCTCCCATTATAGCTGCTTGGGCAGCTACTGATGATGTTTCCCATTTGTCTCGATTAGATATCTCGTTTAATACTGTCCCCATGCAGCTGGTGCTAAAATCATATACTCTCAGGCACTTTATAATTGAGATTTTTTTTTTTTTTATTCAGGTTTAATTTGTGCAACTGTGATATCATTAAGATTGTCCATATGTGAAAATATGTTTTAAATGGTTTCGGTCACTTTTGAAAAACATGAATTAAGTGGTCTAATGATAAATCCAGTTATAAGACTTTAACCATATCCAATTCACTATCAGATCATTCAGTATAGTCTGATTATGATAGCGGTAGTGGCAGTATTTCTCTAATTAATTAATAATAACTAGCTGAACCATGTTGTTAATGTCATCATGCATTCATTTTTTGTTTTATTTTATTTTCGGTCAAGGAAGCTAGCTAGGGACTTAGGGTATGCATATATCCAACAATAAAAGCAAATGCATAAGTTTTTTTTTTTTTTTGGACAGAAGATGCACAAGTGCTTGAACATTTATCTTTTTGTGGGTGCTAGGCCCCAATAGGAAGGTGCATTGGGGAGGGATCAAGCGCTCCTGATCAAAGCATCCATGACATCAAATGAGCAAACATGCTCATGTGCAAAGAAAAATAAATAAAGTAGAAAAAGAAAATTCCATATACCCTTGAATTGTATTTTTATTCTCTAGATGCAGATATTTTACTCAATAAATGAATATATTTATAACTAGTGAGAATAGATGTCAGTTGATAGGGTACTGCCCTACTTTAATCAGAGATCTCGAATTCAAGTTTCAGACATGAAACTACACTAAAATTCATAAAGATTTTACTCGACTCGAGTAGAATTACTTATAATAAAAATATACTTATGATTTCAACTAAGAAACAATACATAAAAGTAGCTTTTGGTATAAATGTTTGACATTAAATTAGCCTACTTCTAATCAGATCCTTTAATAGAAAGAAAGAATGGAGAAATGTAGACGAGAGAGAAAACAATTTTTTTTTAAAATTTGGTTTTAAATTGGGGTTTGAAATGTCTAACGTACACTATATGTTTCATAGAAAGAAAGTATAGAGAGCTAGAGTAGAGCTAGGGGCGAGTAGGGGTGTGCACGGCCGAGTTTAGGAAAAAAAATACCCAAATCAATCAAATATAATCAGGTTGGGTCAGATTTTTAGCTTTTTTTTGCCTCCAATCCGAACTAACCCAACCCGAATTTCGGGTTGGATCGGGTCGGATATTCAGGTAGACAGCCAACTTTTTTTTTTGAGTGAAAAATATATTGAAAAATCATATTTTGTGATATTTTGAAACCTTTGAATTGTGTTTTTAAAATTTGAATATAATCAAATATATTTAAAAAAAATTACACACATAATTGATAATTCCATAATCATAATCATGAAATATATTATATATCATATATTATATAATATCAATCATCAATAAATTTAATTATATACTAATATATTAACAGAGTCTAAGAGTTAATATTTATGATTATATTTTTGTATATTAATATATAAGTGAATGAATCATTTTTTTAAAAAAAAAGTTGGGGTTTGGGTTCGAGTCGGGTGACGAGTTTAATTTTTAAACCCCGTTCAAATTTTACCCAATTATCCGACTCCAACCAATTTTTTTGCAGACGGATCGGGTCAGGTATTTGGGTTTCTTTGGCCGCAATCAGGTCATACTTCTTCTGCTAGAGTAGAGTGAAAATGCAAGGAAAATAATTTTGTTTTGGTACAATGTAATTAAGAATGCTTTTTTATACAAATATATTAATATTTTAATATTTTAATTTTGATAAATTATTATTGTAAATTTTTTTAATAGTCATGTAATTATATATTATTATATCAATAAAAATATTTAATTTTTACACTTGTTACTTAAAAAATTACACATATAATATCATATGATCAATACATCAAGAAAATATCATATGATTAATTGGTAATATAAAATTTTTTTCATGCAGATATTATATCAAATTTAATCTCATATATTAAACATCCTTAAGTTACTCATAATATTGTGATATTATGATTGGACCAAAATTGATATTTAGTTGAACCAAGTAATTGCTAACACCCCTAATGACCCCTCTCCACAAAAAAATTGACCCGAGTCCGTGAATGCCAGTACTTTGACTTCCATCAAAAGCCATTTTTCTTTTAAACTAATATATGTTATTTGAATTTCATTGAATCATAATGACTCTAGTTCGAGCTAGTCAACTAATTATAAAAATAAAATTCTCCTAATATTTTTTTTATTTATAAAAGGTGAATTTAATTATTTTTTTAAAAAAAGATCTTATTAACCAACATTCTAAGAACTTTGATTAAGAAATCAAGAAAGAATTTATAACACTAATTAAATAAATCCTTTAAAAAAAATCTAAACACTTAAATTAAACAAATATTGATAATTTAAGGTGTATTTATTTATATTTTTTTATAAAAATTACTTTTTTATTAACAAATAATTTTTTAAAAAGTTTAATTTTTAATTTTTTTAATTATATATAAAATTTCAATTTACAATATTTTAAAAATTTTTTAAAAAAACTCACCCTAATTTATTTGGCAGCCAAACAACACAAACAGAAAAGCTTAATGTCCATGACCAATAATGGATTCAATGCACCAATTTTGGCAAATAAAAAAAAAATGAAAAAAAAATCACACGGAAGCGAAACGGTGCCGTTTAGACTTTAGAAGAACAAGCGGAGAAGATGTGAATCCACATCGCTTCCTCTGTCATCTTCTTCTTCTCGTTGTTGTTGTTGTTGTTGTTGTTGTTTGATTCTCCAATTCAATCCCCATCCATCGGGTTAGGGTTTTCAGAACTCCCAGTTTCCCTCTCTCTCTTCCCCCAGCCACCATTGCAGCCACCTCCTTCCCTCGATCGCCACCTCGCCGCATCCAGCCATGCAACGGAGCCTCGCAATTACTCCGTAGTTTCGTGGTTCCCAGCTAAAAAAGGGTAAGGAACTGAGTTTCAGGGTTTCTAACTATCTATTTCTGTGTTTGTGTGTATGGAATTTGATTGTAATTCTTACTATTATTATTATTTTTTGCAGAGGCTATTTTTGGTTGAACTTTGATTCTTCAGTGCTTGGTGTGCGTGGTGGTGGTTCTTGTAGCTTGAATGATGTTTCAGTTTCATCCTCAGGGAGCTCAAAAACAGAGTTGTACTCTGCTAGCTGTCACCTGTAGTTCTGGTTTTGAGCCGAAGCCGCCACCACAGAATCAGCTCAATTACCCTTTCCCTGAGCTGGTTTCTGCAGGGCGTCTTGAGGTATAAAGTTGAAAACTTTATAGTATTGTAATGCAGCTTTAGTTGGCTTGCTTATAGGCATGGTTTACGCTAGAACGCAATGATGTCGTTTGATTCATTTAGTTGACTTCACATAGTGGGAAAAATCTTAGGCTTTGTTTGGTTTCAGAAAACATCTTTTGTTTCCATATCCTGCTTTCAATTTTAACAAACAATGTGGCAACTTTGTGATTAAAATTCAAAACAAGAAATGCTTTTTGAAACCAAACAGACCCTTAGCTGTTGTTGTTGTAATGCGGGTTCAAGCTTTTTGTGTGTGTGTGTGTGTGTGTGTGTGTGTTGGTTTTTTTTTGTTTGGGGGGGAGGGGGTTAGCAATATATGTGTTGTGTATTGGTCTTGGTTGATTCTTTTTTCTATGGAAATGGCATGATAAGAATGTTATTGATGCAGGTTCAAGTTCTGAGCAATCCCGAGAAGGAGAGGTTCCAGAAAGTTCTGGAGTCGTATCAACCAAATTTTGTTTATTTACAAGGGGAACAGCTAGCCAATGGTGAAGTTGGTTCACTGGCTTGGCAGGGCGTGGAATTATCCACCCCTGAAGATATAACAGAGCTCTTTGGTCCCACATTGCCGACTGCTGTATGTATTCTGAGTTTTTAGCTACTCTTTGTTTGTTCATATGTGATTTGTGTTGATAGGGCTCTAGGACAGACATATTATGACTGCTGAAGAAAGGGTGTGTGTGTGAAATTACTGCTTTCTATATAGGGAATGCTGAGTTTCATATTGTGAAAAATGTTAGATCAATTGTGTTGCATAGAAATTTGTAGTCATGTTAGTATTGAACCTGTCAATGCTATATTTATTGCTGGTTAATAAAATAAGGGTTTGGTGGTTGAATTACTATAGTATGGAGAATCTGCGATTCTTGGACACATAGCTCTAGAAATTTACTTGTCTTTCTAACAATTTCAAGGTATAATCTTGCCTGTTGGAATCTGTATTTAAGCTTATATATTTTATCAAAAAAAAAAAAAAAAAAAGCTTATATAACCTGTTTTGATCTTATACAAACTAATATGGCTTACATGATTGGCATCTCTCGATTCTCTCCCTTCCCCTCTTCCCCCCTTAGTTGGCATTATTGGTGTGGTATTTTATTGGATGTAATTTGAACAACTTCTGTAGGTTTATTTAGAAATCCCAAATGGAGAAAGTTTCGCAGAGGCTCTTCATCTGAAGGTACTTCTGTCTAGGTTGCTTGAGGAAACTTAAAGCATCAAGTGTCAACAAAATACTGTTATTGAGTAATGAAAAAACGATGGGTGCTGTTACACTCATAAAAATTTCTTGGTTCTTAAGAATTTGTGGGGGAATTGGCTAATTTAAGTTGTTTTGAATTTGCAGGGAATCCCATATGTGATATTTTGGAAGAATGCTTTTTCCTGTTATGCTGCCTGCCATTTTCGTCAAGCATTTCTTTCAGTGGTGCAGAGGTATGCTATCGTTTATCTGCTTGCAGCTTGCAGGAACTTGAAATGGCTTTTTATGTCTAAAATCTACTTGCCCTATTGATACAATCATACAAGTCATTTTGATTCATGATTGTGTGTACAGTTTAGACATATTTGATGATGCATCCATGTATTAGGTCATTTATGAAAGGAATGGTTTCTGGTGAAAAATCCATGAATTGTCTAGTTTATGGTGCACTTTACTGGTTGTGTACATGATAGTTAATCTCTGAATATTTAACAATTTTTTGGTTTTGAATTATGAATGGCCAGAGTCTGCAAAATCCAGTATGACTTGTTTCTTTGGGTCCATGCAATATTTGTAACCTTTTTTTTAGGGGGGAAAAAATTAAGGGTAGGTGTTTTTAACAATTTTGATATATAACTTAATATCTAATGCTGTTTACGTTGTTTTGCAGTTCATCTACACATACATGGGATGCTTTCCACCTTGCTCGTGCCTCTTTTGAGTTTTATTGTGTTCAAAACAACCAAGTACTTCCTGCTGACAGCGATGATGCTGATAGTGAGATGGGGCCACACCTTCTGGGCAACTGTCTCAAAATCAATGTTGACCCTCCTGAGGTGGCTGAAGAAGATGATGACGAAAGTGCCTCAGGCAGTCTTCCTGCTATAAAGATACATGATGATGAAGTGAACTTGAGATTTCTCGTCTGTGGTGCACCTTCCACTGTTGTAAGCTTTTGTGGAATTCTATTCCTTGTTTTGTCTGCTAAAACCACAGTTAAGCATGCATGTTTACATAATGCTAATGTTTATGTAACTGTCACACACACACACATGCATGCATGTGTAATTGCACTTTGAAATAAACACTCATATCCATGGCAGACATGATTTGCTAACACACCGGCTTGTTTCCTTTCAGGACGAGTCATTGTTGAGATCTTTGGAGGACGGACTCAGTGCTCTCTTAACTATTGAAGTATGTTGACTGTAGTTTAATCAAAGTCATCTTACTTGGATCTAACTCTGTTTTGCAAAATCTTAAGATTTATTACAGGCTCTTTTTTCATGTAAAAAGTTTTGTTAACCAAAGCTGGACTGCATGCCTCTTTTCGTTATTATTCAGCCTGGGGATCTTTCCATGAAATCAATATAACAGTCTTCTGCTCCCTCTTGTAATTTTAGTGGTTTTTCGTCCTTTCTTTTATTTGATAGCATTTGGTCATGATTTTTTCATCTCTTCAAGAATCGAGATTCAAGATGATATTATTCTCAGGCATCTTTCTCAATTTTCTTATGTTTAATTTTTCAGATACGTGGTTGCAAGCTCCATGGCAAGTTTAGGTATGCACTGTATGTTGATATAACTTGTTGTGACTAGTACTTACACTTTGGATGACTTACATGTCTTACTCCACCCCCGCCCCCCAAAAAAAGACCAAAAAAGAAAAAAACACTTTGCTCTATCTTCATTTATTTTTCATTAGTACTTTATTGGAGGTATTAATATGGATTGCCACTATGTAATATATATCTTTATGCTCTGGTATAGTGCACCCCCGCCACCTCTTCAGGCAGCTGCTTTTTCTCGTGGAGTTGTGACCATGCGATGTGATATATCAACCTGTAGTTCCGCACATATCTCTCTTCTGGTATCAGGCAGTGCACAAACTTGTTTTAACGATCAGGTATCGTCTGAGTGTTGCTATGTTTTAAGTATTACTGAAACAAGCAATGAATGCTGTTTGCATGCTAATTTTTTAATGCCATTCTTACATTCCTCTCACATAGTAATAGTTTTTTTAAAAGGGTAGATGTGCATTATGTTTTTAAACATTGAAGTAAGTTTTGATTTTCTCTCAAGAATATGTTAATATTACAAATTGGTCTTCCGAATTTAATTTAGCATATTTCTTTGGAAAGAAAATGTTCTTTGGCTATTTTTCATTTCCATTAAATTGTCTAATAACCATTTTTCAAAAGATATTTAGTCGTTAGTTACTTAGTTCAAATTTAATGTCTAAGATATGAATTGTGCAAGTAACTTTTACCTGTTGAAACTTTTGGGTTCTTATTCTTTGGCTTATCTATTTTACTTTTAGCTCTTGGAGAGTCATATAAAGAATGAGATAATTGAGAAGAGTCAAATAGTTTACGCACAACTCAACAACGAGGGGAACAAAGAGCATGTCTCTGAACCTCGCAGATCTGCTTCAATTGCTTGTGGAGCAACAGTATTTGAAGTTTGCATGAGGCTTCCTCAATGGGCTTTGCAGGTTTTAATAATTCTTATTCTTTTTCACCTTCTTTATCCCGATGTGTTCTTTATTAGTGTTGTTTAAGTAGTTACAACTTTGATTTCTGAATGAGTCTTCCCTTCTTGCTAGTTGCTAGTTTCGCACCATGGGATTCTTCAAGGTTCTAGCTCTATATGCTTGCCATTTGAAAAATAGGATTTTTTAGAACTTCATTTATACTGGAAAAGAAGCGATGTTTTTGTGTTTGATGCAGGGATAAGTCTTGAAAATTGAATTTTGTTGCATTTATGTAGGGTAGCTATAGTATTTGAGATCTTGTCTATTGTTTTGGCAAGTCTCACTACAAATACCTGGATGTAAAGCATATTAACTAACTATATCCTATGATAATTGGAATTATGTTTAAGCATATTAGTTGTTTTTCTTGATCGGAGTTATGGTGCAGTGAAAATGGGCTCTTCTATCTCTGTTTTTTCTGATTTCTAATTACATGTCTTGTTACCCCTTCAGATTTTGAGACAGCTAGCACCTGATGTTTCTTACCGAAGTTTAGTTGCACTTGGCATTGCTAGTATTCAGGGGTTGCCTATAGCTGCTTTTGAGAAAGATGATGCCGAGCGCTTACTTTTCTTCTATCAAAGCTGTGAGAAAGATAGCTGTACAAGCAATGTAATTTTCAGCAGTCCCCCTGGCTGGTTGAAACCACCCCCTCCTACTAGAAAGAGGTGTGAACCAAGCCAAGGAGTTAGTCCTGGCCTTCATGATGGTGCTTTTGAAGGGCAAGGTGCTGTTCAAAAAGTAGATGAAGAAGAAAGGGAGAGAAAAATGGCAAATGGGATCAGCACGCCCTTAACTCCAGCTAGGCAGAGATTAAAAGTATCAGCAATGAGGCCAATTCCTCATGTTCGTCGCCATAGAATGACAACTTTTTGTGGACCTTCTGAGACAAGTGGTTTTGATGGCGCCCATGTTGAGGCTAATTTTCCGCTTGTTGCCCCTACAAAGCGAAGTAGTATTGGGTCAACTTCTGCAACACAGAGAAAATCACTTTCAGGCTCGGCTCTGTCTAAGCAGGTCATTTCACTGAACCCATTGCCTTTGAAGAAACATGGCTGTGGCAGAGGCCCAGTACAGACTTGCTCTGAGGTGAGTTTCTCTGTTCCATTGTTTTAAATATGATTTTCAGTATCATTAAGATGCCTAGGGTGATACCATACTCTCAATTTTGCTTCTGCTGAAAATTTGATGAGTAGTACACACTAATAGAAAACATTCTCAGCTTACTCGATGAAAATATTTTTTTTATAAAAATTTACTAGCTATTGTTATTAATTCTTTGACAGATGCGAAGTTTGTCAAATATGATTGATGTCTAAAAACCTGATAAAAATACTACTAGAAGGATGATATCCTCTCTCTCTCATACTATTTTCCTATTAATGATTTTGTTTTTTATCCAAATTCCATTAAAAGATGTTATCCTATATTACTAAATCATATTGGGTTAGTCAATCTCTTCATGAAGCAAACATCAATGTGGTTCTATTTGTTAAAATTTGAATAATTTATAATTTCTGTTAGGAGGAATTTCTTAAAGATGTCATGGAGTTTTTGATTCTTCGGGGACATAGTCGATTGATTCCTCAGGGTGGGCTTGCTGAGTTCCCTGATGCCATACTCAATGGAAAACGCCTTGATCTCTACAACTTGTATAAAGAGGTGAGTTGGTGAAACTGCGTTCCTTGACAAATGACAATGATAATGATTGAATGGTTTTTGTGGATTTTGTTATAGATGTTGTTGGTCTTTTTAGGTGGTTACCAGGGGAGGATTTCATGTTGGCAATGGCATCAACTGGAAGGGACAAATCTTCTCAAAGATGCGCAATTACACAACCACCAATAGAATGACTGTATGTTCCATGGCTTGGCTGTATCTCATCATACCATATATTATTATGCTTTTGTTATATTGTCTCTGGAATTCCATCTTACGTTTTCAAGATTCTAAAATATAGGATAAGGCCTGGATTTTCCCATGTCTTATTGTGAAAATTTTTCACTCTTTTCGTAGTTAATAAACGTAAAGAAAATCCTAGTTAGCAATAGTACAGGAAATTAATTGAGAACTCATGTGATGACTGAATGCTTGTATAGTACGAGAAATTAACTGCCAGATTTGGTTTTTACCATATTTTGTGTCTTTTTCTGCAGGGAGTCGGAAATACACTTAAAAGACATTATGAAACCTACCTTTTAGAATATGAATTAGCACATGATGATGTGGATGGAGAGTGCTGCTTGTTGTGTCACAGGTTCGTCCTTCAATTTTTTTATTATTCTTTTAGTCAATGAAGATATGCAATTACATTTGATACTTATGGTAGCCTGCATAACATTTACTTACACCCGACCCTATAAAACTGTTAAGAACTCGTAATTATTTATTCAATTTTTTTTTATGATTGGCAACCATGTAGTGGATTGGTATTTTGTGGTGCATACAAGTAACCAGCACTGATCTCAAATTTATTTATTTATTTTCTAATTGTTCTCTTACACTCTATCAACTGTTCAACAGTAGTGCAGCTGGGGATTGGGTGAATTGTGGCATATGTGGTGAGTGGGCCCACTTTGGCTGTGACAGAAGGCAGGGTCTAGGCGCATTCAAGGTACTAACATCACTTACCCCATTGTTGTATATGAAGAATCTTGGATCTTTCATAGTGCAAAACGATGATAATCCTTTTTCGTTGACAACTCCTGCAGGATTATGCAAAAACAGATGGGCTAGAATATATATGTCCTCATTGTAGTGTCGCAAATTTCAAGAAGAAACAAAGTGTTGCTAATGGGTATTCTCAAGGGTCAATGTCATCACGACCCCTTTGATACAGTTTCCCCCTCCTCCTTCCTGGAACGGCGGACAACTAGTTCCTTTTGTTTGATTATCTATAATCATAATGTTTTAGATAGATTAGTCAAATATAGGTTAAAAGAAGTTGAGAAGTAGCCAATTAGGTTGAAGCAACACAGATGTCATTAGGAGTAGGCTCTCCTTAACCCCCTTCTATCTTTGTTGTTGATTAAGGGGGACAAAATTTATTGTGGAACTTCTACCACTTTAGTTGCCCATCAAGCCCTCCAATATGAGCAGTGACTTGGTAGTTTACTTTATTCCCTGTGTACTATTGTATTGAAAGGAAATTGTATAGTCTTAATTCACTGAGCATCATGATGATGATGATGATGATGATTTTTTTAGTTAGACAGATCAATTTAAGTCTTTTCCACTTTTACACCTACAGACATATATGCTTATACATATACATTGTTCATACAAGAAAATGCATGCACTAACGAGAATGGGTATTATGGAATGGGTATTATGCAGAATTGTAGTTCAAAAATTCAACTTTGTTTGCCTTATAGTTGTTCCAATGACTTGTATTAGGTCACTGCTTATGAGATGTGTCAGAAAGGTTCGTTAATGGAAGTGAACTTGCTGATGTTGAAGAGTATTGCATTGCAGTGAATATAAACCGAGGCTGGAGAACTTGGTTTGAATAGGTATTAGCTATTTGTTGATGACTCGCACACCGATAGTAGTAGATTATACTTTGGTATGTATCATAGGGATTATATTAACATACATTCTGAGCATGCTGACTTTCGCTTTCTCTTTGCTTAAGCATCGATTTATAGCAACCTATAATTGGAGTGGGATAATCCATCGTTACTTAGTCTGGTCAAATATGTCCTTTCCAGGCTTAATGGTGTGGTTGCTTAGCATTTATTTATAGGCTTGATTTGGTTGAGGATAAATAGATTTTAATATTTATTCAAACAGATAAGTTATTGTTTAAATTTACTGTTTATATTAATGTTTCAGTTTAGTTTCGTAAGTAAACACAGCTAAATATTCGTGAGTGACTAAACTTGTTTGAAGAAATTATGAAATATTATATTCCTTCAAACTTGTTGATTGTAAACTGCAAAATTTTAAACCAAAAAGATGACGCGGCCTATCTGTCCAAAAAGTCTATGTTACGGGAAGTTATCTGCACTTTAATCTCAAAGAATGTTGAGACAATAGCTATCATTTCTGTGTATGATCTGATCGGTCATATCAAAGGCCCCTTCTAAACAAAGATGGAAACCTTTTTTAAGGGTGTGAGTAATTTTATAAGTCCAAATTAGAATCAGTATGGCTGTAACGCATTTTCTTTTGTCTGCTTAGAATCACTCCAGGCTCTACCTAGAAGTCTATTATTCTGTTGTGTCGACTGTGCCTAAGGCAGCAGCCATCTACAGGTACTTCAATTTAAGAATAAACTCGAATTGCCATTTGCATTATGAATATGCTCTTAAAACATGGCAAAAACTTGTGTCAAACAAATTTTTTATTAATGGTTCCTAATTTATTGACCTGAGTTGCACACTAAAAGAAATTAACTCTCTCTCTCTCTCTCTCTCTCTCTCTCTCTCTCTCTCTCTAAAAGAATCTAATTATGTATCTAATATCTTGATTAGACTGGCTCTCGCTTATAAATCTCTTTGCTCTCATAAGCTCGAGATTGGAGTGTTTGTGGTTCGGTCGGTCTACCCGACCAACCTACACCACGATTGTTGAAGGCCTACTCTTGGCCAAGTGGCACTCTCTCCCTCGTTTCTGACCTCCAACCCTTGCATGCCCTAATACAAATGGTTGACCCGACTGACTGATCCTCGTAGGCCCTATCACAGGGGGCATGCATTATTGCATTTACTTATATTTACACCCTTAGCAGAATCCTATCCTCTACTCCAATTCGTCAAAGATTCCTTCCTTGGGTCCCCTCCCCTAAACATAATGACATCAAGCCTTATATATATTCCCTCCCTCCATATAAGAAGGAGAAGAATACTCCAAATCTAAATACTAGCCTAATCTACCTCAAAGCACAAGACAAGAAGAGTACCCTTATATTTAATATGATAAGGTTAGTGTAGTATGGCCTTCTAAAGAATGAAAATGCTTGTAATGTCAGGGGTTTAAACTTGCAGAAAAGTATTTTTGAGTAGAAACAAAGTGTTCTTATAATAATCAATCTCACATCCAAAAGATGTATGGAAATTTCATAAGAAATAAAAGTAAAAGAGTATAACCTCTCAATTTTGCTTCATCTACAAGTTAATATTGTGAACTTTAAATTTGTCCTAATAATTAGTTCATAAATTATAATAATTACATTAATAAATCCTTGCATTCACCACTCGTCAACAAGGGAGAACTGACATGGTTAAATCCGAGCCTTTCTTCAAATTTTATCATTTTTTTTTTAATTTCTTCATCAATTAAGCAAATAATATAATATTTCAAATTAATAAAAATAATATAAATAGGTCTTCTTTCACAAGAGCACGAACAACTAGTTCAGGAGCTATGCTGTGTTGGTGGGGATAAAAACAAGCTTTTCTAGTATTGCAAATCACCCAAAAGTTGTAGCAACTCAAAATCAACTTCTGCTATATTATCTACGGCCAGCAAATAATAAATTTTTGCAACCATTTGTATCCAGCTATATATGTACAATATCAATCATGTACTGTAATACATATAAAAGATTATATCCATTTGCCGGAAAGATTGCAAATTTCCTTTGCCAGACTAGGATTTAGGAGCAGAAGAGGATGCTTAGTACCAGTCAAATTATGATTGAGGCCATAGTAGTATAATCCTAACTTGCGGGGCGAGTCGGAATTTTAGAATAATGATTGATATCAATGTTTACAAATATTTGTTAATAATGCAAAATCATATTTCTGAAGGTTGGCTCAATTGGTATAGCTGCATAGGATTGAGCATAATCGAACAAAAGGTTTATTTATTTGTTTATAGTTATTTATGAATTAGTCATCGTAAGTGTTGCGATACATACTCGTTAAAAACATGAGATAGATTCTGATCTACAAATAAGTTTTTTTTTTTTTGGTCTATCCAAATTGATAATACACACGTAGATACATAAAAAATAGTGTTCTATTTTTTATACATCATATTGGGATATTAAATGCAATACTCTTTCACATAAATATATATTATATTATTTTATCTTGAGATATATGTATAACTCGATAATCATCTACATTCACATAAATATATTATGTCTCGTACTACTGGTTACTCAACTACCCTTTATTTTTATTTAAAAAAATAAAAAAACAACCTTAAGCCACCTTTTACTAGAAGCACAATACCAATGCATGTACACAGCCTTTAGATTCCCCACTTCGAAATGTCATGCTGCTAATGTTGGCACCGATGCCGCGTGAGTTGAATTTATGACTCGAACAACTTTAAAATGGCATCAATGTCCATGAATAAAGAATAAAGTAGAACTTCATATTGCTATAGGAGAATATCAGAGAAGAATCAAAGTGTCGTGGTAATTCAGAACTCTTTGTTAAAAACAAACTCAGTTATTAAAACTTAGATGTTAGTCAATACATACCAGTGATGCCATATGACCCAGTTCCTCCACTTTCTCTATTTAATTTTCATTGTAATCCTTTTCTTCCTTTTTCAATTGAGTGTAACACTTCATTTGTTCTTTCCCAACATAGTCGATGTGCGTGGGTGCGGTAGTAGTTCATGTTTGTTTCGTTTATTACTTTCTTATATACATACTTTTGGACTATATCTTTTATAGATCACTACAGATATTCTTTTTTCTATACTGAATTCAGAAAATTTTGGTGAGAATTTAACTTCTAGTTGTCTTTGTTAAACTCAAGCTTATAAAATACTTCCGGTATATATGCAACGTAGTTAAATGTTATTTGATTTTAATCTTATTAGAATCATTCTTCAATAAATAGATATATAAGAATTAAAGATTAATATCTTTATAGGTAAAAACTATAAAGATTAAAATCTAAAAAAACAAAATATATAAAAATCAATTACGACAATATTATTGTAATGACATATATTAAAATCCAGAAATATGAAAGAATTTAATTTTGATGCACTTTCAATGTAAAAATATTTTATACAAATACCCAATAATATATTATTTTATCAGCAAAAATATTTGACTCAATTACCTATTACTTTGAAAATCTTACAAATAGAAATATGTAATTAAATGATAGTGTATAATTTTTTTTTATATTAGCAGTGAATCAAAGTTAATCTCAATATAAAAAATAAAAAATAAAAAGTTAAATTGCTATGCACTATCAGTGTAAAACTCTTTTACACTATCATTCAATTAAATATAAATATTTATAAAATTTTTAAGATAGTGGATGGTTGAATCAAATACTTTTATTAATGTGATAATACATAATTTGACATCTATGTAAAATTTTTCACACGGATATGCATGCAAATTAAATCCAAAAAATTTACATCAACCACAAATTTAGGTAAAGTAAAACTATAAAACTAGTTATTTAGTTTACATTTTGTGTCTTAAATAAAGAAAGTTTTAACCGCAGTATCTTGAGTTAAAAGAAAGAAACAAAATCCCCGAGTCATAAAAAAAACATGATCAAATTCAATTAGTGAATGGAGATTCTCACAAATTCTTATTAATCCGTAATAATAACTGCTTATGAGTTTTAAGTTGTCAGCAAAAACCGCTTTGTTCGCTTTATATAAGACCCCTTCTTCCAAACGAAACCTTCATCCCTTGAGAAACAACCCTTCACTCTTTCTCTCTAAGTATTAACTCACTCTTTGTCCATCGGTTTCTCTTCATCATGATGACCAAGATTCCTATCAACCCTCTTCTCCTTCTCAGGTTACTTCTTGCTCTCTAAATCTTCTCCCATTTTCCTTTTGCTTTGCATGCCTTTCTATACTATATAAGTACAGAAATTCTTCGATACTCATAGAGGATAAAAAAAGTGTTGTGTTTTATAACATTTACGTCAACATATTAGTTTTGTGGGTCATCATTTGTCATTTTTAGTGCCATTTTGACGCAATTGCTTATAAGTTAAATTATGCACGTATAGAGTACAACTCTTTTGTTACTCAAGAGCATATAAGAACTTCTCATATATCTATGTTCTTTTTTTCTCCTATGCAATGAAAATTTTGTTAAATGATGTAGACAATGGTGCAGAAAGCGATCTTATGGAGCTGTAGCAAAAGGTGCAAGGTTGCAAATGGCAGCAAGGGTGGTGAGGAAGGAGGTGAGTAAGTCAGCATCAGCCAATAATATTGTTACTGACAATAATAAAGAGGAAATATTTTGGATGAGAGATCCCGAGAGTGGAAACTGGATTCCAGAGAATCACTTTGGGGAAGTTGATGCTGCTGACCTGAGGGAGAAGTTTCTGTCCAAGAGACAACAAAAACTACATTGAGATTGATCATAGTGGAATAACAAGTTTGATCAAGAGAAGCTAGTGGGGATCTTGCTTCACACATGATCTTGTTTCAGAAACCTTTGCTCAAAATAGAAACTGCTTATGATTAATGTGCATTTCCGCGTTCAGCTGGTGTTTAAGTTGTGTTGTTATCTTTCTTCCCTTTACGTTTTAGTGTATGACCAATAAATATTTATTTATGATTTAGTGATTGGAAGTTTCGAATGAGATTAATTAATGTTTCAATCCCAAGGCATGCCAATGCCATGCCATAAGTTTTAGCCAAGATTTCATAATGTAACTTATAAATAACTTATATTAATAAAAGGATTACTGACAAAAATTGACTTTAAGACCTTTGTGTTGCTGTAATTAGATTTTACTAATTAAGCCAACTCTTATTACAAAATGCTATTCTTCATTTTCTTGTCTCTTAATCATCCCGCACAACATTAGACTGCAACTGTTTTTGGGGGTAAGGAGTTGTTGGATACTTGGATTGCAACTAATGCTGCGTAAAAGCATACACACGATTGAGAAAAACAAAAGGCAAAGCAAATGAGTTCAAAAATAACAAGAAGTAATGACAATGTTTATGATGCTAAAGCTTATTGCAAATATAAGAAAAAAGATCATAATGGAGAATGCTTGTATACTTCTAGACAAAGAACCTTTTCCCCCTATGAGAATAACAACCCTTTGATGCATGTGGGCTCCATGTACGCCAGTGAAATCCAATGATGGATATCTTCCTAGATTCCTCTGGGAATATATAAGCCCTTCTTCTCGAATTGGGTAAATGTGAAGAGAAGAGAAAAGAATGAATGGTGATGGTAAAAAGTCTAAAAAACTATAAGAAAAAAAGAACAATCTATGTAGAAAATTAAAACTAGTTTGTGATATAATTGATGCAAATAGTCTTCAAAGTAACCCTCTACAAATAATTTGAAAATTCACCCCCATTAATAAATAGTCATAATACTAGTCTCTTTATTATTATATATAAAAAAGAGGTTTATTTATTTATTTATTTTGGTATCCCAATTTTTTTAAAGTTATTATCATTAATTACTCATTTAAAAATTAAAGATAAGTATAAAATAATACAAAATTATAAATATATCTTATTACTTAGTTATAAATTTTTTATAAAATATAAAATATAATTTGAATGCATCCTATCACTTATTTAATTATTTGGAAACAAATACTAGTATAAAAGAGAGTTCAAATACTATTTATTATTAATTACTTTTACCTTTTTTTTTTTCAAAAAAGAGTAATTTCCCAAGCACATAGTGGTATACTATGCACTATTGTAGATAGTGAAAACGAAACGTGGCTTTGCATCGAACTTGACTTCTGTTAAAAAAGGTCAGTCAAGAGGCTAATCCAACCCAGATTTTGTTGCACTCAAATCTTCGTCAACTTAGCAGTTTTGTGAGGCTCAGTCAAATGAAAAATACTCAACTCAACCGTTTGGGTAGGCATATGTCAACTTGTGATGCAACATTATAGTATTTGAATTGATGTGAACAAATATTGATATTGGTGTGACATTTAAAAAAAAACTTATATATGTAACCCAATGATGCGGAAAGGAGGCATGATAGGGGTGTTTAAAAAAGATTATGTATGTGTGAAAATTATGCATGCTGTATTACTCTAAGCGATAGCGTTTATCAGGTTAGATTAATAGTGTTATTCCACCATTATCAATGACATTAAACCATATTTTGGATAATTACCATGGTTAATTAATACTTGTCTACCATACTCGACCATAATGATGTGACTTATGCTGTGCACCTCAAACAGAAAATCTGTACAACTGACACTGTTAGATGTGTGCAGTATTATTAATTGAATTTTAATCACCAAATGAATGGTAGTTATGACAATCTTCTATTGATTGCACTTGCAGTTCTTCTATTTGTTAGAAACATAATGCTTAACCAATAGTCCAACACAATGAAAACTATCATCCCCAATTATATACTAAAGTGACCAATGCACATACTTGTTAGTGATACAAAACTGTTCCATCAGACACACATGATCTTGAACTGGGGCAAACATTTAAAAGGGGTGAAAAAATGGGAACAAAATTGTACATGGATGACTCATGACTATAAGTATAGCTGGATGAGCTCATCACTGACAACAGATGGAGTAAGAACACCTAAATCTGTGAAAAGCAGAGTCAGATGTTGAGGAGGAGTGTAATCCCGGGCAGAACATTCAACCTCAACCTTGGATGGAATAGGTACACCGAAATCAACAGGGCGCACGGCAGGGGCCAAATCCTTTTGGTCCAGAGGGTAAAGTCGAGCAAACTGCAGAGTAACACATATAGGACATGTAACTTACAGAAGATCCATTCCTAATTAATGTAACAAGAACAATAACAATAATCAAGTTTTATCTCACTAGGTGGGCCGGCTAACTGGATCAAATGATGCTATAGTGTCCTATTGTAGACCTTGTCAACGTACAAACGATTAAAATCTAAATCTGCTTTAATGACTGTTTTTCTCACTGAACTCAAGCATCAATGCAACAACTCTTACTCATTTTTGACACTATACTCGAGCCATACAGCGGGTTGCTTATGAGCAATAAGCTAGCATCAACAATATCCTATAGCTAATCAATGTCATAAAGATTCAACTACGTTTTATGTTGGCTGTTGACAACATCACAACTCTCATCTTTTATCTGGACTTGAGACCAACTATGCAAAGATTTGCAATAAAGCACAAAGACAAGGTTTCCTAATTAATGTAATACCTGTGCAAAAAGATGCAAGCATTCTAAACTAACAACTGAAATACTAGAATAATTTGTTTTGCAAATATACCTTGTAGCTTTCAGCAGCCACATAAACTGGTTTGTTCATGCTCTTTGCAACCAACGCAATTTGGTATGTGCCCATCATGTTAATTATACCACCACTTTCGACGACTCCATCTGCCCCCACGAACACCATGTCCACCTCATCCATAGTATATGCCACTGCAGAGTCTATCACAAGTTTCACAGGAACATCAAGCTTGGCCAGCTCATTTGACAAACGTAAACCTGTCCGGTCTGGTCTCCCCTCTGCAAATTTATGAAAAATAAAGTTGTAAAGTCTTGGTCAAAATTTGCTAACAATGAAAACAACAAAGATACAGACTTCACCCAAGAGTTTAAAAAGAAACTAATCAAGAAATTGAGGTGACAAAAAAAATTTTAACAACCACCATCAAATTATTGGTCCAACAGAATTAACAAAAACAATTCCAACTCTCCTGCCCAAAGCTTCTAAGAGAATGCTGGAAAGAATATTCTTATAACACTATATTGGGAAAATAGGCCAACCACCATGAAATTTAAACGACTAAATGATAAGGTCCTGACTTATGATTTGAATCGAAATATAAAACCAGAGCATTTTTTGCAACATATGCCAATGCATAAATATCTGACAGGAGTAAGAGAGCAAAACCTGTGCAGAAGACCTGAAATAGTTTCTTATTTTGTGCTGCCAGTTTCAGAACTTCCAAGACAACTCTGGAAAAACCATGAACCAAAATTGTACAGCCATCGAATATAAAATCTTGACTCAGCATTGCAATGATTTTGCGAGCCTGCAAAACAAAATCATTTTGGGCACCAACGTGAGTAAGTAATTGAAATCATACGCCACTAAGCAACCAACTCATTGATGAGTTAAGTACCATACCTTGTATGAGATTTCGCCAAACTTCTCGGCACGTTCAATCAAGCGAGATTTAGCCGAATTGAAGTCTTCGTATTCTAAAGCAGAAGTCCTAGTTACATACCGCATAAACAGGTCACAGGCTGCTGTCAAAGAGATAGAGGTTGTATCCCACGACTGTAAAACCACATTGAAGTCAACAACAAACCAGAAAATACAAAAATTCAAAAAACACCAGTCCCAGTACCTATTCTCTACTTCTTTTAACTTTGCTTCGAATCCAGTTCATTTCAGATTGTACTTAGATTAGTTTTCCTAATTTCTTCACTTTTCAGCATACTCAAATCACATATAAACAACAAACAAGAACCGCAATGTTAACATAACCCACACGATAAGTAAACTTTGTATCAAAATCAAAACATAACTACAAGCTACCAAAACAAGTAATAACCATGCAGGCAGCTAAAGGGTGCGCTTGAATATGCTTTTAAAAAAATATTAAAAAAAAAAAAAAGAATAGTGATTTTAAGACTAAAACTATAATCAGCTTCTAACATGCTTCTAAACCCGGTAAAAATAGAAAAAACATAAAATTGATTATTTTCTGTTTCCACATAATTTTTTACAAAAGCTTGTCCAAACAAATTACACAAAACCAAACGCACCCAAAATCCCAGTCAACCCCAATTCAAAAAATTCCAACCAAAAAAATAAAAATAAATAAAACTTGCAATCGGGGAAGAAATGAGGGACGCAAAAGGAGCTGAAAAAACCGAAATTTAATAGCTTCTCATGCAAAAACAAACCTTTTTCTTCCCCACAAAACAGAAATATCGTTGAGATCCATTTGAGAAAAAGAAGAAAAGAACAGAACTTTGAAGGTAGGTTTTCCTACCTTGAGGGAATCGGAGGCGGATTTGAGCTCGATCTCGAGCTGCATCATGGTGGTGGCCCCGCTGGACCTGATGACGGCAGCAAGGGCGCGGATGGCGGCGACGGCCTCAGCCAGATCGGGCTGTTTCCGCCAGCGGTTGAATTCATCGATGACGGAGAAGGGCTTCCGGCTGTTGGGATCGGAGAGGGTGGTGGTTGTTGGTGGCGGCGATGGTTGTGGTAGGATGGTGATGGCGGAGGCGGACTGGGCCTGGGCAAGCCAGTCGGTTGTGACGGCGCCGAAGTGCGCCATCCTTGTCTGGTAGTATGCCGAAATCTTTGGGTCCGCCATTGGAAGAGCCGAAGAGGAAGGGAGCATGGAGGGTTTCAATGCGGCGTCGTTTCGGTTCTGTTGGGAGTGGAAGATGATGACGATGCACTGCACAGCACTGCACTGCACTGGCTTTTTGGCAGTTTTAGATTAAAAACAAATATATTATTTACGTAAATAGACTGCTGCAACATTATTTTTTAAAATATTCTGATAGTTGATAAATTGCTCTAGATTATATCGAATTATAACTATTTAAATTTTAAAAAAAAATGAAAATCAATCAATATCGAACCGATTTATGCACTATTTATATAAATAGTGCATAAATCAATTATATATTATTCACATATGCAAATAGTTCATAAATTAATTTATGCACTATTTATAAATAATGCATGAGTAGTATATAAACAGATTTGCAAATTGATTTATGAGCTGTTCACACAACTCCTATAAAAACATGTATGAAATCGATTCGATTCATGTGAATTTAATTGGTAGCACATCAATTGTGGTGAGAATAGAGTGAAGAAAAAAAGAAAAAGTTGATAGAATGGGAAGTAACAAATTATGACATATTTCTACAAATTTGGATATGTAGGTAATTTTAAATTTTATTTTTTATATTTAAATTTATTTTATTTTTATTTATTTATTATTAATATAATTTATCAATTTTTTATTATTTTAATTTAATAAATTTCATATAATAATAATAATTTTAAATTTTTTATAATGATAATAATTTTAAAGTTGCATATAATTTGTTTAATTTAATTATTATTCATTTTAGTATTTTATTCTCTATTTTATTTTTTAATGAAAATTTTATATATTTGAGTTATCATTAAATTAGCTTAAAGTATAATTAATTAGTAATTTAATTTATTATTATACTTATATTTTTGCATGTATATTATATAGCAGCCTCGAATCCTAAAGACCAGACGTTATAGCATACCTGAGCCGCATCCATTGATTGGGCCATACTTGCGCGAATTGGGCTTGTGGCATGCATCACAAATTCCTAATTACAATTTTGATCATGCAATAATTAGCGCTTTTGTTGAGCGATGGCGTCTCGAGACGCACACATTTCATCTGTCGTATAGAGAGTGCACCATCACACTCTAGGATATTACATTACAACTAGGGTTGCATATTGATGGGGAGTCTATCAATGGATGCATGTCTTCATGGGAGTATTTTGAAGGCAGTAATATACTTAGCTTATGCAATGAGTTGTTGGGGGTTGTGCCAGATTCGGAGTATTGCCGGGGGCAGTTTGTGAATTGCCACTAGTTTATAGACACATTTAAATTGAGTGATAATCCAACTCAGGATATAATAGCATGCCATGCTCGAGCATATATCATGGTTTTATTTGGTGGGTTACTATTTGAAGATAAGTCAGGGTTCAAAGTTAGTTTAAAGTGACTGTCTCTGCTTCGTGACTTTCGCCATATATGGAGCTTTAGTTGGGGCTCTGCAGTGTTGGCTGTGTTGCAGTGAAATTTATGTCTCGTTGTTAATTGCCAAGTGTTTGATATTGCTGGTTGCCTAGCGTTGCTATAATTATGGATATGGTATAGATTACCAGAGTTCAATCCTCCAAGTAGACACGAGCTCAGGTTTCCGTTAGTAGTGAGGTAGAGTGCTGACCGAATAGTAAATTTTTTATTTTATTTACATTTATTTTTTTGCAATATTAAAAAAAAGAATATGGGTATTTTTTAGGTGGCCAACTCAGGCGTCACAAACGATATGATGGGACATCAATTATTGGCATATAGGCAACAAATTGACAACATTAGTATTATAGGTGTAAAATACATAACATTTATTCGTTATTATTGATTTTTTTTATTTAGGTATGTGCATTATTGATGTATCATTTTCAACTATTGCAGTTTGAGTGGACCTCATATTATAACCAACGCATCATCGAGATCACACCCCCATGGATTTATGAAGAGGCTAATATTTGACCATCTGTGACGGCTTTGATATGTTTTGCTACTGTTGAGTGGCATCATGTGGATCGTGTTGTCCAACAGCTCAGCGGATAATAGCCCATACCAGAGCAGCTGTTGAATATTGATAGGTTGCATGTGATCGATGGGCGCGGCCACAATGATATTTGGTGGCCAGATTTTCATAAGGACTTTCACGATTATTGGGGGCAAAAGTCTACTCGAGTGATTCAGTTTATGATGGTCGAAGACCTTCATCTATCAGCTAAGTATTATATATGGTACTCAGCTGTTGCACCAAAATTTCTGTCAATAGACACAATCCTTCACGAAACGAGGCAAGTCGAATTATCAAGTGATATACCATTGCAGGTCCCACCAGTGACAGGTGCACCTCGACCAGCTCACATGCTAGATAGGTGATGTCAGGAGCGTCGACTATGTCTCAGGACACATGCTGCTCGATGCCAGCACCTAGTGAATGCGGAGCGTCAGGACAATTTTTAAACAAAAGGTCTGATTTGCATAATTTAAAAATATTACAATGTCGAATTGCATATTTTTAAATATTAAGGATAAAATACACATTAATTATACTTCAGGGAATAAAACATTTTTTCCTCAGAAAAATGATTATTATTATGCCTAATAAATCAAGGTTACCTATCTATCACTAAAAAAGTTTCAAGTTATTACTGTCTAGAACATATTTGATAAGAGAGTAAAAGTGGAGAAAAAATTCTTATAAATAATCTCCATATATAAATTTATACATAAAATTCAAACATAAAAAATTTTCCAACATTTTTACCCCCTCGAAACACTCATAAAGATAGAGTTACTCATGCGGTAGTCCTTATTGTACAGACGCACTGCACATACAAACCCTGCAAAACCCAAATTTAGCCGTGGACGTGCGGGGGAATGCGTGACGGGAAAAAAAAAGGTGACTAAAAAACATGAATGATTCTGATGAAAAGTAAACCCCGTATAAAGAAGAGCAATATACACTTTGATGTCTTGCAAGTGTTTGAGGGAACTGTTGCAAGGCGTAGACAGAGAGAAAGTGTACTACCTTCGGAGGTTATTACACAAAATATCAGTTCAATCAATCAGGAGCACAAAATTCAGCTCAGGAAATTCATTCCAGCATATCTACCCACACATTCACAACTTAATTTGGTTACAAGTGATAATACAAAATGAGTATAAAGAATATGTAAGCCAAATTGGCATAAAATAAGCTAAAAAATTATATTGAAAGAGAAATAAAATGTAAAACTAATTCTAGCTGCCATAAAATGCTATGACTTGTGACAGACCACTGCAGTGCAGGATAAATCACTGTCTATACCCCACAAATTCAACTCTTCAAGAAGTTTCTGAACTGAATCCAGTCCCATCTCAGCTGACCAATATACCAACTTCTTATCCCCTAAAGAAGATTTACTAATATCACCAGAGCCAATCTTCATGCCAAAAGCAGTCTCATCAACTCTTCCAATCCTTGCACCACTCTCTTCCATTAATTTTTTTACCACGTACATAAAACTTAGACCATCATCTTTTCTTGTCAACGAGTCTGCCATAGCTACAACCTTTGACACAAAGTCATTACTCCAAACCTTCTCACTCGAAGATGAGCTTTTAGCAAAAAAGAGTTCCAAGTTGTTTGCAACAAAGAAGTCATTATTGGGATCCCCGGATTCAAGCAAGAGGTCAGAAGTGAGAAGCATGTTCCCATCCATCATCCACGTGTTATACCTATTTTCGATACACTTTCTAATTACAAAAGCCTTTGCCAAAATACTCTTGATGGCCATAACACTGGAACCTTGTGAAGTCAATTTATACACTTCAGCACTACTTATAAATTGGTCCATATCAATTACAGGATGTCCCCTTCTTGCCAGATCAAATAAGAAGTCAGATGGAGGGCCCATAAGTATATAACTCGTAATATTTAGCCTCTCAAAGTGACATAACAAGTTCCTAGCTACAGCATCTGATACCCCAACAAGATTTACTACGAAGATACTATCTTGTTTCTGCAGAGAGTGAAGCAATGATCCAAGTTCTTCCATGTTCCTGACAACCCTTCCGGGATGTATTTCTCTGAAACAAAAATCAAACCATTTTAACCTGCTCAGAGGCTGCATTTCTAAAATATTGAAGTCCAGAGATCTTTCCTCAATCAATTGAGAATCAGGTCCCACACTTTTCCCATAGTTTAATCCAGCATCTCTGTGAGAGGTACTTAATGCTCTCTCATGCAGAAAGTTTGTGTAGATATTAAAGTAACCACGGGATTGAATAAATTTAATGAACCAAGGTGTCCAAATTTTCTCCCCCATCTTCTTATACCATCCTGTAGTCACCTAGACAAAATTTCAGAACTAAAATTAGGAATGGACTCAGCTGCTGGTATAGCAGAATCAACAAAACTGAGAACTGGATGGAAGTGAAGAACAATAAAAGTTTTTTTCTTCCCAAAGAAAAAAACATATTATTACCATCCCCTCAAGAAATGGCCTAATTCCCTTTGCCTTGTTTTTGTCATACCACAACCTGAACTCTTTCCATGGCTTTGGAAAGAGAATTTGACCCCACGTGCCAACCAACTGGTATAAAAAGAGTCGTGTCTGGTCATCCAACTGTAATTTGTTTCCATGTTTACCTGCAGCCAGAAACCAACTATATCATCAGTAAACCATACACAAGTAATGAAGCAGCAGAGGATAATTATTTAGGCAAATAAAAGAGGAAAGTTACACTAAGTTGTCTAACAAAGTTCTTCCACGGTTCTCAACATTGTAATATCCATTTTCAAATCATTATAACACAATACAAGGTCCGACTAGGTAATACACACAACCCAATGTGCTCCATTCCTTCAGAACATCAGCTTCTCATAGATTCTTGTACTAAACAAAACAGCCATCAATGCGTGATCCCACTGCCAGAGCAGACCCACTATCCAACTATGAAACTACATGCATTCGTAGCTTCCTGTTACAAGCATCATATCAGATGAAAAGAATGTTGACAACTCCAGTCAAGTAATCCACTTCAAATATCAAAGAAACAATGGGCAATTAGCTAAGCATACATGACACATCACCATTCTTATTTCCTACACTACATACAAGTAGCATAGGCAACACCACATCAAGTTCATCCATGAATTAACCATATTCCTCTGATACTTAAAACTTCACCCACTTCAACAAAAACACCACCACTAACTATTCCTTTCAGTTCTACGAATAGCTCACGCAATTTTTAGCGTGATAGTTAGGTAAAATCTTTCCAAATGGAGACTCTATAATAGCAGTCAAAGTTCGCCTGCGGTCACAGTTCACTTCCACTCCGACCAACCAATTTTAGGTAACTCCACTAACTACTTACTATCAATTGGCACAAGTAAATTAAATAAACAATTTAAAAAAAAAAAAGCAAAAACAAAAAAAATGGTACCTGGGACAAACCTTGCTCTTTGCAACGAAATTCCATAGATGGAAGGGCTATAATTGGATGCATTGTAATAGAAATTCATGATCAATCCCTTCACGAACTCGTAATACAGCGAAGATGCCTCCAAATCATCCTCCACCACGAACGCGAACTCATCGTCGGAACTCGGCCACCACGCTTCCAACCACTGCGCCTGCAACCCCACGTTTAGGGTTCTGTAATGCACAACTTTTTCTCCGAATTTCCAATCGAACCCATCAGCAAACTCCAGAATCCGATGCGATTCGCTAAGCTTCTGATCAATTTCCGAGGACCCATTTACGGGGGCAAAATGGTCAATGTAGATGTGGAGGTGGACTCGGTCACCGAGGTAATCGGCGGCGGAGAGTGACCGGAGGCAGCGTGAGAGGGAGTCGAGGCGGTTAAAGGCCAGGACTTTGATGACGAAGGTGATATTAGGTTTAGGGTTTTTTCGAATTGGGTTGTTTTCGAGGGTGAAATTGGGGTTAAGTTCGGGAGTGGAGGGTGGTGGGAGGGAGGAGTGGTGGTAGGTGTAGAAGATGAAAGCGGTGACGGAGATGAGGATCAGTGGGAGGAAGTGTCGTTTGGGTCCCACCATCGGTGTTAGGGTTTTTTTCTGGAGCGAAAAGGGTGCAGGGCACAGAAATGGTAGCTAGGGTTTCTGTGATGAAGGAGACACAGATCTCACATCTCGGCGAACAGAGAAACGACAACGAGCTTGCAAAACGACAACATAGCCACGTCAAAACGGGATAAGCCTATAATGAGGTGTTGCATTTGCATCTAGTTTCCATTTTTTTCCTTTTTGTTTTAGATTAATTTTGATGACTGTCGTGTAATATATATATATATATATATATATATATATGAGATTTTTGAAATAATAAGAGTAAAATTAAATATTATTGTTAATATAGTAATATAAAATCAAATATTTTTATAAAATATATTTACTCTGACAATTCATTAAATTTTTTTTTTTTGTGGGCTAGAAACTAAATGTCACTTGATCAAAAGCAAGTTGCAAAATTACAAAAGGTTATAGTTATGATTTAAGTATTAATTATTTTTTTCATGCATAAAACTCGAACTCAAAATTTTACTCGAAAAAATAAGCGTAAAACCAATTGAATTAACTAAATGTACGTATTTATGTGATATTTTTTAAACCTTAGAACAAGTTGACATGGTATTTTTACAACTTCACATAGCATTGGAGCCAAAATTTGTATATTTATGACAGATAGATTTCGTATATGATACTTTAAAAAAAAAATGCATACTATTTAGTCACATAATATGGTTTTCAAGCATATTAAAACCAAAATTCAATAAATTAGATTTAGATCTATTCATTGCAAGGACATTGAAATAAATATGCTTCTTATTAGAGAAAAATATAAGTGATATTAGTTAGACGAATATAGAAATAATTTAATAGATTTTGTTTTAATGATTTGAAGACAAATAACTATATAATAGAAGCAAAATGTTCTTTATTCAGAGTTAGACGATAGTTTAATAATATAACTAAAATAAAGATATTCATTTATTATGATTATTTTACCATAATGAAACTATATATATATATGATATTTAAATAAGTTTCTTTTTTTTTATGTCATCTTTATCTTTACTCTTTATTTAATATTAGATGATGTATGCTTTAGTTCTATCGATTTTTTTTTTTTTGTTCCTTCATGAGTGCCCTTTCAATATGAAGATGTTGTATCTTATGTTTACTTGTAATATATTTTCTTTGATATTTGTATAGATATGAGCTCATTATATGATGATATTACTATGTGAATGTGACTCCTAATTATGTTATAAATAAATGTTAAGAGTTAAAGATTTGTTTACTTTATGTGAAAGCAATTACATGATTTTCATTTGTTTTTCTTTCATTTTGTTATTTTTGAAGTAACAAAGAGAGGCTAAGGTTTTAAGATGTTGTTTAGAATAAAAATTTTTATGATAGTTTAGTTTTTTCAATATCTTTATTTGGAATATAAGTGTGCAATGATAAAAATTTTATAATATTAGTGATACGACAAAGTTATTCATGTGATATTTCTTGTTTATTTAGAATTGTAATTTTACTAATTCATGATACTTTATATACTTATTTTTATCTTGTTTGGTAGTAAGGCCATTAAAAGGATAATAAGGTTAAAAGCAAATATTAAATAGTTGGTTAATGGTTGGTAAGAGATTGATATTTTTGTGAAATTATTTTTTAATATTTAAAATAAATATTTAATTTTTTTTTTTGAAGAATCATCAGAGATTAAAATTTGGAAAACATTAACTTTGAATAATTTTGAGTAAGGAGTTAATGGTATATAATTAATTTAAAGTATATATATAATTAATTATATTAATGTTGGTGGCTTTGTGCCTCTTGTCATAATTAAGTAATAGGATGCTAAACGTTATCATAGTTGAATGACAACTCGCATTTAAAATGAAATGACAATATTATGAAATGGGAAATAAATGAAGTATTAATATCACAACTTATGCTTTACTTATTTGTGATATTTTATACACTTATTTTTTATATTTGGTTGTAAGACCGTTAAAAAGGATAATAAGATTAAAAGGAATATGTTAAACAATTGATTAATTGATGGTGAGAAGTTGATATTTTCATAAAATATTATTTTTTAGTATTTAAAAATAAATATTTAATTGTATTTTTTTTGTTTATTAAAAAATTATTAGAAAATAGAATTTTGAAAATGTTAACTGTGAATAATTTTGAGTAGGGTGTTAATAGTATATAGTTAGCTTAAAGTATATATAATTAATTGTGCTAATATTGGTAGCTTAGTGCATCTTGTTATGATTAAGTAATAGGAACTGAAGATTTCCATAGTTAAGTAACAACTTATATAATAAGAAGACGTGGCAATATTATAAGATGGGGGATAAATGAAGCGTCGTCATAACTTGTGCTTTAGTTCTTTAATTAGAGTATGAAACTTGATTTAAGTATTAGATAATAAGGATATAAAAAAATGAGCCTAAGTTTTTTTTTGCTCTGATATGATTTGGCTTAGTCTAGTCTAGTCTAGTAAGGTTTAGTTTAGTTTAGTCCGATTCGATCTAGTCCGGTTTTGTTTGGTTTTGTCTGGTTTAATCCGGTCCAGTTTGATTTGGCTCGGTTTGATCTGATTTGGTTTGGTCTGGTTTGGTATGGTCTAATCTAGTTTGGTTCAATCCGGTCTACTCCAATTCGGCTTGGTCTAATCTGGTCTTGTTTGATTTTGTTCAATTCAGTCTAGTCCTGTCTAGTTTGTCGTGAAAAGATATAACTTTATAAGATTAGAAGGATTACACGACAAAATGACACTTTTAATAAGAAGCTAATTTGGCAATATTATAGATTATCTAAATATCAACCTCTTAAATGTGTCACAACTTGGGTCTCAAAAATTCCAATGCGGTCTAGTTTGGTTCAGTTCGGTCCAGTTCGATCCTGTTTGGTCTAGTCTAATTTGGTTCGATCTGATCCGATTTAGCTCGATCCGATCTAGTTTGGTTCGGTCCAGTCCAATCCAGTATGATTCAGTTTGGTTTGGTTTAGTTTGATTTGGTTCGATTCACTCCAATCTAATTTCTTATAAGAAAATGTGGCATTATAAGATTAAAAGGATTAAAAGAATTACATAAGAAAATAACACTTTTAATAAGAAACCAATACAATAATATTATAAAATATTTAAGTGTCAACCTCTTAAATGTGTCATAATTTGGATATTAAAATTAATATATTATAAATAGATGTAAAGACTACAATTTGTTATGCTACTTTAAAACTTTTACATGATAAGAAGTAATACTTTTATTCGTAGTTTCGGCCTAAATGTTTCTACTCAAGCCAATGAGTTTGGAATTACAAATTGGAAACATACATATATACTTTATGATAAATGACTAATTGACTACAGAATATGCTAATATACCACCGCATCATACCAAAACAGATATATTATACAATTTGTGAGTAGAAAAAAAAAAAGGGAAAACAAAACTGCTTCATCAAAAGAAAGTGATTTCCTATATCCACCATCTGAAGGAACACTTGCAAGTTGCAACTTTGGGGCCACAGACCAACATCTTTAGTAGCCGCTTGGTTTGCTGTCTAGGGACAAAACAAGTACTAGCCAACCTTCTGAGTTATACACTAAGAAGAAGCATAATATAATGTGGAATTGTATTTGGACCCAAAACAAAGCCATTATGAGATTGGACACACACCACAGCCATATTTCCAATGCTTCTTGAAACTTGGCTTTTAGCATCACATGTGTCAAAGCTAAAAGACTTCCTCAAGATGCAAATCCCTATGAGCATTCCTTGGCTGCCAAAATAAGTTACATTTTACAGTTGATGAGGCTGTAAGCTACAACAATCCCCATGATTAGAGAAAGATCTATGTTTGGCTCCACTACCATTGTAAAAACATCGTCTCCTAAGTCAACTCCACAAGTTGACTTCTTTCTCCTTAGCTGCTCATAGAAAATATAAAACATGAGTGGAACAAGAAAAATGTTAGAGTTAGAATTTTTGTCTGAACTTATTTACCAGAATAATATAATATGTAAGTTGATCCTTGGATGAGTAACTTAGTAACAAGGTCATATCACTTTATTCCATTCAATAACAACACTTGTTTTTTGTAAAAGAAAAATTCTATAATTTTTTTCTTTTTTTTTTTGGGACTGCATAGCATTACTCATAAAACAAAACAGCTATCTACCTTGTACCAAATCTGTGCTAACAAGGAGATGTAAGAAATTTTACCTCTGCAACCGTCACTCCAAACTCATCAGATATTTTACAAGCTGACTTGCTAGTGCTGCTTTCTATTTTATGAGTGTATGGTTGATCTTTGTCCAATCCAAGTTCTACTTCATATGTTGAAGCCCCTCTAGACATCTTATAAGTTTTACAAACTCGAAAGCATGGTCCTTTATGGTCATTCCTTGTGGCAGGGAACCTATAACCCTCCCAAAACCTGGACAACTTATATTGCTACACACACACACACACACACACAAAAGAAAAGTTTAAAAAAAAAAAAAAAACCAACAAAAATTGAGTTGTTTCATGAAAGGCTAAAAGCATAAAAATTAAAAACACACACATACACACACAAACTTGCAAGACACTTTGTTATATAGTTGTGAAATTTGTTTACCTTTCTCAGTATAGTGAACAAAACATTGCCTTCTTGATCCATGAGATGAACTTCATTTTTATCTCTGCTGTTGTAGTTATCAACGCGATACACGATTTGGCCATTCGAATCAAAGGCAGTGCATCCCTTTCCATTCAGTACCAGAGACTTCATCCATAGGGTGAAAGTTTCTTGCTTGGAAGTGAAATTGCTAGTAGGAGAGGAATGCAGTGCTCGGGGATGAACCTTTCCCATGGTTGAAATTCTATATGCAATATAACAATTCCAAAGAGCTTTTATATACTTAACATGGTATCGGGAGAGCCACATGAAAATATTTAATCATATCATGATTAGTGGCTTAAGACAAAGAAATTGCCTTAATTAATTATATTTATATGGCTACTATTGGTTTGAGATGAAGCAAAAACACAATTAAACAAAGCACACATGGTATAAAATACAATATCATGTCTAATTATTCTTCTGTCTTTCTTCTTAGTTGCTGATTTCTTGACCTATTCTTTGGAATTAAAGAAAAACTCCACAACTGCACCGATAAGCATTTTAATAGTAATTCCGTTAAACCATATCATTATAGTGACCATTTGCCCCATGTCATCTTGGGCCTTTAACTGTCATGAAATGAAGGGATTAAGTTAGGTCTCTCCCACTTGTTGGTTGATAATGAAGTGTTGAGCAATATGGTTGGATGGATCATATACCATTCAACAGTTTCTTTATATGGTGCATTTTACGGTGCACTTCATTGGTCAAGGAGCGTGGTGCACCTTACAATCTAATGGTGAGATTATGAGGTGCATCGATGCACTAATTATCTATAATGCATTGTAATAATCTCTAATTTTAAAAAAATTTAAAAATATAATTAAAAATATTTTAAAAATTAATTGTTATATATTAACCGTGTAAAATTATACTGACAGTATAAAATAATTTTATATTTAGTATAATCAGAAAAATTCTATCTGTTTAATTTTACTCTCAGTGTAATTTTTAATAATTTTACTCTGTCAATATAATTTTATACTGATAGTATAAAATTATTTTATATTATTAATATAATTTTATACTATTAGTGTATAAAAATTAATTTCTAAAAATCAGAAAAATTTTATCAGTATAATTTTATTCTGTCAATATAATTTTAGAATATTTTATACTATCAATGTAATTTTACACTGATAATATAAAATTATTTTATATTATTAATATAATTTTATATTATTAATATATAAAAATTAATTTTTAAAATATATTTAATCATATTTTTTAATTTTTTTAAAATTAATATATTACTACAGTGCATTGTAAGTGATTGATATATCGATACACCTCACAAATCTAATCCATTAGATGTGCTCCGGTCACAAGGTGCATAGTGCACCTTTGATATGCATCTTTGACTGCGAAGCGCATCGCAATCGTCATCTCTTTATATTGCTAGTTGCAGAATGCAATTCATCTTCATAGTTGCATCCTTTTAATATTTTTTCAAAGGTTCTGTTGGTTGCTCTATCCATGATCATATTCTAAATCCATGCATTAATTTATTAACCAACACTATATTTATGGCCTGCCAAAATGACATAGCATGTCCTGCGATATGCTTATTAACTGGGTCTAAGGTACTAAAGACGGTGTTATCTTCAGCCACTCACTTTGTAAGTTTGGACATTTTTTAAGGCCATTTGCTTAGCCCCTTTCCTTAAAACTAATATAAAAGCATACTTTGTTTTGTTGATGACGGTTTGAATATGACAAACAGACTTGGCTGTGAGATACTACAAACCCCATTATAAGAGAAACAACTATGTTAGGTCCATTACCTACCATAATGAGAACATCATCTCCTAAATCAACTCCACAATTTGCCTACTTTCTCTTTAACTGGTTATGAAAACTAATATAACTCAACTAACTGGAGTTCTGAAAACCAGAGAATACAAGTTGAATTACCTCTACTACTAGGCCTCCTTATTACTTGAATTTCACTCCTCTTATTTGTACTTAGTGCTTACTATTTTATTTATAATAATATGGTTGGTTTTCAATCTCATCCAACTACCAATGCCTCTCCTTTTTTGCCGATTGGTTGACGTGTTTGATTGATTATACATTTATTTTGGTCTCAATTCTCAAGCTGGCATGTGATGGAAACCACAGAAAAAGACTAGATTGATCAAGGGATAACGTTATATAAGGAAAAAGGAACAAAATAATAATGAGGTAGGAGATATCTGTTCAAGTCACCTAATCCCCATTTAGCAATTAGCACTTTAAGCAATCAAAGTTAATTATAAGAATAGTCTGAGTTAGTGTGTGTGGTTATATTGTTAATTGTTAGTTAGTGAACATATTGCATAAATAAGCTTAAATGACCATTATAAATGAATTGTAATCTTTTGGTGAACTTAGTTCAATTTGCACTTTCTCCGTGATTCAAAAGGAGGAGAATTTGGGCTCTGTCAGTTTACCCAGAATCCCAATTAAAGAACCACTTTGGCAGTAACAGATAAAATTGCACATTTGTTTCTGTACCATGGCTGAGAAGTTCAAATCATTTTGAGTGATTCACCAAAAGAAATATCAATTTCATGTGAAACCAATTTTGCTCACATATGTCCAAAAAACAGCTGTAGACAAGAACTTTGCTATCCATTATTTTTCATGACAATAACCAATCATGAAAAATACATGTAACCCAAAATGGTGACATCCCCGCCTGCTACGTGCTGCCAACTAACCACTTCAAACTTGTCACCGACCTTTCTGACGAAGTCTACACAGAAAGTAACTCTAGGGAATGTACCAAAGCATATCTTTCTGTTCAAAAGTGACTAGCTAATGTCTACCCAAAAAAAAAAAGAAAAAGAAAAAGTGACTGGTTATTGGAGAAATAGATACACTCATTCATGGTGCGTACTTACTAACTTGGGCAAATCAAATTCTGTGATTTATTTATGCTCTTTTTGAACCTAAAGAAGAAAACTTAATGCACTATTAAAATTTGATGGAGGAATAAATAGATAAAATATTAAATAATAGGTTGGTTGTTGCCTGAAAAATAGCAACACGGGGTTCTGATTCATTTTAGTTAAATGCCTCTTTAGGTTAAACCGCGGGGCAAACACGGTTTTGTTCGTGGATAATGTTGGTTGATGTTTGTGGATAATGTTTGTGGGTACACCTTGTGCCTCATTGGTCTCTTCCTATCCTCTAGACTTGGCCTGTTCAGTCAAACCTCAAATCCTGAATTCATGATTTCAGTTGATAAAACAACATTCATATCTATGTTTGCAATTTCAGCTGAATAAACAAAAACTTGAAAGTAAGATTTAAATCGGCTAATTACTTTTCTAATTCAAAATTGATTAGAATTTATAATTATTTGAATAATATTCTTTGGATATAATATAAAATACAAAATATATTACAATGGAATTTGATTTATATATACATTAATAATATAAAAAAATTTATATTATCAAATAATAAAAATATAAAAAAATTTCAGATTATAATAGATTCCTAATGGTAGTAAGTAACTATTTAATATGATTTAGTATTTCTTTATTTTTCTATTGGTTAATAATAAAATAATTATTTTTTTACTATTAATATATATAAATTAAAATCATTGCAATATTATTAATATATCACTGTTATAATCCTTTTTGTTTTCAATCAGCTGGCAAAGGAATATGCAAACTTCCTTTATGATATTTTATTAAAATCAGGAGGACATTAATGGAATTATATGTTGCTTATATGCTTATTAAATCTTCTTCTTTTTTGACTTTTTGAGCCGACTTTTTTAGCACTTTGACTACTCATGCGGTGACAAATTACTGCCCTTGACTTTATGAAAGAAAAGAACACACAAAATAACATAGAATAAACTCTGCATAAAAAAATGGACCTAATATATTTTTTCCCTGAGAAATAAGAGCCAAATTCTTTCAACTACAGAATTATTAGGTGAAATCAATTTATTATATGTTATTATATTATTATTATTTAGATGCTAATTTTGAATTTGTCATGCACAGGTGAGGTCTCTGTCTGGGGTCACAGGGAGAAAAAAGGGTTATCAAATTATGAAACACAATTAAAAGTTTCTTTCTTATCAGAAAATGATGGAACAATAAGAAAAATGGAAAGTCATCATCACTCAATTTCCATAACCGATTCCTAAGCTTTTTCTCAGATTTGTATAAACGGATAATAAAATTCCACAACAATTGGAAGAGAATTGTTAAAATTATTATTTTTGCCAATTATTGTTCTTCCTTTTGATGTTAATTATAGATAAATTTTGTGCATGAAGATGATGATGATCATGGTTCACGGATGATCAAGATCAAATTTTCAAGCCGTTGGTGATTCATTCTGGAACAAATCGTTTCCGGGTCGGTGTTTGTTTCCCTGGATAGGAATTTTCCTCCACCTTTATCTTCATCGCTCTCTCTCTCTCTCTCTCTCTCTCGCTGGGTGTGTGTGTGTGTTTGAAGAGCTGGTGTAACAGGGTTTGTTAACTGCGTGGCGCCAAATGGTTTGCACCCCTTTTTGTTTTTATCTGAGGAGGATCTGATTGTGATTCTGATTATGTATATAGTCAATGGGGAATTTTGATCAGCATTTTGATGGAACACTCTTCTGCTTGAATTTTCATGTTTGATCATCAGGGGTGCTTTGTTTGATTGGTTCAAGAATTCTGGTTATAAAGGGTTGAAGTTTCCATCTTGCCAAACCTGCTTCCCATCTGGTTGATGGGTTTGTTTTGCAATGGGCAGAAGTGGAGTGATTGAGGAGAGATGAGTCTGAGTCTGATCTTCTTGTGTAGGAAGTTTCCTTGAGGTGTGTTCTTTTTTATTGTATGTGAAGATGGTATGGGAAGGATTTCATTCTGGTATGAGCTTTGTGTCTCTTTTGAATTCAGTGACTGTTTCATCATTCATTTAATTTGAATTTAGTTGGTTCAGATATGCAGTTAGTTATGTTGTAGTCCTTGTAGTCCTTGTTTAGTAATAGAAGAGTGATCTGCGAGAGAGTTGAATTGAAAACTATAGGATAAGTAGGGTTCGTTTTATGAATTTCGAATTCAAGGTTTAATAAAGGTGGCGATTGGTTTTATTCTCGAAGTGTTGAATCGTTGATGAAGTTGTTTCCTAGACTGGAATGGAGAACCACAAACTGCCTCAACAAGGTAGGGGATTGTTTGTGGATATAGAAGAAGTGAATATTCTGAGGGTTTGTACCTGAGTTGTAAGTTATAAGTGTACAGTTGCTTCAGATCTCCGGGATTGATTGTACTCATTTTGGGATTCTAGTTCTTTATTTTGGATTAGATTCCCATTTTGAACATAGTGTGTTAGAAGTGGCAAATGAGAATGTCATAATGAGTGGGGAAACAAGATTGTTTGTCAATGGATGCACTAGACAAGACTTTTTCTGAGCTTGTCAGCATCATCAAATCATGGATTCCCTGGCAATCTGAGCCAGCAAATGTGTCCAGGGATTTTTGGATGCCTGACTGCAGTTGTAGAGTATGCTATGAGTGTGATTCCCAGTTCACCTTATTCAATCGCAGACACCACTGTCGTCTTTGTGGACGAATTTTCTGTTCCAAGTGTACCTTAAACACAATTCCTGCCCCATTTAGCAGCCAAAGGAATCATCAGGATGAGTGGGAAAAGATTCGTGTATGCAATTATTGTTACAAGCAATGGGAGCAGGGCATAGTTGCTTTTGATAACAGTGTTCAGGTTTCCAATCTGGATCGAAGTACTTCAATATCAACTTCAAGCTTGGTTAGCAGTAAAACCAGTGCTGACAGTAGTAACATTACTCTTTGCTCCGTGCCTTATTCAGTCGGGTCTTATCAACAGGGTTCTTGTCTGAACCTGCATCAATCACCTATGAGGGGAAATGACACTGATAAGAAAGCTTTATCAGCATTAGGAGGGAGGAATGATCTTGTAGCAGACGTAGGGGATCAATTACGAACGCAATATGGATTCTCAATAAACAGGTATTGTACTATTTTGTTTCTCATGTTCACCAATATAGATAACTTATGATTGATTGTTTATATGGATGTTTTTGTTTAGTCAGGCATTTTTCATTAGCCAATCATATTTTTCATGTGTTCATGACAAATTAAAAAAGTGTGTTATAACCATACATTATAATTAATTATAAGTTATAACTGGAATTAAGATGGGGAATCTGAAAAGTGATAACATAAATGTTTCATTTCAATGGATGTGAGAGTCATTGGGAATATCACAATCTGAATATGTGGATGTTATTGATTGATCTGTAATTTATTTAATTAGGGCATGCATTCTCTATCGACCGGTAACTTTTGCATTTAAAGTTCATCAAGTCTATGAGTGCTGCTGCTTTTTCTAATAATGTGTTGTGGATCATATGCTTTTATCTTGCTTCAGGAGTGATGATGATGAGGATGAGTACAGTGTTTATCAGTCAGATTCTGAGATGAGGCATTATCCTCAAGTGAATTGCTACTATGGACAGGGTGAGTTTGATGGGATAAGCGACACTGACGGCTCACAGAAAGTGCATCCTGATGCAGATAACGTTAATGCAAAACACTCTTCAGAACACAGTTTTGACACACAGGATTTGGAAGGAAACCGAGTTATTGGAAAGAATGAGGATGAACATGATATCTGTGATGAAAATGAAGCACCTTCCTCATTATATGTTTCGGAGGATGTTGATGCTGAACCTGTTGATTTTGAAAATAATGGACTTCTCTGGCTACCTCCTGAACCTGAAGATGCAGAAGACGAGCGAGAAGCTATTTTGTTGGATGATGAGGACGATGATAATGATGGGAATGCCATTGGAGAGTGGGGGTATCTGCGCAGTTCAAGCAGTTTTGGAAGTGGAGAGTATCGCCACAGAGATAGGACACGTGAGGAGCAGAAGAAGGTAGTGAAGAATGTAGTTGATGGACATTTTAGGGCATTGGTAGCTCAGCTGTTACAGGTTGAGAACCTACCTGTCGAAGACAATGACGAAAACAGTTGGTTGGAGATAATCACATCTCTGTCATGGGAAGCTGCTACTTTACTGAAGCCAGATATGAGCAAAGGTGGTGGGATGGACCCAGCTGGTTATGTGAAAGTCAAACGCATAGCATGTGGGAGCCGCATTGAAAGGTAAATTCTATAATTTATATGATTTTCCATATGTGATTTCTATGTTCTATTTAATGTTGTTCATGTTCTTCTAGATCAGTGTAAGAATTTATCAAGTGGCATTTAGCAATGGGTTTTAAGGCCTCATGCTCTCATTTCTATCATAAATACACACAGGCGCACACATTGTGTACCTCAATTTGGAAAATCACCTTTATCTACTAAACAAAAATTTTCTAGAGAAATAGTGTTGTTTCTTTTGGACATTTTATTTCTGGTTCCAAGAAAAGAAAAGGGAAATTGGTCGTAAAAATAAGCTAAAGGATATCACTGAAGAGAAACAAACCTTTCCAACAAGCCAGTTAAGTCGTCTAAGTATTAAGAGAAAAATAACAAATTAAAAGACATCCGAATGCATTATTTGTGTAGTCTGGTTTAGATATGCATATAACATGACAAGAGATGGCCTTAAATTATGGAGGAAATATGAGGAGATCAAACAAAAACTGCCATATGAAATCTAGAAAGCACTAAATCTTCTTTTTTGATGATTCATGTATCCTTTTCTTTTTTATCCAATTATATGGGAATATAGAAATAATAAGAACTTCTACACAAGTACTTATTTTGTCAATTTTCAATAAAATCTACATCATAGGTTAAATTGAAACCCTTTTTTTTTTTGGGTAACAGGCTAAACTGGAACTTTATTTTAGTTCACATGATTTTATGTTGATCACTAGCTCCTATCTCCGGTTATACCCTGCAAAATAATATTAATCTCTGCCATGGGTCAAAGAGAACTTATCATATGTTGCGGTCCTTGCAATCCTTTTACCTGTCATACTTATTGGATTTTTTTTTTTTTGGCCCTTACAGTGTGGTGGTTAAAGGAGTTGTTTGTAAGAAAAATGTGGCTCATCGTCGCATGACATCAAAAGTTGATAAACCTCGCTTGTTGATCCTTGGAGGGGCTCTTGAGTACCAGCGTGTTACTAACCTCTTGTCTAGTGTAGACACCTTATTGCAGCAGGTTGTAATTGTGTTCCATTTTTTAAGTTTGGTCTGGTACTTGCTTGGTTGCTGGTGCAAATGCTATTATCATGAGTTCATGCTAATGGGTTTACGTCCTCTATCCAGGAAATGGACCATCTGAAGATGGCAGTGGCGAAGCTAGCTTCACATCATCCAAATATCCTTTTGGTAGAGAAATCAGTTTCTCGATATGCACAGGAATATCTTCTTGTAAAAGACATATCTCTGGTTCTTAATGTCAAGAGGCCACTTCTAGAGCGTATAGCACGTTGCACAGGCACTCAAATAGTGCCTTCAATTGATCATCTTTCATCACAAAAGTTGGGTTACTGTGAAACATTTCATGTTGAAAAGTGTCTTGAAGATCTAAGTACTGCTAGTCAGGGTGGGAAAAAACCAGTGAAAACATTGATGTTTTTTGAAGGCTGCCCAAAACCGTTGGGTTGTACAGTAAGTTTTAATCTATTTTTATGTTTTATTATTATAAGGAAAAAAAAATCTACAGGAGACTCTAACTTGTAAGTAAATTACAGATAATCTTGTTAAAAAAAATAAAAAAAAGATAATGTATATGCGCTATGCAACCACTATTGCCATCTTGTTCTTCTCTTAGTAGCTTAGGCTTTTAGGATAGTTGGTTCCTGACATGCTATATGTCTCTATGACAAAGTGGTCAAGAGTCTGAGTTTGCCACTTGCACTCTTCCAATTAATTACATTTGAACAAAAAATGGGCCTGTTTTTTGTTCATGCTTCAAGCTCAAAGAGTTAATTTCTCCTAGTTGCTAAATTTTTCAATGGGCCTTGACATATTTTGTTCAAGGAAATCTCAGCTCATATGTCTTGTTGTTAAGATATGTCATTTTATTTGTAACTTAGTTGTCATTTGGAGACTTGGAAGAAGTGTTTGTTTATCTCATTTGCTTCTTTTTGAACAGATTTTACTTAGAGGTGCTGATGAGGAAGAATTGAAGAAGGTAAAGCATGTGGTTCAGTATGCAGTTTTTGCAGCTTACCATTTGGCCCTGGAGACATCTTTTCTTGCTGATGAAGGAGTATCCCTGCCAGGAATTCCACTGAACAGTCTGGCCCTTCCCAATACATCATCATCCATTCAGAGGTCAATTTCAACAGTTCCTGATTTCAGTGTTCCTAGCAATGAAAAGTCTCGGGGGCTTGCACCTGACACTGGACCACGGAGAACCAAGAGTGTCACTGTTGCCGATCTAGCTTCATCAGCCTGCAGTACAGAATCCTATTTGTCTAGCAGTGCTCCTTCTGAATCTATGCCACCTGGATCAAGTGTCAACCATTCAACCGCTTTTTATTCCTCCATCATTGCTTCAGGAAATGCAATTCTAGATTCATACAATGAGAACCTTCTACCAGGTATTAGTAAAAACAGAAATGACTCCGAACAACCTCTAGTGGAAGACATTACTGTGGTGAACAACAATCCGGTAGTCATGGATGATCCCACTGTAAATGGCTATGGACCTTCAGAGAAATTAGATCAAGGCATTTTAGCTGAAACTACTCAAAATGATCATAGCAAATTCTCTTCAAACCAATTAAGTGGGTCAGAGTTATCTACAGAAGATGTTCAAAACCATTCCGAAAAGCCCAGAATCACAAATGAAGAGCCAGTTCCTCAGGAAGAAGAGTTTCCTCCGTCACCCTCTGACCATCAAAGTATTTTGGTGTCTTTGTCCTCTCGGTGCGTATGGAAGGGAACTGTGTGTGAGAGGTCCCAGCTCTTCCGAATTAAATATTATGGCAGCTTTGATAAACCGTTGGGTCGGTTTCTGCGGGATCATTTATTTGATCAGGTAATTATCTGTTCTGGGAATAACTGCATTTTTGTTATTAGAACTATGGCAGCAATTTTGACAATTAGTGTCTTTACTTTTCAGAGTTATCAATGTCATTCTTGTGAAATGCCATCAGAAGCACATCTGTATTGTTATACTCATCGACAGGGAACACTCACCATATCAGTCAAGAAACTATCAGAAATTCTCCTTCCTGGTGAAAGGGAGGGAAAGATTTGGATATGGCACAGGTGCTTGCGGTGTCCAAGAATCAATGGATTTCCTTCTGCTACACAGAGAATAGTAATGTCTGATGCTGCTTGGGGTTTATCATTTGGGAAATTTTTGGAGCTCAGTTTCTCAAACCATGCTGCAGCCAGCAGGTTGGCAAGCTGTGGTCATTCCTTACACAGAGATTGTCTACGTTTTTATGGGTAATTATAGTTTGCCCCATTTTCATGTTTGAACTAAACAAGCATCTAGTCCAAGTTTTATAGGTGTTTCGTATTTATAACAGAAATGTCATGTTTATGGTCTTGATCTCCAAATTATTTATAACGAACTTCTTGATTTGAGATACAAAAGGTTGACTTTGAAAAAACGTTTTTTTTTTTTTTAGCCTGCTTGTGTTAGAGAAGGATTCTTATAACTCTTTGGAGGACATATAGGTTTGGAGTTCCATTATGAAAACCATATAAACTTGCTTGTCGTATTATGCTATTCATGAATATAGATTTTGTTCATAGCTGATATATGTACTTGTAGCATTTTTTTTTTTCTTTTTTTGTTTTGGTAGGATCCATTAATTCACCATAGTCGTGTTTCTCTTGCAGATTTGGGAAAATGGTTGCCTGTTTTCGATATGCATCAATTGATGTTCACTCAGTCTACCTTCCTCCACACAAACTGGATTTTGATTATGGGAATCAGGATTGGATACAAAAAGAATCAGATGAGGTTCAATATTTTCGGTATTGGATCTTAAAATTTAGTTGTATGATAGTGGACCTAATTTCTGGTTGTTACAGGTGGTTAATCGGGCAGAGCTTTTATTCTCTGAGGTACTCAATGGTCTTAGCCAAATTGGAAAGAAGAGATCTAATGCAGCCGTAATTGGGAGTGGCCTTAAAACACCTGAATTAATACGCCAAGTTGCTGAACTGGAGGAAATGTTGCAACGGGAGAAACTGGAATTTGAGGTGAGGTCTTCCGCAATTGTACTTGAATTTATAACTTCATTCTGTCAAGTTCCGTGTCTTGTAGTGGCCTTCTATGGTAATTAATTTGGTTATTACTAACTGTTAGTGATATAAAACTATTCATGTGTGTTAGAATATTAGAATTCTTACTGTTTTAGGAGTCTTGTTATGTTAATTGTCCTATTGGGCTGGAAGTTATATTAAATTCTATGAATGAAGCATCATATAAATAGCTAAGGCTTGTAGTTTAATCATTCCTTTCTGTTTACTTAGGAAACTCTTCAGAAGGTTTTGAACCAAGAAAAGAGAAAGGGCCAACCTGGGATTGACATTCTGGAAATTAATCGATTGCGGAGGCAGATACTTTTCCAATCATATATGTGGGATAACCGCCTTATTTATCTAGTCAACTTAGTAAATTCTAGCAATGAAACTGGTTTAAGCAGTTCAAGTTCAGAGGATAAGGAAAGACCAAGTGATGAAAATCAGATAAGTGTGGCCTCCATGGCAGGAAGAGACTTCAGCAGTGTTAACTGTATTGATGGTGATCCAAAGCTTAACAAAAGCCCCAGCCTTGGAGGAGGAGGATTTGATGTCAAAATCTCCCAATCTGATGCATTTCATCAAGAAACTGACATGCCCAAAAATAGAAATCATGAGAAAGAAGACCAACCTAACCTTTCAATCAGCAAACGCATATGTGATCAATCTGACCTGTTAGAACCTGAATTGGGTGTTCGAAGAGCTCTCTCTGATGGGCCATTTCCATGTCCTCTCATAACTAGTTTGTCTGACACACTTGATGCAAAATGGACAGGTGAAAACTACTCAGGATTTGGAATTCAAAAGGACAGCACTTCTGTAAATCCTGATACATTTGCGGCCGATGCTTCAACAACCACCACACTAAAAGAAGCATACAGTGTTGGGGATCATGCGGAAGACCAGAGTGCCACCAAGAGTATCTGTTCTTCTTCTAAGGATCATGATAATATGGAAGACTCTTTAAGTTGGTTAGGAATGCCGTTCGTAAACTTCTATCGTCAATTTAACAAGAATCTTTTTGCTAATACAGAGAAGTTTGATACACTAGTTGACTACAATCCTGTTTATGTATCATCCTTCCGGAAGCTGGAACTCCTAGGTGGGGCAAGGATGCTTCTACCTATTGGTGTTAATGACACTGTCATTCCAGTATATGATGATGAACCCTCAAGTATTATAGCTTATGCCTTGACATCACCAGAATATCATCTCCAATTGACTGATGAAGGAGAGAGACCAAAAGATGGGATTGAGTTGGGTTCATCATATTTTTCTGAATCAGGCACCTTCCAGTCATTCTCTTCTGCTGATGAAACGGCTTTTGACTCTCAGAAAAGTTTTGGGTCAGTAGAGGATATGATACTGCCCATGTCTGGATCTCGTAACTCATTGATGCTAGACCCAATGTTATATACAAAGGCTATGCATGCCAGAGTTTCCTTTGGAGAAGATGGTCCCCTTGGCAAGGTAAATTATTCAGTGACTTGTTACTATGCAAAGCGATTTGAAGCCTTAAGGAGGGTCTGCTGTCCTTCAGAGCTCGACTATATAAGGTCTCTGAGTCGCTGTAAGAAATGGAGAGCTCAAGGTGGGAAGAGTAATGTATTCTTTGCAAAAACGTTGGATGATCGATTTATCATCAAACAAGTTACCAAAACAGAGCTTGAATCATTCATTAAATTTGGACCTGAATACTTCAAGTACCTTTCTGAATCCATCGCCACAGGAAGTCCAACTTGCCTGGCAAAGATTCTTGGCATATACCAGGTACTTGTCTTTGGAGCCTTTTTCTTTTATTAAATTTGCTTTTTGGAGCCTCAAATATTGAGGCTGCTATATAAATATATGATTTTTAATGTCTTAAATGTATGATGACTAAAACAAAAGATGGAAGGACCATGCAATAAATCATCTCTTTTTAAGTTTATTGGTAATTAGACTGATATCATCTTAGCCACTTAATTTTCGGGTCACTTTCTTTTGGGAAGGTTACATCAAAGCATCTCAAAGGAGGGAAAGAATCAAGGATGGATGTTTTGGTTATGGAGAATCTTCTATTTAGGAGGACTGTGACACGACTGTATGATCTTAAAGGATCTTCCAGGTCCCGCTATAATCCAGATAGCAGCGGGAAGAACAAAGTTCTGCTGGACCAGAACTTGATTGAAGCAATGCCAACTTCTCCTATTTTTGTGGGAAACAAAGCAAAACGGTTGTTAGAGAGAGCTGTATGGAATGATACTGGTTTTCTTGCAGTAAGTTTCAAAATTTTATCTGTGAAGTTCTTCCTTCTCTAAATTGCACATCATCTTATGCCCATCTCACTCGGATGCATGCATGTCTTCCTTTTCTGCAGTCAGTTGGTGTAATGGACTATTCTTTACTTGTTGGTGTGGATGAAGAGAAGCATGAGTTAGTTCTTGGAATCATTGATTTCATGAGGCAGTATACATGGGACAAGCATCTTGAAACATGGGTAAAGGCTTCAGGCATCCTTGGAGGGCCAAAGAATGCATCTCCAACAGTTATATCACCTAAGCAATACAAGAAAAGGTTCAGGAAAGCAATGACCACTTACTTTCTCATGCTTCCTGATCAGTGGTCTCCTCCAGCTACTATTCCTAGTACATCGCCGTCTGATTTAGGTGAAGAAAACACTCAATCTAGGACTTCAGTTGAATGATTCTTTAATTCTGTGTTTGTGTAAATTTTACTTGCAATTTGGGGTTATATTATCTCCCCCATATTTTCATTTTTTTTTTGGTTTTTCCTCTTAAATTATGTAGGAATTCTTTTGGTTCAATTGTAATTTGGTCGTCAACTAGATATTTCCAATTATTTGTTAGAAGATACCAAAAAAAGGGGCTGTTAGAAGCCACATGGTGTTTGTCAGGGGTAAAAGTATTTGATGTCCTCTGGATGAAATCCTTTGTACAAAGAACTATAGTCACGTTTCTAGCATCAAGTAATATACATGTATACCACTTCCATTTCTACTCTTGAATATCTTAAATTTCATCTGCTTGACTTCAGATGTTGTTGATCATTTTTGTGGCATTTTGGTGTCTTTTCTTTCTTGCTTATTCTGGGCTGGTTTAGGAAGTGAGAAGAGAAACAAGATTAATTTTGATTAAGAGTGGTTAATTGATTCAAGCAGATTAGCAGAACAGGTCCCATGTCAATGTGTCACCATTTGCCAAAGTGACCCTTTTAGCATTCATTCTCTTTTGCTTAGGCATTTGTGGGGGATAAAAAAATCAGAACATGCAAGAATTTGAGTACAAGGTAATTATGAAGGTGATATATATCAAATTTCCATTTGAAAGGGTCTTTTATTTGCATTAGAAACTACTGTTTATACTGTGTAAATATGGGTACAGCCACCACACTATGGCGTTAAGTCACTTCTTGGTATAATTAAGCAAGAAGAATGCTAATACGTAATTAACTATTGATGATTCTTTGAACATTTTTAATTAGCTGAATAGATAATTATATTTAAAAAAATATTGTTTTGGGACAAAAAAAAAATTGCTACTTTCCCGACAACTATACCATGTAATTTACATGTGATGTGTAAACAATGTTACAATGCAAGACCATTTTTAAGGGGGAAAAATCCAACAAGAAGGCCAGTTTAGTAATGATCAAGATCCCTAAATGAATCAAAGGCAGATTCCAAGGCGCGGGTACTTTGTCCAAGTCCCTTCATTCTCTTTGCGTTTCTGTCACGGAACTTGGCTTCAAACAGAAAATAACACATCAAGAACAACTTCTTGCAAGAACAATTAAGTGAACAGTATTTTGAATATGAGTCATGATTATTTTTTATTTTGATTATCTTTTAAGACTATGATTAAGGTAGTATACATTTAATGGTATATATATCATTCTATTGGCGGATCACTTAAGAATTTCTTTGAATAATAATATCTAGAAGGTTAAACAGTGCCATGAACAAGGAATCAATCAACCAACTCTTCTTAGTTCTTTCACATTTTGGTGAAATGAGAGATTTGATTTTACAACTGAATTTTCAGTGTCAAGGTCCATATGTTCACATAAATGGATGATTTAAAGTTTAAACAGTCCGTATGTCCATATGTTCACATAGCTTGGCCCCGCTGTGCTTTTCTCTCAGGCTTAAACCCATGATTTGATTCTTCCCCCCATCATAGGCCTCACGAAATTCCCTTAACATTTCTTTTCGGACAATTTCTTAGATGCTCTTTATATTAGGAGCTTAAGATGCTAGCTTCCTGTTTTTGTAGCAGGAGATTTTCTTATGCATGTATTTGCCCTCACAGTCTCGTGATTAGTAGTATTACTATTATCATAGTATGTGTGCCTCGCATCACATAGGCACCTAGACAAATTTTTTTGGCTGTGTGATTAGGATGTCATCATTATTCCCCTTTCTTTATTTCTATCAGATAATCTAAAATACTAATATACAGCTGTATGAACTGATTGAAAAGGAAAAGTCACTAAAACAGACACTGCCCTTTTTTTTTATCTTCGGTAATCTAGACATTGCCATTATTAACATTGTACAACTTGCATGAAAATGTGCTGCAGGAACGAACCCGCTTCACATGTGGATTTTGATTCGCCATTCACAGTCTGATTCTGTGGTATCATGCCTTTCTGATACATACACTACCGCTGCATGTAACTGACTGTTGAGACCATTGAGTGTGACAAAGTTAGAATTAGTAGCACTAGCTGAAGCCATTGAAGTTTAAATCCTCTTGCAGATCAGCACCTTCAACTGCATGATTGATTTCTTCCCCTTTAACAATCTGAAGCCAACTTTGTTGTAGAAGAAGATTCATGATTTCAACATCCCTGAACCAAACAAAATGTTTGTGGTCAGATAAATATATAAAGTACAAATTTAGAGTTGAATTTTTATTTTTTTTTCCATTTTGAAAAATATTATTTGAGCTCATATGTATAAATATCATACAAACATCATATACTAAAATGAATATGAGTAAGTATAGAGATACATATGGACTGAGATAAGATAAATATATTGTATAATTAATTATGTGAGAGATGTTCTATTTTATGTCAAAAAATTTTGTACAAATAGCATTTTTGCTTTTTTCGGTGTGGGAGTTGAGTACTAGGCTGGTTAAGATTCTCTACCTTGGGTGACAGGCTGGCCTTGAGCTTGAAGGTAGTTGATAACGAGGCCCTTCATCATACCCTTCACAAATTATTTCTCCATTCTCATCTTGGTAGCAAACTATGCCCTGAGATTCATCCTCATAAACCTGTTTAGAGGCAAAATAGACATAAATTAACATAAAGTTTCTTAAATTCATAGTCTAAATTTTTGTTTACTAGTTGACCATATAGAACTTTTTATGGATAAGGTTCTTCAGCTTGGATCATAAGAGTAATCATCAAAGAATTCCTGGCATAGATGTAGTATTAAAGTATAGAAGAAAGATAAGATGTTGACCTTGTTCTTGATGGATGCTGTGATCCTCAGTGCTACTGGACTAACTGGTGCCTTTTTGTGTGGGACATAGCTGCGTTTGGACGTCAAATCTTTGTTTGCATATTTTAGAAATGAGCCATACTTCTGAACTGAGATTTGAGCTGAAGAACAGTTAAGAGCCATCAATCTTATTCTGCCAAGAAGAAGAAGAAGAAGAAGAAGAATAAATTTGTTGTTGGGTGGGCATTTAATATATAGCAATAATATGGTGATGTCATGGCAAGATTATTTAGTTACTATAAGCATCGGTTTCTACTTTCTATGCCTTGCTCATATAATAAATTCAATTATTGATGGATCATGTCTTGTCATGATGTATTAATATATTGATAGATAAGAGTCTCGTGTAGTGTTGAACCGGCCATGCTTATCTCTTATAGCTACGGTATTGCAACATATTTATTAAACGTCAATGATGAACATCATATGATATGAGCTACGTAAATGTTAAAAGATATTTATATTATTTTAAAATATTATTATATCTATTTCTATAGAATGTCTAAAAAAAATGTTGAAAGATAAAATTATTTCTCTCTCTCTCTTACCGGTAGTTGCCGGTGAACTCCAGGTCATAATATTGGTAGATGCTAGCTTGTCATCGATTGGTCCATTCACCAATTCACTATTAGGTGGCAATACGATTTTGTTATTCTTTCGTTTGTGGCAATGTTTAAATGCAGTTCACATATTTATCTCTACTTCATATTTGGAATTTTTCATAGTGGGATGCGTGAGACAATATAATGTAATAAGAAACAATATAGGCACACAAGGTTACAAGGAAGTGCAACATGATCATAAGAAAATTTTCACATAAGAAAATCTTACTAATTATTTTGATATGGGAAGATTCATTTTCCAGTTATTGAGATATTCAGTTGCTTTTGAAGTTTAAATGGGACATCAAGGTTTCCCAAACAAATATGTATGCCCATTTTATGGCAAAACTAGGTGCCAAGTATAGTGAAAGGTTGATGATTGACTTCCCTCCCCTTGGTTTTGGCCCTGTCTCGTTGGCTGATGCTATAGGCGTTTTTCATTTCCCTCCCGTGTACCAAAAGAACAATATGATGAAATTTTTAACTTGACTTTTCTTGTAATTATCACAAGCAACCTTATTTAATTTTGCGGGTGTAATTGTGGGCGGTGGCCTATTTATTTGGGACTACTATTTCTGTTAGTTATCACTTGTCAATGTTCTATTAAAAAATAATATGGGATAGTACCATAAGATAATGTTTGGAAGAAATAATTAATGTGTGAAGTTAATTATTAAATTAGATATAAATTTGTATAAAAGGTATTAATGTGACTTTATACAACACCCGTTCATAATAAAGTTAATGGCACAATTTTACATAAAAAGTTTGGAGTTGGACATTAATATACATAAATACAGCACAGAGCTTAGGAGTAAAAGTAAAGTTCTGCTTGTCATAATCTAAACATTTTTAAGTCAGATAATAAAACTACAATTTATTTAATTACAACTCCATAAATTCCTAGTAGCTAGGAAAGTCTACCTTCCTTTAGGGCGTTACTTGACTAATCTGAAACTACCAAAAATAGAGTGAGAATTTAAAATTCTCAGTAAATAATGAAGAGTTCTAGAATATTCGAACAATGATGGTTCCAACCGTATCTTAGCACGGAAAGCCACACGGCTACTGTATTATAATCTCATCATATTACTTATAATCAAATCATAATATTATGGGCAGTAAATGCTTAAAAAAATATATTATGCAATACATAAGGTAGCAAGCATTAATAACAATATAATCTTTTTACTTTAATTTTCACTTTCTTTTGTTTGCTTATCTCACATATAATTGAAGGCCTTCTCTTAGGGAATTCCCATTCTCTGGTAGTACTTTTAACATCGTGACGACAAAGCGAGATTTTTACGCCACACTAACCAAGACAGGTAACATAAAAGGATCTTGCATCTTATCCCTCTGCCTTCTTAGCGGTTAGCGGCAAATATTAAATATTTTCTTAAAAATTTCTTACTTGCCATTATGCATAAATTCACAATAGATATATCAATGTATAAACCCAAGCAATAATTAAAAATTAAATAAGAACTCAAATAACATAGAATAACAATAAACTTGAATAATATAAATAAATTCATCATATTTCAATGATCATAATAAGTTAATAGTGTAATGTAACTTAAGCAATAAAATAAATAAAAGTGCTCATAATATAAATTCTTAAACTGAAACTAAATAAATTTATCACATAGTAATTTAAATAATCAAACATAAAATTGAGCAAATAGAATAAACTGAATGAAGTGTAACATATATAAATTAATTCATAATCTTAAAGTAAATAAAATACATAAGGACTGAAATAATATAAACTTGAATAATTAACATAATAATAATAATAATAAGAAGAAGGAGAAGAAGAAGCAATAGTATAAAAGAACATCATATAAATTAACTTGAAAGGATAAATAAATAGAAATGATAATGAATAAATTAACATTAGTGCAAATAATTTGGAATGGTAAATAAACTATTTTACCATGATAAATAATAAGTAGCAATAATATAAAGAAACAATAAGTAAAATAACTTGGGATGAAAAATAGAATAAATTGAAACAAGAGTAATATTGAAAAACTTTAATAAATAAAAGAACTTGGAACATAAAATAAATTACGCTAGTAAATAATATTGAGTAATAATGTAAAATAATATAACTTGCAATGAGTAAATATAGCCATAATTTTACTTTACAAATAATTTCATTATCTACCTCTAATTATTGTATACAGTTGAAAGTGATTTGGATACATTGATCTTCTCCTTGTTCTCATCTACTATCCCTTCTTCTTTTCTATCTTTTCTTTCGCTCTCTTAGGCCTTCACGCCTACACACACACAATTACATCCACTCTCTCATCTTTTTCATTCACACACTTTCACTTGCAGTGTCCCTTATTTATAATCCCTAGAATTGGTTGGGAGATTACCAGTTTATTTACGCCCTATCATTCTTTAACAAGTATATTAATTGCCAATGTTATTTTCTTTGTTACATTTATTACCTTCGTTCTCTTTTTGCCAAACTTAAAGACTTTAATCCAAAACTTACACTACTGACATGAATGTTTCTTCGTTTTTTTTTTTCTAAAGTCTTCATAGACTTCCGTAAGTCTTCATCTTTATATATATATATATATATATATATATATTAGTTAGCATAACACATGTTCACACACGTAACACCTATATGTATATACTTAATATTATTCTTTTATTAAATCTAATATTCAATTATCTCTGTACGTATTATTGATAACATAATGTATTTTAAAGTTATCCCTACTAATTTATAATCTTCCTTAAAATATTAATGTATATAATTTATCTATTTAATCAATCAATTATTGTCAAACAAATCAAATAAATTAATTTGCTCTACAAAAACCATTTATAACATAGGGGATGTTACACTTCACACTAATTTGAAAAAATGAATGTAATAACATTAAAAGTATGTGTTATTATTTCTCTAAGTTTAACTTGTATTAATTACATTATCTACAAAACATGAGAATGTTTCAAAAACTATGAATCATAAGTGAGGGAGCTTTCACAAAATCATTTAAAACAAAATGAAAAATAAGAGAGGCCAACCCATGAATATTCAATTGTTTATGTCTTTATAAGATATGACGACACTGGCTAGTATGATTAAAAAAAATAGGAAACTCAGATAAAAAAAGAAAAAAGGAAACTCATTAAGCAAATTAATGCTGTATGACGCATACATGTATGCTTGACCTTCTATATTGTGCGCTATAAAGTCATTGGAAGAACGGAAGAAAACAAAGGACAACAAAGGCACTTACATAATATAGTAGTTCTCCACTTGGCATGTAAAAATTGGAACTGAATTTGTAAACCTAACGCAATAGTTGTTAGCATTGCATCTGAGTGTGCATTGAATACTACTTCGGATGTGTGGGATAGTGATTGAATATATTACGTGCAAGAAACAAGGAATCAATTATGTGTATGTGGGACATGCAGATTCTCTACTCCTCGAAAGAGGAAAACAAAAGATTCTGCATGCTAGCTGGGTGTAATTATCTTTTCTTAATCACTTCTTATATATTGGAAGCAATATTTCATCTTGGTTATTGCTTCCAACAAGTGAGATAGGACTCCTTAACGTGGAAAAACCAAACAATTGCCGATGGGCTCTTCTAAAGTTTTGAAATGATATAATTTTTCAAGTTGTTTATCTTGTCGTGTTATAAGACCCTTTCTTAAATAACTATCTTTTCAATTTTTTATTAAACAATTGGTTAGATTACTAGTATTTTATGAATTCTTATTTGAGTTAAGTTAGTTTATTATGAGAGTCTTAATATTAGTTTTTCTTATTTATAAAACTTGAATTTAATATCTTAGTTGAAAGAAATAAGGATCATAGCACTTGAACTAACTGAAAGCGTTAATTATTATTATTAAGAAAACACTGAATTACATGAAGAAATTGTCTTTTATTATGTTTTCATGTTCAGCTACTATCCAAGTATTTGACAGGTAGGATAGGAGCATTTACATATCTCTTTAATAAACTAATGCATAAATTTTATGAATTAACTTTTTGTATGCTTTTTATTGGTCACACTACACTAGTTAAATAAATAACCAATGTGATAATTGAACTTTCCGCACCCATTGAATGAGCTGCAAGCACTACCTGCTCCCTTAATTAATACCATAGCCACGTCCACCTTCTCTTTCTGCCTCATTTGTTTATTCTTTTTTTCCCTTCAATTTTCTTTTGCTACCTCATTTGTTTATTGAACACCTATAAAGTATGGGTTTTTCATTTTGATAAAAGTATCCGTATCGGATATTTCTAGGGTACAGGTATATCTAGATACGTCTAAGTATGTATCTATTATTTTTAAAAAAAAAAAATTGAGTATGGCTCAGGTACTGTTGGATACAGCTCTAAATACAAGATTTATTAAAATTGTGTCGTTTTGAATTTTTTTTTGTCTTTTTGTTTTTTTTCCTTTTTCTCGGTGCCTCCAAATTTTTCTTTTTTCTTTCTTTTTTTTCCTTTTTTTCCTTTAATTCTTATTTTACAAAATTTATGAAATACATATATATATATAGCCGTATCCGTATCCCAATTTTATAAAATTTTCATAACCTATACCCGTATCCGTGCAACATAGTTGAACATTGTCCTTTTCAACCATTTCCACACTCCTTCTTATCACAAACCATTACAAAAAGCTCTCGCAACCCATGTTAAATTTCACCAAAAGATTGCATCATGGCGTATCCTGAATTATTAATGCAAGAAAAACCAAACACCATCGGCTATGTTTGGAATCAAAACTCCTATCTGAGGGCTAGATTTGAGATGGATCAAGTACCAAATTAGGAGGCAATAATGATACTCACGAGAGCGTTGTTTAATGAGATAATATTACTATAAGGTTTTTTTTTTTTAATAGTGCTTAATAGTACGAATGAGACTACGTTGGCTGTGTATTAATGATTAAATTTGTCCAACTTATCTTTTTGTTTTGTCAATAAATTTATCCTTTTTTTTTGGAATTTTGGGGGTGGGGGAGAGGGACATTGGGGCTCTGCCCTGGGACTCGAACGCTCCCTCTAACGGTCCTGGGTGCAGTTCTTTAAGTGGCTATAGATTAACGCAATGAGCTGGCTACCAACTACGTAAATTTATCTTTATATAGCATACCATTCATCCTCTTTAACTTTTTTTGGGCCTTGATTTTGCTTCGTTTCCAGTCAAACGATGTCGTTTGTATTTGCACGTCATTCGTGACGAACACTTTCAAGCCCATGGCAATGCCATTTTCGGTTTTTGGTCCCCAAAGCAAGGTTGTCAAAAATGAATCAATGGATGAAAACTCTAGATTTCCTTTTTTGGTCTAAGAAAATTGTGGATTGAGTTAGCAAATTTCAATGTTAAATCTTTCGGCTTAGCTCAATGGGTGAGACCTGCTTTAGATTGGGTGTCCCAACGTCCTTCTCCAATTTCAAGCCCACCTTTGTTCTACCTTGCCATTTAACTTGTTGACCAAAAAACCCATTTAACTTTTAGCCAACCCGTTGACCAAAAAAAGTCCTTTTAGCCAATCCAATATATGCCCCAATATATGCCCATACATATTGCTACATTTCTGTTAACATGAATTAGCCTGCTCCAGAAGCTAGTTTAGTAAAAATAGTTAGGAGCTTCATGAAGAAATCATGTAGCGCATTTTAGACTAATTTTTACTTTATTTATTTTTTATAAAATTAATACATGGGAAAAATTTACTACTATTGGAAATGGCATAATTAAGATTTGTGGGGTTCAAAAATAATTTTTTTCTGCTATCGATAATTAAGAGACATTCCTTTATCCATTTTTTATGACCATCCATTTGTGACAAAAATCTGGCACATCCCAGGCTGCCCTTCACTGACTTTTTCAGAGTCTCAGCAATCAAGTTCTACATACAATTTATAACTCTTGTTTAAATTCATTGGACTGCAGTCTGTCTGTGCATCTCTCTCCAAACAAGACAAGAATGAAATGGTATTCAATTTCAAAACCATTGACATTAGCCAAATAGCCTAAGAGCTTAGATGATCTAGGAAGATGTATATTTCCAATTTTCCATAACAGAAATGTTATATGTACATTCTTGAATACCTTTATAAATACCACATGAATAAGGTAGGAAATAGATAAAACAAAACATTTGAAAGAGAGAATTTTTAGTGTTTTTTAATGTATATGCTTGAAGATATCTCTTAATGATATCTATAGGGGATGATCCATGTTAATGATCATCAAGCCATGAAAGTACATTGTATTGATGACTACTTAAGTTTGCAAAACTTATAGAAATACATCTTTTAAAAGAAATACACTGAATAAATATTTTATCCTTCATATATTAAATATGCTTAGATTGATATTGCAAGTGTAACTTCTCCTTTTATGTGAAAGAAAGGCTATTTTCTTGTACGGCCAAGAAGCTAAAAGCCTATGACACTTAGAAGTGAAATAACATAATCATTTGGCATCAAGCTAGGCCTAGGAAACAGACACTGGTTGTGCTTGACTGCTAGGTGCTAACCCCAGAAAAGGTTGAATCGAGGAGAAATCGAAATTCACAACCAAACACCAACACAAGAAGTAGAGAACCTTCACAAAATAAAATACTAACAATAAGAAGCAGGAAAAGAGAAAATCTTATATAAACTATGCGATTATTTACTGTTACCAAACCAACCTCAGTATGAGTTATTAGTCTATGACAACCACCCATTTTAATGTTATTTCTTAAATTATTTTCTATGCAGGTCCCAAAGCACCCTCTTCTTTGGATGTACATTTTCGTCTTCATCCTCATCCAATCCATCTCTTCTCGAGATAGGAAGGACTAAGGAAGATGTGTGTGTGTGTGTGTTTGACACAGTGGCTAATAAAGAGAGTGCTGAGTTTTTGGTTCCTTATCACATGTGACTATGTAAGACATTTAACTAGCGTACTTTATTTAGACCTTGGTTCCAACTAGTCTACATGCCTTTTCCTACTTCAGCATGCTGTTCCCACTGCCTCTTCTGTCACTTTCTCTTAGACTCACTGTTCTATAACACATGACACCAATGCCCATAAGGACCAAGACTAGCCAGGCTTCGCTAGAGAGACTCCACTGACCCTCCACCAAGCTCAAACTCACTTCCATGGACCTCTCAAGCCACAAATTCTTCCAATCTCCATCTGTATTGGCACCACATGGGGTAAGTATCCCCACATATGATGATGTCTTTTAGCTTCACTTTCTTTTGTTCTACATTACAAGGTGCGTTTCTTCACTCACTTTTCTTCTTTTGGGGGTCTTTTTCTGTGTGATTCAGGAACCACCTCTTGAAGGCAACATGAGCTTGTATGGGAAAAGCAAAGACAACCCTTTTGTAGATTCCTTCCCTGATCCACTTTGCAATCTAAATCTCAAGGAGACTTCTGAATTTGTGAAGTCATTTCCAGTTCCAAATGGTAATGCAGAAAGCAGAAACTTTCTTGATCTTTCAGCTCAGAAGAGAGAAGGAGGCAACAACTTTATCACACAACAAAGGAGACTAGAGGCTCCTGCCACACCTGGCAGACCAGTTTTCAGCTTCACCAGCATTGGAAGAAACCTTTCAAGAAAGAGCTTCCCTTCCAAATGGGATGATGCTGAGAAATGGCTTATGAGTAGTTCCTGCCATGAATCACCAGCTCATGTCACTGCTGTGAAGGTATCTGAGTCCTCAAAGATCAGCAGCACGCAATATGATGATGATGGCTTCAAGCAGCAAATGGAGTGTTTCTCAGACAAGTCAAGGGTCACACTCACAGAGGAAAGGGTCTCAAAAGCTGCCCCAAACTGCCGAAGGTCTGCATCTTTGGACCACCAAAATATGTTTGGCGCTTTCAATGGGGTCTCATGTCCAACAGACATAGTACTAAAAGGTGGGATCACCATCTTAATTACTTCTAATGTGGACCTTTTCCCTTGTTTCTCTTTCCTTCTTCATTATTTTTCAATTTATTATTTTCAATCTATCCTTTCTGCCATCATTATCATTCTGCATCTATTTTCTCTTTTGTCTTTATTAAGTTCCAAACTTTGCATATTCTAATAGTTTGTCCATCTTTAATAGTTTAATTAGATTTAAGGCCATTTCACTTTTCAAGCTGCACATGAATGTACTAATTTAGTAGCTAGTCTCAATTTAGAATGACTTGGTTGTGATCACTCGGACCCAAAATAGTGGATTGGTTGAAGATTCAAAGTTTCTACATGTTCATATTTCCTTGTGCTCTAATCTGTTGAGCATGATTATGGTAACTTTTACTGATACTCCATCAAGTTGTGACTCATAACTTAAGCTAATATGCTCTCATGCATAATATCTATTGGAGGTGCATTTGAAGCTGAATGGTACAATAGAGTTGAATTTTACTAGCGAAACAACTTGTTGACAGATAGTGAATTGCAATGCAGATAAGTTCACCGAGAGCATAGAGCCAGTTTTGCCAGGTTTCAGATACTCGGAGCCAACCAAAGAAGGGTTCTTGTTTAGAAACCCTGCTGGGGAGGCAATGCAAGATGCTTGCACAGAAGTGGCTAATGAGGTTCAACATAGAGATGTTGGGACTGAGATGACCCCTCTGGGGAGCTCCACAACTTCAAGGTGCCACACACCAATCAAGAGTTCATCTCCTCAGCGCCATAACACTCCGGCAAGTCGGTCAGGACCATTGGCCTTGGCAAACCCCAGCAGCACTAGCTGCAGTGTTGATGTTATTCAGCTTGAGGAATGCCATTTTTCCAAGTTGCAGCTAGGGACACAATATGACTTAGTCACTTCAAATTGGAGCTCAAGTGGAGAGGAGGAAGAGGAAATATCGAAGAGCTTGAGACATAATACTAGCCAGAAAGGTGATTCTGACTGCAGAGCTGCTGCATGGGAAGAAGAGGAGAAGACCAAGCGCTGTCTCAGGTAACTATACCTCAATATATTGTAGTTTCATCTGCTATGTATGTCTTGAACTAAATTGTGATTTGAGTTGCAGGTATCAGAGAGAAGAAGCAAAAATCCAAGCTTGGGTAAATCTCCAAAGTGCTAAAGCAGAAGCTCAATCAAAAAAACTTGAGGTATTTCATTGCTAACCCCTTTTTCTTATGAATTATGGTTAGCTTCCAGTACTTTGTAGCCAACCTATGATCAACAAATCTAGTTGAAAGCATCAATAGTGTGATATTGACTGCTATTCTAAGCCAATATTGGAATTGTTGACCAAATGACTAGAGCTCAACCCCTCCACTTAGTTACCATCTAAATTGCATTCAACATTAGTGCAAGTTATGCTGTTGATTTATCTAATCAGGAGATGAAATCTGCTTAAACTTGTTAGATTTTTGATTGAACATGAAAAGGCACTTTTCCTGTTGGTTGGTCTTCTTGCCCCTCCATTTTCTTGGCGGTCTTTTTACTTGTTCATTGCAATTAGCATTGAAAATATGATAATTTGTAATTAAGTACAAGTTATCATTAGCAGTTTTTGAACTGATTGTAAGAGTAGATTACTGTGAATAATGCACATGGGGTAGACTGTTGTCCTGAGGATATAGGAACCCAAGAAGATGTTAACTATGCATACGAATTTGGCACATGAGCTGGTATGAACTTTTGACTACAATCTAATGCTTTGCCAGGCATGTTGGTGGACTATCTCCTTGAGCCACCAACTCGTGGCCACAATTCTCATTATTATCTTATTGACCTGTCTACAGTCCACGAAGTCTTCCACAATCAAACAAATCTCCATCTTCATGCTTCCCTCTATATACAACAAAAACATTGAAAAAACCCCAGAAACCATTCATGTTACTACTATTATGTTGGGGAACAAATGTGATCATTACAAGAGAAATTTGTGGTAAACTTGAAGTATCTGTGTTTCTTTTTTTTTTTTTTTTCATTTTGGTTTCGGGTAACGTATTTATTGGAGAGTTGCATTGGAGTATTTGAGTTGGTTAGAGTTATATCGTATTTGTCGTCCTTGCATTAGAGTATTTGAGTTGGTTAGAGTTATAATAGATGAAAACACATTCTCTTCATTTATTATTATCATTATTATTACGATTTTTGTTTGGTGTGAGGATCACTCTTCACCTACGTTGATTTCACATTTAAATTTTGATTATTTATATGGTGGATTGATGAGTATGAGTTGGTTGTAAAAGCAGCATTAAATGTTATTTTAATTTTCCGTCGCTGGTTAAATAATTGGACAGCTGGACAATGGATTGTAGATAGTGAATTGTATTCTACAATGCCCTTAATAACACTAGTAGTATAATAGTAGTATAAACAAAGTCCAAGTTGAAAACTACTAGACATGTTGTCTTTCCAACTCTTATTCTAACCTGTTTCTAAGTTCTCTAAACCATTGAAAACATAAATCTGTTAGAATATATTGCAGATAACCAAGCAAGTTTTCAACTTAACACAAAGTTCAAAAAGCATGCCATTGAAGCTATATCGTATTGAAAATACTTTGTCTAGGTGAAAATACAAAAGATGAGGTCAAACCTTGAAGAAAAGTTGATGAAGAGGATGTCAGTGGTTCACAGAAAAGCTGAGGAATGGAGGGCAGCAGCTAGACAACAGCACTTGGAGCAAATCCAGAAAGCCACTGAACAAGCTCAAAAGATGATCCACAAGCATAACTCACAATTTTCAAGGCACAGTTCATGTGGTTGCTTCCCTTGTCATAACAACCATCACTAGACATAACAAGGAATATTGATCACTTGACACTTGCCCTACATATTTTGAGCCTCCAAATAAAGAGTTATCTTATTTGTATATCGAAAGTGAACATCAAGTGTAGATATTAAATAGAGAGATACAAAATACTTGATAGTGAATCTAGTTGAGATAATGTGTATCTCTCACTATAATATGCGCTTTTGATATCCACTTTTAATGTACAAATAATATTACTTCAAATAAAAGCCTGGAATAGTTTTTTTTTTGTCCATGATATATCTTTTAAGAGAAAAGATTTTCACAATTTTAATCGATGAAGGAGTGTAGGGCCACTTGGGAAAATCCAAGCAAGGTACAATATGTCTAGTTCATGGACTGCACAATAGTTCTGAAACCTGAAAATTACAACGGGAAAGTGATATGGTCTTTTGTTGTTTTCTCCACTTGTTCCCATGCTTGTGTTGTCGTTTTGCTTTTGGATTAGGAACCCAACAAAATTGGCAAACACATAATAGAGGTTATTCACTTTTCAGATTTCCGTGTCATAAGGTTACATGAACATGGCGAATTCACTGTCAAGCAAAAAGACGTATAATCATTCATAACTTTACCAGCTTTGAGCAAAGAACCATTGGCATTCCATGAATTACTAGATTTTGTGTTTGGTACATACATGCGAGTGACATATTCCATGTTAGATTAAGTTGATTTCCAAAAGCTAGCGTACCTTCTATTTTCATTTTTGCTAACACATTATTCTCACCTTATTATACACCCTTTAGTTTCAAACAATTCAGAGTCAACTACATACACAAAAAAGGTCCACTTTAGAACATTAATTTTATACAACCGAAAAACCAATCCTGGTGGGGCTAATTATACCAATTCCAGTCACGCGACAACTTGTGAAATTTGTGCTGAACAGTTTATTTAAATATACTAAAAGTCAACAATCCAATTGTTTTCGCGGGCCACATATGATTTTACATTTTTAAAGTGCACAAACTTTAGTGCAGACAGCAGCATGATAACAAGGGGTTTATGCTGATAAATTATTGTAGACTATCGGAGGAAGAATTTGTCTTTTTCCTGAAGGATTACCAACTCTTTGGTGCATGTTAGTCCTATTGTTTGGTAACATGCTCATAAAAGGTGTGAAAGCCACAAAGCCAAACAAATCCAATGGAGAACATCATCCGGCGGAAGAAAACAAGCATATAAGTAATTTCTCCTTGATGCTAAGATGTAACACTCACGGCACCCCAACTGCAAAATATGATAGTTGAAGTATGCAGTGCAGTTATCCCTCTAAAATGATAACTGCATTCTGAAATGTTCTTATTTCGGTTATGATTGGTTTTCTTATCCATTTTCATTCATAAGCATTTTTAATCATAGTTGCATGTTTAATAGGGTAGCCCTTAATTTGTCAAAACCAATGTTAAGAAAGTCACCTGCAAATGTAACAGCCTAACAATATCAAAGCATGTAATGTAAATTTTTCCCATGGCTAATTGCCTTGTTAAGGAAAACTCGAAAATAATAAAAATGTACTCATGGATTTTGAAAATCTTTATGGCCATTGTTCATAAACTGTAAAATCAAGTACCTTGCACTTCTATCTAGTAGAAATATTAGCCCGCGAAATAAGTGCAACTAAGATAATCACGACTGCAAGAGTTAGAGCAACTTATGATTTCGATTAATTTTCCACGTCACTATTAATTGATGCTCTTTTCGTGGCATACAAAGAAAGACCTTAAAATAAAGAACGGAGAAAAGAAATATCTTTCACATCTTGCATATCCAAAATGCAACTATAAGTTGAATTAACAACAAAATTATTTACCCTGAAAACAGGGGCTAAAAATATCCTTCACGTCTTGCATATTCAAAATGCAACTGTAAGTTGAACTAACAACAAAATTATTCATCCTGAAAGCAATAGACAACTGTCAAATATCAATTGGCTACCCATAAATTGATGGAGATAAACTAATAACTAGGACTCCTCAGTCACGATACTCGTCCATGAACTTCTTATGGAACTCAGTCAAGCGGGAGACAATAGCTGGAATCTTATCTTCTTGAGGCAGTATGGTGCACCTAAAATGCCAGGTGCCAGGAACCTTGCAAGACAAGAAAACAATTTAACATACAATCAGTTTATGATCACCACAAGGATGGAAAATGCAACATAGTTGGAACCAATAATCATTTTTGCCCGTCCCAATAAGAGACTAAATCACATTTGAAATTAAGGAGAGAGCATTTACATTAAATCAGTTCAAAAAATGCTAGATAGTCAGAAACTTTGCCAAAATTTAGTTGTCAGAATGATGTGATATGACTATTGACCCTTAGATGAATGAGTGGATAGATCATATCACGACATTTTATCTAACAACCCCCCGTGATTTCTGTTAAAAATTATGACCATATTTTTTTGGCTGTGTATCATTACTGAATCAGCATATAATATATACTAACCTGTCCAAAACCAGAACCAGGAACAACTACTACCCCCGTGGCATTCAGCAGCTGTCGACAATAGAAGGCGTCAGGAGCTGTGTTTGCAGCCTCTGCTGCTTTCATAGCCTTTTGGGGAAGGCGAATTCGGGGAAACAAATACATTGCCCCTTCTGCTTTGTTGCATGTTACACCCTCCAATTTGTTAAATGCTTCCTCCAATGTCTGTGTCAAAAGAATGAATCAGGAAAAATGTAAACCAAATATAGGTAAAGGTTTGTAGTCATGGTGGGAAGAGGGTTAGCAAAAATTTGTAAATAGTTTGTACACCAAAAAAGATAAAAAAATAAAATAAAAAATCTAAATGTTAGCAGATATGGGGTCACTTCATAGTGTAGGAGAATCCCTTGAAAATGAATTCTTGGTAAAAGTTTACAGACAAAAAATGAAAATAGGATTTCTCTAAAATATTACTCGTCAAAGGCTCAAACATAAATATTCTTGGTTGTCTTACTGACTTAAGTAGATTTTCCAAGTAACTAACCTTTGCACGCCTAGCGAGGGAGGATAAAATTTCATCCTTCTCACCACGGTATAACTCATAAGACTCATCTCCAACCTGCAGACATCATTGAATTCACTGAATGTTAAATGTGACATGGTAGTTAATATCAAACTAGTAATGGAATGACTAAAATGATCTTTTTTTTTATAAATACCAATCACAAGCAAATAATAATGAGAATAATTTTAAAGTACATGTGTCATTGTATTATATCCTGTTTATTATAAATACATACAAATGGAGACAGTCAATAGTGACAAGTGTTCTTATTTCAAGAATCAGCTTGCCAATTTATTAATAAATTTCAAGGGGGAAATACGGTTTAGTTTGCTTTTAACAAGCCAAAGGCACAGGCTATTGTTCTTGATCAATACAGAGTTATTGTTATCAAAGGGCAATGCCTCTATGATAATCATCAGATATAACAGCTTCCAATTCGCTACTTACACTCTAGCATTACTCTAAACATCTACCCCTGAAATGTTAATTCGAGGTTGCCTCTGACATTCCCATCTTATCATGGTCAGTATTATGTTTAGTATTCTTCTATTCTCATACTAAAGAATTATTCCCAAAAAAGAAATCAGAGGCAAAGAATTAACCTTAGGTGGACTCATGACCAAGCTTGCAAGAATTTGACCAGAGATATTAGAACAAAGATTCACAGATGCCATTTTATATATCTGTTCCCTCACATCTGCAGAAAACCCAGTCACCTCCATATAACCTCCACGTTTCCCACACTCCCCATAGTAGCCTGAAGCCAAAAAGAAATACATCGTTCATCAGTACAGATCACGTACTAGCATAACAGGAGATACTAGGGAGACATCATTCTCACCATATCGACTTACCTTTGGAGACTGACTGAAAAGATACTAAGGTGATATCATTCTCACCATATCCCAGGGACCGAGCTACCTTCTTAAAGGAGTGAAATTTCTTCTCAGGAACATAAACATTTTCTTGATATACCTACAAAATGAATTTTCATGCATAATAATATTATGATTCCGTGAAAGCTTCAATAAAATAGCAGTTCCAGATATAAATAAAGTGAGTTAACTACAACCTGTTTTAAATAAGTTTGATTGAATATATAAGGTTTTCAAAAAAGTCCAATTACCTCATCAGCCAAAAGAACCAGACCTTCTTCCTTGCAAAATTTTACTATATCCCGCTGGTTCTCCTCAGAAAGAACCTGGAGGCATGACAGAAAATGCATGTTATCAAATTTAATCAGCTTAGCTTCACACTCTAAGCAGCAAGCACTCTCCTATATTAGCACTACTAGTTCTTTGCCGCTCACCTGCCCTGTCGGATTGCCAGGATTTATAACAACTAAAGCCCTAACACTGATGCCATTGGCCTTGGCAAGTGCCAATTGCTTCTTGAGTTCAGATATTTCCAAACCCCAACCAGTTGCTTCATCTAGATAATAAGGCACCTTCAGAAACAAAGTCAAGTTAAATTAATGTTCCAACCAATGTCAAGTACTATAACAAGATAGTTTAAATTCAAAGTTTCAAGTGATTCCTAGCCGATCACGCACATGAATATATATATACATTGGCCATTTATTCTGAATTGTCTTCTCAAGGTGGCCCATGGGCTACTAAATCTTCACAATGGAGTACATATAAACAGTGACCTAAATTAAATTATGCATTAAGTGCTTTGATAGAGAACAAATTACCAGGGAGCCACCATGGAGGGCAATTGAGGCCGAGTACAGAGGGTACTGAGGGATGGGGCACAAAATACCATCATTTTCCGATCTTAGGAGTAATTGCATCATCATATGGACCTGAAATAGTGAAATGACAGTCTTTAAAACATCAGGATTTGAAATGAAACAAACTCTACACTGTTGGCATTTAAAACCAAATAGAAAATATCAAAAGCAAAGTAGGTTGTTACTGCCGGGCTTGCACCATCTGTCAAGAAAAGGTCATTGGGATCGGAAGGAAAACCGTCACGTTCTTCAATTCCTGTGGCTATTATATCACGCAGGCCCTTAATGCCCTGATATGGAAATAAGAATAAATTCATGGCCCACACTGTGTATAGTAAAGAAACAAGCCAAATTAGATAAATCAGTCAATACCTGACTATGACTATAGGCACCAGATGCTCCCCCGGGAATCATATCAATAACATCCCAAGCTCGCACTATTGCATCAGAACTGCAATAGGTCAAAGGATTTGAGGAATGTCAAATATACATTTTAAAAGAATGCTCCTCCAGCTTCACTAGTTACTGTTAGCTACTGTGTGTAGATGATTCAAGTTCTAATACATTTGTCCCATATATAAAACCATTAAGAGAGTTTGCTGTTACAATATAACCAGATGCTACTTAATTTCATTTCATCCTCGGTACCTGAACAAACCCGGTGTTTCACTTCTCTCCAGAATAGCCGGATAGTCACATAATGCAAGAACCTGACAGAGATGAGATGGTCATAATAAGCACTGCTTAATTAACATCAAGCTTATTGCATTTCACCACAGAAAATTATAAGAAACAAACCTCTCGGAAAAAGGTTATTGGCTGCTGGCCAAGAGACTGAGGATTTCCAATGTTGCAGTAAATTATCTATTTCAGATAAAAGAGAAGTGAGAAAAAAAGGGTGAAAAAAACAACTTAATGAAGTAAAACTGCAGTATGTCGCATGCGAATATATCTTTCCAAACTTGGTGCCATCAACCCACAACCTTTAACAGAAAAGATTTTAACAGAGTGAGAAAAAAGGGGAACCAAAAGGAAAAGTGCATCTGATACTTCTCTTCTTGTCCTGAAAATGACTTCTTAAGCCAAAATGATAAAAATCTATCATGCAGAATTGGTTCATTTCAAATAAGTTACAATCAATGAATCTTTCCCATTTCCAATTACAATCAATCTTATCATTAAAGAGATGTAGAATAGCAGCAAGTCCAAGCTAAATTGAAATGGTAATACTAATAGCCCATTCATGCAACTATTGCTACTGCATTTAGTTTGTCTCATAATTAATGCACTTCGAGTCGTGGAATTAGTCTCTTGCATATGCAAATTAAGGCTGCTAATATAGAGCAGCACAATGGAAGCCCGAACTTCACAGTACCATGTTCCCTTTAGAAGTCATGCTAAGAATAAAAATAACCAAAAAAAGTTCCATACCAGAAGATAAGAAGTTGAAAAAGAAAAGTACCTCATCAAATGAATGAGAACCTGGATTGGCCTGTAAATCTTGTTGCAATTTCTGCAGAATTAAGGCATTGTTAGGAGAAAGTACTGTAATAATTGCCTACACAAAATTCTGAATAGATCCATTTCAAACTTTAAACAGCAAAGACAACTTCATTTTTCAAGTTGAATTCCACTGAAATCAGGACTATTGTTGTATAACAGTAATTACGCCATCCTATGGCATAAATTTTTTCCATTTTGGAATGTACTAAGACAAGATTACCTTTTCAATGAGTGACCTAATTCTAAGATGTACAGCCAGATCACAGTACCTGAGCAAGTGTGACAATCTCCCCTCGAACAGCATACTCACACTTCAGAACCTAGAGAAAGGGGAAAAAAACCATAGTTTCGAATAAGCAGGTGAAGTATAAAAATTAGTGACAGCATAATCAACTTGACATCTCTTTTGCTACAATGACAGCATAATCAACTTGACATCTCTTTTGCTACAATTTATTTTACTGATCCCAGTGTTGTACCAAAAAAATGAAAAAAAAAAAAAAGATTCAATTGGGTATAATACTAAGAGAAATGAACTATCACAGCACTAGACACAGAACAACAGATAAAAAAACACGAGTCACCTCAATCACAGACCAAAAACAAGGGTAATTTAATCAAAGGTTAATCCTTTAACCAATAAACACATCACACAATCATTTTCAACCAAAGAGATAAACTAAGTTCACTTCAACCACGTAAAGCACACATCTTCACACCAATCAGGCGGGAAAAAAGAAAGGCAAACCCATATGCAGGAACATCCAAGTATACATCATCCATACCCAGAAACCAAAAAATTGAAAAAACCAATCATAAAGTTCCAAGCTTGAAACTTTAGCTCACAAAAGAACAATCAAGCAAAAAAACACAAATCCGGGGCATCACAGCAGAGTGATAAAAAAAGAAAAGATTAAAAACTCAAACGGGGCAGCACAAAACCTTGTGGTTGATGTTGTGGATGGTGATAGGGAAGGATGGTGAATCAGAGGAAGCCATTGAGGAAAAGGCAGCAGCTGACAAAAAACGAGAGCTAGATAGTGGGGCTAATAGGGAGGAAGAGGAGAGAGAATTATTGTGATGATGGCGATGTTGATGCTGATGCCGAAGAACAAGAAGTGAACGGTTGAAAAGGTGTCTGAATCTGTCTGCAGCGAATTTCCGCATCGTGAGCATAATGGCTTAATGGGGGGTTGGTTATATAGAAAAGATAGATTTTGTGCTGTGTGATATTTGGCTTTGGGGTCAGTGTCACGCAAGTTTGAAAGACCAGCGTGTATCTAGAAACCAACGACAACCTTTCTATGTGTGTGTCTTACAAAACCTCTCTCGTTTGTCCACAACTTCTGTGTACCCCTGCCGCCCACAGACAGAGTCATATGTGTGAAAATTTCGTTTATCCATGCAGAATATATATATAGATATATATATGTTTACCCATTGCACCCGTATACCCCTCCCTATTTTCTTTTTCTTCAAGTTTTACCCCCTTTTTTCCTTGTTTGTATTTTAATTAATATTTAATATTATTTTAAATTTAGACTCAAATTAAAATAAATAATTTTAATACTTTGTTAGTATAAGATATATTATACTTTCAATCAATAACATTTCATTATATGTGTATATTTTTATCAATGAGATATTGATCTAAATAAAAGGGAATTCAGGTCTTTTAAACACATAATTTTGATTTCTAGATTCATATGTATGAAAAAAATTTATTTAAAAGGAGTCTTCGCTTAAATATCTTATCATAGTTTAAGAGACTAGTCTCTTATTTATTGAGTAAAAGATACTTTGAAAAACAAAAAAAAAAGCGTGTTTTTTGAAAAATTTATAAAAAAAATGTAAATATTTTTAATAATATAGCAATGTATTATTGAAAGACTGTATAAAATATTACTCCATTCGTTTAAAAGTATATCTCATTTTGAGAATTTTTTTTTTGTGTGTTTTAAATGATTTCTCTATTTTGAATACCAAAATCATATTAATTATTTTTATCAATTTCTATCTTTATATCAATTATACTATGAATAAAATAAGTAATCTATATATATATATATATATATGCTTTTAATATGAAATAATTTTATAAAATTAAGTTAATTTTTATTGTTATTAAAATAGTTTATTAAATTTCTTAATTTATATATAATTACTAAAATGACGTGCATTCTAAAATGGAAGGAATATTTTAAAAGAGAATGCTCAATTATTAGTAGTTATTAGTAGCAGGATGGGGATAAGCTAAAATTTATGATTTATTTATATAGTCATAAATATTGCTTCTTTCGTTTAAGAATATATCTCACTTTAAGGTTTTTCTTTGCATTTTAAATTACTTGTCTATTTTTAATACTAAAATAATATCATTATCTTATCAATTTTTATCTGCATATTAATTATAATTATTAATAAAATAAGTAAAAAATATATATAAAGTTATAGTTTTAATGTAAAATTAATTTTATAAAATTAGTTACTTTTATCATTAAAATAATTTATTAAATTTCTTAATTTATATAGAATTTGGAAAATGACATATATTATCAAATGGAAGGAATATTTTAAAAGAAAATGCTCACTTATTAGTTATTAATAGCAGGGTGAGGATAACCTAAAATGTTTGATATATATCTATATATATATAGTCAAATATTATTTCCTTGCCTATTATTTGATCTGCTATTGTTGGATAATAGTAATCATTTTCATCTAATATAGGGAAGCGTGATTTTCATTTGGGTTTTTCATTTTATATTCTTTTGGCACAATTATTGCTGTTGAAAACAGTGCGCTCCTATTGTGTGAGCTGAATCGGATAGCATTAAATTAATAGTTGTCGCAGGTTTAAAAAATTTACATGTCAATTTCGACAATACGATAATTTTACTTTTACTGGCCGCATGACATGGCATGGGACCCTTTTTCTCTATCTCCTTTTAACTAATGAAAACAATTGCAAACAGGTGAACCCACTGACAAAGGTAAAAATAATGGGCAGAGACTGGCTGAACTAAAAGAACAAACAGTTTAAAATAGAAGAAGTGACTTCATGCATTTGCTTAGTTCCAACTACAAAGCCTAGTTTTGGTATATGATTCGGACATGCAGCACACATGCATATGAAACAGCTTTTTCCCTACTTTCACATGCATTTGCTAAATTTCAACTCCAAATATTATTGATATATGTATTTAAACGTTAAATACATTTTTATCATATCTATTATAATTTATATATATTAATTAGTAATTTTAGCAATTATTAGTCATATATCTAAGTAAAAACTACTCTTCAAGGCAAGTCAAGCAAGGGATGAATTTTGGCTTATGTTTTTCTATTAAATATCAATTTATTAAACAAAGACATTGAGAGCGAACCCACAAAATAAATATAAATTGAATTTATAACAGCTTAAAAAGTCATTAAAGAAAGAGGGCAGAACTACCCTTTTTGTTAGATAGCTTAGCATGCTCCAACTAACAAAGAAAGTTGCGTGATGGAGTGCAACAAAAAAAAAATGTCTCTTCGCAATTTGCAAAGTAATGTTGTACTAGTTACTGCCTATCGTAAAATGTCATATATTAGCTAGCTATAGAATATTTAAAACAAAACAGTGTCTAACCTTAAATTTTTCTCTGGGTATATAACATGAGATTGTGCTACTTGCAACATATATTCACACAGTAGCTTTCTCATGGAAGTCAATGTGTTTAATTGTTTGAATTTGAAAATTCAGAATACTTCTCCGGTCAAAAGGAGGTCAAAAAGTGCATGTAATTAGGGATGTAAATAGGCCGGGATGAGATAGGGGCAGGGGATTAGTGCGTGTAATTAGGGATGTAAATCGGCCGGGGCGGGAGTGGGGATGGGGGATTAGGAGGAATACCCGCCCCCGTCTCCTGTCCCGTATTCATCAGACTTCACTTTTGAATTTTTCATGAGTTCACAGTGCAGTGAATATTCATGGATATCTGTTAGAATATCAAAAAATTCAAAAAATTTAAATTAAATATAAAAATTCTAATATCATAAAATATTTAAAATAAGCACAACTACAAATCTAATTCTACAATTCGAACTCTAACAACTTAATATACTTAAAATAAAAATAAACACATAAAATATACATAAGATAAGCACAAGAATTCAATTTTTCAATCTAAATTTCAATAAATAAAAATAAAAATAAACACATAATAATAATCCAACTATTAGGCTAACATATAATAAGTACAAATAAATTTAACTTCTAAATTTAAACATTAGTCCAAATAATTTAAATAACAATAATATTGACCTAACTAAGTTAAACTTAAGGATAAAATAGTAATTTTATATCAAATATCCGCGAATACGGAGATAGTGATCCCCGTCCTCGCCCTGTTTAATATGCGGGTATTTAAAATTCCCATCTCCATTATCCGCGGGGGCAAAATCTTTCCCCCTATATCCACCCCGTTGCAGATATTACCCGCAGATATCCGTGGAGGCGAATTTTTTTGACATCCATACGTGTAATACTAGTCACATTCTTTCTTTGGGTCTTCAATACAATACAAGTTATACATCACGATTGTGTGAAAAAGATGAGAAAAATAAAATTAGCCCTTGATCCTATCATAAAACAAGATTAGCTATTAGAATCACAAGGTAGACTCAAACTCCACAGCAGCATCTGCCAGCCACTCAGGGCCTTGAATAAATGACTGGACCGTGAACTTCCCTGCCTCAACATCCGTGAGAGTGGGCTCATACCCGGCCCATTTAACCCTCTGGGACACATCTGACCCAGGCCCAGTGTTCCGGTACTCAGCATAGAATATGGTACTTGCAGGCTCCACATTGGGGACCCAACTAATCCACCCCACAGGCTTCAAGAATGACCCAATCTCAGATTGCATGATCACAGTGGTGGAGTAGTCTTTCCAAGGCCTGCCAAGGTAAGTTGGGGCAGTGAGGTTGTCCTTATTAAGGGCGGTGATTGTAGATTTCTGGATCACAATCCCAGTGTTCTGGTTAGGGTCCTTCTTGCCCTGAGCCGTGATGGTGTTGAACTGGTTTGGTAAGGGTTGCCTAGGCATGATGTTGCAGCTTTGGAACACAACAGCTGCATTGCCGAATATGAAGTCTATGGTTCCTGTGATGTCACAGTCACGGTAGAATTGGCGGTTGGAATGTGCATAGAGGGTGTCTTGGAAGCCATCAAATGAGCACCTGTAGAACACGGAGCGATCTGAGCCGGATCGTAATGCCACAGCTTGGTGCTTGGCTGCACCTGCAGTGTTCACGAAACCTATGTCTTTGGCAATGAATCCCATTCCCTTAACAGCTGCAAAATAAATGTTATGTTATGTTATGTTAGTGCTTTGCAGTATTCAAATATCGTAAATTTAAGACATGATTAAGCGCATTACTTGGGTGTGAAAGTAAAACAGAAATCATTATGGGAGGAGATGCATATGCACCACGCAGGTCGCAAAAATATCCAATCAATATCGTCCTACTCAAAGCAGCATGATTTTTGGTGGGACATACGATGAAACCGAGAGTAGATCAGGTTCACATGATGAAACTGAAGCCATGTGGCACATGCGACATGATTTCCATCAAACTCTTCTTTTTCTTTTTTCTTTTTTTTCGGTCCTCCGTGACAATCGCAATCAAGTTGAATCCTAGCAAATTCGTCCCTTTTTACTATCTCCCGCATTCAAGTTATACAAAGAGTAAATTATTTATGTATATCGAAAATAGACACTAAAAATGGACACAATAAGAATATAAATATAAAGTATTTGATAATAATAAATAGAACCAAAACCTTGTATTTATCTTTCCATACTATCCATTAAGTTCTTAATGTTCAATTTTAGTATTTACAAATAACAATACTCCTATTCCTATACAGATTCAAACTACGCTCCTGTAAATCTATCATCATGCAATTTAAAGAACTAATCAACTAATGATGAAACAAAAAAATGGATGAGTATATAGAAGATTTTCATAAAAGCTCGAAACTCTACATAAATCATAAACAGTAGCAATAGCTTTTTAGATTATATATTTTAACGCTAAACCAACATCTTTTATCAAATACTACCTAATTTGTAATCTTTTTCCATCAATTACTGCATATCGTGCACATAGAGCTAAATTCACGCCGGAGTATTTAACGAACAATTATAATCAAATCTACAGCATGAAGTAGAATCATCCTTAACTTTCTCAAACAAAACACCAATTTTCAAATAACCATTTTCAAACACAGCAACGGACAAAAAAATAAAAATAAAAATAAAAATAATTCGCAGTATCACTATCAAGTATAAACAGTTCAGTTCAGCACTGTTTTTTTTTTCCCCCTCAAACGCAAATGAACATATAAAATATAAATAAATATAGAAAAATCAAATTTCTTTTAAAAAAATGAAGTTACCGAAAGTGGCAGTTTCAAAGGTGGGCGTGCCGTCGATGAAATTCCGGCCACCGGAGATGATGGTTTTGGTCTTTCCGTCGCCGTAGATCATCACATTCCAAGTGTTCTTATCCAAATCAATGTTCTCCACGTAGGTCCCTTCCTTCACGTAAATCACGAACCTCTCCTTGCTCTTCTTCTTCACCGCCTTCACCGCCGCCGCGATCGTCGAGTAATCCCCGCTCCCGTCCTTCGCCACCACCACGTGGGCCGCCGTCTCGTTCCCCTCCGCACTCAAAAGCTTCCTCTCCTCCGCCGTCACCCACTCAGGAAACCCTAGCAACCTCCGCCGCCGGTGCACCGGCACGTCGAACTTCGAAATCAGCCCTAAGATCCTCGTCACGATCGCCAAGCTGTTGCTCGCGAACTCCGTCGAGTTCCTCATCGCGGTCTCAACCTCCCGGAGAACGCCGCGCGCGGCGGCGGAATCCACCTCGGAGATCGCGTCAATGCACGTGTCCTGGTCCGTCATCGCCGCGCTCAGCCACGTCTCCAGATCGCCGATCTTCGTCGCCGGCAGTATGTTCCTGCCGGCGGCGACTCCGATCGACTCGTTGAGCCGATCCAGCGCGTCGTCAAGTACGGTTCCGCACACATCGATCGCTTTCTGGAGTCGCGAATCGTTCCTCGCGAAGTCTTCGCGAAGCTTCGATGGAAGTTGTTGTGAGAGCTTGGAGAGTTCGTCAATGGCGACGCGGAGGGAGAGCTGGAAGAGGAGCTTGGGATCGGTGGTGTTGGAGCTCGCGACGGCGGAGATGGCGGAGAAGCACGAGGTAGGGTACTGAGTCACGTCGCAAACCGCTCTGAGTGACGCGGCCGGGGTTAACTCGGGTTGAGGGAGCGAGTTGGAAGAAGAGGATGATGATTTGGTGTTGCGCTTGTGTATGACGATCCCTGCGACTGCGGCGATGATCGCCGCTAAGAGGATTATTGAGGAGACGACGAGGATTATGCATCGCTTACGTGTCTTCTTCTGAAAGGCTCGCTGCTCCAGCTCATCTACTTTGCCGTAGCCCTTGAAGGACTTGATCGTGTCCATCGCTTTGGCTGCTAATTTATCAAAAGGGTTTGTGAGGTTTAGGTTTGGTTTTTGAACTTTGGGTGCTTTATATAAGAGTGAGGGGGAAAACAAGATATCTTTTTTTTCCCCCTTTGAGTAATGGTATATACCCGAAATATATTGTTAAATTTTTTTATAAAAATTAAGGATGGTTAATACAATCCACTTATCTCAAAATTAATTATAAGTATTACATCATTTGTTCTTTTTTCTTACTATTTTAAGAGAAAGAATCAACAACAGCTATAGTCGACGAACTACAATCTCCGAAGACAAATCAAAGTTCAACCTATGGAGAAGTTAATTGTTAGGATGGCTTCTTAGTAACAACAATGTTCAAAAGTATATTTATTCTAGAGACCAAAAAAAGGAGAGATTTAATAGTAGATCCTTAGAGTTACCTTACATCACTTTTATGTTAAGTAACAAAATGAGTGAGTAGTTATGAAAAAAATAAAATAAGTTTAATTAAAATTAATTAGGTAGTAAAAAGTGTGCAATTACAAAGTCGTGTGTGTATGGAATTGTTGTGTTTAGCATTATTCTTTCGGGATTAAGAATATGGCGCGTTTGTCCTTTCTGTGATGCTTCTTTGTTAAGACTAATGAGTAATGAGCATCTAAAAGCAAATCCCTTTTCATAACATAACAATCAGTGAGAAGTAACTATCATGGTGTTTCGTGAATTGATTGCATTATATTATGTATCGTCCAATAGAAAGGTTTTACACGTATCATTGTCATGACCAACAATAACCAAACACGTCTAGGATAATTGTTAATCTCGATTTGTAGAATTAATAAACCAGATACATAGTGGGGTTATTTGTTTTATCATGTGTCTCCTTGTTTTGGTTGTACGAGTGATTTTTTTACATAAATAAATATAGTTAGCTACGTTAAGTGTGTTGAACTCATGAACTTTCTGATTCATACACGGTTTGGGAATGGCTGACAGAATAAGGGACCGCGGTTTCTTTAATGCAGTGATTCATTTCATAGTGAAACTGAGCTGTGTTTAATGTCTGATGATGCATGCCGCAATTGTCTGAGTTCTGAAGTTATATGTTTTAGTCAAACTATCAAATTACTATATATAAAAAGCTAGATTCGTAAACTACATAGATATGCACTTGTTTTGAAAAGGGAAAAAAGTAGTTTATTTGTTTTTTTCAGAGTTGATGGATGCGTAATTTTCGTTTTAGTTATATGAAAATTAATTTCTCAACTGATGGTGATGTATTTCTAAAATTATTCGGAGAAATATTCTCTATAGTTTAAAATTGGTTAATGTATGAAGTATCCATCGATTATCGTATTTAAGAAAGAAAAGAAACAGAATCCATGGGACTTTATTCCCACAATGTGAAAATTGATCGCCGCGTGGCAACCATCCGGTAATCGCGCCAGCACACATGCCTTATATTTGTTTCCCGAATCCTCTTATCCACCTCTTAATGTTGTTATGAATTATCATGATTGTTTGTTGGAAAATGATAGTTTCAAAAGTGGACAAGAATATTGTAAATACCTTTTTTTTTTCCCCTTTTAAACTGCCATTTTTTGTTTCTTTTCTTCTTATTTAGAGGGGGGGAAATTATAAATTAACGTAAGTCAGATACAAATGTGATGTAGGAACAAAATAAATAAATAAATAAATAAAGTTTAAGCTCCTCTCCCCCCTTTCCCATTTGATTGAAAGATCACAGCCTAATTGGGCTGGGCTAATACAGAGCTGTATCACCTGATGTTGTTGAACATATGTATACGTATTTATTTTTAATGGTCAATGGAGTTTATCTAGTTGGTAAGGTTAGAAATACTTCCCTTTTAACTGGTTAGATCTAATCATATATAAGTTCCACTCCTACCATCCAGCGATCTCCTTTGATAGAATGATAGGCGATTGTCACTAAGTTTGTAATGTTACTGCACGTATAATTGTTTTATTTTTTTTTTCTAATGGAAGATTATTGAGTTGGTAAGCTTAGAAACAGTACTGTTGTAGGAGTAACTTGTTAGAAGTAGCTTCCATTCCCACAACCAGCAATCTTCTTGAATAATATGCAATTGTAAGTATCGTTATATGCGTTCACTACAGCTTGTGATATGTCCCTAACTTATAATGGCGAAGCTTCTCATCTCCTAAAAAACAAGATTCAACTTTTGAAGAAAGCCAAAACCTTGGCAATGGCATACACTTATTAATTCTGTTTATTAATTTAACCACTGACAATATCACAACAATAAATATAGCCCTATGCATGTATAGAACATGGCGCTTCAAAATCCCAACTAATAATACAAGTCAAAGACAAAGCCAACCTTCATCTTAATAATCAATCTCTCTCACTTTCTCTTCACTTTTTTATTCCAACTTCCCTCTACTACTTGCAGTAGATGACAATAATGAAAAAGAGAAATTGAAAGCAAGATTCAAAGTTAACACAATTTAATTACAGCCCAAGAGAGAATGGAAACCCAGTAGAGCCCAACCAGTTAGAGCCCGCAATGAAGCTCCCAGGGGTGAAAGCCTGGGCCTCAGCAGGGTCAGTAATGACCTTATAACCCTTCCATTTAACCCTCCCAGAAGTGCCAGCACCAGGCCCAGAGTTTTGATACTCCCTATAAACCAAAGTGTTCAATGCAAAGTTCCCATTCCACTCATGCCACCCGGCAGGGTCAATCACATCACTTATTGTAGACTCCATGAACACAGTCCTAGAGTACTCCTTCCAAGGCCTACCAAGATATGTAGGGAAACTCTTCTTCACAGGCTCCAAGTCCTTGGTGGCACCAATCCTACACTTTTGGATCACAATGCCAGTGTTTTGGTTAGGGTCAACCCTGCCTTGTGCGGTGATCATGTTCTTCTGGCCAGGGTCAGGGAGCCTAGCATGGATGTCACAGTTTTGGAACACAACTGCTGAGTTGCCAAAGATGAAATCAACTGTCCCTGATATGAGGCAGTTCACGAAGAATTGGCGGTTGTTGTGGACATAGAGGGTGTCTTGGTATGCAAGGATGTCACAATTGTAGAATGCTGAGAGGTCAGCACCAACTCTTAGTGCCACTGCTTGGTGCTTTGCGGGTCCTGCTGTGTTTTGGAAGGTTATGTCTCGGGCCAAGAATTGTCCACCCACTACGGCTGCAACCGCATAATAATGGGAATAAATTGCTTTAGTTTGGTTTGCATAGATTTGGAAAGTAGAAAACTGACTACGCCAAAGGATCAAACAAGTGAAAAAAGTAATGGAAAAGGTTACGTAGTTAGAAAAATATAACTGGTCTATATCGGATATCATGATAGCTATTGAATGAAATAAAATCGTATGACTCAATTTTATGCAAAAGTTAGTAGTCATGTCACATCGATCTGAAGAAATTTATGACTCTTTGTTAGTTTTCAAAAATTAAACAATCATGTGCTCAGGCACTCGTTAGTGGTTGTGAGTTGTGTTGTGTGCGAGGTGGGTTCATCTTCAAATTAATTCAACTAAGTTCCTTGAATGGAATAAATACTTCTGATTTATTAGGAAAAAGTGAAACACAATAATAGTCTGTTTTTCTCTAGCACGAGATCCTCATTTTCTTTTGTAGAAACATGTTACATAAGAAAAAATCTACCGTTTTACAGCGGTTAAATAAATTGGAACCATAAGTACCATAGATAGAACTGGCTAGCGTGGTTGAATGGCTTGAAGGCATTCAAGTGGTCCATGTGTTCGTAAATAGAAGACAAATTCGGTGGCAAATTAATTTGTACAACCACATGCATGCACTGAAATGAGTCATCATTAGGCTTCTCTAGGGGCAAGTTGAGAGGACACGGACATAGCGTACAACTACAGCTCTACAAGGTACAAGCATGCTTGGAAGGTCATCAAATTAATAGATTTCAATTGCGGCAACAATTTAATTAGGCAAAGTGTTGGCATAGCTGCACAAAGGGATACCAGAGGACAAGGTGAGATAAGCTACATGGACAAGGCACGGTATAAGTCAAGATCATGAGTTGGATTTTAATTATAATTAAAGAGTGAGAGATTAATTTCTAAGACGTGTATATGGCCATATGATGGTGACAGTTCAGCAAAAAGATATATGAAATGAAAGCGAGGGGGAGCTTTAGGTTGTCCTGATAAATGTGTGTCATGCAGGTCTATGGCTATACTATTACATAGAAAGCCATGCATGATTGAAGGGTGTAGGGTTGAAGGAAGCATCACGGAATGTTCGGGTTTCAAGGGCTTCAAAATTCAAACCTCAAAGTGGAGCTGAAATATACCGAAAAAGACGAGGGAACCGAATGGAACATATAAAGTCACGTTAAATGAAAAAAAAAAGGCAATCAATGTCTAGCTGTAACCCAATTCCCCTTCTCCATCAGAAAGAATATCCTCATACAAAAAAATGCATTCTTTTATATATATAAAAAATAAATTGTTAAGAAAATTATATAAAGTTATATTTAATTTTAATGTAGTACGATAATAGAAAATACCAGTCTTCGTAAAGAAAATCTAAGTAAAATGACTGTTCTAATATTCTGGGTGGACAATCCAGTCAAATCAGGCCATAAAGATGTCTTGTTTGTCTCTATCTCCGCCACAAGCTAGCTATTCTTGGAGGGTGATGTATATAGTACACTGTTAGGTGGGTCTTTTTTTTTTTTATAACATTTAAAATAATTTATATCAAAATATAAAATTTTGAAATGAATTATGGAGATATAGGAATTGAAAAAAAATCGTTAATAACGATTTTTCAGAATGCAACACTTTTTCTTAAAAGTAAAAATTGCCATTGAATGTTTTTAAAAAATTAAAAAATAAATCATATATTTCTGTGTATAATATAAAAAAAAAGGTAAAAACTACCACTGATATTTTTTGAAAATGTAAAAATTGCCATCTATCATTTTTGAATCTCATATTCATATATTTTGACCCATAAACTTATATTTTTGTATATATTATACTCATCCATCATATTAAAAATAAAAAACCCTGTTGGATTACATATTTAATTTCTTCGTAAGACACAAAAATGCTTCTATATATGTGTTTTGATACGTATAAATTCATTATTAATAAAAAATTAGTGATGGATAAATAATATTTTATTAATGTATATTAACACTTATTTTTGTATTATTACATTTATTTTCGAATTCATATAATATTTCTTTTGATATATTATTTATATTTTCATGCTTTAAAAACGTATATAAAATCTTTTGAAGAAAATTCATGAACATGCACATTAATTTTCATACTTTAAAAACGTATATGACAGAAAGATCGATATCCTCAAAAGTCAGAAGAACCCATGTGCATGCTGACTCATTTTATTGAAAATGATAGCTTTGATTAAAGACGATCGATTTATATAATTATGATGGAAAATTAGGATTATAATACTTATCAGCTGGCCCAGAATTTTTGTTTGTGTTGTCTTACAGCTAATACCTCCATCCCCGAAATTATAGGCATTAATGTGTTTATTATTTATAATAGAAAGCACAAACCAGTGCCATTGCCCGTTGGTCTAACCATATTAGGGCTAAGTGGCTAACCATGTTAGTTGTTAACTCAAGCTATTATTCATTACACTAGAACCTTTTTCGGTTGAGATGAATTAGTTAAACCTCACAAGTCATAATTAACGGCATCAATTGGTAAAGGAGCACGTGTCAACTTCTCAATCTTTCCATTCTTTGATGAGGACAGATATATACTAATACTAGTACTAGTAAGAACTGAGAAATTTTGCAAAACTACTTTTCATTCAGACCTTTTTTGGTAGTTTGTTAAGAGCTCCTAAATTCAATCCTTGTGGTGTCATTGTAAGAACAAAGTGCTGCAAATCAACAAAGAACAAGTTGCATTTTTTTGAGGACACTATATGCATCGTTTTCCATATGCTGATTTTTATATTCTTTTAGGGAGGGAAGGACCGCTCTATTAAACATTCAAACATCTCTTCACTGATATTTTATTTTTTTTTATCTCTAACATATCATTTAACTTCTAATACGTAACAAGTAATGTTAATAAAAATATGTATTTTTCAGAAACAATTTAGAGAATTAAATTTTTTTATTCAAAATTATTTATAAGAATATTATAATATATTAACTTTTGAATGGATAAGGAAATAATATCACTTTATTAGGTCCACAACAATATTTACTTTTTTCCAAAAGAAATTGACAATATTTTTAACCATGTAACAGTACTCTATTTTAAACCTAATTTACATAATTTAAACATGCCAAATATTACCGAAAAAAAAAATTCCTCCATTTATCTACGAAACTCACAAAAAGAGACAAGACATCAAATCAAAATAGTTAACAAAAAACCCGTTCAGCCACAAGTGGATATAGCCGTTAGCCCTTTATTTATTTATTTTTGTTTGAAAAACCAATTAAGCGATTAATTAATTAATTAATTAATATGAAGAAGGTAATAAATTAATAAAAAATGAAACTAATTAAGCTAATTAACTCCATGAACTTACCGACAGTGGCAGAGTGGAAGGTGGTGCTTCCATCTTTAACGTTCCTGTTACCGGTGATTATGGTGTTAGCTCTTCCATCTCCCAAGAACATTATATTAGTCTTCTTCTTCGGCACCTCCACATTCTCCCTATACACCCCAGCCTTTATCCTAATCACAAACCTCTTGCTACTCTTCTCCGGCGCCGCCGCCACCGCCGCCTCCACCGTCTTGAAGTCCCCGCTTCCGTCCGCCGCCACCACCACGTCCGGCTTCACAGCCGCCGCCTGAAGAAGCCTCCTGTCCGCCGCCGACATCCACGCCGGCCACTTGATCCGATTCTCCTCAACTTCCTCTTCCATCACCTTCCTTCCCTTCACCATCATCTTCTGCTCGTAGTTTGCTATGTCATTGTCCGTCATGTTCTTCGTCATTGCCAAGGCGTTGCTGCACAAGCGCTCCACGTGCACCTGCCCTTCTTCCAGAGCCTTCCTCACCTTCTTGTCGGCGCTGTCGTGTGAGAACCCATCCAAGCAAGTCACCTGCATTACAACATCATCATCATCATCATCATCCCACTTAGTTAGACAGTTACACAATTCTGTTACAGTCAATTAGATTTTGTTACACTTAATTAGCTCAGCCCCTTATTAGAGTGAAAGAATGCAGGTAATTCTTAGATAGTCTTTGAGTAAGGAAAAATAAGTAAATCATTAAGGGAAGTAGTTCTTAAGGCAGGTAAGTAGCTTCAAATTTATTCCAAATGTTTGGAAATCATTCTCGAGAGATCCCTGAAATTGGAAAAAGTTGGTCACATTAACTTGATCGATTTTTGTCAATTTCAAGAATCTCAGAAAAATTTTCAAAACTTGAGAGAGAAAAAAAAAAATTTGAACTCAGTTGCCAATTTCGGAAACTAATTTGATAATCTAGTCAAATAAAAAAAAAATGTTATTATGCTTCATTTACTATTTGATATTCACTATATTTGTAATAAGGTGAAGTAGTGAATGAAACATAACAAAACAAAACCTTTTTTTCTTGCTGTGCTAACCTGGTTGGTTATGGCGGCGCTGATGAGGGTGTTGAGGTCCTCGGCATGCTGATAGAGCGTCTTCTTGTTACTATTAGGGTAGAGCTTGATGTCCTCATAGGCTTGCTTAAGCTCATCAAGCGTCTGGTCGATGGTTTCGAGGCAATCATGAAGCGCGGTCTTCTCCCTATCGGTGAGGCTCTTCTCCCTCTCCTTGATGAGCTTCTCGATGGCGAAGAAGTTGTGCTCCACCGTCCTCGTCGTGACGTTGAGCGAGATCTCGATGACGTCCTTGTGGGAGGAGACTTTGTGAGTGACGCCGGGCTCGGAGGAGACGGCGGAGAAGCAGAGCTCGGGGTAGAAGGTGGAGCTGCATGCGGTTTTGATGATGGCGTGGGAGTGGTGGGAGAGGGAGAGAGAAGAAGAAGAAGATGATGAAGATGAAGAATTTTTGTGGGAGGAGTTTACGCCGGCGACAATGGCGATGACGGAGGCGAAGAGGAGGAGGGCGGCTAAGAGAGACAAGAGGAGCTTGTTCTTGTTGGTGATGGTGATGGTGCCAGAACCATTGGCGATTCCGGCGAAGGCTTGCTTTAGTTTGAACATGGTTGTGTGGTGGTTTGAGAGTTTGAGAAAGAAGAAGAAGAAGAAGAAGGCGCAGAGAGAAGGAGGAGGAGACGGGGGGGTTTATATGGTGGCGAAGTGGGTTGAAGGGTGAAGGTGAGTCTGTCTACTCACGAGCATGCCATCAAGGTGATTCGTATCAGACTTTTTCTCTGTCCTTGCAGTCTTGTCTTTATTTTTGTTTGAAACCGGAACGTCACTGCAGGTACGAATTTCTGGTTTTTTTTGTTTTTTGGTATTCGAGAAATTTTTTAATGGGGATTTCCAAATTTAGTATACTGTTTATTATTTAAAATTCTTCGGAGTGATTTAAATATGAAGTTTAGGGTTTAGCACAATTATAACAAAGTTTTGGTCGAGCGGAAAAGAAAGTGAAAGTGGGGTTGAGTAAAATTAAGGATTTAATTTAAATATATTATTAATATAAATTTTTTTATATAAATATTTAATTATATATTGTTATATTAATGTAAGTTTTTGATATAATTATCTATTATTTAAATAATTATATAAATAAAAAATTTTGATTAAATTACAGTGTAAAAAAATTTTATATTATTAATACACTCCAATTAAACTCTAAAATTAATAGAACTCGGTTGTAATGTGAGTGTACTTAATGTTAGAAATCCCTTTATTATATCCTCTTCTTTTACTTTTGGCCACGTCTTTTATAAAAAGAAAAAAAAAATGAAAACCTTTATTTTAATATATGTATTTATTTCAACTCTTAAAAAAAATAATTATGAAATTAAATTTTATATATTATTAAAAAATATTTTTTAAAAATTACTCTTTTTAATTTTTTAAAAAATTTGAAAACAGATTTATTTTTAGATTTTGATTTATTTTAAAAAAATTATTTAAATATATGAAAATTAATTTTATTAATTAAACAAGTAATTTTTTATTAAAAAAATTACAAAAATGGCTAGATTTTTCATTTCAAAAGTTTATTTGACACAATAATATGATATTATTATTGATTTTTAGATAGATAAATAAATTATACTATTTATATTTTAACAAAAATTTAATAATTTGTTCTAAGTATGTAATATTATCTTAAAATTGAGTGAGTTTAATTCAATTCAAAACCTAATTTATAGAAAATGATTGTTCAAGAAGTTTGTAAGACTAAATATTTGTAGATAGTCTAATATCAAATACATGATAGATTCTAATACCATGTAAATGTAGACAATATATATCTTATCTTATACTAAAATTTAACTTTTATTTAAAAAAAAAGAGAAAATAAGGATTAAACTTTAGATAATTTGATCATAAAAAGATTTAATACTATTTTAAGATTATGGGTCTATCTCTATTTTAAAAATTAGCTTAAGAGAAATTATTTAACTACTTATAAAGACTATTTAAGCTATATCTCTAGCCAAGTGACACTCTAACACATTGCTCAAATTATATTTATGTATTTAAAATGTTATATTTGGGGAAGGCTCCAAATCAAAGAGATCAGTCTTATGATTAATGTTGTAGAAATACTTTAGTTAAAAACTTAACATTAAAAAAATAAAATAACGAATCTATTTTTGCATTATCATTTCTATTATAATTATATTTTGTAATAGTATAATTAAAGTATCAAACTCTAAACTGTACGGCTTAATTTTTAATTTTAAAATATTTAAAAATTCGTAGCCAATTAATATTATACTTTAAACGAAAGTTGCAGTATAATATCCAATATTAGTAACAGGACCCACGTGAATAATGAGAGTTTATAGAGAGAAGTACAAGAGCTGCAAACTTAGCTGCTCAGGCACCAAGGCTATAAAATACGATTAGCTTTAGATATTTTATTTGTGGGGTTCTGAAAATTATTTGTTATCGCAAATGGAAAGTAATGGATTAAGGTTGGCTAATAGGAGCCTCTCATTAGATCCTTGAAATGGATACCATAGTTTACCTCAAAAACATCCTTCCTGCTTTCAGGTTTGTTGCGCTTTGCTGAGGCAAGTTTATTCATAATTTTATATAACACAAATGTTATTCTTACTTAGTTGCGTCCGTTAATTTGTGATTTTTTTGTATGAGAAAATATCTTCTATAACAAAATACCTTTTAAATTTATGCAATTTATTTAGATGATTTTTCTTAAAAAATAATAAAAATAATCAATTTTATATTTTCTTAAAAAATAGTTAAAAAGTTGTTTCTACTTTTACTTTTACTTTCACTTTCACTTTTACTTTAGGTTAGAGAATTATCTTGAAAGTATTTTTTAAAAAGTTTATCCAAAGGCATCTTTACATTTTAAACCTAAGATTTACACATTTCGCTGAATAAATAGCTTGGTAAAATTTCTGATCAAAATTAGTACTGGGCATATAATTAAGTCTCTATGTCACTATCACGTTCAATGTTCTCCCTCTTTTTTCTTTCTTTCTTTCTTCCTTTCATTTTTTTGGAGGTTAAAAAAGTTACAGAGAATCATTGGCCCACAGGACAGGGAAAAGAGGCTCTATCATTATTTCCTCCTATTAGAGAGATTATTGTTATGTTATGGAATAATTCTCTCTATATATAATTGTTTTATTAATTTGTATTTCTATATATTGATATGCAAACCATTTTCGTCTTCGTCTTTTGCTTGTTTATTGAAACCAAGGATTGCAGCTGTTCTATCTTTTGACGTTAAAAATTATTATCGTCTTGAACTCTTTATATAATTTTGTTTTGTATTTCTATTGATCTGTAAAGCTTGAAAGTAACACAAGTTGCAATATTTTATTTTATTTTTTTACGTCAACAAGTTGCAATATTTTGATAGTATATATTTTGTCTTTAACAATATTATATCGCAGCTTTTCTACCTTTTGATACTATATACGAGTCAGTATTAAATTCGCCTATTAAATCACATGCTTGAATAAAATTGCTTTCCTCATGGTAAATACAGCCATCCAAAATATCTTTTTTACTTTCCCTTAAAAAAAATATGGGATCAGAATATTATGTTTTATTAATATCAAATTGTAAAGAACTTAGCAACTGCTTTATCGCTAGTGTAAAAATATATTTTGTAGACTAAATATATATATATACATATATATGATAACTAAATTATTTTTTATTCTAAATTATGTACAACTATTTAAGCTAATTTTATTCGAAATTGACCAAAATAATTTTCTAAATAATTACTCGCATAATTAAATAGTTAAGTAAAATATTCTTTAAAATGATGATTTCAAAATTCAAACACTTGGTATTATAAATAAGATTCATTTAAAGTCATAGTCGCCTCCTATTACAATTAACTACTATGAAATTGATTGAAACAAAGTTTAAGTACGTAGGACATATATAAACTCATAATCATAACCACATAAATCCAAGACAAAAAAACAACATGTAGTAAACACAAATTCGAGCTAAATTAGAACCCTCGTTTTTCAATGAAAACAACAAAGGTTAATTTGCGAAACTTTCTGCCATGTTGCTACAGAAGCATCGCAAGTAACATGCGGATGATCGATGTGATGTTCACCGAATTAAAGAAGAAAATGTGAAGATGTGAGCAATTTTATTGTGTGGCATGGCCTTCGTCTTTTTAACACACTGATTGATGAGAATTGGTTGATACAGATAAATGGATAGGGTACAATATAGTACTACACATCAAAGGAAGCTCACTCATTTTGACGTGTTGGTTTGTGCTAATGAGTCCCAACAAAAACAAAACACAAAGCTACAAGGATATCTGCAGGAGATCCATCCACGAGGAATGCAAGACATGACAGCACATGTGTTAGCTCTGCGAATTGCAAGCTGCTCCAATCCAAATTGGTCATTGCATTATTTCAATTTGCGTACTCTAGCTTTTGGACATTTCCGGGTATACAAGTGTAGAGTTGAAACTTGAAAGTTATAATTACTTGTCAATAAGAACATATGTAATTTGAGTGTTTATAATTAATACGCCAGTATGTAAATGTAATTATAAACATGTGAGAATCTATCCCTTTGTTTCTTATTGACGATAATTGTGAAGACTCAATTTTTTGAAGTGTATATACTTTACATTTTAAAGTATACAAAATTGTTGAGAGTTAATTATTTGTTGAGTTTACTTTTGATGCACTGTAAGTGTGAATAATTTTATGATTTATATTTTAAATAGTTTTATATTATTATTTAATTATATTCTAGCTATTGTGGATATAATTTTTAAGGTAATAATTACAAAAGTTAAACACTTATAAATCTAGCCATACTTAATTAAATGATTATGTAAAATTATTTTATATTGACATTATATCAAAATTAAATTCTTATTTATTTTTGTGGTAATTACATCAAATGTTTATGCGTATAACTGTCACTTTTCAGAATGACAACACTCATTCAAAAATTCAATTTATTTGTACTTGTTATATATAGTTGATAATTTTTGCACCGAATTACTTTTTGAAGATGAATAATTTTGTTTTAATTTTCTTCCATTCATAATTCAAGTGTACAAAAACAGATGGAAAAAAAATAAAATCTGATTGATGACAACCCAACCTATGCTTCTATACTCATAACCATAAATATCATATACTTTCCAGGAGTTAAAGAATAAAACAAAAGAGAGAGGGATTTTCTTTTGACAAAATAAAAAGTATCTATGGACCCTATATAGACCCACTTACGGTAACTTCACATGCCTCCCATTACACACAAAATTTCATTAATTTGATATGCAATATTCAATGGGAGAGTTCTTTTCTTCTTTATCCTCTGCCCTCAACAATCAAAAAACCTCTCCCCTCAACAATCAAAAGTATGTGTGTCTGGGGCAAGTAATATTGCATAGATTATTAATGTTTGGAATAGCTTATAAGTATGTAGTAGTGATTTTTATAGTTCTACCAAAACACAAAAGCAAGTCTCAATGTGATAAATTATATATTGTTTTGTCATTAAAAAAATCAGACTAGCTAGATCTAATAAGGATTCATGCGGAAGGATTTTATTTGTTTTTCAAATTCATGGAAATTAAACTATTGATAAAAATTACACAATTATGCTGATCTTCAGAGTATAAAGACTTGAAGAGTAAAAGATACATGGAGGACCACTCTTTGTTAAAGTGAAGAATCGTGCCAAATTTAGGATTAATTTAACGGCCTATACCAACCATGTTCAGGCAGTTAAATCAATTGCTCAAGTAATGAGGCCTTGTTGCCTAGCTATGGATTATGCTTTGGATGCCGATGGGAAGACAAGTATCAGATGCTAAAGAGGCATGGAATATGGAAATATTCTTAACATAATTAATCATTCAGTTATATTTATATGAATTAAGGATAACTACATTCAAGAACCATAGATAATGCATTTCTCAATCTTTTCCTTTTTTTGTTAAATAAAAAAAGATTAAAAGTAGATCTAATGCTTTATATTGTTAATTGGACTACATGCATGGACAATTCTTTGTTCAATTAGGGATATTTCTTTTTCCCATCCTCCTTGAAAGCAATTCCTCAAGCGGGGATAATTGCAACTTAACCTCCATATTAATCCCGTGGATAAACATAGATTAACTCCTTCAGCTGGTAGGTATAGCATATATCATTTTTTGTAAAGTACAGTTTTCGTTTTACTTGCCGACACATTAGGTGAATTAGGGAGAGTAAGGCCCAGATTACTTCTTGAAATCAGCATAATAATACATATTTAAATGCACCACAAAATGTCACACTCTGCACGATTTCAACCACTTTCCGTAAATATATATTGTACACTTCTATACTAATTAAAAAGATTGTGTCATACATTACTCAATTGAAAACCATGGTATTGTTCAGTGAAAAAGTGAGGCATTGGATTTATAAGTAATTATCCAAACTTCCAATGTCCAAACTGGCATCTAGCATGCATGCCACCTTCCCATATAATTGATTATAAAATATATCTAGAGATTGAATCAAATATTCCTTAACCACAACAATTGGCTCTTAAACATGAAACCACCTCCATCACTTACAAGGTTTTTGCATTGAAAACTTCAGGTTGCTAGCGTTGTGCCCACGCATCTAAAAGGCTAGTGGGTGTGGTAAGTAATGAATATTTTGCTATCTAATATAAAACACAGCAAATTAAAATTAAAATTAAAATATTAACATGTGCATTTCCTTAATTAATTTAGTCTCGTTTCACCAATGAAGTTGAAAAAGATTTTAGCTTCTTTTGATTTGCACATGAGAAATAATTAAGGGTGGTATTTTGAATTTTAACCTAAGAAAAAAATTGTTACTCTAATTATCATTCGATATTCAACACTTTATTAATTACATTTAAAGTATAGTTAGAGGAAATTAAAAAAGGTTCATAAAAATAAAATATCAAACATTAAACACTATAGAGCGATTTTTTTTAAACTCTAAAAGTACTTAAAAATTTCTCTGAAGCTGTATCACTCGAAATCACTTTCAAAACACACTCTGCAGCGTCACCACTCTTAGTTAACGCATGCATATTTCTTCTCCCGATGTAGTTCAAAGTTGAACAATATGAAGTTTAAGACCAAGTTAACGTATCACATGCATGGTTGAGTGCTGTTTGAATATTGATTATCACATTTATCACCTTTTTGAATTTTTCAGTCAAATATTATTATTATTATTATTTTATTGGTTACATTTCTGTGTCGCTTAGAAGCCAAAAAGTATTGCAAGTTTGCAATTGTTTGCCACCACGTGTTTTATTGGCCTCTATAACCCATGGGAGACTATATCTGTGTGAATGAGATGACCTTTGTCTTTAACAATGTCATTTTCTAAATCGTTTTATTTTCCTCCATGATGGAAGCCACGTGAATCAAATTTTGCTATTGCACCACATGTTTAAATGAAGCTTTTTTCTTCCTTGAAAAAAAACAAAACCAATTGCAAGTTGAAGCATATAGTTTCAGTAACTTGTTGACTCCTCTGACTAGTAAAGCTGAACAATTTAGGGCCCTTCGAACATACAACATATTTTATATAATTAGGATAAGAGTCTTAAAATTTTTTAATATATAAAATCTGAAATGCATAACTTACCAATTGCTTTATTGCTAATCTGGTTTCTGGGGCTTTAATTTGTACTTTTTTTTTTTTTACATTATTAAGTTATCTCTTGATAATGAATGATGACATTAATAATTTTTTTATATCGATTCACATGCAAAATTATCTTTAAACAACAGGATGTATTTTACCGACTTAAACTACAATAAGGTGGGCAATTAGCAATGTAATGTTTCTCCACTGAGGCATTGTATAGATACAATAACACGTGCAGCTAGGAAGCCATAAACAATGTATAAATCTTGTTCATCCAGCTACGCATGCACCAAATGGTTCACACTTTACAGTGATGCAAAAAAATTTATTATCTTCCTTGAATAATTAAATCCATACATATATACTTTTATTTATTTAAATAATTGTATAAAGTAAATTTCTATTCTATTTAGATTCTTTTGCTTTTCCCAAAATGAAAATAAATTAATCGATATAGTCCATTTATATGTCAGGTGAAAGAGTGTATATGCGGCTTAAATATTGGTAATAAGTCCTTTTTTATTTTGTTAAAATAATAGAATATGGACAAATAGGGATGCTTCAATAACACAAATTCTCTAAGGTATACAAAGTCAGATCATATTCCAACTAATTCACGTTTTCTTTTTTAGAATAAATAAACAAAAAAACGATAAATATGACCATATATATATTGCCACAAAGTGCAAATTACCGTTGAGGGAATCTATTATGAAGATATAGATAAGAACCATTGGCTCAGCACTCAGAATTTGACATGCGCAGTGCTTAGAAACTTGCTTAACCCTATAAAAAAATTGGTATTTCTAACGGCTGCATACTATATTATTGTTAATTTATTTTCCCGCAATTTATGCAATTTAATGTAGGAAAAAGAAACCTTGTGATGAAACTCCTATTAAATGTTTATTGGCAGTAATCTCATTGAAAGCGATATGATAATGATGACGAATGCTTATAACTTCTAATTTTCAACTTTTACCAAATGCATATATACTTTAAAAAGGAAAAAGTAAACCTCGGAGAAGTTTAGTCCTTTAGGGAAATTGAAGTAGCTTCTATGGCCTATTACATCCAAGAGGAATCGGAAGGACAACGAAAGAAGAGCACAAGTTGATTTATTTTTTTGTTTTTATGTGTTATAGTTTGGAAAATGACATAGTTAATGGGACTAAGGTGATAGGCACTTCAATTCCTAATTTTAATAAAAGGAATATTTTGTCACACTCTAAATCCGTTTTTCTCTTAAACAGACTAGCAAGATATCAAAAATTTATGATAAAAATAATTGATTCGTCTCTTAATTTATTTTTTATTTTTAAATTTATCTTTTAAATAATAAATATTTTTAATTCATCTTCTAACTTTTAAAAAGTAAATATATTTGTTCTCTTTGTAACCTCTTCACAAATATTTGTTTTATTAGATGATAGATTTGAAAATATAGCTTATCATATAAGATATCATATATATTATTTATTAGCTTATATTAGATAGAATTTTTTTATCAATATAAATAATATTATTTATAAAGGGAATAAACTGGGTCAATTTTTGAAAATTAAAGGATAAATTTAAAATATTTATAAATTAAAATATTAATTTAAAAATAAAAAATAAGTTAGATGACAAATTTATTATTTTTGTCAAAATTTATTAGAACATGCACGATTACTGGCTAAATTCTAGGATGAGAGAAAAAATTGTAGCCATAATTTTGAAGCCAAAAAAGGGTTATGTTATTTGTATATATCCAAAATTTCAATACCCCAACACCTTCTCTCAATTTTTTTTCTCTCCATCAATCATTTTACTTTTTTCACTTTCGTTTATAATTTTTTTTCTCTTTTTTATCTCGAGTGTCCAAGGTGTCTACCTACCCCAGTGGTACAAAAAATATTTCTCGCCAAAAAACCTTTTTTTTCAAAAAATAAAATAAAATTTTGCCGTTAACTTTTCCACTTTGAAATTAATAAAAGGTTACGAAGGACCAACTCAATCCACCCTCGTGTATCCCCAGCATGTAGGTGCACTTGCATTCTGCTCGTGGAATGGTAGATAAGAAAATGACATTATACCAAAAGAAAAAGAAAGAGATGGTATGAATTTTGAAAGAAAGAATTATAATTTTCTACCGCTCTAGTCAAATGACACATTATTAAAAAAATTATACATACATAAAATGAGAAATATATATAGCTTAGAAGCCAAGCCACCAAATACACATAATGTGCATTTATATAATGGATCTATTTCGTTCAGAGAGGAGAATCGAGAATCGTTTTCTGCAGAGTCCTTGTACATACATGACACGTGATGGGTTTCATGTGTGGGTTTCATGTGTGTGCACAGATTTGGCCAATCTATACACAAATTCAAAGTAATACAGCCATAGAAATTAATGGATTTGGCTATTGAAAAGTGAGGGACTGAGGATGGTAGAGTGATAATTTAAATTATCAATAAAAAAATTTAATGAATTAAGATATAAAATATAAGTATAAATATAATAAATTATAAAAATGTGATAACCTGTGTTTTCTTTTTAATAGTTTATCCTTCAAAATATACTCTCACTTTAGAGAAGCCACATATAAAAATTATGTATACAATATCACAATTGATATTCAGATATCCTCAGTCAACCAGTAAGAAGGACATTCAATTGTACTACCAATCTTCACAACAAATTAATAATCGAATAAAGAATCGAGCACTTATTAGCAACTTTATCCTTCGTGATCAGTTCCTTCAATGCATTGAGTTGCTAACAATCACGTCAATTTCGGCAATCTATCTGTCACTTTAGGAGATGTATATGTATTTATTTATGTCTTGAAAACTCTTATTTCTTTTCAGACTCAATTATTTCTATTAATTAGTTGGGAACCGGAAATTCAATTTGAATAACTCAAAACCGTGATTTGCGCTATGCCATATTGTCGGTTCCCATTCTCCATAGTCTCGCATTTAGGTCCCATATTTAGAAGAGACAATGGCATGTGCATTTGCAATTTGTAATTTTGTGTACATTTGTGTAAATTAAAGTACTTTATGCACTTGTTCAAAAAGAAAAGGACTTTATCAATTATTTGTTTCTTATTGGAGGCCAGAGCAAAAGTGCAACTTTGATTTCGTGCGGTGTGGATAAAGCATGTTTAGATTACATCAAATTAACTGAGGAAAATCTTGAAGCAGTAAAAAAGGGCTTATAAAAAAAAAGAAACACATTCACTTTCATATTGCTTTGTAGTTTTCCTACCGTACCAATAACAATTGTCTTTCGCTGCTTTTGTTTGCTTCAGTAGTCAAGCAATCAATCATGAGGTTTTTTCCTTTTCCCTTTATTTTTATAGGTAACATTAACAATGTTCTATAGATAGAGAAATGATATATTGACTATAAGATATCATGGAGTCAACAATAACTTTTTAACTCTTGATTTCCTCATTTCCAGGCCTGCAAATCAGTATAATTTAGCTCTTTATATTGCAGCTCAAATTAGTATAAAGGGAGTGCTCTCTAAGGCAATCCAAACTTTTTATTAAAAATTACAAAAGTTAACTGAAACTTGAACCTTTTAAATGTGTGTTTGGAAATCTGTTTGCATGGATTAGAACCAATTTTGGTTTTTTAAAATTGATTTTGATCAATTTTTGTAATATTTGATTACATACTTCTAAAATCAATTATTGCCTTTAGAATTGATTTTAAAACAAGTGAAAAAAACTTACTTTCTATTAGAATTATTTTTAGAGATACTATCAAACATAAATCATTTTATCTCAAAATTAATTTTAATTAAATCAATTTTAACAAAATCAATTATAACTAAAATTAATTTTATAAAAATAGAACCAAATATACTATAAAACGGCGGCACGCTCGGCGGTAGATTTCAAGAGAAATTGAAAGCACTATAATATATACTTAGCTCTTAATTTGCATATTCTCGCTTCTCTCTCCTCCTTTTTTGTGTTAAAATATACAAAAAAAAAATGTTAGACAACCATAATTTATTGCCATGTGAAATTACAATTTATCCTTGGACAAATAGATGAGAATCTTCTCAGTTGAAAATAAATATGAACTTCTCATATTTACGTCTCTTTCATTGATTTTTTAACTTTTTAACCTTTTACTCTTTTCAAAACAACTTAATCAATGGTTGAAAAATTACAATTTATCCTTGGACAAATAGATGAGAATCTTAGTTGAAAATAAATATGAACTACTCATATTTACGTCTCTTTCATTGATTTTTTAACTTTTTAACTTTTTACTCTTTTCAAAACAACTTAATCAATGGTAGAAATATAACATGACAAAGCCATATTCACTTTCAACATTAGAGGATTCTTATTCACTATGTAGGTATCTAGCTACATAGCTTTCCCCTAAAATATATTTCAACTAGGTGTAAAAATGTCTGTAAAGTGCATAAATGTAAAATATGAATCGACTCAGGTCCGTTGATCCGAAAACCACATTTGAAGGGTTTACCTTATTTTTTATTTTAATGAAACCCAGTGATCGGAATCAAATTCGATCAACCAAGTGGGTCAAACCAAATAAAATTAATTTTTTTAACACATTTTTTTGACCAATCGATAATAACAAGCTGAATGGATCATCTTTTAGTTTATATTTGAGAGTTAATATCTATTCAGTTTAGCTTGTAAATGTTTCAAAGACACTTGTTAAGATTTTTTTTTTGACAAAAAAAATTATATGAAAAATAAAACTAACAAATTTATAATGCATTATATGCTCAAAATATTTCTATTTTCATGTAAAACTTTCTACTCTTATACCCTTAACAGAACACATATTCATTTAGTCATATTAAAAAGCTCCCCCATTGGTCCCGTCAAAAAGAAAAAAAGCTCCCCTATCGGCGATAGCAACTGACCATTCAATAATAATTACCACCGTTAATGCCATTTTAAAATAAGTTTTACTAATAAAAGCCTTAAAAGAGATTGTTAAGGATTCAAAAGTGAAAAATATTACGTTAAAATTGAGCTTATGACACTTATTAACAAAACTAAATGATTCAAAAAAAAAAAAAAAAACTATATAAGGCGTAGAGATAACTCCGCAGCCTGATTAACAGTTACGATTCCATAAACAGCACGGTGAAATTAAATTACACGCTGAGTTGAAGTACTGACAATACTTAGGCTTGGTCCACTTAACACCAAATCTAACAGCTCAGCAAAATTTAGATTTACATGGCATATAAAAAAATATGAACATTTTACTCACAGAATTCAGAACTAGAAATGAACGCTGCATTAAAAAGGAAAAAGAAAAAAAAAATCCGATCCTCACGGTCTTCCTTCCTAGTTATGCGTCCAAATAATCAGAAGGAATACTCAATTCTACAACGTTTTCGTATAGAAAAAATTGTTCAACTGTCTTTCGAGACCAACCAAATCGATTCAACATAGCCAGGAAACGGGAATGTAGGCTCCACGAAGTTTGTGAGGGATTTAAAGATCACAAGCTCACTTAAGCCCACAAGGAACTAAGCTTGGATGCAAGTTTAGCACTCTTGTAGTCCTCCCTAAGCTGAATAAATCTGGTATATATATAGTAGAGAAATGAACATTTTTATCACCGAACATGAGCACCGACAGAAGGTTATTCATTTATTTCGTTGGGGAGGAGGGGAGGTTGACGAATAACGAATAACAAACAACAAGCAACACTTATACCACTAAGTGGGGTGGGGTTAACAACAAGAATCAGTCAACATCATTAAGCTCTATGACAAAAAAACCAAACATTTAGTAAAACCATTTAGACTATCTTAGGTTTTCCTGTATCCGTTTTCAATCAGACTATCTTCCACGTGATTCATTTATTTCACTAAAGCCTCTATTGGTCTTCTTCAGTAATAAGCAAGTTCGAGCTCAGCAGTTGAGAAGTCTATGTTAGGGGTTTGAGCACATTGAAAAACACTTACGGGTAGGGACTGAGTGAGAGGTGAAGAAATTTCATAAGACCCAAAAGAAATTACCTGAGGCTAAAGTCATAAATAAACAACATGAAAAATCTTACGGAGAGAGAGGATGGGAAAGAGCTTTCTCTTGTGGGCAGTTTGGAACAATAGAAGTAATGAAAACGGAAGACAATAAATAGTAGCATTAACAGGTCCAATGTAATATACCTTTGTGCATCTTTCCGAATGCTAGGTGAACCCTCAAACAAAGTTGAAAGACTCTCAGGAGCGACAATAAAGACATTGGCCATTCTACAACAAATGTTCAGAAATTAGTTTGCCAAAAATGGGGGGAGAGTGGCAGAAATTTGCAAAATTTAGCATATGTTGTGCTACTTACATGCCCAACAATTCAAATTTCTCATCAACAGAAGGAGCATTGAAACTTCGCACAAATTCTCCGTATTCAGTAATGTCACGCTTCAGTCGCAATCCCCCACTACAAAATAACTCATGGGCAAACAACAATCAGAATGATGCCATACAATTTGCTAGTGACAAATATGAAGATCATAAAGTACTGCTGGCTTAACAATTTGAGAAATCAAAGACAAAAATACTTGCATGTACAACACAAAAGAGATAAGCCATTGTTATAAATAACGTACATGAAAGACCCTCTATCGCAGAGGAAGATTAATTCGTGATGAGCATGTGAATAATTTTTCTAAGTCATCACAGTATGCCAATTGCAACAAGCTAGACAGATCAAGGAATGCAAGACCCAGGCCAATTACCTTGGATTAAAAGTAAACTTTTGCCAATGGTTTAGCAGCACCTTGTGCAAGCGATTCCCCTAAAATGATAAAAATCTACCATGTTATCAATAGAATTAGGAAAAGGATCCCAAAATAACATAAAATATTCACCATAGAAATTCCCATACCCTGTAAAACAATGATATGCATAATTAAAAAGCATAATGGAAGTAAGACATGTAAATGATGTAATTGAACATTAGAACTAACATGGTCCATAAATAATACCATATACAGACTGCTATCTTAAAAAATAACCTACAACCAATGATACTTTGTTACACGATCCAAGAACCTTATGGAAAGATCATCTCCCTATTTGTTTTTGTACAAGCAGCCAACTATTTCATTCAATAGAAGACATCAAATCAATAAATTCAAGAATCAGAGTTATAATATCATACCAACTCAGTCAGGAATGCTTGTTTGTTCAGACCTTCTAGAGCAGTGAATGCAGACTCCAGCACACGAGATAGATAAGCCACAACCCTGACAAAGAGAACCAAATATCCTTGTTAGGAATGCAAATATTGAGAAATAGATTTTAAAAAGGATAATTTCATCACTCTAACACATTATCTGATATGAAATCATCAGCAAGTCATCTACATTATATAGGATTCAAACTTAGTCTCCAAAATAACATTGAAATATGTGCTCTTGATAACCCATATAGCACTGCTTTGAAAACCGGACATGACAAGAAACATCACGAGCCAGTCCGGTCATCCCTTTAAAACCGGAAAATTAGAAACCAGTGAATTGATGTTAAAGATATATTTTGATGTTTCCCTTCATGATTGTACTTCTATACTTAAATATATGTATGCTGTAGTTTTCTCATATTGTCATATATTTATAAAAATGAATGGACAAAATCCCAGTTCGAGCTCAAAGCCCTATCCAGTTTATAAGCATTTTTATATAGATATACGCATTAAAAATAAAATCTTAAAATTCAAATGTTCAAGAAAGCAAAAATAATTGAGTAAACATCCATGCAGAAATATAAATTACACAAGTTATCCATACTACTAAAAATAATAATACTAATACTAGATTTGTTGTTTCTTCAAGTTATATCCACCTTGTGCAGGCACTGGTTGCCCGGTGATCAGGAACCAGTCCATCATCAGGCGATCGATAATCTGTAGCCTTTTGCTCAGCCGAAAGCAATCGCTCCACCTGACATGGGTTTAAAATATTTAAGATGTTAGAAATTAGTATTCAAGCCTTACAGCATAAAGAAAGTGTGAAACATTCAGATTTCAGACACTAAAACAGCCCATTTGTGATAACATGGATAAATTATGCAGGCCACAAAGAAAATTATAGGATAGGCAGTTAAATACTGTTTATCACACTATATTACAGTGGTACAACTGACCTCAGCCATAACAGTTTCAATGCACTGTTGTAATCCTTTGTAAGCAGCAGCCTCTGCACTGGACATTGCTGTAGCCATTTCTTCACAAGAAGCAGCATGTGCACCATCCACAGGGAGCAAAAGCCGGGATATAGAATTTGCAAAGTACTGTAGTGAAGCATTCATTTCAGTTCCGAGGTTTCTCTTTATAGTTTTAAAAAAAATATCTATAAAAATTAAAGGCTCCCCATCTTACTTGTTGAATAATAGCCACACTACTTCCAGAACGTTGTACAGCAACCATGAAAGATCTGAAACTACTTTCACCGGCAGCAGCAGCAGCCTCAGCCTGCATATCAACAAATAAATCTTCAATATGTTTTGTTAAACATGGTCATATTTTATACAGCATTAAAAGCAAATAGTTCAATCAAAAGCATGCAAAAAGCTCATGTAATTACAGCAGATGCAGCTGCAGCAGCCACTCTACGGCTCACACTTGTACCCAACACAAATCTTTCCCTTAAATTAGCTGCTTCAGTCAGGCTGTCTCTAGCTCGTTCAAGCCCATCTGCTATATATTGACTGACCTGTAAAAATGCATAAAGAGGGACCCCAGAATACTGAGCTCAGTACACAAAATGTATCAAATATCTGAATTTTGACAAATTATGAAATTAACTTACTTGGTCTAGCAAGCATGTAAACACTGCTTTTACATGGGTTGCAAGAGTGGCTGGCTGCAAAAGAACAAAAGTTTTAACATTCCAGTACACTGCTTTTACTCAGCAAAAGGTCCTTACTACAGTTACCCCAAGTGACTACTGTGATGAGGTTTTACAAAGGATCATGTTGGAAGAAAAATAACTTCCAAATGCAATCACAAAAACAAGTAATTACCTGGGAAGAAAAGAGATTGCATCTTGAGATGGCTTCTTCATTCCAACGCACAAACTCTGTCACAACAGTGACAGATATTTGCTGCTGAGAAGAAGCTACCGAAGCTCCTTTCGAGCGTCCAATTGTCCCAGATGAATCAGAAATCTGCTGGCTTTCAGCTCGCAATTCCTCCATCTGCATTGCATTAATCCATATAAAGCTTTGCCAACCAAATCCAATTTGAAAGGGGGAAAACTTGAAACAACTGCAAACCTTCACTTTATATAATTGTCTAAGAGATGCCTGCTCAAATTCAAGATATTCATCTTTGTGATTTGTAAACAGGGACTCCGTCAGACCTGAACCATCGGAGTATTTTTTGGGTAAGTAACCTAATCAGTATTTAAATATTCTAAATCCACCACAAATCACACTTGACCAGAGGACATATTGACATTCTTCTAAAAAATATTACATTTAAATCCACCAAGCAGGGTATGTTTCAAACATTAGTGGGACACAAATAATACAAGAATGAGGCATATCTATGAGTATTGGATATTAATAAGATGGGGGTAAAAGTAAAACTAAGGAAGTCAAAAGCCATAATTGAGAATTGCCATGAGGCAAGAATGAGCACTTGGAATTCCCAGACTGAATTGAATGTTATCCATCAAGCCATATACTAATTAAATCGCTAAGTTTGCCAATAAAAATTAAACCATCAAACAGAAGTCATTGCCAAACCAAACAGTTGAGTACGACATTACAATATAAAAGCATTCTCAATTTTTAGCCCAAATAACAAATGGCAAGGCCCCTACAACAACTACGACATAACTTACTGCATCAGATTATATTGCAAGCAGATGACAAACCTTAATGAATCATGAAAATATAATTAGTGTCATGTCTCACTGTAAATCCATTAATTAGTACTTAAATATTGCCAGAAAATACATCTAATGGACACACAACTTGGATCCTTTGAGTACCATTAGAATCTATGCTCCAAGTTTGCTTCTTTTAGAGATGGGTTCAAAAAGGTCCCGAATGAAGAAAATCAGGCACAAATAGAAGTACTGGTATTTAAAGTTAATTCATTACCCTCAACATCCAAGTCACCACATCCCACAGCACGTAGATCTCTAGCAAGTTCTCGAGTCTTTTCATATGCCACTGCCAGCATTCGCAGATACTGAAGCCTCAAATACAAATCACATCGAGATCAGCCTGCTGTCTAAACTGGCACTTATATGATAATAATGAAAAAAATGGGTTAGTTGTACTCACTAATAGGAGCCCACCTTCCTCCATGGAAGGTAAATTCACAAGAGATGGTTTCACTAATAGTTTGTCCAGAAGGGCAGTGATTCGCTGCTCTAAAACTCGCTGCATATAGAATTACAAGGAAAGCAATTAACAATACAAGTTTGGCTTAAACTCACTGCATATGGAATTACAAGGAAAACAATTAACAAAAAAAGTTTGCCTTTTAAGAATAAACCAAACTATACTATCTCTTTAAAGCCACAACACTCATTGAAGACCATGTTCTTATCTTTGATACCTGAACTAAAATTGACATAACTTCACTGGGTGAAGGGAACACGGCCGTGATTGTTGCTGCCTCTTTTCGAACAGTATCTGCAACAAATTACCATGCATCACTGATTCTGTCAAGAAATTACTTGTTTACTAACAGAAGACATTATACTTCAAACCTGTGATTTCTTTGTACAAAGACGAAAGGCCACGAGCAACATTACTAGGACTAGCTTGTGCAGCCTGCTCACCAAGAACCAGCCTAGTGTCTGCATTCATTACTTCCACATCAATAAACATTGGACGTGTTGCCACATAATGTTGCATGGCACTTGTGCCCCGATTGAACTGCATTATAAAGTGTAATTTAGTGAATCAGATGCACTCATTTATCAAAAACTCAACATTGATAGATAATTAGATGCATTCGAACTAGTTGGTTCTTTTATCTACACTATAAGCAGCATTAACAGCAAGCATAGTAAACAAAGGAGAAACATTTGAAAGCAACCTTTCAAACCACTAAATTTTACAAATCGCAAATAGAAGCTTGAGCTCTATTTAGAAGTTTTGAATGCCAATTGCCAAATATGATCTAACACAATAAATTCCATGTTGGTCAGCACCTTTGCAAAATTTAGCAAACTACAAAGTACAAAGGCAAAGTACAACACTGTTTAAGCAATGCACAGATAAATACATCTTTACACTCAAATTTCAAACAAGGGATTTTCATTAGTTGATGCTGCAATTCACATTAAGCACTTTAGCATGAGCAGTCCATGAATGATGTAGAGCACTTTGGCACCAGATATACGAAGGAGGATAACAGGAAATAGCAATGTAAAATGTGACAGATAATCAATTAAGTGACAAATTATGAGAAAAAGAATATCCTTAAAGGTATGAGTAAAAGGTTATGAGAAGCCTGCATGCAAGCTCAAATTCCACTTGATGTACTGCTTATTAGACTGAAATTGAATTTCACAAGTGGATCAATAACAGATATCCAATAATCCAACAACAGGACTTAAGAATCATAAGCTAGAATACAACAATGTAATATAAGGCCTACATCCATGAACATGAGACAAATTAGGATTTGTGCTAGGAGAAGGATATAAAGTACCATTTTTACAACCAATAATTCAATTTTTTCTTTTTTATGTTTGATTTTATCATTAAAAAATCCATCATTGAGTGGCTTTTGAAATATGAGAAAGGGACGGTTGGCGCTGAGGTATGAAGGTTTCAGCAAGAAAGACAGAGTGGGGTGTAATCAGGTACAACAAAACATTATTACCTGAGACAAAATTTTGGCACATTCTGCCATTGTAGTCAATTCTCTTTTTTGTGAAGCTGCATCAAACCGAGAAATCAATCTATTCTCCAATTCTGCAGAAATAGAGAAAAAATCATGAAACACATTACTAAGGAAACCCAGAAGTCGAGAGATAAATATTCATGGGCAGGCTGCTGCTAAATATTGTGGTCTTAACCATATGTAAGAAGGTCATTTACTCCAAAAGCATGTCATCCAAAAGGATCGGTTTGTCCTTTTATTCTAGGCAAGGAAAAACATATTCTGCCCAATGAGCAATGACCATGGTAAAGGGCAAAGGTAGAATTGAGCTGATACTGAATTGTGCCTCCAGGCTAGGTTAAGTCATTTGTTATAAATCTTCCTATCTAAAGAACGAGGGTCAACTAGTCTATGATCTAATTCCTTAAAATTGTTTACATTTGGATCACACTTTATTGGGGATAGATAAGAAATTATAAAAGCAAAGGTCCTGAAAAACTAGACAGCTACAAATCAAGAGAAAGAACGCATAACATGGATAAAAGCAGGTGTGACAATAACTTTTTTTTTTTGTACACACAAAACTTAATTTTTAATCATAAGTTAATATGTCCAATTATCTTTTTTTTAATATCACTAACCATTGCAGTAGTCCTGTAAATTAGCAACCGCAACTTCTAATCCTCTGCTAGCCGGTGCATTTCCCACAGCTGATGAGAGTCGTCCAACATCTTCTTCAGCAAATGACCCTGAAAATTAACAGAATTAACATGCCACCGACACAAATTGGTCAAAGCAATAAAACAAGACTAATCCTAGTAGGGTCTGGGGAGGGTAAATATATGCAGCATTAATCTCACTAACAGAGAGGCTGTTTTTAGGATTTGAGAGGATTTGAGCCCCTGACCCTCAGGTCACAAGGCAACAACTTTACCATTGTATCAAGGCTCATCCTCAACTTGGTCTAAGCATTATTTAATTTTTTTTTTAAAAAAAGTTAATTATTACGTAATTTTTGGGCAATTGAAGCAGCCTCAGCAACACGGCTGTCATCAGAAAATAGAGGTGAAAGCTCCATCAGGTCGCCTGGGCTGCTATTGAACTCCATTAAGTACTGCAGAAATTAAATCAACCACAATGGTAAATTTCCCAAAGTGAAATATCGTATAACCAAATGAACTAACTGGTATTACTTTGATCAGCTCAATTGTCTGACTGGCAGTTTCTCGCTGCGAATCTGCGCTCTGACAAGAAATAACAGTATAAGGAATGAGATCATATTTCAAAGCTAAAGGTATAATTGACCTACCTATAAAAAATTACATAAGCATATGTGAGATCATAAACCATTTATCAAACATAAATGACGCTTTGAGCAACTTTCTACCTGGAGATGATCTCCAATCTTCGCAGCTGTCTGGCCGACACTTGAAATTCTCGAATCCAACCGCGCAAAGCTATCAAACAATCCATCTACACCTTTCTCTAGCTGAAAAGAAAACAAAGACACACACATGCACACACACAAAAGTTTAACAAATTATTCAAATTCCAACTTTCAAACAGAGTATTTGGGCACGGCTATGTAGCAAATTATCAAAGATCCCCTTTCCCCAAGTTAGGAAAAAAGGCGCCAGGGGAGGGGGGGGGGGGACTAAAGCCCAAAACTGGAAGCTAAGGTGACCAATGTTTCTTTGTTTAAAAAAAAAAAGTTTCCCAATTTTTGTTGCTATTTCACAAGGTTTATAATAGAAACTACTTGCAAATTTCAACATAAACAAAACAGACTGCAGACTAACCTCAGCAAGTGTCTTTCGATGCTTAGAGTCCTGAACGGAAACATCTTTCTTAAGATTGAGGAGTCTCTCATCAATCTTCATCCAAAAATCAACAACAATAACAACAAAGTCAAATTAAATTTAAATCAAACTAAGTACCTCAACCTTAAATTCTCAATTCTCAAAAAAGAAAAAGCAAATAAAAAAGAACCTGTTTGCGGAGCTCAACCAGCTCCTTACAAGAATCCTTGAACAAAGACAAGAGCTTCTCAACCTCAGGAAACAAAGGGCTCGAGGCCCCTTGATGCTGCGAGTACTTGTTGGCATCGATGGAAGGCCCTCGCAGATGCCCGTTCGGGATAGAATCACTCCCTTCTGATTCCGCCTCTTCCACTCTGAACGACGGAAGCAGCTCGTTCACCAGGTTCCCGAACAACGCATCAAACGAGAAATCGCCCTAGCCAAAAAATAAAATAAAAATGGCGATTCACCAAACGCCGATTTCACAAAAAGAAAAATCGAAAGCGCTAAAACACAATTCTCAAAATCGCGATTCAGCAAACGCCTATTTCACAGGGAGAAAAATCGAGAAGTAGCTAATAACACAATAACGCGTTTCCAAAATCGCGATCCAATAAACACCGATTTTACATAGAAAAAAAAATCGAATAGCTCTAATAACACAATAACAAGTTTTCCGAGATCGCGATTCACCAAACGCCGATTTTACTTGGAGAAAAAAATCGAAAGTAGCTAACAACTAGTAATAAGGAAGGAACGTTACCTTGAAGTCATCGATATCGAGAATGAGGGGGAAGGATTGAGCTGAAGACGAAGATTTCAGAGTCTTAGTATCGGTCTTTGGATCTCTCATCTGAACGAATCAACGACTAATTGATCGAAAATTTTGAAATGGATGTGGCTTCGAAATTTCGCGAGCTGAAAGGGAAATTGAAGAGGAAGATTGCGATATTGAATGTTCGGATTGCTGTTGTTGTTGTTGTTTTCGTGTAACAGTGAAAACTGTAAGAGTGGAAAAGTGAAAACCCTTTACAGATGGAGCAAGACGAAGAAGAAGAAGAAGACTGTTGACGATGAACACGACGACAGCGTAAAGAGAAAAAAAATAAAGCTGAAATGGATAAATGCAACTTCGAAATTATTAGGAATTTGGGTGTCTAGCTTTTTTAAAAAACTTAATAATTTCATTGATCTTCCCGTAAAAAAAAAAGTTGTCTTAATCTTACACAATACCATTCGATCCGTAGAAATAAACATTAACTTTTCTTTTATATTTAAGCGATATTATATTTAATATTTCTATTAGAATGAAACTCTTTGCTTGAATGGCAAAAAAAATGGAAATAAAAAAAATAAAAAAAAAAGTTTATTATTTTTCCTATTATTTGAATAAAGAGAAATAAAAAAGAATTTTTCTTTATTTTACTTGATTGAATGAAAAAATAAGAAGAAAGAAAATATATTTATATTAAATTATATTTTTATCCTATATAATATAATATAAATATTTATTTATATTTATATATGAGTTATAATAGTAATTTTATATGAACTCTCATCTATTATGGGAAAAAAAGTTTTTTATGAGTTCTACTATTAATATTTTCTTTCTCTCTTATTTTGTTTTTATATCTAAACAAAATAAAACCTTAAAATCTCTCATTTTCTTTTCTCCTTTTTTTTTTGTTTCTTTTCTCTTGAAACAAGCAAAAGATTAGTGTAAGCATAATAAATTAAGATATATCATATTTAATATTAATTAATCTTAAGAAAGATAAGTATAATTTACCCCAATTTTAATGTTCTATGTTGAATACTTAATAATTTTATTTAAATTAGCTTTTTTCTTTTTGTTTTCTATTACAAATATCTAATAGATCTTTAGTCCATCAACTACATCCTGCTTGAGTAACTGAAGGATTCATTAAGGGATAACTTCTCCTAGTATAAGTTTTTCCATTTCAAGGGCTCGAACTTGAGACCCCAGTTAAGAGGTCAAAGTTCCTTATCACTTCAACTAATTATATGTTTTTATTTAAAGTAATTATCAATGAGAGAGTTGGTGCAGTAGAGGCACACTATGGCCTCAAAGAGGATCCCAATTTGATTCTCGAAGATACCTTTAGTTGGGAGGGCAAGCCTGATTATGTTTGAAAAGAATTAGTCTTCTTTCCTACTAATAGGGAGAGAGGATAACCTTCGGAACCCAACAAATTAAATAAATAATAACTTCAAAAAAAGATTTATTCAAAAAAATAATAAAGTTGATATATTATTAGTATAAATTTTATATATAATTATTTAATTATGCACTATAGTTTTATTAAAAGTATTTAACTTTTTCCCATTATCAATGTGAGGACTTTAATAATAAATGAACTCTAATGTCCATTATAAGTACTCTCTGAATCTGGGTCATGCCCTGACTTTGATGGGATAATTGGTGTCGTGCCCACCTTATAAATCACAAAGAGAAAGTGTTTCAATTTTATCATAATTATTTTAAAAGTCATATAAAAGAAATAATATAATTCATTATTAATATAAAATTATTTTTATTAACATTCTATCAAAATTAATATAAAAAATTATAACATTTCAAGTTTGGTTTAAGGGTTTATAGTTTGTTGGTTTAGCAAGAATTTTTTTTTTATATATATTTATGTTAAAATTATAGTTTGAAACTAGAAATTATGTTAAAATATAAGTCAATATAATTTTGGCAAATATATTAAAATAAGTTAAAATTCAGTTTGAATCCTTCAAACTATAATTTAGATTTTTCCATCGCCAAAACAAATATACACCAAACATTGAGAATTTTCTATAGAATAAGCTTTATAAAGATACACTTTAATGAAATTCAAAAAGTGACATTCCAATGGAGCATGAAACATAGGTGAGACATAGAATGAAAATATTAAAGAGTACTCAAAATTTTGTTAAGACTCCAAGTAATCTAGTTTAAGCCGGTTGTATGATGGCTAGATTCCTACGTACATATGCGTTTGAATTTCTGAAGTAATATAATGGTTGCATCAATTTTTTTTTTTAAGTAAATAATTTGATTGCATTGCATACTGAAGTTATCTTACTTTCTTTTGTCCCAATGTTTGCGAGAACTTAAATGACATTTTCATTTGTGGCAGTGCTGCCAAATCCTTGATGAAACAGTGTGTTCAGTGGATGGGTCTCCAAAATGGATAGTTCCAAGCCCACTACTTCTTGATATAGCTATTTCACTTGCGAAGTTAAATCAAATTGGAGCTGATGAAATGGTGCTAAAATGCATGTCAAGGGTTGTCTGATTCTGCAGACATAAGTATTTCAGTTTAGAAGGGTCCACAACTTTCTTCAATATGCATGTTAGGCTCGGTAAGCTTTTGATTATAAGCTATTTTGAACCTAAAATAAGCTTGTCCAGACACATATATATGAACTATAGATTATCTTTTGGTACATTGAATTATAGACTTGAGTATATCATACAACTTAACAAGCTTGGTAAGAAAAACTGTAAAATAGTACATTGTAAATTGCAGTGCATATAATTATAAGAACACCACCACAGTTGTTCTGCTAATTTATAAGTGGCAAAAGAAGAAAAATGAAAAACTAAAATTGAATTGAGGAAATAATAAGACAAGAAAAAGGAAAGGCTAGTTTTGATATTGATATTAATATTAATATTGCAGTACCAGTGATCAAAAGGCTTGAAACTGTTAACCATATGAGTTTACTTGTTCTGTGTGGGATTTGATTTGCTTGGAGGTATTGCTCGGAAGCATGATTCCACCTGCTTAGAAGGATTCTTCCTTTGTGCCTCCTGCAAGTCTCTTATAGCTTGATGAGAAGATGAACTCTTACTCAATCCCAAAGAGTACACTTCTGTGGATGGTTGAACCTTAGCTTTGACACTTGTAGACCAGGTTGATGATAACATTGAAAGTGCAAGAACAAGAGCTGTCAGTGCTATGAACCAGGCCTTCATGGTATAGTGGAGGATCTTGGTTCTTATGGCTGTGGCTGGAGGATGCTTGTGGCATTGAGTCAAGTGTTCAAGCTAATGCCAAGTTGCAATGAGGGTCAAGTGTTAAACAGTGTTGATTATTCCAAGCACCATCTGAAATGGTAAAAATCTAATTAGGATTTGATGCAGTTGGGATCACGTGCTATAGCCTGTAACTGTTGCACCTTGCATTGTCTGGCCTTAGGATTTGTTGAAAATGGTGACAGAAGCTTCAGAAAGGTCATGTGATCAGCCGCGTGATGTTACCATATATAATATATTTAAGCTAGAAGTAACTTTCTTGGGAAAGTAAAATTGATGATATTTTGATTATTAATTAGATAGTGACATCTATTATAGACTATATCTTACAAAAGCTTCAATTATTAAGTAAAATAACATGAATGCTTTCCTATCTTCACAAATTCCCTCACACAAGAGTCCTTTCAGAAAAATGGGGGCAATAATAATCGAACTCTAAACTACTTGGTCATACAAGTTTTGATACCATGTTAAGTATCATCTTGCCTAAAAATTTATATAGGTAAAATGATAGGATCTTAGGCAAAAGTGCATGATACACACGAGCTCAGTTAAAAAATGACTTCCACCACTCTTAAAGCTGTTTGGTGCTGCAATTATTTTGATGACATTTAAGCATAATGAGGCTTCGATCAAAAGCAAGCTTCCTGTTCTCCTTTCAGGTTTCATTATTTTACAAAAGTTACTTGTAGTACAGCTGTTTTGTACCAAATTTGTTCATTTTAAGCAGACAGAAAAGATGCAAGATTGAAGTATGTTCTGTTTTTCTGCCTCATGATCTTCATGAAAAAACTGAGAAGAGCCAATAAAGGTAAGACCAGAGGTATAAGTTTTAGGCATCATTTGCCATTAGGCCAACGATGTTGCCAGGCTGAATCAAATGGGATTTTTAAATCCATAATGTTTAGATTTAGAATAAAATGTTTCTGCATAAACAATTGGAGTCATTATATACACAATGTTGCATAATATTTATTTCCAAAATGTTAAGAGCCACATAATTATGCACAACTACAGGTCAATGTGTTGGATTGTTCTTGAATGAATCAAATTAGGCTTATTCTATTACTATTTTCATTTGCCAATGAACAAGTTGGACTCGTAGAGAGAAGACAGTAGTTGAAGAAGCATGGTACTTACATCTGGGGCCCAAAATAGCACATGGTTTAATAGAATAGATATTTCATTGGTAGTTCATGGTAGGACTTGACACCGTGCTAGTCATGTTATATTATTATTATTACCCCAGAAGATCAAAACCACCAAGGGTTTTAGCAGGTAGTCGTAGATGCTCCCAATAGTTATTGTTGGGTACATCAGAAATGTATTGTCACAACCAATACACAGATATAATACAAACATAAATTCATAGCCTCCCATTATTTTTATTTTTATTTTAAAAAAGATTGTTTATTTCCCTTCAGATATCATTGGCGAGCAAAGACTTATCAGAAGCTCAAATAGATGTAGCAAGTAGCAACTATCCAACTCCATTAGAAAAATGGTTTATTGACAAACCATCCATAGCAATGCAGACCATTAATGAATATTGACAATTATTGCCCTCCTACTAGTGCATGCACAAAATGAATTTTTGTTCTACTTTTTATTTGAATAAATATCCTAATTTAGTATGTACAACTGTAACTACACGAAAGATAATATAAAAATGCTAATATAACAATGGTTTAATTTGTCTATATAGACAGTATAAAATTTATTTATATTATCATCCAATTATATGCTGTCATATAAGTAAATATATATGACTCTCATTTTCACTACTTCAAAAGTTATGCAAATAAAAGAACGTAATTAGATGATAATATAAAATAATTATAAAATAATTTATATTATTAGTGTATAGAAATTAAATTCATATAACAATACAAAACAAGTAAATAAATTGGATAATGTTATTCATTTTTTTTTTATACTTGCCCTTCGAACATATATTTTATGTAAAATAAAAGAGGGGAGTCTATCTTCTTTTCTTATTTTCTTTTTTATTTTTATTTTTCATACAAGAGAAATGTGAAAAGGTAGTGTTTATAAAATAATATAAGGATAACTTGCTCTAACCAAAATAACAAACAGTTTTACGGAAAAAAAAAAAAGGCCTTCGGGAGAGCTTTACAAATATACCAAGTTGAGGCATCTTCGACAAATTTTTTTTTTTTTCAAATTTAAGCAAAGTTTTGGATTTAAATTTTGCAAGTATAAATATTAACATTAAAATAACTTTATCCATCCTGTGACTCAATCAACTCAAATTAGATTAATTAGAATTGTAATCTTTGAATATTAGTAATTCAAAAAAAAGATTACAAATACAACAACAACTTTATATTTTTGTTGTACAAAGTTGATTATATGGATCAAACAATGCCACTATATCTTATTATAAATTATATTTATAGATAAGTCATTAAAAGTTAAGTTATTTTTTTAACAATTTTGTTTTCAATTTTTTTGGTCTAGAAAGAAAATTACTAGATAGTCAAAATCTTTTGCCAAAAATTAAGTGTCAAATGATATAACATGTTAAACAAAAAATGGACTTTATCACTATATTTTGTCCAACTATTACCGTATTTTTGCAAAAAATTATTATTACATTATTCTAACTATATAATATTACTGTAGAGAAAATTACAAATATTGCAAGAAAAATAAGCTGTCAAAAGTATAGATATTATTTTTACAAAAAAGGCTTGAATATGCTTAGGGCTGACATGCGAGGTTAAACTATGGTAGAGGAAGGTCAATATTTAGTTGATTTAGGTAATTTTATACTTATTTATTTTAACTAAGATTTTAAGTTTGACTCTCGTTGATAAAAAAAAGAATATTAAAAGAGTTTTCTCTTATTATGGATCGATTTATTTCAAGTCAAGTGAGTTAGGGTCCAATAAACTTAAAATATTGGCTATTTAAGAAAAAAAAAATGCCAGAGGAGAGGTAAAATGGCCAAAGAATTAAAGGGTAATAAAGTTCACTTTGATTGAGAAAATGGGTGCACGACACACTTGGGCCAGCCAGCAGGGCTTACAATAATACAGCACAGCACGACAACAACAATGGAAACGCAGCACAGCAGTTTGGCCTCTTCTCTCTCTGCCTAGTTTCAACGCCGCCGTTTTAGAGAACCTCCTTTCTCTTTTTCTCCTTCTCTGTTTTCCGTTTCCCAAAAAGGGGGAAAAAATAATTAAAACGTAGAAATTATAAATACTTCCAACCAATTTTTCTTTTTCTCTTTTTCGCATCGAATCGAATTGGAGCAAAGTCAAATCGGATCTCAGGTGAGTTTTCTTTTCTCCCTTCTTTGGATGCCCATGAAGAAAAATCCAACCTCTTCTGTTAATATTTGTTTTGATTTTGCTAAAGATTTGAACTTGTTATTTTCTTGAGTTTCGGTTTTTTTTTTTTTTTTTGGTGGGGTGTGATCAAGGCTTGATTTTTATTATTCGATTCTGCTATTTTGTAGTTTTTGATTTACGGGCCGTGACTTGATTGTTATAATTCGTAGTGGGAACAATGAGGAATGAGAAATTGCATTACCCAGAGAATCAAGTTGCCTCCTTTTTCTTTTCTTTTTTTTACCTTTTTGTTTTCCCTTGATTTTTGTGTGGATCATGGTGTTTAGGTAGAATTACTTCAGTGATAGGGCATTTAAGTTGTGGAATCAAAGAAGGGGATGATATGAGAAAGGGAAATTCAAGGGGGGAGAAAGAGTACGCTTACCTCTGTACTGTAGTTTAGTTTGAGCAGGGTTTTGTACAAACTTTAAGAGTGTATTAGTAGGTAGTTATAATTTGAGAAATGAATGACTTTGGATTGATGCTGTTTGTTGGTTATTGATGTATACAAACCTAGTGGTTTCATGGAATTTACAAGAGTAGTCTCAGTGATAACAGTCTTGGGGTGGTTTATATGCTTTAGGATCTTTTCTTACATAAGTTGATTTACTGCTTTTAACTTGTATGGAGAAACATGGGCGTGATTTTACTCCTAGGAGCAGGTGTGTGAGATGCTGGTGGTAGTATAATTCTAATAGCATTCCTCAAAACTCAAGCACGAACATTGATGCTATAGTGGAGTATGTATAGCTGTGTGAATTTGATACATATCATTATAGGACTCTACAGGCTTGTGAATTGCGATGCAGTGATAGCTAAAATCTTTGAAGGCTATTATTTGTATTTTATCTCGTATACAGTGTTTGTAGTTCCTGGTAAGGCGTCCTCTAACATTTGGAGAGAGTTTTGATGGCAACTCCTTCTCAGTTTTAACAAGTTCTACTATCACATAAAACAAATGAATGTTCTTATATTTGCATGTGGCTTTGAATGAGTTGCTGTCTTCTTCTTCTTCTTCTTCTTCTTCTTCTTCTTCTTTGTGTCTTTGAGTTGACACATTGATTCCAACTCAATGCCAAATATTGGAACCCTAAAAGAGAATACAAAGATATATTTTAGGAATCAGCTTACAAATGAGATGGCCAATTATAAGAGTTAGAATTCAATTATGAAATAGAGTCAAGTGACTGGCCTACTCCCTGGTATCTCATGCCACATCATTTGTAAATTCTTTTAAACTACTTCCTTCATGCCAACTAGTGGTGGTGATAAAAAAAAAAAAAAAAAATGATGACAGTTCACATTGAAAGAGAGTGTGTGTGTGGGTGTATCTTCACTGCTTTTTATACTTTACACAGAATTTCTCTCTCTCTCTCTCTCTCTCTTGTCATTATGGAATTGTTTTTTATTGTCTATTCTACTATTCTACAGAGATTGCGTATCGTGAGTTCCTTTATTTTATGTTCGATTTATTGATATATGTTCTTGATCAATGCTTAGCAGGGAAAAAAAAAAAACCTCAATTTTGAGAATAAAGAAACAAAGTTCGGTATTGGGGCTTGCTCTTGATACTGTTTGAATTTGTTGGATGGCGGAGAAGTCGTGCATCAAGCGCCTTCAGAAGGAATATAGAGCCCTTTGTAAAGTATAGCATCTTTTGTTTTGCTAAAATTGTGTTTTACTGTTTATTTTTATTCACAGTTTGTATGCTTACTTATTCTGTTGAATTACAGCCATATATAGCTATGCTTGTTCTATGATCTCATTGGTTCCGGTCTCACTGTCTATTTTTCTGTGTATTTGTGCTTGTATCTTGAATCGGCAAGTTGATGTTGTGGCTGATAAAACATTTAGAGCACAAAAGAAGGAAGATGTTGTCCTCTGTATTTTTGCATTTCTGCTCTTCATAGGATGTGTCTGTAGTTTCGGATTAGTCTTTTGCATGTTCAACAGCTCAAGTAGTGTACACCATTTAATTTCTTGTGGTGGATTTCTTGGGCCTTTATCAATAAATTGACATGGCATTCCCACACCCCCCCCCCCCCGGTGGGGCGGAAATACAAAAAAAGATAAATAAATGATCGTATTTATAGAACTTGTCAACTGGATCATGCTTACTTTTAATATTGAATTTGCAGGAGCCAGTTTCCCATGTTGTGGCTCACCCGTCACCAAATGATATTCTTGAATGGCGTAAGTTTGTTTCACATTGATACGTTTCTCATATCAATTTATGTTGTACTATAATGACCATAAAGAATATAAAGATTATGTTGAACCTTTGTTATGTGTGTATCAATGTTGTAGAGCCTGTGGCCAACAGGTCACAGCACAGCAATCTTACCTTTGCTACAAGGTTCACCCTCCTCATTAACACTGCATTGTCGGAAAAAAAAAAATGAAAAGATTATGCATTGTGATGTCAGCTACTTAATTTTAGTTTGTTTGTTAGTGAATGGTTGATACTGATCTTATTCTCTGTTAATTGTCTCAGATTATGTGTTGGAGGGAAGTGAAGGAACACCTTTTGCAGGTTTGTAAATTTAGCAAATTGCGATTATTGCATATTAACATTGCACTTTTCACTCCTACTGAGCTTTATCATTTGAAATGTAAGTCATGTATTGCTATCACAATTTCTATTTTATGTTTTTCCCCCTCTTTTTAGGTGGATATTACTACGGAAAAATCAAGTTTCCTCCTGAATACCCATATAAACCTCCTGGAATCAGGTGATCCTTGTTTCTGCTGTAAGCTTGTTCATTCTGATATCCAAAGATCTGGTCTATTATAATATTGACAAAGTGTGTACTTCCTAAAATGTAGCATGATTACACCTAATGGAAGGTTCATGACACAGAAAAAGATCTGTTTGTCTATGAGTGATTGTAAGTTCTTTTATCTGTTGCAGCACAAATCAATTAGTAATTTAGTATCAAGAGTTAGCCATATTGCTACAATTTAATTTTTATGTGGGTTTTGCTTGCTTTTGCAGTTCATCCCGAAAGTTGGAATCCTATGTGGTCCGTGTCAAGGTCAGATTGATTCAAGTTAACAAGTTCCTTTGTGTGCTTTATTTTTTATTTATTCTTTGACTTTTGAAATGTGGATACATGCTTTTGCACGAGTAATTGGTATCTGTGGAAACAGTAGATGTGGATTACTGCTTTATATAGCTTTATACTGATTTTACCAATTTATAAATGCAGCATACTTACGGGGCTTCTTTCATTCATGGTGAGTATGTTGTGGCGTCCTCATGTCCTGATTAAATTATTCTCTCTATCATCTCCTATGGTTGTTCTTTGCTCAGAAGATATTACACTTGTCTTTGTTGTATATGTTATGAAAAAAATGAAAGCTATTGTTCTTTTACAACTTTAGTTGTATGCAGTTGGCACTAAGGTGTATGCAGTGTTTTCTCGTGAGCTTTTAATATCTGACAGACTTCATTCTTGCAGATGGACAACAGTCCAACTACTGGCAGTGTAAACACCACTACTGCGGAGAAGCAGCGCTTAGCAAAATCTTCCCTTTCTTTCAATTGTAAGAAGTAAGTATATTGCACTAGCTTTTCATGATATTATTGAACAAGGTCTCTACAATTTGTTTCACAACTAACTCCTGTTGTTTTGATAATTTTCCATGCAGTGCAACATTCAGGAAAATGTTCCCCGAGTACGTGGAGAAGTACAACCAGCAGCAGCTTTCTGAGCAAGATGCATCCGAGTGTGTATCATCAGAGGTGCCTCATGACAAGAGTTCAAGGCCTGTTTTGGAAAAGAACTTGGATTCTACAGGTGAAGGCATGAAAAGAGTAGAAGGGTTGAAGGACGCGAGGATAAACAAAAAGCAACCATTTCCAACATGGATGATGTTATTACTCTTCTCCATCTTTGGGGTTGTAATGGCATTACCGCTGCTTCAGCTGTGATCTTTATAGGAATAAGGGTCTATAAAGGGTTCTCCTGAACTGGCTCTATATGTTATGCTTAGGTTTTGTCATGTCTAGCAGGATTTGTATAGGGAAATGATGGACATGGAGGCTGTGTCATATGATTTTACTCCTTTGTGTCTATGTTGCCAGTTTCCTGGTACTTGGTAGTCAATGCTAAGAAGTTACATGCTTGATACTTGTGATGTGCCTCTAAATCTATTGGGAGGTTTCTCTTCTTTGAGTGTTGGTTGGTGAACACACTAAACATGGTGCATAAGTGTGGTCTACATTCTACATTTTAGAATGGTAAATTATATTTTTTAGGTCTAAGGAATTGATCACACAATTTTGGATCAAGGTGGCGGCTAGGTTTCTAGGATTTTTTAAACTTCTAACATCGCAGGTAAAGTTCACTTGAAGTCGCAGTCTTTTCATTGTGACCGATCGATTTTGGGTATGGTAAATTATATCTTATTAAACATCTATACTACTATATAAAGAGGTTGGAGCATTTTAACTTCCTTTTTGATCACATTTTATTTTCTATTATTATCCCTTAACTTCTCTTAACTTCTTTCAATTTTTCTTAACTTCTCTCAACTCCTTTAATTTTTGAATATTTTAAAAATAATAAAATCACTTCAATTTAATTTTTAAAAATAAATAAAAATAAAATTTTAAATTAATAATGAAAAAAAGTGGATTGATAGGCACTAAAGTGCCTATCAATCCACTAGTATATATAATTAGTTTATCATTGTAGCCAACTCTTATCTAGTGGGTAGAAAAAGTTTGGTGATTGATGTTGTAGCATAAATGAATTGGCAGTTGATGTCATTAATAAAAATGTGAGTATAAGTGAAAAGCAGAAAATAAAACATGCATACTTTTTGTGAGAATTCTGTAATCTGTAGTACTTCTAAAGAAGTATCTTTGTATATACTCTTTTGTTTTGACCAATTTTAATAAAAATTTATACTTTTTAAAAATTAAAATTAAAGTTGATTAATATGTCTATTTTTGTGTTGTGACCAGTGATTTTAAAGTTATTCAATATTTTTGTGCCTTACAAATTCGCGGGAATTTAACCTTTTTGACATCATAAGTTAAGAATTAAATTATAAATTTGAAGTATTAAAGCAACCATTTATCACCAACAAAAAAAGGTATGACATTCTTAAATTTGAAATTTAAGTGCAATTTTTTGATAAAGTATACTTTATTTAAGCAAAAAATGTGAAACAAAAGTTATATATTCCCTCCCTCACAAGCTTCAGAATTGAGGCTAATTCCTCGCATCCTCCGGAACATGCGGCATCATTGACGCAGCCGCGCATCAAGCGGACTCACCAATCCCAATTTCAAGTGGGAAAAAGAATGAAAAATTCTATATACCCTACATTAATAACTTTCAAAAGTTTACTATTACATATTTTTAAGTTTTTAAGATATTAAATTAAATTAAAAAGATTTTATACATTACTTATACATCCACACTTACACCGAAAGATTAATTATAATTTTTGTTTCGATACAATTTGCTATTAAGTTTCCTCTTTTATAAAGTATATTACTATTGTTATTACTTTGTACAGCATTTGTGTATTAATATTATTTTTTATTGGATGTAATGGTAAGCAAATCAAGCTCTTAAGAGCAAAGTTTAGAAAATTAGAGAAGATAATCATTGAAAAAGCTTCTTGAGCCACATTAATGTTACAGAAATTAGTTACAAAAATATACTGGTAAAAGAGGAAAAAAAAAAAAACTTGATATAAGTCAAGTCCAAATTTCCGTTTGATTTCATTTTCCTTTTTTCTTTCCCCTCTTCAACTTTTGGAATGTAGTAATAGTATTAGTTCTAGATGATTAGAAAAAATTGCTTTGGGAAAAGGATTTTCTTTTTTCCTCATTAAAAAAGCTAACATAAAGTGAAGTGGAGCTACTAAATATAGTCTTCATTACAATGATGTTTCCCCACCTCTTCCTAAGGATATAAAGATGCCAAGTTCCTTTCAAAAAACTTAAATCTTTTCTCCAATTTGTTGTTAATCTTCAACTCTACCTTGAGTGGTAAGCTTAATTTATAGTATCTGAGTGGTGTCTCTTTAAATCTTTACCGTTTTCTTATTGGCATTATTAGCCTAGCATTTGGTCTGTTGGTGAGTCTGGATTTTGGTGCACTATGTTATATAACACAATAATATCCATTCCTATATTATTGCACCTTCTAATTCCTGAAAATTCTCCATTGACAAGAGAATGTGAATGAAAAGGCCACAACTGCAATGCCATTTCAACCACCATAGTTTTTGTCATCTCCCCATAAACTGACCCTGTGAATCTTTTTGAGGAGTTGTTGAACTTTGCCTTTTGTGGTCCAAGCTAGTAAATTCCAACCCCATGTGAATTAAATTTGCTGTAAAGGTTAGAGGCTATTATTATTTTTCCATTTGAAGGATTCTTTAACAATGCGATATAATTTTTGTTTGGTAGATGGAAGAGCATCACACTCAAGGAAGAGTTCTCTAGCCAACTTGAGAACTATCGAGCTTAAAATTTTTCTTCTCTTTCTCTTGAGGTCCTTCTGCTTGGAATTTCAGTTCTGCTTAAGTCTGTGGATTTTGTTGACAATGTTGAATTCTCCAGCAAATCCAAAACATGAGGCAAGCCACTATGATGACTATGGATTTGATCTGCAGGAGGACTTTTCCCTGGTACTAAATGTTTCATTTTTGGTTTTTTAGTTCAGTTAGCACTTGATGAAATTGTTAAATAGAGTGTATATATGTTAAAGTATGTGATTAGTTGATTTTTTCACATTGAACATTTCAACAAATATGCTCCAATTGATAGAATCATAGAAGTAGCTCACGAATTCTTCACTTGGAGATTTATTTAGATGGTCTTCATTTATATCTTGATCATATGAGTTTTCTATTTAATTTTATTTTGCTCTGACTAGTTCTTGGAGGAAGCAAAGCAACATGGAAAGGAAGCAAAGCTGAAGAGTTCATCAGTGCACCCGGAAGAATCAACAGGGCCAGACAAAGGGAAGAAGAAGGGAAAGAAATCATGGAAAAGTTCTTTGGTTTCATGGTGGAAACATGACAAGAAAAGCAAGCCAAGAGAAGAAAACACCAACAATAATCCTCAATCAAAGGTTTCTGGGAAAAGGCATGGCTATGTTTCTGGGCCAATATATAACAACAGCACCAAAGGTCCTGCTGGGAAGCACTGGCATTCAACATCTGGGCCTCTAACAAGTCTGTTCAAACCCACAAAGAGAAAGGAGAGTGAGATACCCTATATGTCACTCCACCAAGGAAACACCCCTCATGCTTCACAGATCTATGGCCCCCTTTATGTGGTCAATTGAATGTATGTGTGTATCACTATCATAGTTGCAAATTCTGGTGATACAAGCTTCTTCAGAGAAAAAATACTTCTTAGTTTTATGCTATAAAAATGAGTTCCGATGTATTAGCTGTTGAGAGAATTTGTTATGGCAAGTGTAATAGAAGAACCCTTTGTCAGATGAACGATTTTGTACTTTGAATATGACTTGCATTTGGATTTGATTAAGAAAAACAGAAACTCAGAAAAAAAAAAAAGGGTCATGTCAGTTCTTTGTTTCATGCTTATTCTTCCATGTCACTCTTGTTCCAAACTCTTTCTACTGTCAAATTTTTATTTTCAAAACATTTTTTGGTAATAAGTTATACTAACAATGAGATCAAGAGATTATTAATAGTACAGCCGTAAGAAAAATGCCTCAATAGACAGATCTTAGTTATTAAGATGTTAGTTTTGAGTTTTGGTCTTGTTTAATCAAAAGGTTCATTATCAAACTTCACTGTTCGATCTACTATCAATGTTTTACTAAGATAGGATGGTAGTCCACAATCATCAATTCTTAAGCAATGTTCCATTGTCTCCTACCAAACATTATTTTATTTTATTTTATTTGGAAAAAAGGTTACTCTAGCATGTAGGTGAATAAAGGATTGCTTAGAGGCTAAGGTCTTACAAGTTGTGACATGATTAAGTAAAAAAGTGGAAGCATAAAATCAGGAAATGACTGAGACAAAAATGGCATATTTTGGGGGATGGCAAGACTGCAGTGCGCTGTGCTGTCAAGGTCTGTCTACTGCATGTGATATAAAAATCATACCACATCTTTAAGACCCCAATTGTCTTTCTTTTCCTCAAAAGTCAACTACAAAATTGTGATGATGTTTTGAATGAAAATTGGTTGAACTTAAGTATAAGTCACATTAAAAAATTTATAATATAGAGATAGTGATTAGAAGAATAATTTATTAGATAACAATAGAATAAAAGATAAGCCTATATAACTAAGAAAAACATGAAACAAACTAAAATTAAATTCTAACAAACATTTGTTGCTATCCTTGCTTTATGGAACTGGAGATCATCAAACGACCAAGTGATATCTGTGAATCCATGAACTAGCCACAAAGGTTAAAGGGGTTGTGTGGTGATTGGAGAAGCACAAATCCCACTAGTGATGAATTGGATATGAACTATAAACCACCTACGTGGAGGGTGGGACCAGCAGCCAGAAAATTGGGATGGCAATGGAGAATCGCCTAAAGGGATCAACATTAGGGGGTTTAAAAAACAATCGGTAGCATTAGCCATGGGATGTGTGAAAAAGATAGCATGATTGAGAAAGATTGTACGTGTGCCTGCCACTATCTAGGAAACCAAACTGAACAAAATATTTGTCCAGAAGACTAAACAATAGAGAGTGGACTACTACCTTAAAACATTAGCTTATCTACCCTATTGATAGTAAAAAAGCTAGTTGCTTATTATTATTTTGAAATACATAATAAAGTCACATTGGTAGTTACTATAACATTAACTTAAGAAAGAATTATAATTATTTGTTTCCTCCTTTTTTCCGACTCATTTTGGTTCAAAGAAAGATTAAGTGTCTGTTTTTTACAAGCGTAATCAGTATCACTCAACATCATTAGCAAGTGACAACACCAGAAGATAAGCTTAATTTATATCTTTTTATCAAATCCATTAACAGCTCAGCCTCGGCTTCTCTTGCCAATAATTGTGTACTTAATGGGGATCCCGATTGAAATTCAAAACCATAAGCAGAGGTATAGATTAAGTAGTTTGAATGACTCACAAGGATTTCTTAGATTCATATGCTTATAATACCATTGAACTAAACATAACTTTCTATTTACTGGGGTACTTCAATGCACCTACATGCAGATTTATGCTAGCAAACAGTGGTAAGACAATTCCATCATCCCATATCTTGCCACTTTCACTTTATGAACTACTAGAGTACTAGTATTGGGTCAGGCTAATTGCAAAATTAGGATCACAATTAAAACAATAATACGATAAAGTTCATCTCAGGTAAAAGAAACTGGGTCATTCCACCCTTTTAGTACAATGAAACCTATCTTTTATACAATATAAACAATTTAATCAATTCTCTTGATGAACTTCAACTACAGATATAAAAAAAAAAAATTGATTGTAAAACAAGACATTACAAATAGATGGCATCCTTAGCCATTGTCTGCACAAGTATTAGCATAACTGTGAGAGCTAGCAATCAGCAAGAGGAATTCTGCCCTCTCAAGAACAGTAAAATAAGACACCAGTATTTCACTTTGACTTCTTTTTACAGTTTCAGTAAGATTGATGCCTCAATGTGGGGGCATATGTACCAAAAAAAATAAAATAAAATCATTGAATACCATCAACAAATTCCTAGCTCTGTGCTTGTTCCACATCAATAGAATTGGGACTACAAGGACTAGACCTCTTGTCCCTACTCAAAAGCCTCTTCAATGACCTCAATCTGGCTGCCATTGGTGATTTCATCTCATCTTCAGCACACCTGCTAGCAGAAGGTGATAAAGAGGAAGAAGTGACCTCACTTGGTATATCAATCACCAACATTCCATGACACCTGCTATCACTGCTAGTGCTATCACTGGCTGATGAAGAACATGAACCAGATGAAGAGAAGCAAGGTGGCTCCTCAGAAGTGTCCTCCTCCAAGGGAACAACAATAGAACTAAATTGTGTCCGGTCACCCCAAACCAACACATGTGTGGGAAAGTTTGAAGACTCAATGCTACTCATAGAAGTTGAATTTTCTGCTTCTGATGACTCACCATTTCCTGAGACACTTTCTTCAGCACTTGAACTACTACTTGGTTTAGAGGATTCAGAGGTAGTAACTAGTGTCCTACAAAGAGGGCAAGTAGAATGTGATTGGAACCACATATCAATGCAATCTACATGGAACCCATGATTGCATTTGGGCAAAATCCTGGCCTTTTCACCTTCAACAAGCTCAGATAGGCAAACAGCACAATCCAAACCATCTTTGAATTCCTGTGGTTGGAACACCAACATAGGTAAGGACCTAAGGACTGAAGGGTCAAGACCAACATGGTGATCAATACCATAGATGACAGGGTCTTGGCCGGGGCCAAAGACAAAGCGGCGGCGGTGGCGGCGGCGGACACGTGGCGGAGGAGCGGTGGTTTCTTCTTCCTCAAGGCGCCTCATGCAACACATGGAATAAAGGTGGAGCAAGAGGACAAACACAATCACCATGAAGAGGATTACCACAGCTGCAACCATGATCTTGCCTGATATCTCAACTGCACGAGGCTCATCCAATATGTCACCTGAACCTGTTGTTGCACCCATGATGATGATGATGCTAGCTTCTTCACCTTTGCGCTCTTGCAAGTTCTGTAAGAAGTGGAAGGTTTTCAGCTTCAGTTGCAAATTCAAACACACTCTAGAAGTTCAGAGTTTAAACAAAAATGGCCAGAACCCAGATGCTAAATCACTCTATAGTTTCCGAATTTTGCAGAAACAATGATAAAAAAGGGAAGGGAAGTTGTGAAGCAGAATGAAGTGGTTAAACTTCTGTAGTGTTGGAATGAAAATGGGAAAGAACTTCAGAATGGAAGGTTTGGCTTGAGAAGTTTGGGGCAAAGAGGTGAAGAAGTTCAAAGGAATAAGAGGTAGGAGATAACCCTCCACATTGGACTTGAGACTTGGACTTTAGAACGAACATCAGAAGAAGGTGACAACATTGAAGCCTATAAGTCAATGGTGGCAAAAATGGAAAACATGATTTTATTAAACACTTGTGTATACTATTTACCATGACTAATCTAATTTAAATCGAGTTGACTCAATACACAGCAAAATTTTGTATAGTTAATCTCTTTGTTTGAAAGATTTAAAAATGGTAACTTATCTCTCATAGAGTTTGATTAATTTTAATTGAGTTGGATTATTATAATTTTTACATATTATGTTCTGTGAGATTAATTTTAATATCTGATAATAAATATTTTATGCTACCAACCAATTAAATCTTATTATGTTTATAATTTTTATGGTCTCATATTTTTAATGATATAATAACATATAACTAAAAAATTATATAAAAAATGCTTTACATTAATAACACATTGAAACTAATTTTTTTTATTCACTAATACTCAAATTTAATAACTTATTTAAATTTAATAAGTATGGAAGCACTTAAGTGAACAAAGAAGAGGTAGAAAAAATGAATTTGAATAAGATTACTATACATTTACTTCAAAAGATAAATAGAAAAAGGTGGCTTAAGATTTTCAAACACCTTTTATACCTTTCTTCGACCGCACCTAGACAAGTCACAGCATCTTTCTTCGTTTGAAACAATTAGCCAAACCTTTGTTCTTAGTATTAGATTTTGTTGCTATGAAAGAGATGTTTCTTCCTTTTTACCCCTTTGACCCGTCTAATGATTTGACCATAGAAGACTCAAATTATGATTGTCTAACGTAGAAAATGGGTAGAAAAAGAAACACAAGCTAATTATTCCATCTAACAAAAGGTTTAAATGCATTGGATTGCTCACAAGTTATGTAGATGTTTTGTGATAAACACAAGTTATTGTTTTTTAATCATGTAAAATGTTGTCCATGGTAGAATTTAAGCTACGTTACACCTAATTTAATCGACTTCTAAACTTAAACGCTTTAAAAAATGACCCCTTTAATTACTTTAGGCAGTGTTTACTATTCGCCGTTGCAGCATGAACTATACATTACAAAATGAAAATAAGAGTACAAGATTATGAATGTATGTGACTGCTTGACAACAAGTTTCTAAAATAATGAGGAAGGAATCTTTAATACTCATCTTATGATAAGGATCGAATGGAGATGCAGGTATTACAATATAATTAAGATTTGATCCTTATTTATTTAGAAACGTATAATATTTCTTTAATTCCAATATAAATATTATTAGAAAAATTTTATTGCTTGTATTTATATGTTTTATCTCCAAGTATCAAATATTTCACAAAGTGTCAATTATTAATAAATAATAAACCTAATTAATGCAAACTACATATGTAAACTGAAATTATTTGAAATAAAGAGTACTGAAAAATTTAACACTCAAACTAAAACAATTCAACATCCATTAAATCAAATTAAATCGTAATTTCACTATCAACAGCAGAGAGAAGGAGTTTATAAAATAATGAAAAAAAAATTGAAGTTAAAAAAATTTTCAAATACAATACGGTTCTTTTATCGAAGTGAAAAATATGCATTGGGATGAGTATGAAATCAATTGCAGATAAGTGAATTAACGAAAGAAGATACTTCAGCAACAAATGGATCAGTTCACAACACAATTACTTTGTTCTTGACGCATTATATCATGCCAATAATGTTGATGAAAAATATAACTCAAATCGCAGTTCTTTTTGTTAAAAAAATTACTGTTAGATGATTAAACGTTTATTTTCTTAAGTTTTCCCATTGCTTCAACCATGTATGTCACATCTGCTTATGGAGGTCAATAATATAAATGCACGTCATAGTCCTCCTATAAGTCTATAGCGTCTAAACCCCTACCTCTCCGTTGTCGAACTTCTTTATAATCCCTTTTTTTTTTTTTTTCTTTTTTTCTCATGACTTTTGTTGGACAGCTGTAAGGTGTGTTTGCTTTATATTTTAAAAAAAGTTATTTTAAAATTCAAATTTTATATATAATTAAAAAAATTAAAAATTAATTTTTTTTAGAAGTTATTATTTTCAATTTTTATAAAAAAAATTTAAAATAATTTTTTTTAAGATTCTAATTATTTTTAAAAAATTATCTAAATATATAAAAATTAATTTTTTTAATAAAAAATAATTTTTTTCTCAAAAAATTATAAACAAACACACCCTATGATAAAGAGCATACCTTGTAGACTTTTTAGATTCAAATTGCTTTTACCAATTAAGTGGAATTCGGCTTGAATGAATAAACAGTCGATCTTGCAGTTATGAGGCTTAGGCAGAGTCAAAATTTATAGATGTATAATAAACAAGATAAGCATATGTGAACTTAATTATGTGTCTATCTGATAAGGTATAATTCAACTAATGGATAATCAGTAGTGGTTTTTGTGATAAGATAGGATTATCACTGACAATCAACAAGAGCTTTTTTTGTGATAAAATAAGATTATCATTGATAATCAACACTAGTTTTTGCTATAAAATAGGATTATCATTAGATAATCAACAGTAGTTTGAATAGAACTAATTTATCATTAAATTAAATTGTCACTGTAATTGTGATGTGAATAAATTTAAACTTTTATATAAATAGCTAGTATGACTTAGTTATTGGACCGCATGCTTTTGGCCCCAAGCCCATTTATAGCGACGTGAAGTCGTGAACCATACAAACTCCCAACAAACATGACCAAAATATATAAAATAAAATAAAAACTCCCAACAAATAATGTGGAATTAAACTTCATGCGTGATCTTAAAATTTTCTTAGTTTATTATGGAGTTTAGGGTGAGACATGGGAGAGGAGTATCATTATACCAGCAATTATTGCAATTTTAAACGCGGATTCTACCATCATTTTGGGCTTGAATTTGCTGAATAATAACAATGAAATGGAAATATATACTTCAACAAAATGATGAATCTTCCTCATTATAGCAATGGATGGCGTAAGTTAAATATTTTTGCTGTGGCGTTAACTTATTCACTTTTTTATTTTTTATCTTCTTATTTTTATATTGAAGATTGGTCAACCAAAATTTGAAGTTTTTTACTTGTTACTGAGTTACTCGTGCTCGAGAATTAAAATGTTTTTCTTAGTTAAGATACTAATTAAATAATATAAAGTGTTTGAATTGAATTGTAATTATAATTTTATGTAATAAGAATTAAAAATATTTAAATAAAAAGAATTTAAATTTTTTTATATTAACCTTTAAAATTTTAATTGAATAATAGAATACTTATAAATTTTTAATGTCTATCTTTAAATTTTCAAATACATAATTAATAATGACAATTTTGGAAAAATAAAAACTAATCATCAAAATGAGAAGCCCTTTTGTTATTGTACAGATAAAATGGTCCATCTTGCATACAGCTATCTATTCTCCAACTTCTTGGTTTTTTGGGGGTCAGATCTATTCTCCAAATTTATATCATTTGTCTTTGGGCAAAACTTTATATCAATTTTGAAACCACCCAGATATATAAGCCGACCAAATTTTTAAAATAACAATAATAACAAGCCCCAATTCGCCTTTTTATTTTGGTGATGAGATCCAATTCATCTAAAAAATTAAAATCAAGCCCAATTATTTTAGACAAAAGATATCTGGATGTGGATTAAGGCCCAACTTATTGATGAACTTCAAGTCCAAGTATGGAGGCACATAAGGTTTATCTTGAAGTTAAATTCGCTTAACTTGACCAAAAGAAAACCCGCTTAGAGACTTCTTTAATAATAATAATAATAAGTAATAGCAGAAGTAGTACAGGATAAATAGAGAAGAGAGTTATAGAAAAATAGAATGATACATTTATTAGTGTGCTCTATTTTCCATCTGGTTACTTTGCTCTTGCTTTCAAACTATTACATAAATGCATGTCGTTGGGGGGTTAGAGACCTCTGTCCCTCCCCTCCCTCCTTTCTCTAGATAAAAAGAGAGAGGAAAAAAAAAAAACTATTACATAAGTAGTAACTAAATATCTTGATATCCAGTGAATGAAAATGGATCATTGATTTTGTAGGGATAATTTGATTTATTATCATATGGACGAAGTTTCGAACCAAAGTTAATTGATGAGGCCTAATCTAGCATGCTGAGTTTGTGGAAACACCTCAAGACAAAAAGCTCACTTGCATTAATAAGTGAATTGACTTGTAGCCCGAATTGCACGAGCTGAAGTAGAATAATAGCCGTAAGCTTAGGGTAGGGTCACATTTCTTGTGTGAATTCAACACAAATGAATGTGCATTAATTGGTTGTCCATTTGAATCCCTCTAAGCCATAGTATGTCGTATTAAACCCGCCCCAAATCCCTCCTTTTCGTTGTTTCTAGGTGAAGAATAAATTTTTGTTTAAATTTAAATGATGCTTCAATCAAATTGCTCCACGCATTTGGTTATTGACCAAATAATGATACGATTACTAGCCTTTATAGTACAACTCTACAACCACAAATCTGCCAAAGGTAGATAAACAAGGACCAGGCTTGTTTCAGGTCAATTGCCGCTGGCATGAAAATGAGTGAGTGACTTATTGCCGTGTTGATTCGGTGATATATAAATGATGGCACGGTACTCAACTACTCTGAGTACGAGAAAATTTTTTCTATTGGTAGCAAATGCTTATCGATTAAGCGGAAAAAATCCTATATTTCAATTAAAAAACAGAAAATTATGGTCTTATTTTTATTTTTGCAAAAATGGACTAAGAAAGTCAGTTACCTAGCTAATTTTTATATCTAAATAGTGTTACTACATTGCTAAATTTCGTTGTAAAAAATCTATTACTAGATATTTTGTTGGTAGAGCCAAAGAGTGTGAACTATACAAGTTATAATAATATTTATTAAATTTAGGAAGGGAGTCCAATATATAGAGAGGATCTTGCCATTTAAAAAATAATCATAGAAATAATGGAATTCACTATTTCTTTCTCTATTTCTATTTTATTAACTATGTTTTTCTCAATACGCTTTCTTATTTCGAGATAAAATGCTTCAAAATCAAAAGAAAAAAATCGTGGCATTGAAATTCTTACTTTACACATTGGCAGAATCCATTTTTGTTATTAAGTTTAAGTGGCGGAACGAATAATTCTATATCCTTGTAATTTATCTTCCTAATAATCCTTCTAATTATTAAATAAAAAAAATATTGAATATTTCACAAATGTATTTAATATCTTGAAAATTATAAAAAATACTTCATATTTTCCTATTAGAAGGATGATTAGAAAGTTATTTTAGGAGGCTATATCATAACTAGTGAGAGAAAATATACACTACATTGATTTTTAATAAATGATTTTTTTTCCTATTCAACTAACCAAACTTCTAAAGTAGGAATAAGAATTGCATCTAAAATCCATCAAAGTAAACTCAAAATGGTTGGTCATACTATGAATAAAATATGATTCCAAACAAACTTTATCTCGAATGTCAGGGATTCAAATTATATCGTCAATTTGATAAGGATTTTACCTAATTACCATTCCTGAATCGAAATTGCATAAACAATTTGTATAATTTACACAGGTCCCAAATTTGATTACAACAAATTAACTACATTACTAACCAAAATCGGCATAGAAGTAAATATGTGAAGGAAGATTTGCATACAATCCTTGGCCAAGCAAACAAAAGACTAAAGATACTAGCAATTGCCAAAATTTGCCATGAATGGGACTAATCCTGATTTACTAATCTCCATAGTGCATATATAGACACAAGTATGTGTACATGGAAACTATCAATGAACCAAGGGGAAAGTCTCCCTGATGCTATCTGGAAGCATCATGTATACAAGAGCCACCAACATATCAGAGAAACTTTGCAAGACATCAGTCATAGATTCTCTAAATTGCTTCACCTGTTTGTGCTGATTGTGTGGGATATGGTCAATGATCTTGTTCCTACAAAGAGGGCATGTGGTGTGATTCTTCAACCAGGCACCAATACAATCAGCATGGTATCTGTGGTTGCACACTGGCAGGGTCCTAACCTTTTCCCCTTTGCACACTTGGCTCAGACACACTGCACAATAATCACCTTCAGCCTCCTTATTCTCTGCAGCAGCATAGCTATATTGCTTGTAAAGTTGGTGAATCCTTTGCATCATGTGCTTCTGAAATGAGTGAGCCACAACAGCAATGGCTGTGAGGAAGAGGAGGATGTTGGTCATGTTGTCTCTTGTTGCTAAAGCCGAGGAGAGAAATCTCAAGGGAGAAGTAGGACTTACAAGTCTTCAATTGCCAATTTGTTTATAATGTGATATATGTAATGTATTCCTACAAGGACCCAGCAATTTTTTTTTTTTTTTTAATTTGAAGAATATTCCAACTTGGTGGTTTGGCCCGTGTATGATGGTGAATTATGTGTAGCTAGATATGACTCATAAACATTGAATATTAAAATACTACATTATAATAATTTATTATTATTATCTTTTGTCCTTTATGCCATATGAATGTTAGGGATAGGGCCAATGGGCTGAATATAAAGCTGAGTTGGAAATTTGTTGGGATATGATCGATATCAAACCAAATAATACCTTAAGGAATACTCTCTTTCTGTATATAAAATTCATGTTGCTGTATGGCCTACTCGTTAATATATTTGGTGTCACGAATGGTTTCTTCATTTATTTTTCCTTTTTCAAATTACATTTATGATCTGCTTGGACAAGAATGGTTCTACAATTAATATTACCATACTATAGAAGGAAGAATTTTGATGATAGTCATTAAGGGTGAGTGAGTGCTCACTAGAGACGGGTAAACTTAGAAGTGGTGTCATTGAAACTTGTTACAAGAATTTGGTAATACAAAATGGTTGTCAAAAATTATCATTGAAAATTTCTTAGTCTTAGTTCGTTTCTTTTAAGTAGTCAGTAGGGTTTGGTAATTAGAAAGTGATGTCAAGTTGAAACTTCTTACAAGAATTTGGAAACATAAAATGTTCGCCACAAATTATCATTGAAAATTTCTTGGTATTGGTTACATTTCTTGATTTTCTTCTAAGTAGTTAGTAGAGACTGGTAATTTCGAAGTGGTTTCAAATTGAACCTTCTATCGAGGTTCGAGAACTTTGAAGTATAAAATCACGGCAGCAGCGAAATTATCTTTGAATAGTATTAGTTCATTTCTTCCAAGCTTTAACAATAACCGGTACAGTACGGGTACAATCTTGGTGGCAAATTTAAGGCTTCACATACTATTCAAACAATTGACTTGTCATGGTTATGCATGATCACAATAACTTGTATTTCACAAATTGGAAAGTTAAGCTAGATTTTTATGTTTCTCACATTGCACAAATTTGGTGGCTTACCTGAAGTAAAATTCTTCAAAGATTTTGTGGGCAAGGCATCTTGTTTGAGAATTGTACCAGCTATTAACCTTCTCATTAAGGTGAAGAAAAATAAATATTCGTCGCCAAGAAGAAATACATCATAGTAGTTGATGTCCAAATCAGATACAATCGATTTTACGGTACGTTTATTTCAACTTTTTCTAATAAACAAGTGTGTTTTAACCAAAAAATTATTTTTTTATAAAAATTATTCATCTATGCTTTAATTAAAAAATTAAAAATATTCTTTTTTAAATTTTTAGTACAAGTTATGATGAGTAATTTCTATAAAAAATAATATTTTAGTTAAAAAAATATTTTTTATAAAAAAAGAAACAAATACATTTTTATTTTTTAAAAAAAGTGATTTTTTAACTATTAAAAAAATTAATTTTTATATAAGTTACTCATTTCAATTTTTACTCAAAAGTTAAAAATATCTTCATTTTTTTTTTGTTTTTGAGTAGTATTTTTCAGCTTTTACGTAAATATTAAAATAAATTACTTTTATATATAAAAGTAATTTTTTAATTAAACATACCCTTAATCCATTAAAAAAATCAATTTTTTTTAAATATGGCATCTTTTTCAATTTATGCAATGAATTTATCCTAACATGAACAAAATAGTTAAATAAATATTTCTCGTGAAATAAATTAAAATAATACTTGTTTTCCCTTCTAGAAGATGTCACAAAGCTTTATGAGATGTTGATCCAAAGCCTTATTATCATTCTTCCAGTAGAATAATCTAATTTTCGATTGCGTCGTGGACCAATGCTTCTTGTTATTCCTTTCTAATTTTGCGGGGTACTTACTTACTAGTGGAACTGGGGAACCACGCATGGCATGAAGTGTATGTCCACACTCGTGGTTTGACCAAAAGAACTCGCACGAGTTTCAATCGAAAATGAACACAACGTATAGAAAGCTCGATTCATCAATTTTTTCCCCTTGTTGAGAAAAATATTCGTTTCATTAGGGTATGTTTTTGAGAATGATAAATATTCATATAAATAATCTATCAACAAGGGTACTCATAAATTAAACTCGAATTGTGTAATTGTGATAGTATGTATATAAGTAAAAGACCAAATAGATGTACCAAATCCCATTAATATCTTTCTCATTGTTATTTCATTTCTTTTGGGACCCTTCTCCATTTGCTTTGTTGTACACGCCAGCACCACCACCACCAAGGCACCAACCATGTCCAGTTAAATACTACATTATTAATTTGTGCGCTATCGTTGACGGCAAATAATTATGCTCACATTTTCACCCAGAAGTATATCTTATTACTCTTTGGTCTTCCTAGTATAATTATTTTAAAGAAAGTAGAAGTGTTCGTGCACATTTAGCTTTTTATACTTTTATTTATATCATACTTATTTAAATATAAAAGAAAAACTGTATACCAAAAAATTATTTACTTTATGTCATTATTTAAAACATATTATAATAAAAAAGAGGTGTGAATGCCGTCATTTTCTTCTTTAATAGTCGGTCACTAGCGTTGTGCATGTGCATTTTCGTCTAGAAGTGAATCTTTTTACTCACAAGTCTCCCCGATATAATTATTTTGAAGAAAATATTGTTCACACATTTATTTTTTATACTTTTATTTATATCATACTTATTAAATATTAGAAAAACTGAATATTAAAAGCATATTCATTTTGTTTCATTATTTTAAAAAACAATCTAATACAATTGAGGTGTGAACATTTGATCCTCTTTTCAAAAGTTGGTAACTTTCTTTTTGTCGTAGTTGGTAACTAGTTTTATTTGTTGAACCCAACAACAAAACAACCTTTTATTAACTGTCAACAATGTTATGGTTGGAAAGATTTAAGGAATTCGGCGCTCCAAAGCCGCCGTGGAGGCCGCCACCGGCGAGGAGTCACCGTCACCACTCATTCTTTTTTTTTTTTTTTTACTTATTTTATCATATGGTCATTATCAATGAAATATTAATATCAATGCACATTAGAGTTTAAATATTCATATTTTTCGTACTAATTCATGTCAGTGAAATTATTAATAATTAACTAAAAAAGTTCTATTCTACCAACTACCTATGGATCTTCTTTGAGTAATTAGAAAAAAGAAAAAGTCTGAACGCAACAGCATAACTAGAAAATAAATTGAATGATGACAATCTGATCAATTATAGTGGATTAATAATTATATATACTATACAAATACGTATCCTGTTTTGACTAATTTTGTAAAGTACGTTATTGTTATGTAAATATCATTAATCATTTGCCAAAGCCTATGTGTCAACTAAATCGTACTGATAGATGACCCTAATCAGTTAGGAGTATTTTTCATTAGTGATTATTAGGTATTAGTTAGTATTATCAATTGTATAGAGAAGATATAGACTTTGAAATAACTTAACAGAAGATTAACCTAAGAAACAAGATTTTAGAATTTTATTTGGTCAGGGGGTGCTCTACATATGGCCATTCAATTTACTTGATTTTTATCAATTAGTGCTTAATTTTCATTAGCGGAGGAGGAATCAATAAATAAAATTGAAGAGTTGGTATGGTTCGAATGAATGCTTCCAAGGATGAAATAGATGTATCGTGTATAAATATTGAGAAATTCAAGGCATTAGAGCAATGTTGTTTTTTGGGTTGGTGTATGCAATATAAATACTTTATGATCAGACGAAAAGTAATAAAGAATTAGAAATTTTGTCAAAAATTTAGTTCTCAAAATGATGCAACATGTTTATTAATTCTAAGATAAGTAAGTGAAATATATCACTTTCCGACAAGTAACTATCACAACTTTTTATTAAAAATTTAGCAATATTTTCTCGATTATGATTTTTTGTTTGAAATCCATCAGTTTACTAGATTTTATTACTAGAAATCCAAATTAATTTGACTCAACTCATAAAAATTCAAAAGGAGATTTTAGGTCTTTCAATAGAAATTTTTTCAATTATCAGAGCTCAAATCCAAAATACTTTATTAAGATATCAGATCACCTAACCAGGTCCACCAATCCCAAGGTGGTATTTTCTTGACTATGTAACTTCACTCATCATCAACCAATCAAAGTATTATCCGCTGTCACTAATATTTACGGCAACTAGCTAGGATGCACATGAATGTAAAGAACACGTTTGACTTGTGAGATACAGAACATTAGAACAAGAAGACAGATGATAGATGTGACTGTTCCGTAGTCAATTGGGTTAAGGAAGCCGTGTCTGTGGAACATTCTGGACTTAATGGTATTCCCAATTGCACAAGTTGTTGAAGGAGTCCAAGGAATCTGAACTGATGACAAAGGTTGTTGAGATTTGAGAAGAAGAGTGTTACAGAGAAGCTTCCTACTAATAATTAGTAATTTGATCACATGCATAAAAGCCCACAGATCCGGCCGCGACTCGGGGGTACTGGTAGCTTCAAGCCTTAGCATATCCATGCCAAGGCGCCAAATTTATAGTTTTTATGCTTTTGCTTTAAGATTCTTCAAGCATCAAGTATGAATAAGTATCTATAAGTGAAATAAAGTTTAAAAAATTGAATCCAAGCATGTGAGTTCACGTCATGCAAAGATCACCTATGATTTCATCTCATTTATGCAAAAACTTTGATTTTTAAAATGCTAATTTTAATGAAATGAATTTTAATATATTGTTAATATAAAATAATTTTATAATATTATCCAGTCATATATGCTATTATATATAAGACTTTTGAAATATTAGTATAATAGTCAAACAGTTTAGTTGATATCACAATACACGATTAAATATTTGTATGTGATATTTTGATAATAACAATATATTAAAATTAAATTAAATTTTGATTGCTAGTTTATATTATTATTTAATTATATATTAATATATATTTTTGGCACATGATTATATATTGATAAATTATTAAAAGAATTAAATTTTTCATATAAATATAATTACTATCATACCTAAACTATTTTGAAAATTGGTAGAGTAAATTTAAATCATCAATTAATGAATCTAAGGCCTATGGATCTAAAACTGTTTTTGGTAAACAAATGGATCTAAAGTTTGAGGCCCATGGGGCTGAAATTGAATATTATGTAGAAAGGCCACAGAAGCTCATGGACTTCTTGAGTTGAGTTCAAGCTGAGACCCAAACCGGGAAAAAAAAAGTTTGAGTCCAAGGTGTCTGGTCTGGTTAATGGTTGCATTATCCAGTTTCCGGTTGCTTTGGCATTTGTGGATGATGTGTGACTCGCAGTGACAGCACACACAGCATCAGTGCTTCACCTTGTTGTTCTTCTTCCCTCTGGAGGTGGCTAGGCTGAATCCTCACTCACTTTGTCCACAAAAGCTTTCACAACAATAGAGAAAAGAAAAGGTGCAAAAGGGAACATAACATAAACAACATACATAATTGAGATATGATGTTTCCACGCCAAGTTTTGCACTTTGGCTGAATGAGCTCCCATGCCTTTGTTTGGTACGTACAATTCACTTCTCTCTCTCTCTCTCTTTTTCCTCTTATGGGTTTGCTTTCTTATGATTAGATTATAAATATTATCTTTGATATGATTTTGTGTGTCACTTCAATTTTTATCATAGAAATGTTTTTTTTTTTAACTAACTAACTAACTAACTAACTAACTATATATATATATATATATATATATATATACGGATATAGTATATTTATGTGAGTGTGAGTGAGTATTGAAGTAAATGTGTATTGAGATAAGCTAATATATTACGTATTTATGTGAGATGTCGTATTTTGTTGTCTCAACATAATGTCTAAATAACGGAATTCCTTGTTATCATATACATGAATTTATACTGGATGATGCTATAGTACCATAGTATTGATATTTTATTTATTTATATTGGTTTGTTTGATTTTGTGAGCAGATATTGCAAATGCACAATATCTCTCCTTTCAATATCCTTTTTTTTTGGACATTATTTTGGGGGGGGGGGGGAGGGACATTGGGGCTCTACCCTTGGGAATCGAACGCTCCCTCTAACGGCTGTGTGTGCAATTCTTTAAGTGGCTATAGATTAACCAGATGAGCTGGCCACCAACTGCTCCTTTCAATATCCTTTGTGTTCACTCAAGGTGCAAATACCATTTCATGGCAAACCATCATCAGTCAGTTTCGTTTGCCTTTGGTATTGGGCAATGTGTTCCTTGTGCTTGGAAGTACTTGGACAGACTTAAGAAAGTGAAATTCAATGTGGGGGGTGTTGAGTTGGGAAGGTATAGACTACTGGTTAAGGCAGTTGCTGCTACCCTTGAACCAAAGAGTTTGGCTCCAAAGGGAGATGAGTGGTTTGGTTCTAAGGACTCAGAGCTTGGTCTAACTCCTAATCCATCAGAGGTTCTGCTTGAATCTTCTAATGAAGATGATTCAGAAGAACTTGATGAAAGGGAGAAGTTGAGAAGAATGAGGATTTCGAAAGCAAATAAAGGAAGCACCCCATGGAACAAAGGCAGAAAGCATAGTGCTGGTAACTAAATCTTTGTCGTTGTCCCTTGCTTCACCTTCCCATAAATCTATTTCCATGTTTTAATGTGCTCTAATATTGGCTCAATTGTTAAATATATGAGCAGAAACCTTGTGGAAAATCAAGGAAAGAACAAGGCTTGCAATGCAGAATCCTAAGGTGATGTCAATTGCCAAGTAAGAAAATTTTATGCCTTTGCAATACTAATTTACAAGATCCATTTTAATTTAATATGAAATCTACAATGCAGACTCACTTGCTGCAATTTAGTTTCTTAAGGCGCTCACTGAAACTTGTGCTTAAAGAAATCACTCATAATAGGAATTGGTTGAGCTTTTAGCATATTCTATTTGTTTCTGGTATCCCTCAACTAATTCTTAGTTAATTTGTAATTTTTGATGGAGATTACTAGTAGGGTGACCTAATCTATGACTACTTAGGTGTGGATAACATATTCATGTTCATGGACATGGTGTTCAGGTTTTTTAGTTGAGGCTTAGATAATTTCCTAATTAGTTCCCTTAACGAACTTTGTTAAGGGTGGCATTTAAAATGCTCACCCATAAAAACAGAACTTTAAATGTTCACTAGAATTTATACCGTTGACAGAGTTTATAAATACATCTGATGATTGATATTACACAAAGCTAATTATGGTGCTCTATATGTGGTTTGGAGTATAGATACTCTTTTGGGTGAAGTGGTATTCTTATTTATTAATAAGAAATTCATAGTAACTAAAATTACTTAAATGGTCTGGCTCTTCACTAGCCCTTTCCAAAGCCCTTTCTCTGCCGCTACCTCCTTCCTCCTCCTCTTTCCCCATTTCCCTTCACGCCTTGATGCCTCCCTCGCCCTTGTCCTCATCCGCGCCGCCAAGTTTGCCAAGTGCCAATGCCTCCATCGCCAGGGTCCTTTCCTTTGCCGGCGCCAAGGCCGATGCCTTCATCTGGGAGTCCATTGCCGCTAAGAAGAAAGCAAAGGAGGGATCTTTCTTGCAAGGACAACTGAAGAAGTAGTGGGGACGAGTTTCATGACACCGTTTTTGGCATGAATCATTTCTCTCACTTCTATTATAGTCTTCATCAGCCAAAGACAGAGAGGACAAGGTTCAAATCTGGTGGTGGCGATGTACAAATTCCCCATCAAGCAACATAAATCTCTGATGTTGAAAGATTCAATATTTGATGGCTTTTGATTATGGGTTTGGGTATGATGCTGGTTGTTGTTGCAAATCTGTTGTTGTAAAGATTCAAATTTTTATAATGTTGCAAATCCAAAATTCCAGAATTGCAAAACAAAGCTCTTTGGTGGTTTTTGTCCCTTTGCAAATTTGATTATACTATCAATATGATGTAAATCTATCTGCCTTGGCTTAGCTAGTTTTTGTCTTGCTTGGCTAGGGAGAATGACTTCAGTTTTAGTGTTATTTTATGTAACTCAAGTCTTTATATTTTATCTTATGAATAAATTGTACTAGTTTGTCTGGTTAAAATTCTATTGTCATAGTTTTGGGAGATGGTCATCTGGTTATTTGCAATTAGTATTGGTGCTTGATGGTGATATATCTGGTGGTGAGAGATGTGTAATTTAAATGTTTGATCAGTTTTTGTTGTTTTTGAAGGGTGGTATGAGAAAGAAAATTTGATTTAAGATAAAGGGTAAAATAGTCTTTTTATAGTTGTTGAAAACAAATTAAAAAAATAAAAACTTGTTATAGTAGGCAAAAATAAAGTGGGCATTTAAAGTTCTATTTCTATTGGTGAGTATTCTATAATTCTTCCTTTGTTAATGCAGGTCAAAATGAAGTTGGCTAATCTTTGGCATCCACAAAGGTAAGTAAATTCCTTTCCATGGCTATTGTTGTTTGTGACTTACTAATAAATGCTGCTTTTTAGTTGATTACTTCTTTTATCTATAGAATTTTACTGGACTCAACCTTCTTTATTGAATTCACAGTGCTGAAACAAGACAGAAGATAAGTGCAGCAGTGAAAATGACATGGGAAAGGAAGCGCGAAAAGAAGGTGGTGCAGGAAACTTGCTGCCTTGAGTGGCAGGATTTGATTGCAGAAGCTTCTAGACAAGGCTATGTTGGTCAGCTAGTGTTGAACAAAGGAAACAGATGCCAAGGCCACTAGGTAGCAAAAGAGCAACCAAGACCCCTGAACAAAGAAAGAAAATTGCAGAAGCCATCTACGCAAAATGGGCTGATCCTGTAAGTGTATATGTTAATCCCTTGAAGTTGCTTTGTTCATGAACTTTGTTAAATCAAGCGCTTACTACTACGCTAAAAGCTACAGTGATTGATTAGGATGCAATTTTGATTGCTTAAAGTTTCTCAGAACTGCATCAACAAACTGAATTCAATTCTTACTTTTTCGGCTTTGACTTTGCAATATGTGATTAGAAGGTATCAGCTATGTAACCGAGTCCTGACCAATTGACTTTTCTGCGAATCAGGAATACCGAATAAGAGTTTGCTCTCCAATTACCAAGTATCACGGCACTGAAGGGTCTGAAAAGAAACCAAGAAGAAGGCCAAGTGATGGTGCACAATCCACAAGAAGGAAACCTACAATGAAAAAGGATATTAATACTAACATTAGTGTTAAAAGAGGCACCAAAGTTCTTAAACAGATCCAGTTGAAAAAAAGCAAATCTCCTGCCTGTAAGGATCCTTCGGTGAGTTGTAAGCTGGCGATGATAAAGAGCATTAGAGCTCAGACAGCTGTTGCAGAAACTAAACAGGCCAATGCCATTGAACAAGCAAGGTAATATTGCTTTTTACAAAGTACTAACATGGATCTATGGAAGAATATCATATTGTTTTACTTCTTAATTAAATAAAAATAAGGACTACATTGACATACAACTTCACAAGTAATTAATGGCCATCCTGCAACCGATTTTTTTCCACTGTATAGTGCATCCTTCTTTTGTTGTGCTACTTGAATCCCCTCCTTTTTCGTAGAAATCAAATTCATTGACACTTTATATCATCCATTATGGTATCATCTTATTTCTTCAATCTTTCATTGCCATCAAAAGTTGAGCCTAGCCTTGAGCAAGTGGCTATCAATGTGAGTTTAAGCACACAAAAGCCCTTTTTTCACAAGTTGGTTGCCTCTTTATTTCTATTATCACTGCGGATGCACCAAAACAATGGTTACTTTCAGAATCCTCCTTCACTATTTTACAAGTTAACACGTTACATAATATGTAACTGCGCAGATTATCAATTGCCGAAGCTGAGAAGGCTGCCAAGGCACTTGAGGTTGCCGCGGCGAAGAGTCCCATTGCTCAAGCTTCTCTCATAGAAAGTAGAAAGCTTATAGCCGAAGCAATCCAATCACTTGAATCCATTGATACACAAGGGATAATAACTGTGAGAAATGTTCCTTCTGTTGCTTTTACACAAACCGACAAGGAAAAAGATGCAGAATTTGAAGTTCTAAGCCAATCACTTATGGTCCCATTAAATGGACACAAAACACTATCATCAAGTGACCACAAGTTTGCTGACGATATCAGCAAGTTTTCGTCACAGAAGTTAGTTAATGGTGATTCAGAACTTCACCTAACAAGTTCCAATGGCTGTGCTTCCTGCCATGTTGGTATTAACAGCAAGATAGAGGAACCAAGTTCACCATATCAACAAAAGGAAACAGAACATGATCATAGTAGTGAATACAACATAGACCCTTCTCCAGCTATGCTGGGAACTGAGTCTATTGGAGACGAAGCACAACCAAGACTACCTATTGTAACCAAAAATTGGGTTCGTGGAAGGCTTGTTGGAGTAGTTGAGTACAAATAGCAGAATTGGTAGGGAGGAACCTTAGCTCATTTTTTAAAAATATAAAGCTGTGTGTTATATAGATCGAAGTAAATGGTGCTATATTATTCTTTAACAGTGTGATCATTGTTCTCTTACTCATGCACTCTCTAGTCTACTTTAGAGTACCTCATTGCTTTAATGAAAGGAATTAACGTAAGACCATTTATTAAGGTTGTTCCTAATGCATTTCTAACATTTTTGCTTTCAAATTGATCTTAAAAACATTTCTGAAGATGCACAGAAATCGGGTTAAGCTGATAAGCAAATTTGATTCAGATGAATTTCTTGTGAGAAAACTATATAACTTTTATACTTATGCAATTAAATGGAAACTAATTATATAAACAATTTAAATGAGCTATATAACTTCCATGTTTATGCATTTTTTTTAAGTCAATCATGTTTATGTATCTAAATGAGAAATAATTATATAAACAAATTTTCTGTCAGAATTATATACATAATTTGAATGAGCTGAAATTTGTGATTTCACAAAAGAGATATAACCTATAAGAAATAGTTGCTAAAGAGAGTTCGATTGTAAAGTATGAAAGTAAAGGATTTATCTATCATTTGATTAATTAATAAGTTATTATTACATTGTGTTTTATTAATTTAAAAATAAATAAATAATTAATTTGTCATTTTATAGATAAATTTTCTTTAAAGAAGTTTTGAATGATGATAATATAGTTTTGAGTTCATGATGAGTCCTACCTGTAATAGCATATTTACAATTGGTTTTTAAATATCCACTTATATAAAATTTTTAATTATATTCTAAATGGTGGACATATTGTCATGTTTAGAGTTCATCATGAGTCCGAGACTATATTACTTTGGTTTGAACCATCAATATCCAGAGTTTATTGAACTCTAACTAATATGACTTGGGTCAAGTCTACGTACTATAAAGGTAAAGCTTTTTCAGCACTAATTTTTTTTTTCTCATTTATAAGATTCGAACCTAAAATTTTATTTAAGAATAAAAGTGTTAAATTACTTAAACAAGCTAAATGTTGGTATATAATACTATATCATCATTGCTAGGGGTATTTTCCCTATATTAATGCTAAAATGGTACTATAGTGTCGTTTGTTGGGCTAGCCCAACAACCACTTGTTGAAACGTCCAATAGGCCCACACGACCATGACCGGTAAACAAACGGTCATTTCCAACTACCGACTCATCATTCATTCTCTTTCGCTTTTCCTTCATCATCCATCCCTGACTCGCTCACTGCCCAACCGAGTCACCGCACCGACACGACTTAACAACGAAACGAGAAACATTATTGAGATTCGAGTCACCAACGATTCACTTACTCAGTGACTCACACACTCTAACCACCAACTCCTTCCGCTGCATTGCATTGCCACCACCGAGTCAACTCACTTACCAGCTCCCGTGACTTACTGACTCGGTCTCCAGCGAACGCCGCCGCCGTGGCTAACAAACCAATGCAGATGGATTCGTCTTCCGACGACGAAGACGACCGCCACAACCTCATCGAACAGAACGTCAGGAAGCCTCCCACTCCTCCTGCTGCCACCGCCGCCGCATTCCACGTCGAAGATTTCGGCTCCCGATGCCGGCGATTCAAGCTCAAGAAGAGGTACATTGTCGCGATCCTCGCCGTCTTCGCCGTCCTCATGTTCTTCTCCGTCGCCGATCTCCGCCGCGGCGCCGTCGCCAACTTCTCCTCCTTCGCCTCCGATTCCCTCTCCGATCGAATGAAGGAATCCGAATTGCGCGCCATCAGCCTCTTGCGGGAGCAGCAATTAGGGCTCCTAACCGTTTGGAACCGCACGTTCCGATCCAACAATGCTTCGAATTCTGATCCGAATCGATCATCGGAGGATCTGAAATCCGCGCTGTTCAAGCAAATCTCTCTCAACAGAGAGATTCAGCAGGTTCTGCTGGATTCTCACCGAACGGGGAACTCAATTGAGCCTGAATTCGATTTTGGAAACTCTAATTTGCTCGGTGAAGTTAGTTACAATAGGTGTAGAACAGTGGATCAGAACCTTTCACAGAGAAGAACCATTGATTGGAACCCTAAAGATGGTAAATTTTTGCTTGCTATATGCGTTTCAGGCCAAATGTCAAACCATTTGATTTGCTTGGAAAAACACATGTTCTTTGCTGCACTTCTTCATAGGGTTTTGGTGATTCCTAGTTCCAAAGTGGATTATCAGTATGATAGGGTAATTGACATTGATCACATTAATAAGTGTTTGGGGAAAAAAGTTGTGATTTCCTTTGAGGAATTTGCAAGTGTTAAGAAGGATCACTTGCACATTGATAAGTTCCTGTGCTATTTCTCTCTGCCACAGCCTTGTTTCTTGGATGATGAGCGTTTGAAGAAGTTGGGGTCTTTGGGTTTGTCAATGAGCAAGCCTGAGCCTGTTTGGGAGGAGGATACCCGGAAGCCGAAACCGAAGACGGTTCAGGATGTTCTGGGGAAGTTCAGTCATGAAGATGATGTTATGGCCATTGGCGATGTTTTCTATGCTGAAGTGGAGCATGATTGGGTGATGCAGCCAGGTGGGCCTATTGCTCACAAATGCAAGACTCTGATTGAACCTAGCCGCTTGATTTTGCTCACCGCTCAGCGGTTTATTCAGACCTTCCTGGGAAGGAACTTCATTGCATTGCATTTTCGGAGACATGGCTTTTTGAAATTCTGGTGAGCCATAATAACAGTGGCATAAGGCTTAGTTATTGTTATTTGTTGTTGTTGTATGATAACGGCCCATATGAATTGATGACTTATGAGTATGATAAGTTAGTGGTGAACATTGCCTGCATCTGCATGCTTTCTGATGAGTGAATTGCTAACTGCATTTTGATCTATGGCTTATAAAATGAGTAGTTTTTTAATGCAAAAAATGCCTCTAATGATCTATCTTTTTCATGTTTGCAGTAATGCTAAGAAATCAAGTTGCTTTTACCCCATTCCTCAAGCTGCAGCTTGCATCTTGAGGGTGGTTGAAAGGGCCGATGCGCCTGTCATTTATCTTTCTACGGATGCAGCAGAAAGTGAGACTGGTCTGCTTCAGTCACGGGTTGTGCTGAATGGCAGGCCTGTTCCGCTTGTAATACGCCCTGCTCGTAATTCAGCAGAGAAATGGGATGCTTTGTTATACAGGCATGGTATTGAGGGAGACTCACAGGTGAGATACCAGTGTTTCTTCTTTATATTTTTGTTTTCATGTGGTTTTGAACTTAAAAGTTAAGAAGAGCACATGCAAAGTGACTGAGAATTTGTGTAGCAAATGAAATCTAATAATTTTCAATCTGTCATACATGCTATGAAGCACGAAAATTTTACTTTCAGGAAAATGTAAGATTGAGAAATTTTAGGCCCTGTGGTGTTCAACTTTCTTGGTTTCAGTTGTCCAGAAGTTGTTTTCGACTTAGTATTGGCTTCATCTTGAGAATAGAGGTTTAAGAATACCGGCCACATGTCAGTTGATTTAGTGTCATCACCGTAAAATATCTGCAATGGCTTTACATATGTTTTTTTTTGGTTGGATTATGCTATGAAAATGGATAAGTGAGAAGCCTTTATATGTGCTGACTACTCTTCCTTTAAATTTATTTTGCTGACGTGCATTATGAATGTTTTCACACTTAAGGTGGAAGCTATGCTGGACAAGACTATATGTGCCATGTCTACTGTGTTCATTGGAGCACCCGGTTCCACTTTCACCGAAGATATCCTGCGGTTGAGAAAGGACTGGGGATCAGCATCGGTGTGCGATGAGTACCTTTGCCAAGGTGAAGAACCAAATATTGTAGCTGAAAATGAATGAAGATAAATACGATTTTTTTTGCCGTGACCGTGACTCGAGACCAGTCATGTGTTTGCTCTATTATAGTTTTGATTTGATTGGGATTTGTCAATTGTCAATGTGAGCAATCATGTATGATAGTAGAATTAGCGATTTTATTCATTAAGTTTTGCTTGTTATGCATATATTTTTTTTTTAATCACAATGAGCATAATTTGTATGATCCACTCGTTGATCCTGAACTTGGCCTCAAAGCAATTGTGGCATTTCAACAACCCATTTTTTATTTTCTCATTGTAAATGGAACCTTGTATTGGTACCTAAGGATTACATCTTAGGTGCTTTTGACTGGTTTGCCCAAAAGGGAAAGGAAAAGCTCAAAAGCGTCACAAAGTTTGTCCAATAAATGGTAATGTCCTTTGTGTTGAAAAACATATTGGAGTAGCCAATTGCTGGATTGCGATGTGGTGCTCATTTGAATACTTGACTAGTTTGGAAGAGAGGAGGATAATATGGAAACATTTGCAATTTACATTGACGAACTCTATCGGTAAAATAAATGTGTATCTTAAAGTGCGGAAGCCTCCATGTGATATGATCTTTTCTTCAGTTTAAGTTACTGACCATTATAGTCTTGGAATCCAAAATCCTGGTGGTTCTTTGCAATATTTTAAACATAAGGTAGATCACAATGTAATATATGAATTCTTTGAAATATTATAGACATAAGGTGGATCACAATGTAGCATATGAATACTTTTTGCTTGCGTGCTTTGACCAGTAAGGAAACAATTGTATTTGGTGTGTCATTTCTCACCAACTTCGTGTTGTACCTTTTCTATTTTCCTTCAAATTCTCTTTTCCTTTTAAAGGAAAAGAGAATTGAAAATAACTAGATTGTTGAGTGGCGATGTGATCTGCTGGACCGGATTAGTCAGTTATGATGTGCTTGCTTTTATACTTCATAAGGTGGAAAACGGCGAGAACTAGTACGTCATAACATAGTTGGTACAAACAAGAGAAATGTTATTTTGACATCCTCTTTATAGACATATACGGTGTCCACCGTATCTAGAGTTGGAAAACGACAAAAGCCACTGTATAGAGAAGCAACCATACGGTAGATGATGCAAGCATCCATTTTATCTAAACTCAACTTGTTTACGGTCAGCTGTACAAGAAAAGGAAAGTGAAAATTTCAAAACAAAATCCCCACACCCGCGAGAGCCTCGCTTTTCTTCCTCCCCCGCCTTACCTTTCTTCCTCCCCCCTCACCCGCGAGACATCCATTCCCATTGCTGACTTACTCAAGCCATGAACCTCTGTCCCACTTCCCCCACCGCCCCACACCCACATCCATTCTCATTGTTGACTTAGTGGAACTTTGAACCTCTGTCCCACCCCCCCACCAGCGGAGGGACTGTCTGAAAGTTTCCCCCTCCCCTACCAACTTATCCCCTAATCTGGCCGCCACATCTAGCCACCACGACCCACACCACTGGGAATCCAGTTTCCATTGGAATCGAAAGTGACAGCGAGGAAGCCCGTGCCCTAGCCTCATTGCGATTGCCCTTATACTAGCCGGGAAGCCTTGCCGGAACCCGGCCCCATCACCGCAAGAGAGTGAACTCGTGGTTTTCGATTTTAGGTAAACTCGTGGTTTTTCTCTGCTTCTTATTATTTTCTTAAATTTCAATAATCCATTTCGAAGTTTTGCAAGAAAGTGAAATCGGTGAGATTTTTTTGAGTTGGTTTTTGTCCATGTTAATATATATGTGAAGTATGTGAGTTGTGTTTGCATTTGTTGCCATATTTCTATCTGATGACGTTGGCTTTGACTTTGTGTTTTGTTCTGTTTGTCCAAGGTTGTTACTTAATCTGTGTTTGATGTTGGTTTTTGGTCTAATGCAATTATGGGTTACCAACATCATAGATGGAATTGTTGAGAGATTTTGAGTTGGCTGTTGGTCATGTGGACAGTTTGAGTAACTAATCTGTTAGAGTTTAAGTTTATGTTCATTACATTATTTTATTAAGTGCTTTGAGTTTGGGGTGTTTGTTTTCGTTAAATTGATCTGTTTTCAGTTATGTTAGGTCAATTCCTTTAACCTCTTGCATAGTTGGGTTTGTTGAGGTTGGTTATACTTATAGTTGTGCTTGGAAAGTGGTCCTGGTCCCTTGAAATGCAAATTATATATTTATAGCATCCTGAACCTGTTTTGCAAATTGGAGTAGCTGCTTATGTTCTTGCAATTGATGCCCTGCTATGCATGATCTGTATGGGATGGCTTGCTCTCCTTGAACTCCTCCTTCAATGATTTATCTCTCTCCCATACCAGTCTGTAGGCTATGTGGTAATGTGGTACTTTTGTCTTGTGCAGTCAATTTTTTTAGGAGTTTCTGCTTAGCCAATGGAATAGCTACTTAGCTCAATGCTGTTTTGAATTGAATGTTTACTCAGTTCTGTTCTGTGCTGTGGCTTAGAAGTAATGAATTTATTTATTTATTTATTTATTTTCTTGGAAATTTTAATTACACTTCTATATATGCTTTTGAAGCTGTGGATGCTAGTGTTCTATTAAACATGGTTTTGAAAGATGGTAGATATGGAGGGCATTTGTGGCTGTGTCAGAAAGAAAACTCACCTTCCTACTTGTTCATAGTGATGTTTATTATGGAATGTGGCCAACCAATGTAGTTTTAGGTATAGGCACTTAAAAAGCTAGCAACATCTGTGTTTAAGATTCCCCAACTGGTGTGCTTAAGATTCCGCATGTGGTGTGCTCATCAAATGTGTTAACTAGATGTCCAAAATTCTCTGGAAATAAGATATTTACTTGTGTAAAGTAGATGGCCAAAATTATGTGGAAATAATATATTTACTTGCTATTGATGAACTTATGATCTTTAACCTTAACTAGAAAACAAAAATATGTCTTGAAGGGAGGGTGAAAAAATGATAAGATTTTGGGAGCAGAGTTTTGAAAAGGTATTTTATCCGGGATATGGATCGAGGAACAGTCTTTGCCTCTGCATTGTGCATATAGCAAAAGCTTTCCAAACCAAGAGAAGGATTGCTATATATGGAACTCAGATTTTCATTTTCTTATGCTTGTGTTTAGTAGCCGTAAGAATAAGAATGCATTCTTGTGTGTTTTAGACTAGTAATTTTATCCTTTTGCCTATATGTTAATAGCTGTTACCAAACTACTATAGTCTTATCCATGAATCTACACACTGTATTGGATGATTAGTAACAATAACTAAATTCTTTTTAAGACATCCTAAAGGATCTTATTAAAGACTATAGGACTAGTGATAAGATTAGGGTTTAGTTACTTTTAGCAGGGGATTTGGTTATCTGCTTGTTCTTGGCTTGTTTGTGTACATATTGTATTTGATGAATGATAATACTAACTAAATTCATTTTTAAGACAATCTGAAGGACATTATTATAGACTACAGTATTAGTAATGAAATTATTGTGGTAGTGTTACTTCCAAATATCAGTTTTTCTTGGAATTGGGTAACTTCCTTTAGAAGGGATAAATATAGAAGGTTGTTGCTTATCTAGTAGTGAAAAAGTGCAGGTAGTGGTTGGAGGAGGGAATGGAATTGTTTTTATCCTCCACCGCTTCTCCATCTTTGCATGCAGTTGCAGATGTGAGAGCTTATTAAATTGATCGAATAAATCTATTTCAATTATTATTATTACTGCTACAAAGCAATAAACCTCAATGAGTGGAGTGGGGGACCTATGGGTAGGGCTTGTGAACAAATTCCAATGATGGAAAACCAAACTTAAATTAGTGGTGTTTGGTGATATGAGCATCAATCTTACATTTAGTTAAAAATAAGTTAGATAAGATAAACTAAACTGAAATTAGGCTAACAAGAGTTGGGTGTAGTTGTAAACGTAGTGTAAAAATTGTGCAAGAGTGCAACAATTTTGAACCCATACAAGAGTGCAACAATTTTGTTCAAGTTGTTCTAGTATGGTCTTTCATATAGGCAATCACGAGTTTTTGGCTTCCCATGTCTTTAACTAACTTATAGGCGAATGTTTGAGAATCTGTCATTACATATCCGTGAAAAATTTTACATTTTTCAGATTAATCCGATCCATCTGTTACGATTGACTAAGACAATAAATTTGATCAGTTATTTGTATAATCAAAGAGATAAGGGAACTTCAAAGATATATTGTTTTTCTAACAATACAAAAGGCGTTAAAAACATATGTACGATGTTCATCTCTACAAATATCCATCATAGATTCCTTTTTCTTTCTACAGTGTTTCTACCATGTATGTCCTGTTGTTGATGGTCTTGTAGCAAGAGGCAAAACTGTTTTGGTGAGAGCTGCAATAACTGAACCCCACCCATATTAGACATAATTCTTTTCCACAATTGCTATTATCCATTTTGTGTCAGTGTTGGCATTAGGATTCAGGAAGGGAGATGTTGAAAATGTGGGAGTGGTGGGAACCAAGTTTGCAATTGTGGCAATGGGAGTGGTGATATCCTTTTGTGTGGTAGAAATTTGGGCAGTGAATTCTATTTGTTTTTCTCCATGTAGTAGTACATTCACATGTTCAGTTGGTTCCTTCAACTGTCCTACTTGAACTGTGGTTGAAAAGACAATTGAAGTAAGATTTGGTTTATTCTGTTGTCTACCTAAACCATGTCAAGAAAAAAACAACCAAATATGGATTTGAAATTAAATTTAAGCCTGTTCTTTTTGGGGGGGTGAAAATGTATAGCTGGATTCAAGTTGTGCCTATTGTTTAGAATGCACATGTGATACACATGCTTAATATTGTTGAGGATTATGACTTCCGTGTTGCTATTTATGTTGATGAAGGTTACTTAATTATTCTATTTGACAAAATGACTGAAAGAGAGAAGGAAAAAAATTGATTGTAATTGGTTTATTGTTGTTCCTTTGTCACAGGTAATGATGATAAGGGGTAAAGATAAGAGTGAGGCTGAGGAATAGGATCTCAGGTGCTCCTTTGTTTAGTCATCTTACTGATGAGCAGGAAATTTTATCCTTACAAGTTAAACACAAGATTTTTAGTTTATGTTAGTTATTAGTTAGACAGTGGGAAATGCTATTTGGTTTTTAGCATTTTGCTAAGCTTCTTTATGGTTTATCATCTACTTACATACTTAACATGAAACTTTTTCACTGGTCTAGTGCCCAATTGGAAGCGCACTAATAAACAATAGTTTGTTTTGTTTCAAACATTACTCATATGCATAGTTAAATAGTTGAATTATTCTGTGGTGACTACTAGATTGTTAACTATTTTATATGGGTATTAATCCTGATGAAGAACATATATCAAAAGTTGATAGAGAGCTTATGGAAAGAGAGCTTAAATGTGAACATGCAAGAAGAGAGCATAGAGGCATTGATGGTGTAGAATCAGAAAGAATGAGAGATAGCATTGCTAGGCAAATGTGGACCAACTATATCTCTCAAAATTAGTTTTGTTTTTATCCAATCAATGTACTTATAAGACTAATTCCTTGAAAAAAAAATGAAAAGCGTGTTAGCCTTGGTTACTTTTTGATTTGTGTATGAAGTTATTGTAAGTGTTGAAATTCTCTAATATTCTTTGTTGTATTTACTTTATCTTTGTTCTTGCTTTTACTTTATGTTAATTTTTTGTTTCGATTCCAATGTGTTGAAATAGGTTTTAAATGGCATGGTTTAGTTTCGGTTTTGGCTTCACTGTACTTTTGATATGTTTTCACATGGTTGAGTGAGTAACTTTTAAAATTCTACTATCATTGTTTCATTTGTCATGGTGTTTTTTTTTTTTTGTCACTTTGTCAATTGAATGATTGTTATATTTAGTTTCTGAATTGTTCCATTGAAGCTATTGTTTGAATTTTTATGCATTGGGTTTTTTAAATCCTCATCCATTGAAATGCTTAAATGTATTGTTTTAGTCGTGCCAAGGTTTTAATTTGAGTTAGTCTAATCCATGCTCTTAATCATGAGTTTCCTTAGTTAATGTCACTAAGGCATAGATATATATATTAGTATTTGTACTGTTAATTTTTGTACTAATTATTTGGTGTTCTTTTAGTATGGCCTTATCTTGCTGTTGATTGTGCTTGTTTTGAATGTATGTTTCTCTCAAGTGTTGTTCAAGCTTTCTTTTATGCAATGCATGACACTGTGATGTTTTTGGCTAATTATGTCTCTTAAATGTGTTATATGTATCTTTATAAAGTGCATGGCATTCTAAAAGTGCTAATGTAGTGTTTTTCCTTGATCTTATTTTCAATGTTATGAATTATGAACAAAGCATTTTAAAGCTTCTACTGATTTTGACTTCTATTTTTGTCTTTGATATATTTTAATATTATGATATATTTTAAGATTATCTTTTCAATGATTTCTTTGATGTAGGTTTCGTATTTTAAGATTCTCTTGTCCATGCTCACTCACTCACCAACTCTCTAAATCCCTTCACACTGCTCACAATTTGATATATTGAACCCACGCCCCTTTCCACTGCACACTCCTTGGTATCTGAACCTCTCTCCCCACTACCCCTCATTTGAAACTTTCCCCCCTGCGAACTCATCCCTAACAAACACTAAGTGTTCCCGGCAAGCTTTGGGGCATTCAGCGAAAGACTGCTATTTGTGGCTGCTATTTGTTGTTTGAGCTTACATAGAAGTATGTTTTCTGTTTTGTTGACTTTAAGCACGAATATTATTCAATATCCTTTGTATTTATTTGCATTGATTGTGGTGTAGTCTTCAAAAGTTGTTGTTTACAATTGAAGATTCTGTGTATCATGGAGTATGAGCTATTATTTTATTTTCTATGCTAATGCAGTAATTTAGCTGCAATCATCACACTTACCTGATTTTATGGTAGTTCGTCTTCTCGTTTTCATTGTATTCTTGAATATTAATATGCATCACATTTGTTTTTTTGCTTTCCAGCTATATTGATATAAGGAGAACCACAGTGACATCCAAATCCACCTAATAACCAGCTTAGGTAAATATTCAAAATGTTTAATGTTACATAAACATCGTATTCGATATCTCATGTAACAGGCGCCAGAGGTAACAGTTTGGTTTGATGGATTAGAATACAAGCAAAAGTATTATTGTGGGAAGGCAGTGACAACTCTGACATGCCTTGTGCTTGCAGACAAAAAGAAAGATCGACAACGGACATGTGTCAGGTTTTGGCCTGACAAACAAGGTTCATATAATCTTTTATGATGATGCATTTATAGGTTATGGTTTGTTTATTAACCTTAAACTTCTGTCTTACATATGCTTCACTTTAATGTCAACTTAATAATGCAGTATTCACCACTGCTATTCAGTTTGACTACAACACAATAGCTGGACGCATTAGGGAGTTGTCATTCCGAAACCCAAAGGTGAAGTTGTTGATTTAATAATTTCTATTTGTGGTGTCTCATTTAACATCCACTTTTGTCAACTGAAATGGTCTTCACTGTGGAAAGTTCATCATGACATTTTATTGATGGCTTTTCATTACTGCATGAGTGTTTTGATCAGTGACAAAATTCCTCTCATGACTAATATATCTAAAACTTCTTCCTTGGTGTCAACAGAAATCATTAACCATTCATATGCTTTTATAGATGGCATTTTAGGCTTGGTTATGCTGCTGATTGTTGTAGTAGCTTACAGGGAAAAATAAATTCCATTTAAATTAAAGATAAATTATATGAAATTGGTAACAATTTAAGCTGTGCTTATAGTACTTCTACAGGTATAGTTTCATATTCACCTTAATCAAATCAAGAAACACCATCTGTTGCTTATTGGACAATATACCCATGTTATACTCTCTTTCTTGTCAATATCATTGCTGATTGTTTTCTGTGCTTGGAAATTTGTTGAGTCCCTCTGTTAGTTGAATATTAGCTTGAATTTATCTTTCTGCTCATCTAACAAATGAAACTAAGTAGCTCGAAACATTCTCATTATGAGAAATGTTATTTTGCCATCCTTTTTATCAACATATATGGTGTCAACTGTACCTAAACCAACAAAACGACAAAAGGAAAGAGTAAATATGATCAGCGGTACAAGCAAAAGGAAAGTGAAATATTATTGTGGTAGTGTTACTTCCAAATATCAGTTTTTCTTGGAATTGGGTAACTTCCTTTCCCATTAAACTTGTTCTTGTTCTTGTTGTCTGTCTGTTTTTTAAAAAATAAAATAAAATAAAATCATTGCATAGAAGTTAAGTATTTGGATTAGCTTTTTTTTTCTATTGACAGTATGACTTGGAAGATAGGTATGAGAATTATAATTTCGAAATAGGATGAAGCAAATTAACTTTCTACTGACTTAGTTAACCATGTGTGGCCTGTGGTATTAATTGTTATTGGGCTTAAATAGTATGTACTGTGTTGGAATGCGTGGTTATTAACATTTGGTGTTTTATTATAGGTGAGTCAACGTCATACTGTTCGAGCAATATCAACTGATACGGAGACTGAAATGGGGCGAGGGAAAGCAAATGCTAGAAGTCGTGCTACAGGTTTGTCATGCTATTATTAGTTGTTTGGTTTGGGAGGGGGTGAATGTTGGGAAAGTTGGCAATACACCCTGCTTTCCCCAAGTAAGTGGGGTTGGATAATATGCATGGGTTCAACTTAAAGTTAATAGGTAATATTAAACAGAGCTTCATTGAATATTGATGGTTGTGTAAACTTTATAATGATGTGATGTAGTTGACCTAAGGGCCAATTGGAAATGAGTGTTTTGTCATAATTCGTGATAATAGGTACAGTGATGATGTTTAAATAAAGTAGAGGACCAAACCAATTTCACAAGCAAAGCAATTCAACCCTTATTGATAGCCTAATAATTGTGATTAGTCCACCACAAAGACACTTGTTATTGTCACTTTATTCCCAGTTCTTTTCTAAGAATCCTTTTTGTTGAAGCAACTTTAATTTGTCCTACACATTTTGTTTGGTGATAAATTTTTAGTACAACCTTCACCTTAGTATGGAATTTGGTAAGAAGTTATATCATTTTTATTTGTTAGTTGTTGTTTTTGTTTGGTTATAATTTGTATTTGCCACCTGTGATTCTGTTATAAATGCTTTTTTGATTCATGAAATTAGTCAAATATGTTAGATTTTATAAGAAATGATTTGCGAATCCCTCATTTCTTCTATTTGACGAATTTATCAGTGTAACTTTTTCATTGTCTTTACTTCGATTTGCATTTCCCTGTAATCCTTCTTTTGCAATACAAATTGTTCCATGTATTAGATTAAATATTCATAATGTATTCTAACTGTAGATATCTTTTCAATTGGCAGGCCAACATGTGAAGGATGTGTCGCCAAATGGAGATTCTACATCTGATCCTGAGTTTTATCCTTCTGCAGTGGGTGAGGACGGGAGCCGTTAGTCCATATAATGTCTTTTACGAAAATTTAATTTTAGTTTTATTTAGTGGTACAGTGAATTATATGCTTATCTTACAATATTGTGTACAGATCAAAGAAGTGATAGTAAAGAATGGTCTGCTGACCCCGATAGCCCGGGAGCTAAAGGTGTGGCTAGACGGGCAAAGAAGCGTGATAGGAAGAATCAAGCAAATGTAAGTGTTAAGTAATACAAATGTGATCTATGTAATAAATGCATTTAAAATGAGGGACTGTATGAGTATTTTGCATTGTTTTGGTTAGGATAAGAGGGGAAGCTATGGCAGGTCTCTTGCTGAGAAAGGTTCTCGCCAGTCTAGTCATGGAGCGGTAAATCACGCCCTACTTGTTGTATTGCTTTATGATGTAGTTATTTAGATAATTTTCTGTTGCGGCATCCATAGTGATTTTGTAAACCTAGATGTACTGATTGCAATGCGTGTGAATTTTAGGCTACTTTTGGTGCAGCGGTGTTAGCCTTTCGATTCTGAAGGTGTGCCAAATTTTGAGCGAATACAAGTGAGCTTGTGAAGGAGATGGGATTTGGCACAGTATTTGATGTCAAGTCTTAGGATCGGCGGGTATTATGCTTAGAGCTAGTCAATGCACTTTGGATATAACCAAGATGTGCATTTTCGTGAAGGGTGAGCGATCCCACTTACATACCATGATGTAGGCATGGTTTTTGACTTCTTGCCGGGTATTACAACCTACCATTTGTCATTGCTATTTTCTTTTTTGGTACATGATGAGTAAGCATGCTAACCATGCAATATTAGGGTTGGAGATTCCTACATCGTTGACTGAAGAGCAGAAGCATGTGTTGAATGATTTTGGCAGTTCTTGATCGCCAATTAGAGCGGATGATCGGCGGGGCAAAGTTGATGATAGCTTGAGCGAGCCTTCATCCTGTATGTTATGTCTGGGTTCTTCTGCCCAACATCGAAGATGGCACCTAGTCCAAAGTTATTTGGTGCCATTGTTGATGTTGAGAATGTCAAAAAGTATAATTGGAGCCAGTTCATCTTCGATTGGCTTGTAGTTCAGATCACAAGCTACAAGTCAAGTCATCGGAAGACGGGGAGCATCGGCGGATGCCTTTTCTTCCTGATGGTATGTAATGCATCATTATTTTTCTGATGCAGTGAAGCTTCTTGAAAAGCCTTTCTACTGATAGTTTATCATGCTTGTGTATACTTGTCTATTGCCTATACATACGTATATGTCGGTAACCTAATTTGTGATTTGACTTGGCATTGCACAGATTATATACCTTCATCGCCGGCCGCTTGGTGTTAGGGATCCGGCATCCACTGGTTCATTGCTAGCATATTGGGATGACGAAAGGGTGCGAAGTCGGATTCGCATAGAGAGAAGCTTAAAACAGGTAACTCGGATAAATAGGATTATGTATGTATATGAAAAAAAGTTACGTGGTTCTTGTTTTTTCCATGAGATTAAGGTCAATAACTTAATTTCGAAGTTTTTGGTATTGTGTATTTTCCACCGCTTTTCTTCATGCCATCCGTTGAATTTTTTGATAGGGTATATTGTATCGCACTCGGCGCCGAAGTGAGCTATATGATGAAGTGTGGTTAAAGAAGACTTATAAGACAGAGGTAATGGGGATTATTTAATGCCTCAATAATTGAGAAGGTTTACGATTTAAGCATATTTTCCTTATGTCATCCAAAAAAATTGATTAGCTTTTTGATTGGTCAATGGTTTATTTAAAATTATGGTTTTATTATATTTTATAATTTTATTTGTGAATTTAGTTATTGATTTTCGTTGCACAAGTATGAAGTCCAAAACTGATATTATAAAGACCTTGATTCTTAATATATGCATTTCTGTGAGTATATGCAATTTGTAAAAGGTGGATTCAGTGGGAGTGATTAAAGATTTAGGACTGGCATCGTAAATTAGGGAGATGCTAGCATCCGTTGTCTTTTTTGTGCATAATTGGATGGATTTTGAGCCGAAGCTGATTCTCACTTCCTTAAATTGATGTCTTTTATTTTTGAAGCACTTATTTCTACTGAAGTTCTATTATGCTTGTGCCCACTTGCAAATTTTTTATTTCCCTTGACATAATCATGTGTATGCAGATTGTGCAGGACTGGGTTGTGGCACATTTGCAGATGCTAAAGGATATGGATGATGCCATTATGGCAGGCAAGTACGATGCACGCCGTTTTGTCCCTAATTTGCCAAGCTTCAAGGAGGCCGAACCTGCTGCTTATGAGAAGAAGAAGAAAGTGGTAGGGGCTGATTCAGATATTCGGGATGACCCTTCGCACTCGACTGGGAAAAGGGAAGAGAAAATGCTACTTGATCTTTATACGTACTGCACCCAGGCAGGGGTTGCAAGCGAGTATGGATATTTACTTGAACGCTTTTTGCCCCAGTCTAGATACTTGTAATGAGCAAACTTACTTCATATGATATTTCTCTAATTACTTTGGGTATGTGATTCAGGAATTTGGTTAGCATGTTTGGCCAGTATCTGGATCGGCATGATGCTCAAACACTGGGACCGAAATTTGGATTAGTAATTATGTAATAATAACTCTTAATATCAGTGTTTTAGTCTGAATTGCATACTTGCCTTGGAGTGAACTGGTTAGTAACGAATATTCAATTGTTGTGTCAGGTTGTTACTTTTGCGGGAGCGATGTTTAATGAGTCTGAGCAGGGACGAAAGGCGAGGGGCCGTTATTGTTTGCCTTCATATTTCATGGTGATGTCATCTAACTTAGATATGTTTGACATGCATATTTTAATTCAGAATTGGTTCGGTGTGCTTATGTTTGTTTCTCTGAATTTAGGAGAAGGTCGCACATGGTTTGGAAGCCTTCAGGAGACGTCACCACCAACCATGGGATACGCTACCGACTGGTTTCGGGGACCTTCAATCTGTCATTGCCACTAGCAACCTGGTATTCAATTTCATCGTCTATGTCAGTCCATTTTATATAATATGGTTATAGGGTAATGATATTTTCTACGTTGTTGGTAAAGGTGTTTGCGCCTATTGTGTTTGATCACCACTGGTGGTGCTATGCTTTCAACCGGGAAAAGAAGAGGTTATATATATTAGACTCTTTGGGGGGAAGGCATAAGGGTGACAAGGCTCACCTTGACAAACTGGCGGTATGGCACTACAAATAACTTGATTACTTTATTTTATACGTATCCTCGATTATTTGGTGTTAAAAAGTCCATTGAATCTATTCTTTTTTCTAAACTTGTAGAGTTGATGGCATAGTTGGTAATCACTTGTTCACTCTTTCTATCCTTTGTACAATATTACATGAACATAGAAGGAATCCAGCAAATATTTGATGGAGCAAAATTTAAACCTTTTTGACTCCATTTCAATAGCCTTGATTTAAACCTTTTTGTTCACTCCTCAGTATTTAAGCCTTGATTGAGTTTTCACTCCATTTCAATAGCAAAGAAGTTGTTAGTAGTCTCTTTGTATCATGCATTTTGGTAAACATTGTAGAAAATAGAAGGATAGTTAATGGTCGATGGTGGACACTATAAGTCAATGAAGAAAACGGATGTCATGTGAGGATGCATCCATAGTGAAATTAAGGAAAATGGAACAAGAAGTGAACAGGGAGTGTCTAGTAGTAATCTTATATTACCATTAGGATGATATTGGTTAATAGCATTTAGAAATGAAATTGTTGACTTCCTTGGTAATAGAAAATGCATGCTCTGAATGTGAAAATGACTGGTACAAATGCAAACTACAAAATTCATCCATTGTGTCTTTGTGAATTATATTGAATCTATTTCATTCTGTCAACCTGTAGGCCACTTGTTTCAAGGAGATGTTGGTGTTAACAGTGCCGACGTTGAATCCTAATGAAGTGGAGTTGAGAGTTGAAAGTATTTTCCTGCCAAAACAAAAGAATAGGTGAGTTGTAGTGCATTTTATTTATAAAATTTACTCTCTATATTCATCAATTGGACCTATCATGTTAGCATAACTTGTTGTTTGGGGTTTTCGCCTTGTATGGTTCTTGTGAAGTGATGATTGTGGTTTGTACACCATTAAGTACATGGAGATGTGGGATGGGGTCACAACATACGAGAGAGGCAGTACCATGCACGATTGGGTGAGGTGAGCTTTCTATTGTTTGGTCCGTATATTGGAACTATGGTAGTTTAGTTTCACATTATCTAACATTACAAGTTCGATTGCCCACGGGATGAGGTTTGAAAGGTTCTTGAGCGTGAGTTGCTAACCAGTTGGGTATTAGATAAGAGAAATGTGTGCGAGCAAAAAGTTGCACCACGATCACGAGGAGTTGATCTTGTTGCTATCAACGGCATCCCCATTCGCTGCCCGCACCCCATCAGGTGCAGATGTCTCTTCTTGTCGCATGGACACTCCAATACAGGCCTCTACTAGCACTGCCAATCGAGACTTACTAGTGTATGAAGATAATGCCAAAGGTATGTGCATAGATTGATGGACATGAAGTAGTTATATGCATAGACAGGCTTTAATGATTGTTAAATATAATTAGTATGTCAATTTGATTGTTAAATATTTCCTGTCTATGTTAAAAGGTGTTGATGAAGATGGTAGGGCGATTAAAACCCGGAGAAGCCGAGATCAACCGTTGCAACGAGGGTCAAGACTTACGGAAAGCGAAAACTGCACCTAGAACGAGAACCCCCTATACACCATTGCGTCGTTTGAGGCCAAGAAAGTGATAGTGGCATACAATTCTGTTTTGGTCTTTTTGAGTGATGAGGCTGGCCTATCCTTTGTCCCGACTGTCTTAGGGGAACAATTTTATGTATAATTGGTAAGGAATACAATGATAGGTTTGCAATGGTCTGCTCCAAAAGTCCACATCTTTGTTTATGCACACCAAATTGATAATTCCTACACCACTGCTTTTGAAAATAAAAGAGAAGACTTGATAAAATCATTTGAACATGGGGCTGTGGTTCCTCTAAAAGGAAAGATTCGGAGTTTTGCTTCTCTGATGCATGGTACAAATATTCAGTACAGTGCGATATTTTGTGAGAATATGTATGTATGTGTATATCAAGTTATGTATTTTTTTTTAAAGGTTTATAGTTTTATGTGCTCAGGTCTCTTAAATGTTCACATACAGCAAGTATTTGGTGCTACAAAATGATATCTCTGTTAGGTGAATGCGGTTGCTGACATGGAGATTTGAAGAAAAGGTGTTGACCTAGACAGATGCATCCATGCACATAACCTGTGTAAGACACTGCTCAAGTCTCTTCAAAAGGAAGCTTATAGATTGGCTGGGATTATAGTGCTCGTTAAATATGCCAGGAGACTTCACAAAGGTGGTCTACAAACACTTTAAGCTGAAAATACCTGATGGGCAAAAATGAGAGGAGAAAATGAACATGAGACCTACTAAGTAGAAACACAGGAGTTTGTTAACTTGTTGAGCATCTCCCCTCATGATTGATTGCAGTCCACATTTTGCTGTTGTGTCATACTTGGGTAGCTTTCCCCTGTTAACTTGTATCTTTTTTTTTTGACCTTTAGTGGTCTTAGAACATAGGTAATATGTATTTATTCCAGCAGCCATAAGTAGAAACACAGAGAGCGCTGGAAATATTATTTGATTTAAGATGTTTGTGCCTTGCTTGAACAAAATTTAAATGTGTAACTTGTGTTGACACACTTTGTAACAATTTAGCTATGATTGTGATTTATAAAAATTTTCTTCCGTCACTTGAATTTGTGAAATTAATAACGTGACTCACTTAATTTCGACAATGTTATCATTTGTTATGAGTGGACACTTCTGGTTCCAAATTTCATAATTCTTTGATCTCAGAACAAGTAGTTATGGTCTACTCTTGACCCAAAAACCAAATGAAAATAATTCTCTTCTAATTATTTCTCTAAAACAAACTGTGATCCATGAGCTCAATTAATTTAGAAAAATAATTGCTGCAGAAGTTTATAATTTATGAGTCCAACTAGTAATGAAGGATCAATTGGATACGAATCTTCCAGTAATGGTGTACATAGACTAAGTGATAATGATTGGAGTTTAGATATTCACATAAGTGATGAGGCACATCACGAACCATATATTTTTTCTCATAAAGTTTCCCTAAATTCAATACCTTTCAACCACTAAAGATGGCTTATGCCAATAACTAAGAAACTGAACATGGTTGGTAACTGCACCCAAAAAGCTGGTAACTTTAGTTCAAAAAGCTAGTAACTTCTTTTAAAAGCTGGTAACTTATCAGTTACTTTGAGTTTTCTTCCTATTGGCCTTGTACAATGCATTGGTGCATCCGAACAACTTATGACCGCCCCCCTTCATGCTAGGTTGGTGAGGGGACCATCATTCCCACTTGGGAAGTGTCTTGAAATGCCTAATTACGAAACTGAACATGGTTGGTAACTGCACCCAAAAAGCTGGTAACTTTAGTTCAAAAAGCTAGTAACTTCTTTTAAAAGCTGGTAACTTATCAGTTACTTTGAGTTTTCTTCCTATTGGCCTTGTACAATGCATTGGTGCATCCAAACAACTTATGACCGCCCCCCTTCATGCTAGGTTGGTGAGGGGACCATCATTCCCACTTGGGAAATGTCTTGAAATGCCTAATTACTGGCCGAACATGGTTGGTAACCGCACCCAAAAAGCTGGTAACTTTAGTTCAAAAAGCTAGTAACTTCTTTTAAAAGCTGGTAACTTATCAGTTACTTTGAGTTTTCTTCCTATTGGCCTTGTACAATGCATTGGTGCATCCAAACAACTTATGACCGCCCCCCTTCATGCTAGGTTGGTGAGGGGACCATCATTCCCACTTGGGAAGTGTCTTGAAATGCCTAATTCTGGCCAGACATGGTTGGTAACTGCACCCAAAAAGCTGGTAACTTTAGTTCAAAAAGCTAGTAACTTCTTTTAGAAGCTAGTAACTTATCAGTTACTTTAAGTTTTCTTCCTATTGGCCTTGTACAATACATTGGTGCATCCAAACAAGCTAAAACCACGTATCTTCATGCTACAAACCTTTAAAAGTGAACAAAATTCTTAAGAAAATGTATATCACAAATGATATATGTCAACCTATCGTTACATAAATTTAGTCAAGAAGCTATAACCTCCACAAATTTATATAACCTCAACATTTAAGTACACTTAAAATTGTCAGCCCAAGAGGCATGCTCTGGCAGCTAAATCAGGAAAGTTATAAACAATAAGACCAACATATCGATAGGCAATTAATTGGACTACAGTTCAAAGCTTTTCCCTCTGACTTATTGGCTTGCATCTGATTTTATTCTTTCAAAGTTACTCTTGACAGTAGCAAATAAATTAAACATGCAATATACAAACCCACTACAAGATACCAATCAATTCTTCATAATCCAAATCATACTTTGTTATACAATATTCATTTTTATTATAGCCAATTAAAATTGCAAATAGTATATTTGAAGGCACATGGATATTATGCAACATCCACCATAAAGCTTTCCTACACCACATAGTACTACGAAGAACAGATAATTGTAAATAACTCATGTGCCATCAAATAAACTGTCTACTCTATTACACTTTTCAGACTCCAAATACAAAAACTTAAAACAAAAAAAATCAAATTCTTATAGCATTGATCTGTGCCCTCCCAAATATTCTCCCATATGCTCCAGATATTGGGTGATTTCCTATTTGGCTACTTCCCTTGTCTTCATATGAAGCACATCCATAGTAAAAAAACAAAAAAGATGTGCTTCATGACTGTAAGTGTCCTTGGAAAAAAATGGCTATGTAAAATGTACACCTGTAATCCTGGTCCTGCACATAAAAAATTGAAACATAAGGAATAAATGGGAAAAATTTTTGTTAAACCAAATAACAAATGCACTACTAATAATCTACTTACCTATACAAAAAGGAAGGCATCATTCTCCATTTACATTAGCCAGTATATCTGTATTGCTTACATATAGCAAATATCGTCAAAAAGTCAAAATGCTTAACATAATATCACAATGATTCCGCAACATTTTCAGAATCATCCTTAGCATATGTGGGACTGGGGAGGTGTTCCTGCGGATCAATATAAGAGGATAGTATAAGTAAAATAATCCCAAACTACACTAAAAAATACCGAAGTTGTTTACATGCCTGCATAGATAGACCAATATCAGCAGTAAAGCCTTCGAGCAATGATACAAATCCACCTTGTTGAACAATTGATAATTCTGAAACCAAACGAGTTTCTTCATAATTGGGAACTGCATCAGCTTCATTGACAGGAATACCCCTGCTCTGGCTCTAAGCAATATTAGACAAGTAACAATTAGTGGTCACTTCATGTCACACTCGTGGTAGTTGAATCATTGTTAATTGTCCATCCCTATGAATCTATGCCTATGAGTCTGGCTCGCAAAACTAACATTCTCACTAAGTGCATGTAAGAATAAAATAATAGATTCCAAAAGTCCATAAATACATTTGTGCAATCATTACACAATATGGACCATTTTTTCCACATTCAATTAATAGATGCACAACATCGTACAGAACAAAGTATTTCCCGAATTTAAACATCATCTCGTCAATAAAATTTATCTCACAATTCACATCAAATACCACAATAAAGTGGAAAAAAAAATTAATTTGCATATGCAGATTAAGACGAAACCAAAGTTACAGATTTAATGTTAAATCCATGCGCACACACAACATGAAATTGTCATCAGTTACATTCATTGTAGGTCCAACCTCCACCGAGGACTCTATGGAGAAGTTGCTTCCAAGTTGCTGGATGACAAGTCCATCAATGGAGTCCTATAGGTTGCAATCGAAATCAAACATTAAGATTTATTTCCATTGATACCATTTCAGTAAACACAAACAATAATAGATGATATAATAAACTAACCTTCATAACTAATTTGGCACCATTCATGCTTTGCTTTCTATATTTCTGCACAACCTTCTCGCCATGAGAGATTTTTCTCTTTGAGGGTGGTCGACCTTTACGTGCTACACGGGAAGGGCTACGAATTTGAATCATGTGATCCGTACACCCCTCACCTATGGTGGCCTCTAAGCAAGTGTCCTTACAAGTTGCATTCATTTCCTTTTGAGAAAAAGCCATTCCATGCATATCACCACGGACTTTATTGAGTGCACTATGGAGGACATTGCTTGCATCATTAGATTCTGCAGCTACTTCTGCCACATTATAGAAATGCTTGCACAACTTATCAAATCTCTCTGACGTTGGTTTTAACTCAGTCACATCATAACTGCTTCTAATGTATGAATGTCGCCACTTGATTTTCTTGCTCCATCTCGCCAAAATATATTTCGAAGGCACATGCTTTACTCTTTCAAGAGCAAGCACAGAAAGTGAGTGCCTACACATAATGCCCCTAAATTCAAACAACAAGCATTGGCAGCTGACATCATGGTTGTCACGATTAAATTTAACTTCATATAAAACCTCCTTCACGTGGCTGCCAACCAAAACCTCCTCAACCACATTATAAGTGGCAATAATCCCCTCCACATATTTGATGGATGTGCCACAATTCATTTTCCCTCTGAATTCAGCTTGAACTTCATTAAACTTTGCATGTGTGTATTCAGCTTGAAATTGTTTTTCAATTAGGGAGTTTGACCCACAGGGAATTGTAGTATTCATGGAGCGAAAATCAGCTTCAAACTCCCTTTCTGCCCTGCTCCTAAGAGCATTGTCATACTGCTTTACAAATTGTTGAAGGCTTGTTTTAGCGTTGACATATCCGTCAAAGAAAGCATGTATGCTCTCACTACGTTGGGTGGTGGATAACCCTGCCCAAAAATCCTTCCTCAAGAAGACTGGAACCCACCTATGTCGCTCACTGAACAATCCATTCAGCCATTCATTCTGTTCAAGTTGAAATTCTTTCACAAAAAAGCACCATTTGTCATTAAATTCTTCCTCTGTGAGAGTGTCATAAATGGCTTCCTTCATTGCATATTTGATTCTCTTATATGTAGCATATCCTTTGAGTTTATCAGGGATCTTTCTCATTATGTGCCACAAGCACCACCTATGACGGGTTTTGGGCAAAGCTATCCCAATTGCTTTCTGCATAGCCTTGCATTGGTCAGTTACTAGACCTCCAGGATGCTTCCCAGCCATGCATCTAACCCAGCACTCAAAAGCCAAACAAATGATTCCGTATCTTCAGCTGAAAGCAAACCACACCCAAATAAGATCGATTGGCCATGGTGGTTTACACCCACAAATACCACAAATGGCATTTCATACTTATTTATCAAATATGTTGTGTCAAAACTCACAACATCCCCGAATGCTTCATATGCAGCTCTACTCCTAGCATCTGCCCAAAATATATTTCTCACATGAAACTGATCATCAAAATCAATGTCATACCAAAAATTACAATTCAGCTCCTTCATCTTATCGAAGTACTTTACCAAAGCTTTGGCATCTCCTTCCTTCCCAATTGCACGTCTTTCCTTATTAATGTAGTTCCTCACATCTTGTTCAACAAACGGAAGATTCTCATACCCTCCTGCATCTTGTACAAGAGCTTGGAATGTCTTGCTGATCCTTACTCCTGCCTCATCATTTACCTCGATAGTTCTCTTCACATGCAGACTGATATTCTTATTTGCCTTATACATTCTTGACTTCGTGGGGCTAATATCATGAGTATGATCAAGAATAACTGACTTTATAGACCATAAACCATCTGATGCCTTGCTTGCAGTAATCTTTGCACGACATTTTGCAACTTGTGTAGGTTGTGTCTTCAATGTTGCTGGAATATTTGACACCCGGCCTCCCTCTCGTGTGCAAGCAAGCATCAGATAATTCAACTCCCCATCATCTCTTTTTTTCGAATTCCGTATTTTCCATCCAAACCCCATCACTTTTGCATACTTTTGGTAAAATGCTTTTATTTCTTCAGTCGAATGAAATATCATCCCAACACTTGGCTCAACTATTTCAGCATTGCCCTTAAAGGTATCAACCTCCGGTACGGATCCAACAACCCGGTCCGCATCACCACCACTTGTATCTTCCATAGAGTTTTGCTGCACACGATGGACCAACCTACACAAAATAGGAAAAGAAAATTAACTGGGCTCTGCTACAATATGAAAGAGTACCTTCCTTTGCATCATGTGTTCTTTCATTTTTATTCAATAATTCATCCAAAAATAAAATATTCATTATCGTAATTCATTACAACTTCATAATCCTCTGATAACTTACTGATAGTATAATAGTTTTGATTTTTTGCAATAGCTAACACTATCTACATAAGTGGCACTGGCACAAAGCAAATAATTTAATTGGAAAAAATCTTTATCATTATCAATAAAGCATAAATGACGAAAATTATGTAGCAGCTAAAGAAAAAGAGGCTTCAAACATTCAATTGCTTCTTTACCATTAGCAACACTCCTAAAAACATGCTACATAGGAAGTAGACAATATAAAAGTATATACAAAGCCAAATTACATGAGTTTGGCATTTTAAAGTAAAAATCACAAGGTATATTTAGGCTAGATTGGTGACAGGAGCTTCATCCCCACGTGGGGAGTGACTCGATATGCCTAAGTAAGAATCTGCAGTTGGTTGGTAACTACAACTTATAAGCTGGTAACTTCAGTTCAATAAGCTAGTAACTTTTTTAAAAAGCTGGTAACTTTTCAGGTACTGAGTTTTGGTTCTATTACCCTTGGGGAATGGATAGGTGCATTTAAACAAGTTAAGACCACACCCCTTCAAGCTATTTTGGTGAGGGGAGCTTCATTCCCATGTGGGGAGTGACTTGATATATCTAAGTAAGAACATGTAGTTGGTTGGTACCTACACCTTAAAAGCTAGTAACTTTAGTTTAATAAGATAATAACTTTTCTAAAATGCTGGTAACTTTTTAGGTACTCAGTTTTGATTCTATTGCCCTTACGGAATGGATGGGTCCATCCAAATAAGGTATAACCATACCCCTTCAAGCTATTTTGGTGAGGGGAGCTTCATTCCCACGTGGGGAGTGACTTGATATGCCTAAGTAAGAACCTGCACTTGGTTAGTAACTACATCTAAAAAGCTAGTAACTTTAGTTCAATAAGCTAGTAACTATTCTAAAAAGCTGGTAACTTTTCAGGTACTGAGTTTTGGTTCTATTGCCTTTGGGGAAAGGATAGGTCCATCCAAACAAGGTAAAACCATATATCCTTTCAAGTTATTTTGATGAGGGGAGCTTCATCCCCATGTGGGGAGTGACTTGATATGCTTAAGTAAGAACCTGCACTTGGTTAGTAACTATACCTAAAAAGCTAGTAACTTTAGTTCAATAAGCTAGTAACTTTTGTAAAAAGCTGGTAACTTTTCAGGTACTGAGTTTTGGTTCTATTCCTAATTTGGCATTTTCCACCAAAATCACAAAGTATATATAAAGCTATATTACATGTTTTCAATTATTCATACTTTGGTCTCTTTAGACACATTCACAAGCAGCTTACCAAGATACAAAGGTCCAAAATTATTACCTTCACTACATGCTATATGTCTCCTTTTCATATAGGGAGTGAATCTCTTATTAGATAGTGAAACAATTATGGTCTTCTATGTTTATAACAAGATGTTCGGTTCATGAATAAATGTGCAAATTACTTACTTTGCCTAAAGCAGGACAAAATGTTCACTAAAGAATCTTATAACCAATAATCAAGACAATATTTGCTAGTACTTGTACAGATTATAGAAAGCCATGCCAATTGACTACCAAATTTGACTCTCAATGACACTCATTATGTTACCAAATTTAGCTATCACTCATTATGACACTCATTATGCTGAAGACTCTTTTTACCAGTCATAACAAGAAGGACATTATGCAACTGCAATACATAGTGAAAAAGCAAAGCAACTCAAAGTGAAAAAGCAGAGTAATAAGACTGATGTAGTAAACAAAGCAAACCAACCTCCCCAAATTAAAGACTTAACCATCTATGCGAAGTAATTTTCACAAACTCCTCTAGTCATGACTGCTCATTTTCAAACTACCAATGATTAAGCAAGTTCTCATATTTTGCATAACCCCAAAAGAAAACACATACATCAAAGACAAGAACAATCATCAACACAAATGGGTTTGCTGAACGGATAGGGTTTTCATTGATGGGTTTTCATTTCAGATATAAATGGGTTTTCAACAGTAATCATACACTAAAGTTACTGGCTTGTTTGGACGCACGGTCGGCAAAGAGAAGCTATAAACCAAAGAAAAGAAGAAACAGTAGTAAAAACTTACTAGAGGCAAGAGACCGTGACTATGGAGTTGGAACTGTACACTCAAGCAGTGTGTGAGCTTTTGCTTCTGCCTTCACAGTCTTCAAAGTGAGAAAAGGAGCTGGCCGCGTTTTGTCGATTTTGCTTCTTGGGATTCTGCCTTCAAAGAAAGTGAGAGAAGGAGTGAGATAGTTGGAGCTCAAAGTGAGATTTTGCAGGTGGAGAAGGGGGTTTCAAGTTCAAAGTGAGAGTTGGGTGCAGAGGTTGAAGTTCATACCGGGATTGGAGTTGTTTACAGGGTCGTTTGGCAAGGAGGGAGGAGGACGAAGGACGAAATATGCGCGGGTTGTTTGCGCGGGTTGTTTTCCCTCTTTTTTATTTTCATTCTTGCTTTCAATCTTAGATAAAATGGATGCTTGCATCATCTACCGTATGGTTGCTTCTCTATACAGTGGCTTTTGTCGTTTTCCAACTCTAGATACGGTGGACACCGTATATGTCTATAAAGAGGATGTCAAAATAACATTTCTCGTACAAACAATGTTGGACTAGTCATATTTCATCGGTTTACACTATTGTTATTTGCCTCATTAACAAGAATGATGTTGGATTTGTGGCACTATCCCTTGTTAATTTAAGCAAGGAAAGGTAGCGATGCTAAGTCTCAATACCATGACGTCATTACATCCAAATCTGAATGACTAAACCAGCCATTAATTAAACTACAAAATCATAAGAATAACACAGTTAACATAACATTACTTGTATAATATAATATTTATCAGTGCGTGTGTATATGTTCTTTTATATTATTTAAAGCATGCAAAAATATATGGTTGGGTTTGATGAGAGAACGTCGAAGCTGACTAGGTCTACTCTGTACACAACACAACCCGCCGACCCGTGCGATTGAGCCGTTTTCACCTCTCATCATCATCATCATCATCATCATCTTCCAAAAAAATAATCCCAACCTCTTCCCCCATTTCATCACTCTCATCGTATTACTACGTTGGTGTCTGTTTGTTTGTGTACTCGTACACTCTGCCCCATAAACGGCACCGTTTTAACTTTCATCGTTTTCTTCTTCCATTTCTCTCTTCTTCGTCCCTTTCATCATCCAAACCTCATTCTTTATTTGTTCCCTCTCCCAAAAAAAGAAAGAAGGAATCTAACCCTACCCTTATTCTTCTTCTCTAACACAGTTTCTGAGTTTTATTCTTCCTTTTTTTCTCGTTTGACTCCGAATATTCAACTACCCAGATTCGGCTTCTGCCTCATTTCACATCAAAGATTGTAACTTTACCAACCAAAATTCAAAATTTCTCTGATTGGAAACTTTCTAGGGTTTTTGCAGCGAAAAGGGTTAATCGCATTTGTGATATTTTTGTGGGGGCATCATTAAAATGAGAGCCAAATTGGTTGTGTTCCCAATACGGGGTAAAAACTGGTGCTTCAGCAGGTCCATTGATCACTCTGTTAAGGATTCTGCTACTTCCTCTCATTCTCCTTCAACGTTCAGAGAGCTGTGGAAGAACATTAATGTTGGTGGTAAACCCCTTAACGCCAAAGCTGAGCTTTGTGCTGATTACTTCTCCAACAAGGTGCCATTTTTGTTGTGATCATTGTGTTTCACTGTTTGTTTGTTTTGCAATTTCTCTTTCTGGGGTGTGTCACATTTTTGTGTGTGTGTGTGTGTGTGTGTGAAGTGCTTGTTTTTTTGTTACCTATTGCTTTGTTTGGTTGTGGTTGTGGTGGGTGATATAGATGAATAAGGCTTGGATTGGTTTGGAAAAAGCACCGGATGGATCTTTCAAGAAGAAGGTTCATGGGTGAGTTTTTACATTGCAGGTTAATGGACTTCACTCCATAGTCCAAATATGTGTTATTGGGGTGTGTCCTTATTTTTGCTCAAATGTGATTTGAGTTGTTGCAGGTTGGGATTGTGGCTTTTGTCACAGGTTAAGCCGTCAGAGATATTTTTGAAGTCTATATCAAAGGAAGTCACTAGTGTTGAAGTCATTTACCCTTCAAGGTTGGTGCCGGCCTTGTTTAGATGCACACTTGCTTGGCTTATGGATGTGTTGTTTGAAGTTCTACTCTTTGGTCTTTTCAGTTTTCAATTTGGATAATTTCATTTGAAAACCGCATGTGGGAGCATTATTTGTATGAATAAGAGGAAAATTTGGCATTACAGTTTTGCTTCTTTAGCTTTTGTGACAATTATAATGTTCTTTTGCAGTTTGAATGCTCAACTTGTTCGCCGAAGACTAAGACATATTGCTATGAGGTAACTTTCTGCCCTGCCTCCCCAAATGTTGGTGTTGGAACAATCACTTTCCATGTTAATCTAGAATGTGTTGTTGTCCAGCTTCCAATTTAATTCTAGATGTAAATCTTCATCTTGATATGAACTGTTATCTGTTTACAGGGGAACAGTTATCCACCGGAAATACTTCTATGGTTCAATTACATTGATTCCATTGACCTCTGCACTTAGCGTACGTATGTGTTCAGTGAATGTTAACTGCTGATATATTATTGCTTTTGTGAACCTTTTCAACATCTTGTGTCTTTGCTCTTTAATATTTAATTCATTCTTTGCTACAATTGATATCCATTCTTAATTATACATTGCAGGTTTTACCTTTGCCTAATGTCCCATTCTTCTGGATTTTATTTCGCTCTTATTCTCATTGGAGAGCCCTTCAGGTTTATTTATTGCTAAATTTGCTTAGTACTTGTAATCTACACTTTCCCCCCTCTGATCATTCGTGTTAACTTGTCAGTTTTGCTGTCACAATCAGGGACTTATCTACTGCTTATGTCTGTCTCATCTTTCTAATTTCATTTAAGAGTGCCTTGTTTTATTGATGTTATATTCTTGTCATGCACATTATCACTGTGAAACTGTCAAAGGTTGCTGGTGTATGTTTCAAATGTAGGTTAATGGTACTGTGAATCACAGGATTACAAAGTGTTAAAGGGACATCGTTTGATTTGGAAGGACTTTTGAAAATTGCATGGTTCTTGTATAGTTTTCAATTGTCATGGAGGATTCGTTTTCTACTTTTATGTTGTTCCTCATAGATGTTGACTTTCAATTAGGCTGATGCCATTCTTGATCCTTAGAATTTTTGTATAATGTTTGGAGCTTGGCTTCTGGCTCCATTTATCTTGAATTGTGCACAAGTCTCAGCTCTGTTTTATATTATTTTCTCAGGGAAGTGAGAAGCTGTTTGGGCTTGTCTCAGATAGCAGCAAGACTTCAAACACTTCTACGGATGAGAAGGAAACTGAGCATAAGGACTCTAAAACTGAAAGCCATAGTTCACATGAAACAAATTGGGTAAGTATTTATGCATTCTGCTCTATAACATCGAGATATTGTGAAGTGCAAGTGATTTCAAAGCTGGGTTGAAAGCAATTTACAAATGTGCATCAATTATATTTTGGATTCGTGAGTTCTCACTTCATAGTTTTGCAAACTTCAAATCAATCTTGCGAAACAATATTTTTTAAAGCTTTTGTTATACTCATTCATTATGTTAGTTCACAGTATTCCCGTACTTGCTGGAGAGGAATTTAAAAGTTATGTGATTTGGGTTATGTATGGTTTGGTACATTGGATGTGCAACAGTGCAAGCATCAGGGTTGGGGAGTGGTATCCAAGTCACGGAGTGTGGCAGGTGCCAAACTGGCCAATTGAGCTACAAGTTTATTAGCCTTGTCAAATTGCCTTGCACTTTCACACCCACACACACACACACACACATTCCTACATCTTATCATTTTGAGAAATACTTTTTGTACTTACTTTCTATACGACACTATGTCAATTCACATCCCATCCACCATTGTATGGGGTATGGACCCCACTTGGATTAGGTCTACACCCTATTTAATGATAGATGGGATGTGAGTCGATACGGTATTCCACGCATAGTAAATACACATAACATAACTTTATGGTTTTGCTTAATATACCACTGATGAGTTAAGGCTACAATATTGTCCACTTTTTAATATAAATCCAGTTCTTAACAAATATGATATTATCTTTCCTTCTTTTTCCCTTTAAATAGTGTACAAAGTAGTTATAATACTATTTTATGTGCTAGCATTCATTTTCTACTTACTCACGTTCTTTCATCATGTCACTTAGGTATTGCGGCCATCCAAGGAACTTGAGAATCTTGTTCATCTTGAAGATGGGCATGATGGCCTTAGTCAACATGCCATCATGAAAATTTGCAAGATCTATGATTTGAACACCAAAGATGTTATAAAATACGAGAAGTCTACTTTTTGATTATCAGTTTTGTAATGCAACGCATTGCGTTGGCAATTTTTTTTTTTTTCACATTTAATTCATTTGCTTTCTGTGGAATTACCTGAATTTTTTTAAGCACATTTTTATAGAGATACCAACTGACTCAGAGTTGAGTGAATTTTACTCAAGAATATATATATATATTTTCAGAATATTACACTAACGAACCTTTGGTAGTATAATTTCAATTTTATGAGCTTGCACAGAAATATATCACTGCCAACCAACATAGTTATGAAGTATACTCCTATTATGCTAACAAACCTTTGGTGGTAGAATTTCAATTTTATGAGCTTACACAAAAATTTATCACTGCCAATAAATATAGTTATGAAGTATACTCCGTAAAATTTGTTATATTCAAGTTTATCACCTCTTTGTATTATAAACTATTTTTATTTGTAAAATCAATAATGATTAAACTTGAATTGCTAACATAGAAGAAAGCAAACACCTTTTATTCATTTACTCAGTAATAGTAAGACATGATGTAGCTAGTATTTCTTTCCTGTTAATGTCTGTGTAGTTTTTCTTTCCAAATTTCTGACCAAAGCTAAAATTGTTGGTTTTAGCTTAAAATAACAAAATAAAGCATGTGTAGAAGCTAACTTTGTAAAATAATTCTTTCATGTCAATAATAAAATAAAGATGGCATATGCTTCCAAAAAAAACAAAAACTACAAGAATTACAACTCATTGGGTTTATATACTGTACTATTAAACAAAGTTAATCCATAAAACATAAAGGAAGTAGAAAATTATACCACTATCTTGTGTTCAACAATTTTCCCCCGCAATGCATATTAATAACAAGGTCTATGTTTACTGCATTTTAACTCTATAATCTCGGTTCAGAATAATAAGTTTTTGTATGTTAAATTTAATATTTTAATATCAACTTATTTATCTTTAGCTGTAAATTGGATTCTTAGTAGTTTTTATCTCCTAGTCTTCTAGACATAGAAAATAATAGATTTTTTTATTTTTTTTAACAATGTTTTATAATAAAAATTGCCAAATTTTACCCAAAAAAAAAGAATAATAATTAGATAAAATAAAATAGTATAATTTACATGCTCATCTAAAAATTATATTATTCCAACAACTAAATTTTGAAAAAAACTTTACCTAATTAATCCATTGCGATTAAGGCTTTTTCTCTTTCCCTTTTTTTTCTGACACTATAAAATAAGCAATTGCAATGTACCCACCAAAACAAAAAAAAAAAATGCAATTGCGAGCACAGTGTATAACAGTTTCTCTCTCTTGTAACTCTGAGCCTCCTCTGCATAAAAAGGCCAGCTGAACCCATTTCACAATCTTCAATCCCGAATCCCTTTCTGGGTCTCGCTTCTCTCTCAAGAAAGTTCTTAACTTTACTCTCTTAATCGCAACCCAAAGAAGAAGCAGACACAGCATCCAATCCATCAACAATGGCAATTGAACACGAAGACGATCTCAAGGACGAGAAGAACCCTCGACCCCTCGATGAGGATGACATCGCCCTCCTCAAAACCTATGTATGTAACCCTTCCCCCTTCTCTCTTTCTCTCTCTCTCTCTATCTCTCTCTCTCTCTCTCTAAAACCCTAATTTCCGAATTTTCCCCTTTTGTGTTTAAGGCTTTAGCAGATCTTAATATTAGTCTAATTTGTGTTTCATGTTCTATGCTAATCCGAATTGAATCCTAGTCTTATTTTTCTTTTTCTTTTTTCTTTTTAAGTTTTAATCGATAGTGTTTTTGGGAAAAATTGATATGTTGATCTGATTTCACTTGATTATGATTTTAGATGGTGGGGTTAGTTAAAGTCTGTAAATTTGAGCTTTTTGGCATTGATTTTGGAACTCTAGGAAGTTTAAGGTTTTCTATTGGTCCTATTTCTGAATGTGGTGGGCTTTTTGGATGCGAAGGGTGTAGGCTGCTGGTTTTGAGGTTTGTGTGATTGTTGTTTGTTTGCATGGTTATGTACGTTTGAATCTTTTTCTTTTTAATCTCGCTTGAGATATTGTTAAGTGTGGCGAATCAATAAATTTAATTAAGGGTTGCTAAGGTGAGAAAGGAGAGTGGTTCATATGGAGGGTAGCCTAATAGTTAGTGGTAGAGTCCAAGAAAAATTAGAGATGAAACCATTAAAAGATATTTAGATTTTAATAGTTTGACTGTAGACATGGTTTATGATAGGACATTATCCATGTAGCCTACAGCACAAAGTGGGACAATACTTGGTTATTATTGTTGTTACTAAGGTGCTACTGATGTGTGTTGTTGTGTACGAGATTTGGAGTCTGTTTCCTCTGTAATATGGTAAACCAGTGATGCTTATGGTTCGGAGATGTTTTGCTCATTTGTTGATGCTTGACTTCTTCTTGGCTTCTCCGTGTATTTGTTGGACAGAAATGCTTTTCCTTGATCAGTGGTTTCCTTATCGTTAGTTATTGCAAACAGTCTCTTTATAATATATTTGGTTTATGCAGGGTTTAGGGCCATATTCCACAAGTATAAAGAAAGTGGAGAAGGAAATCAAAGATATGGCAAAGAAAGTGAATGACTTATGTGGTATGTGCGAAAGATCTAGCTTGATACTGCATTTCTTTATATTGCATGGTAGATCATTCTAATTATTTAAAATCAAAATAAAGAAATTTACACCTCTACTTTTTTTCTCCCTCGAATTGTGGTGTAGCCACTGCCCTTTACTTTCTTTCTCCATTTGATGGTTATAAGTTGTCCTTTAATTGCGTATTTTTTCTATCTCAAAACTTATCATGTCTTCCTGATAGGTGATGGCATTAGTTTGTGGCCATTCGTCATCAACCCTTTTTCTTTTTTGGAGGAAGAGGGGGGGGGGGAGTCTCAAGGAAGGAGTTAATAATACATATTGTTTTGAACATGTTCTATTTCCATTGCATTTATACTGGTTGTCTTAACTGCATGGACTGGATGCTGCTTACATCTTTCACAGTTTCTTAGATGTTAGCTTACTCTTGTAATAATAGGTATCAAGGAATCTGATACTGGTTTAGCTGCTCCAAGCCAGTGGGATCTTGTTTCTGACAAGCAAATGATGCAGGAGGAGCAGCCTCTTCAGGTCTTTTTTTTCTTAGTATATATATATATATATTTTTTGATAGAATTTTCTTAGTAGATTTTGTTCAAATATTTTCAATATTTGTAGGAATTGCTAACTATTGCTATTTATTAAACAGGTGGCAAGGTGCACAAAGATTATAAATCCAAACTCTGAAGATGCCAAATATGTTATCAATGTGAAGCAGATTGCTAAGGTGCCTATATTTTAACAATTGTTCCTATTTCCCCCGTATTGATCGGATAATTTATTTTTTTGAAGATGTTCAGCTTCACTTGTTGATGAAGATAACTTACCGATCGTTGATTTTGTATGCATTGTAAAATGCCAATGAGTTGACAAGATTGTGGTTTTCTTCTCTTTTTGGAATTGGGTCTGATATTCCTTTCGCTTTGTTGATGACAGTTTGTTGTTGGGCTAGGCGACAAAGTTTCCCCCACTGACATAGAGGAAGGGATGCGTGTTGGGTGTGTTTCTTTTTATTTTTATTTTTATTTTTATTTTTTATTTTTCCCCATGTTGGGTATGTTTCCAATTAGTAATTTAATACTGAAGTATTACCCATAGAAAAAGAGGAACTTTATTGTCATGTTGTGTGCTTGTTTGTTTAACCCTTCATTTTATCATTGCAGGGTTGATAGAAACAAATACCAGATTCAGATTCCTCTGCCTCCAAAAATTGATCCAAGTGTTACCATGATGACAGTTGAAGAGAAGCCTGATGTGACATATAATGATGTTGGTGGTTGTAAAGAGCAGATTGAAAAGATGCGAGAAGTAAGTCATTCAAAATTTTCCATATTTTACATTATAATAAGTAATCAAGTCATGTGCCACTAATTTCCAAGTCCCTTTCTAGGTCGTTGAACTTCCCATGCTTCATCCAGAGAAATTTGTCAAGCTTGGAATAGATCCTCCAAAGGGTGTTCTTTGTTACGGTCCCCCAGGAACCGGAAAAACACTTTTAGCCAGGGCTGTGGCTAATAGGACTGATGCTTGTTTCATAAGGGTTATTGGAAGTGAGCTAGTTCAGAAATATGTTGGTGAGGGTGCTCGGATGGTTCGTGAGCTATTTCAGGTAAATGCCCAAGATCTGTGTTCAAGCTTTGATCATTGTTTCCATGAATGGTAAGGTATCATTTGACTAAAATTGTTTTCTCCTGCAGATGGCTCGATCAAAGAAGGCTTGCATTGTCTTTTTTGATGAAGTTGATGCAATTGGAGGTGCACGATTTGATGATGGTGTTGGTGGCGACAATGAGGTTCAGCGCACAATGCTTGAAATAGTGAATCAGCTTGATGGGTTTGATGCTCGTGGAAACATCAAAGTTTTGATGGCAACCAACAGGTTGGTTGATCTGGCCATCAAATCATTTTTCCTTTTATCTCATACGTTACTCTACATGTTCCTACAAGAGCATGTCACTAAGCATGCACTATGCCATTGTTGCCATAATTATGATGCACTCAAAATGTCATTTTTAAACTCTGTCATAAAGTGATAATAGCTGAATGTGTCTCCCTATTCTTTTTGCAAGGGAAAAACACACACACACAAATCAAGGTTGCATTGCAGCTTTGCAGTTGTTCTGTGGCTTTGAGAGTGATCATTTATGGCTTTTTTGTTCACAATTTCTAGGCCTGACACTCTAGATCCAGCACTACTACGGCCTGGGCGATTGGATCGTAAAGTTGAATTCGGCCTTCCTGATTTAGAGAGTAGGACACAGATATTCAAGATACACACAAGAACCATGAACTGTGAAAGGGATATTCGGTTTGAACTTTTAGCTCGGCTTTGCCCAAATTCCACAGGTAAGAGTTCCTAAAAAACTTGGCAATTGTTAATTTAGGCCATACTTTTTACCCAGCATTCTGGCTAGCACTCTTGCTGTTCAAACTTTTTCCAGTTTTGAGGGATTTTTGTAGTTTTCATTCTTTTCTTGTCCCATAGCCATGCTGTCAAACATTTTACTCCATGCTTGGTTAGTTCTAGACATTGGTTTTCTGACTTGACATTTTTTCGTCTCTCCAGGAGCTGATATAAGGAGTGTTTGCACTGAAGCCGGTATGTTCGCCATTCGTGCCAGAAGGAAGACTGTAACAGAGAAAGACTTCCTTGATGCAGTAAACAAAGTCATCAAGGGATACCAGAAGTTCAGTGCAACTCCCAAGTATATGGTCTACAATTGAGTTTGTTCTTTTATCCATTCCTAGAGACCATATTAGCATGAAAATATTTCAAGGGGCGTATGGTTCTTTCATGAGCTGTTTGTGAAACTCATCTGTTTGAATGCATACTTTAATGTTGACTCTTTCAAGTCCATGTACCAAACGTTTTTCCTAATGTTACAAACATTCAATTTGTTCCCTAGTCTTGTTGCTATTATTCTTTCAGCTAGGCTTGTGCATGATGACAGTGTTAGTATTAGTAGCATAGCAAAAATGTGTTCCTCATTGTTATTATGTTTGTTGCTCGCGGTAATATTAACCTCTTGGGATAATTGATACCTACGCCAAAGACGCACTTGCCATCGCAAGTAGTAGTATGTTTGAGAATTTTGAATTGGTTAGTTTAATAAAGAAAAAGGGTAATGATTGTGCTTGAAGCTTGAAGCTTGCCGATATATAGTATGTGAGGAAAAAGAATAGGGTAAAGCCTTCTTTTAGCCCATGAAGATTACAATTGATATGAATTAATCCTTTTGGGGATTAATTTTATTTGGTATTGATATCTAATATTTAAACTTAATGTTAAAATATTAGCTTTTAATATGTTGCTTTTTCACCATCGATGTTATACTAAAATTCAAGGACAAAATACATTTTTTGATAATATAAACTCCGAAAACTTTATAAGTTGATGAAATTAGTTTATGAATGACTTTAACGGTGACCAACATCCTGGAGTGGTTGAAAGTGTGCTTTACTCGAAAGAATAAGAGCCTATCATCACTTATTCCATTTTTGATATATTGCCTGTATCTATGTTTATATTTACGTGTCACAAATAAGGTAATAAAGTTCATTGGAACAGAGAGTTTTAGAACCTTTGACATATTCAAATACAAAATAATGGAGGAAAAGCCTGTCATGAATTTATGATTTCTAGTAAAAAACAATGGCCTCCATCAACCAAATCCTTTGCAAACGATAAGTTGTTTATATTACCAACAAAAGAACTAGTATCGGATCTTACGTAAAAAAATTGTTTTAACCTCAATAATCGTAGGTGCAATCCATGTCACTCAGAAACTGTTTGAGGAGTTATATTATGACAAAGAGAGAACATTATTTTCCTTTCCTTGGAAGCCACTCTATCGACACAAGGATTTTGTTGCCATTTACATGTCTTGTGTTTCGTGGTCATCACCCGCTCGTGGGGTTCCTCCTTGATCATTTCCAAATGTCCGCTTGCTCATGTTAGCTCGCTGCACTAATCGAACAAGTGCTTGAACCACCTCTGACATAGGTGGTCGGAATTCAGGCTCCGGCTGCCCGAAAAACACACAATTAGCATCATAATGTATTAATAACAACAACCAAGCCTCATCTCACTAGGTGAGGTCGACCGCATGAATAAGATGACACCATAGTATCGCCATAAATTATGTACTGAGGCATGCAATTATTTACTACAACCCAAGGGGTATCCCAATGGTTGAGCTAAGCACCTATGAATCCAAGTGCAATGTTGCAAAGCTAGAAAAAGTTGCCATGATTTTTGACAAAAAAACAATGGTGATTGTTAGATAGGATAAAGTGCTATGACCCAATTAACCATCCAAGAACATATCTGTTATATTATTCTATCAAATAAATTTGAGAAACAATTTTGGCTCTATAATTTTTCATGAATCGAATTGGGAGGTCTTAGATGGGTTGGGCTACATATATGAGTGAGGAAAAGTGCTAGAGAGCTGGACTTGCTGTTAAGAGTATTAGGGCATGCTTGTTGGCATTTAGATAAAAATTTGGGAAGAAACATGTCTGACATTACCTGAACACAAAGAGCAACAACATCAGCAAAACGAGAAAGAGACTTAACAGGGTACAGCCCTTCCAATGCAGGATCAACCATTTTAGCCAATGCATCAATATCATGGAGTTGAGGTGTCGCCCATCGAACCAAAGACTGCTCATATCTTGGCCTTGAGCTGCACAGGGAATTTTTTGACGATCAAAAGAAAAAGTGAGATTATATCAACACATATTTCATGATTCTAAAAATTTTTATCTATTAAATGAAAAAGTTTGTGCTCAATATTGTAACAACTAACAAGTGAAATAGAGTCCTATCAAAAAGCAGAGTTGAACCTAAGGTCTATGTCTATACATAAATGCATCTACTAAGGTCTATGTCTATACATAAATGCATCTACTAAGGTCTATGTCTATACATAAATGCATCTACTTGTATATAGACATAGACCGTATGTTTTACTTTATATATAAATGCATCTACTTATAATAAATATTTGAATTGTTTTACATTATAAACTAAACTATATATCTATATGTTAATGCATGTGCCATTTATATTCAAAAGCACAAGAGTGTAAAACTCTGACATTAAAAAATGCATCAATATTTACCTGTCAAATGGTTTCCTTCCACTGAGAAGTTCCAACATGACAACTCCAAAGCTGTAGACATCACTCTTCAGTGTATACTGACCAGACAAGCCAACTTCGGGAGCTTCATATCCAGATCCAGCATTATTGTTCAATACCTGAACATGAGATCCTAGTGAGAACTAATAATTTTTTTAATGTTTAAACTAAATGTCACTGAGTAAAAGGAAAAATTGCACTCATTAAGATTTAAGAGCACCATCGATATTCTTGCTAGACAACACACAGAATTTCTTTTCTATATTGCTTAATTACATGGTAACTAGTGGATTGAACTTTGAACCATTGGTGATGCACAGTTTAGCTAGCTAGATGTTAGGAGGTTGGCACCGAGAAGTACATTTCCCAAACAAAAAGGTAGTAAAGCCTAAAAAATGTAATGTAGAAAAGTAGCAACAAAAACAGAGTAAACTACCTTGCCCAAACAATCCAATTATAAAAAATAATTCACAGCATAAAGTCCCAAAAAATTATAAAATTACCTGTTTTGCATTTGGAATATTGCTTGCCAATCCACAGTCTGAAAGATGAGGATTAAGATCTGCATCGAGCAATATATTGGCTGCCTTGATATTCTTATGAACAACCGATGGTGAACAAACTTCGTGTAGGTACCTAGGAGAAAAAGGTAGAGTTAGGTTATTGATTCTCAGGGCAAAAGTTTGATGCCTGATGTCCAACCCTATGTTGCTTGTACTGATAGCCTGCTTAAAAACTTCTCTTGTATATATAAAAGTTCTTAGTTTCTTCTGCGAAGTGGCACTGTCCTATTTACTGAAGGATTTTTGAGTTGATGGTTTATCAAATTTCAACTCAAAAATAAGTTCCATAGTCTCAAATTATATTTAGTAATAATACGTACATTTTTATCTCACAGAAAACAACGAGTTCCAAAGATGTATTTGCAATAAGACAATGTATAAAATCAAAATATAGGGATAACCTTAATTTTGGACCAATCAAGACACACAGGTCAGCATGCAAGCTAAAGCCAGGCAAAATACATAAAGCAGGAAGAAAGATAGGAAAGGAAGGAGATAGGAGAGAAGCTAATAAGTCAACGGAAAACTAGATTTACTCATGAGGTTTAACATAATATGAAATGATGAAAAACTTTAATAAATGCAATATCAGGTTATTCTATTTACACTAACAAATGGCTAACTTACTCTAATGCACGTGCAGTCCCCAAAGCAATCTTGACACGAGAATTCCATATCAATGGTTTAGTATACTCATCAGGTAGGTGAAGGAAGTCATGCAATGATCCATTTTTATGAAATTCATAGACTAGGAGGTGTTGTCCATGCTCTGAACAATAACCAACAAGCTCTGTCACATTTGGATGATGCAAATGGGAGATGTTTGAAACTACTTCTGTAAAATCATCAGACAAATCATTGGGAAGGACAGACGAATCTATCTTCTTTACTGCAAGAACCTACAAGATTTCAGAAATGAAAAACAAAGTCAAAACCATTAATAAGCAAATTCATAGTTTCAAGACATGGTCTACTGTAGAAAAGTTCATGGTATTTATTGGGGGGATATTGGCTACACAAGTGTCGTCTACATGCACCAGGACTTCTCAGAATTTTTTGGTTTTGTACTTATACAGCCTTAGGTCTTTTAAGATATCATCAACACGTGCATTCACATGCTTATATATATATATATATATATATCAAAACTACTCAGATTTGAATAACTTCTAAGGATATTACATAGGGGCATGACACTATTTTGGATATTCTATATCTTTGCCCCAAGAATAAGACATATAAGTGGACTTGCAAAAAAAGAAAAAGAAAAAAAGAAGAAGAAAGAAAAGAGGTAAGGAATACCTTTCCGTCATCAAATTGAGCACAGTATACACGGCCAAAAGACCCCTCACCAAGAAGTTGATCTACACTGAAGCTTCCAGTAGCAATCTGCAGGTCAGCTATAGAATATGATTTCACATTTGCAGGAGCTGTTACGGTCTTCTTGACAGCAGTGGGCTTCTTTGGAAATTCATCCTCATCAAATGATTTATGACGATCAAAAGGTGGGGGTTTAATAGGGGGTTTAACATTTATTGGTTCCACAGGAGTATCAAATGTCTTCAAGTCAATTATAGTCGAACTTTGCATAGAATTCATTTCTGCATTGTGAAATATATTAATATGTCAATTTGAATAATATCACTGTGAAAGCACACCAACTTAATGAGTAAATATTAAACTGAAAGCATTAAGACAGGCCAGTCATTTCTACTAAGGAGGAGAAGAACATAGACAGCCCATTCGTTTTCTAATTAGTGAAGTTTGGCATCGATAGTTACAACAAAAAAAAGTAAATTATCTGACAAAATTATACTGAATTGAAAAACTTACTTACCACTAGCAGAACTAAGCATAAAGAGTAAGGCCAATAGAGAATATGTTTATAAAAGAATGAAGGGTGAAACTTAAAGAGATGAAAAAATTGTATTAATATGATGTATGCAAGTAGCCTAAAATTAACCATAAAAGAATAAAAATGCTTTTCAATAGTATGCGAGATGCAGACCATGCACTTCATTTGAAGTAAGAGGAGCCAAGGGTTGATTGTCAAGCTTTTCCATGTCCAAAGACGACTTCTTGGATCTTCTCTTCAACAGGAAGAATGCTACTATTGCCCCAACAACCAAGATGGAGATCACTATTCCAGCAATGCCACCACCTCCAATGCCAGAATTTTTGCCCCCACCACTTGCGCCATCATCTGATGAGGTGCCATGTCCACCAGATTTGTGATGGCGGCTGCTTGTTACCGGAGGTGTCCCAGGAGGAGGTGGAGGCGCAGGTCCTGAGCTCCAATTATTACCATCCTTTCTGTCATTAAAATTTGACCCATTGTTTAAATTTTATAAAATTCCTGATGAATAAACCAGATCCTTATCTACAAAAAATTGCTAATAATGGCAATGCTTACTGTAGGTTTATGCTTTTCAACTGTTCTGGTATCCAGCCTGTAAAATGATTGTTCTCCACATTCCTGAGAAAAGTTTTCAGAAAATAATTAAAACTTGAAAGGTACTCCTATAGAAATATAGGAAAGAATTTTCCACAGCTGTAACATGAGACAACAAAGACATACAGAGTGTCAAGAGGCAGGCCAGCAAGGACATCAATGGTGCCTGTAAACTGGTTGTTTTGCAGGTACCTATACGAATGTCAACAATTCAACTTAGAATGCAATCAACACCATGTAAATATTAACAGGAAAAAAAATTAAAATTTGGACATCACATGGTGGATATGCTTGAAAGTGAGCTCATCGTCTGAGGGAGGTCACCTGTCAGGGAATTGAACGAAAGATCCCTGCACCAGTTAACAGATATTATAGTCAGCTGGCCTTGAATTGTCAATAAACCAAAGTTGAGCATACTTTAGAATGAAAACCAAATAAACATAGCCTGTATTGTGACTTGTGAAACACATGTAGATTTTTTAAATTACCAAAACCATATGGCATGCAGTATAGTGCAACAGCCAGTGTATATGGAGCAGTTTTCACACAAACATAACAAAAAATATGTATTAATCATGGAATCCGAAGCAATATTGTGAAATTTTTAAATACAAAATGGTAATTAACACACAACCAAAAAAAAAAAAATCATACTGAGAATAAAGAGGATCAATGTTTTATAAGTTAACACAAATTTGATAACTAGACTATTTTTACATTGTTGAAAGGCAGGAGGAAATCTCACAATGTAGAGAGGGAAGTAAGCTTTGAAAAGTCGACACTCAGTCCTTGCTGGAGTTGATTGTGGCCAAGATTCCTACAGTATCAATATTAATTTTAAAAATGATTCCAGTTGCTAGGTAAGGAGGTTTATAAGGTATACAATGAGAAATGTACAAGGAGTCATGAAGATAATTACACACAGGTATGTAAGAGAAGTCGTTTGAGAAAGGGAATAAGGGATCCCTCCATTGAAATTATTATTAGCAAGATTTCTGCATACAAAGTAACCTGAATGTTAGAATTATAATATCAAAACAAAAATAAACAGAAGAGTAACAACCACGCAATGTAAAAACATACAGGTGCTTCACATTTGGAGGAAGTTGGTATGGTATGCTGCCACCAAGATTGTTGTTACTCAAGTCTCTGCAAAAATTTACAAGGTTACAACAACAGTAACAACACATAGAAAACTGGATATGCAATGAATGAGATCATCATTAACTTACAGATAAGTCACAGATGACAAGCTTTGTAACTGGTAACCCAAAGTTCCACTTAGTCCAAGACCGGGCAGCTTACTGATAAGAAGTAGAAGATCAAAAACAAAAATGAAAGATCATCACACATCTCGGAAATCAGCACCAAAAACAATAAAAATCAAATCATATATAAAGTGAATGGGAGATTAAGACTTTACATCTCAGTTACTCGGTTGCCGGAGCAAGTAATGCCTTTCCAAGACTGTCCACAAGGATCATTACCATTTGCTGGCCAATTTAGCTGGGATGGTGAGTTCATACTTTGAAACATAACATTTAGAGCAGCAGCTGCATTAAACATTCAGGAAAAAGATAGTTTGCAAACCTCAGTCATGTATAATGGAAACTTGCATTCTAATAGTATGTTAGTGCCTGTCAGCACTCTGCAGTCTGACACAACTATCACAAATTTGAACATCGAACAGAAAACACAACAAAAACATTTAAGTCAACAGAAGGGAATGAAATTGGAAGATGAAGAGTCCCATTCATCCATTACAATTATTTTTTCGGTGCAGCTTGAAATATCAATGGAAATCATGAGAAAAATGGAAACTATATTATTACAACAATTTTTTTATGTTGGATCCATTGTTAACAACCGTGTCTGCTCTAAAAATACACCCAAAAACCCACAGAAGGAAAAAAAGTAAGAATGGCATCGACCAACTAGATACCACATAGAACACATAGCTCAAACTCAAAAAAAAAAAAAAAAAAAAAAAAAGTTCTTCATTTGTTGAAATCATTGGCGTACAAATGCAATAGGCCACCCCAGCAGCAATCTCAACAAGTAGTAACAGTCATGGTAACAGAATTCTCATTGATTCAGCTGAAGAACTTCTCATTGATTCAGAAACCAATAAAACACAAAACTTTTGTCCAAATCAAGCTAATCTACTAGAAAACTGGCAAAGCTACATAGATGATTGAAAACGAAACAAAACACAGAAAAAAAAATAAAATTGGCAACATGGTATATGAGACAATGACAAGTACTCTTGACTAAAACACTATATCACAATGCAACAACAACACATAAGGAAGCGGTGGAAAAAAGAACTTCTCATTGATTCAAACACCCACAAAAAAAAAAATTTTGTCCAAATCAAACAAATCTGCAAGGAAATTGGCTGAGCTATATAGATGATTGAAAACAATAAAAGACACAACACAGAGACAAAAATAACCAACAGGGTATATATAAGACAATGACTTTGACTAAACACTATATCACAATGCAGCAACACATCCAAGCACAAAAGCAACACACATTTTTTTTTTAAAGAAAAAAAAGTCATGGAATGAGCAAAAGCTGAGAGAGTGAGATCAAAGAACACCATCACTGACCATCATTTGGATCTGTGTCACCATTAATGGCAACGACCATGAAACACAGGAGGCAGGTGCTGATCAAAACCAGCACCAGCCTTGGATCCTCCACCATCTGAATCAACCAATCTTCTTCTTCTTCTTCTTCTTCTTCTTCTTCTCTTGCAAAAATTCTTCCTACCCAGGAACGAAAATTGGTGTGGAATCAACCCCTTTTTGTCAAAATTCGATTTTTCTTATTAAATCTTTTACGGGTTCATAATGCTTATATATGTTGTTGTCACCATAGCCGAGTAAAAGCTGGCAAGCACGAATCGCCAGAAGAATCCAAAGCCACTAAGTTTTATAGTCACTTTTATAACAGTATATCTAGTAGATTTATAAATCCAATTTAATAGTATCTATTGTTATATTTATTGTTTTCCTTTCCAAGTTATAATTGGCAAGAAAGAAATATTTACAAAACAATAATGTTAGATATCTATACATTTGAGATTATTTTAATGAGATTAATTTTAAGATAATGTTTGTGAAAAAAAAAATATGATATGCACTATCAATTACTAATCATATCATATTTTTTATATAACTTTTAAGTTAATTACAGTAAGAATTATACAGTTTTAATGGTATGATTTTATATTATTAAATGATTGTATAAGAATATGTTATATTAATAGTGTATTAAAATTAAATTTATATTATCATATATTTATGTTATTTCATTATTTATTTATCATTAAAGTATTTAATTTTAATCTATTATTAATATAAATTTTTTTATGTAAATAGTTAATCATGTACTGATATGGTTCTAAAATTATTTAATTCTTATAACAATTATCTAAAAAGTTATATATATATATATATATATATATAAGTAACATCATAAATTAATTTATATTGGTAATATATTAAAATCAATTTTTATAGTTGAATTCACCTAATTTTAACTTTTATAATATTCATATTTTAATGTTTGAGCCAGAAAGAAATGGAAGAAATGTGAAAATACGAGTGTTGTAAAATTATTTTTTATCTATTATTTATCTAATTTAATTATTTATATTTGTTTATTATGCATACAGTCGTCAATAAGCACGGACTGGTCCACGTAGCTTTTCATACCAACGGCTAGGCCAAAAGTAAAAGAAATCAATTATTTAAAATTATGGTCAAGACAAATAGAGGCATAAAGTCATAAACATTAATAACGACACAGCTTACTCCGGTTAATATTTAATTATGGTAGAATCACTGGTAGAGTTATGAACTAACGTCACTGTTTTTTTTTTTTTTTTGGGTGTAATGCATTGTCCCTTTTGCAATAACAGTGAAGTGTCAATAATTTGTGTGTTGGATTGGAATGATACAATAATGGAGACCATTAAATATATGTTTAGTTTATGTTGTGTCCAATAACGTGTAGGCAATGCAATGTTTTATAGTGGAAAGTAAAGGCAGCATTGCGCGTAATGAACTGGATTTGGATTTCATATAGTCAACATCAATGGCCACATTGGGATTCCAAGGTTGGTTTCAATGTCAAGTTCAATCTATCAATAGCTTTACTCTTTTTCTCCTTTATATATCCTCCACATACTATTTCTTTTTTATGTTTTGATGATTGTAAGGTATGGTATATTTGCTCACGTATAAAGGATATTTGTTCTTTTCAAAATAAAAACAAAGATAAAGCTTTCAACATAGAGGATATTTGGAAATTATATTTACATCTTTTACTTTTATGTATATTCTTTTACACTTCTTTTTGTAGAAAATAAAGTAAATGAAATATCTATAATTTTTTAAAAAAATGTAGGATGTAATAATAATAAATCTCATACAAATAAAAGGGTCAATGTAAACAAGCCTACCACATTAAACGGGCTTCGATTCTTTCCTTTAAGTCAAAGGCAAATGGAAAATATTCATACGCGCGTCACTTGAAACATATATCACAACGATTTACACCAACTTCAAAAGAGACATTTGCATATAATGATAACGTTCTAAATTCTCAAATGATCACTCAAAGCAATTCTCTTTCTGGAAACACATGATTTGTCTTTGGTCGATGTTGACAATATTATCTTGAAAAATCTTTTGACAAAGTAAGCCAAATGATTTAAAATAAGATTTATGCATGTCTAATTATTCACATTTTATGGTATTGATTGGCTTATTGACAACGACAACATAAAGTTGAATAAGCTGAAAAAAAATTATATATATTTTTACACACAAGCAATAATATTTCATTGCCAAAAAAAAAATACTAAATTTTTTTTATAGTTGTTGAATGAAATAAAATAATATAATTTACCTATATATATACGTTAGAAAAATATTTGGTGTACTCATTTCTTGTGGGATGTCGTGCTGACTCATACCCTATTCATTGGGTGTGAGTCGGTACAGTATTTCACAAAAAATGAATATCTCTATCATTACTTTATATGTTATACATCATTTTTTTATATACTTTATTATAAATCATCTATCCTAAAAATTTAACATATTAAATAGAAGTACATAAATAGCTTTATATATTAATATACTCTAATTTTCTTTATGGAACAAAAGGTTTTAGAGTAAATATTTAAACTCATCTAAAGATTTTAAATATTAATGTGATATTGTAGTTTAAAAATAAATGTCAGTTCAGTCTTAAATAGCGATATCTAACCCAAGGTTTTTATTCATGTTGGAGTAAGGGGCAAGAGTGAGAGAGGGTGGCACACTGTGTTGCGTTTAGTATGAGAAAAGTTATGACAAGCCTCCACGTATGGGGAGTGGGCATGCCGTCAACCACCGTCCTTTCAAAAATCACAAGTCATATGATATGTTTTCTTTAAGCTGTACATGTGACTCATCTCATGCTTCACATTACACCTATATAATATCATTCAAACTTTATCATATTATATATCTCATCATGTTAGGAAATTACCATTGTATACATGTGGCATATTTGTTTTTATATCTTTAATTTGCATGCATTGTTACTACTAATTAATGGTAAAGACAAGTGCTGGTTTGGAGTATTTTTAAATTCAATTGAGAGTTTGAATTAAGGGCAAAAGATAAAAATGAAAATCAGTGATCACTAAACCACCATATCTTGATGCATATCAAAATGCTTATGCCAATTTTTATTTTTTTCTGGTCAATAATTTTTATTTTATATATGGTTGGGGCAAGGGTTGGGGGGAGGGTTCCATACCACATGCCAGACTCTGCCTAACTTGAACTCGGGTGCAATTTTTTGGAGGCGGAAGAGTCCACCATTATACCAACTCCTCTACTGTTTATTTTATTTTAGGAGAGATTCTTTATTGTTTTTCAATTGTAGATGTCAAGAATTTTGTTAGGTGGGTTTGAATCAGGTTGAGGTTGGTAGAGTCGGGTCCTTTATGTTTGCTTGGGCGTAGGAGTTGAATGGGTCCAGCTCCTTTAAAAGTTAAGTATGTAGTTTGAGAGATGTAGTCTTGCATCTTTTGGGTTTAAAAAATGAAAATGCAGCAAACATGATATAGCAGTCAGATAAATTGTAAAAGAAGAAACCCAAAAAAAAAAAATCAAAAATCAAAAAGTTAAAAAAAAAATACAGAAAATTAAAAAATATATTGATTTCGTCCAAGTCATTTCGAATTAATTTACTTTTTGTTTGATCATATTTGTTTCATTCAATAACATGATCTCCTATTATCTCCAAAGTGTTCTATATAGTTATTGGTCACTTAAGGATTATTTTCAAAAATCTAACATGCACCTGAACTATTTGATGGTTTGAGTTCTCTATGACCATCTAATTGATTATATGATATTCTTCAAACAGTTGTGTTATTTAGCATGAATAAAAAGTGATAAATGAAATACAAATATGAAGTGTTAAATTCATATTGAGTGCTTATTCCATAAATAACAGAAATCATGGTGAGATAACTGATAAAAGGATTAGGCATATCATTTGTATTGATTTCATCCTGCCCCTATTTATACCAAAAATAATTACTCTTCTTCAAAGTTCTAAACTATTTTAATAAGTAGAAATATTAAAATGAGGTTTTCTTTTTCTTTCAAAAATGTTGTAATGAGTCAAATATTTTAATAAAAAGATGGATTGGGTTATATAAATGTTAGCCCACACAAAATTTGACCCACCTAGACATGCCTTGACGGTTTCTAGGCCCATGGAATGGCCAATTTGCAAGACATCATTTTTGTTCCACCATACAAAATTATAAGAACTTGTACGTTTTTTTTAATATTATTTAATTGTTTTTAAAAATATTTACCTATTTTAATATAATTGATGTAAAACTTCCTGATATAAATATATCTAAATTTTATAATACAAATTAAACAAATAAATTATAAAAATTATTATTTTTAACTTTAATTATATAAAAAAACACGAGTCACTGAATTTCCATTTTTTTTTTCAATAGTGAGTAAGCATACTTGGTTAACCCATTTTTAACATAAGACCGGGCCTTGAAATAAGTTACTTATTTTAATAAAATAAACCTCAAGATAATTTTTTCTTAAATTTGAGAGTGTGTTTCAAAAATTCTCTCCAAACTTTCACATGGTGGGCCACCCCAGAAAGATTCATAGGACATTAATCCCATTAATTGCTCCCATTTCATAATTACTCAGCTCTTGGGGGAGGTCATGCACTCATGCACAACCTGGACTTTGTACCCTCTGTTTGTCGATATGGTTAAAATGTCTTTCACTTCATCATAAGATTATTTATACATTAAAAATAGATATCAAGAACATATATTATTAAAGAGATAGAAAGCTTTAGTCCTTCCTATTATTACTAGATGTTTTGTGTATTTTTTTTAAGATGCCTATTTTTAATATATAAATAACAATACTGAATAAAGATAAGGTGAGATTGACCAAAAGCGCATCCCTTGAGGTAAGGGTAATTGAACCTACATACACATGGACATGTTCTTTTCTTCTAGTGAACAAATTCATTTCAATTCAATGTAATGGTTTACAGCCCATTATGAGATGTTAGAATGGAAAAGAGCATGAAAGAAGAGTTATAATAGGTAAACTCATTCTATATGAGATATTATACCAACTTATATCCCATCTATTATTAGATGGAATGTGGGTCTAGTTCAAATAAAATCTATACCTTATCTAATGATGGATGAGATATGAGTTAACATAGTATCCCATACAAAATGAGTTTATCAAACATTTCCCATAAAAAAATATTGTCAATCAAACACCTAAGAATAAATGATTAACAATTAATAATGAAACAATATATTAAAAAATATAATGAAAAGTTGAGCCACAATACAGATCAGATAATAATAATGTTGCTCTGCGCAGTGGCCACTTTCTCCTTCTATGTGCCCTTTAGCCAGCTAATCTTCTCAGAAAACCGCTTTAAAGCAATCAACAGCACCAACTGTACCTATTATTCCACAGCCAAACTGTCTCTTTAATAAAAGTTTTCATTTGATTCTTTGAAAAAATTAAAACAAAACAAACCGACCAATCAAAACTTCAAAGCACTACTAATTGCATGTTTAGTAGCACTATTTAGACATAAATGCTACAGCTTTGATTATATACAGGTTATAATTATGATATTTTGATAGGTGCTTCAATATTCTGATGCAGGTAATTCATGCAGATCAACAATAATGTCGGTAGGGTTTTTTGTTACCACCAAACATTATATAAGGTAACAAAAATTAACTATAGTTAGATGATAAAAATTATATATGAGTAAATATATAGTTAGCATTACTTTTAACATGAAAGCCGTTGAACGTGTAGATAGATGATATGTTTTTACTTATCTTCAGAAACTAAATTTAATGAACTTAACTTTGTTAATAAATATTAAGTGTATATTAACCAATGGGTTAAGTAAAGTTTACTAAAAATTAAATTCTTTACATATTTAATTTCTTCATGGGACTTTCCTGTCAACTGAAGTCGATCAGGTGGCCACGTGCCTGACACACTGTATTTTGTTTTTTTGACCAAAGCAGAGGATTGACCGCGAGGGACATGTTACCATGTGACGCACCTGTTTGAGGAGTGATGGAAGCTGGCTTGGAAACAATGCCAGCTGGCACTGCCGAGTAATGATGCGCCACTGCCACCGTTGGATGAGAGAAGTGAGCAGGCACGCCCATCGTCTCCGTTGGATGATGAAAGTGGTAGACAGGGTACATCGGCATCAATGTGTTCGCACCCATAATAGCGTGCCTCGGGTACACATGGGACAAGTGGTGCCCACTCATGTAGGCTCCACCGTAACTCAGCTTCTGTGCACCAAACCACAGCCGATCACCAAATATTAGCTCACATTATCATTAAATAATAATTCTCATTTTATTTAAAAATTAATTTTAATACATTATTAATGTAAATTTTTTTATATTATTATATAAATATAACTTTTGAGGTAATAATTATAAATTGATATGAGAATATACAATGAGATTAATTTTGATATCTATCAATATAAAATATTTTATACAATTAATTAATTATATAACATTATATGTGTGATTTTTGAGGTATTTATGAAAAAAGTCAAACAAATATAATGATATATCAATACATAATTAAATGAAAAGGAAAAATTTTTATACTGATAATATATCAAAATTATATTCATACATAATTGGATGATACTGTATAAAATGATTTATACATATAATATATTAAAATTAATTCTTACTTAAAAAAATCCTTGAATCTATAAACTAAGACAGCTAACTAAAGAATAGAATTTAACACCTTAATATAGATTCTCTTTCTATGTGGAATACTAATGTGCATAGCTATGAGATGGTGCTAACCCATGTTAGAGGGGTGCAACGCGCTAATAATATATATTTGCCACACTCGCTTGTCAAATAAATTGGTTTAGCAATGCTTTTCTATATATATAATTTTTGTTTTTGTCAGACAATGCGTGAAGCTGCATCATTTCTATGAATCAGACAGTATTTTATATTATTTAATAAGATCACACCAAATAAACCAATTCTACCAGATTAAATTACCTTACCTGATTGTAATTGTAATTTATGTCCGTTGCAATGTAGGTCGGCGTGTACCTGAACATAAAATTAGAAATTAATCATCATTTTTTCAAAAGAATTTGGCTACACGGAGAAAAATAAAAGATATCAAAATTAGATAGAAACGATAATAGTAATAATAAAAAAATTAACGAAAGAAAGATTACCCATAGTAAGGAATGACCGGATGATGATGATGATGGAGGAACGGCGATGCAGGTGTCCCCACCGGATAATACCACTGCACGTGATTAGCTGATGGTGTGCTTGATGTGCTGTTCCTAGGTCCTCCACCGTTTGATCCTTCTGCAGGTTGCATCACAAAAACTTTTGATTTGTTCATTTAATTTCATTAATTAATCACTGCACACTAGTAACAATGGAGTAATATGATTTTCGGCATAAAATGAAAATGTAACAATGCATATGTAAGATAGTTAATTTTAAGTAGAATTATATTAGATAAATATATTATATATGAAGCACCGTATTGATATATATTACATCCACTATTATATGAGATACGAGTCCAATTCAAGTGTAATTCACACTCTATTCGACGGTGGATAAAATGTGAGTTTACATTATATTCCATATATAATATAATATGTATTTCTCTTTTAAGAATTATTTGATCAATTAAATGTGATAGAGTAATGCATCTAACATAACATAGCTAAAAAGGAAAAATAATAGTGTACCTTTTGGTTGTGGGGGTGGTGAAGAAGTGGCAGAAGACCACCTTGGGCGACGTGCTCCTAGGGAAGCCAGATTGCAGTTTGCTCTGCGTCCATTGATAATCAGGGCTGCTTGGTCCTCGCAAGCCTTCTTCGCAGCCTCTGCCTCCATGAAAGTCACCTTCAAAAACACACAAAAACATACATTATTACCACAAAAATTACAATATGACTATTATCGTTATTATTGTGGATTGATCACTAGCTAGTTACATGAATGAACTAGGTTAGTTTAAAGTCTGTAAATTATATATAGTTCAAAAATAAAAAACATATTGAAATATATAGTTTATAGTTTGTAAATTATATATTACTTAACTTATTGTTATGGTTGGTATTTGATATTATACTTACAAAGCCATAGCCTTTGGATCTGCCAGTGAGCTTGTCGGAGATGATGACAGCTTCAAGGATCTCACCGTACTTCTCAAAGTGTCCTCTCAGTGCCTCCTTCGGAGTCTCCCAAGCTAACCCTCCAACAAAGACCTTGGTAAGAGTCGTGTCCCCAAGCTGTCCAACGTTGTTGTTGTTAGTGTTGGTGTTGGTGTTGGTGTTGGTGTTGGTGTTGCTGCTCATCATAGTCATGATCACTCTTTGGGATCTTGTTTTTTCCGATGACCAAACCTCTAATGGATCTCTTGACAGATGAGTAGCTAGCTCTAGCACTAGGTGAATTCAGTTTTGCTGGTGGTGTTGTGTGCAGGATGTATTTTAGAGAAGTTGGAGACAGGTAAAGAGTTAATTTTATAGGCAAATAGAGGAATGGTGAGAGTGAGCTGAAGTTTGGAAAAAGGAAATTATTAAACTAATAAAATGAAAACCAATTTTAAACTCAAGCTGTATAGATATTATATTGATATTATATATCAATACGAGTGTGAATAAAGCAAGGGGAGTTGGGTATAGTAGAAGGAGTATTTTTTCATATATAGTGAATCATATTTCTAAGTTTAGTAAGAAAATATGTCAGTTTCTAATGTTTGATTGTGCATGATATAAATAGAATTGCCTTTTGACTAAAGATATATGCGAGAAACTGAAAAAATATTAACATGAATAAGTATTAAAATGAAAGAAATAAAATATTATGTATATTTAGATTTGAAAAGTATTATAGTTAATATTATATTATAATGTTTAAATAATATTAACCTTAATGAAATATAGTCAAAGGTATAAAGATAACAAAAAGGGTGGACAGAGAGGCAGAAGCCAGACAGATAGACTTTGATGGAGCAATTGGCCCGTCATCAACGTTGTCACCCACGCGTCAAAAACACACACCACACTGGGCACAGTTTGATCACCCTTCGCTGTTTTTGGTATATATTTTGTCTTTGAATAATGTAGGTTATAATTATGCATCTCTTATATCTCATACCTCTTTGCATTATTATGTAAATATGTAAAAGTTTTAGTAAAATCAATTACAGTTGGATAATAAAAATGTATAAGTATAAAATAATATATGTATAAATTAATGTGGACGAGTACCATTTCTCCATCACTGTGCACGAGAGCTGTAATTTATGCCGCCAGTTTTGGCCCTTATTATTAAATGAGGAGTTTTATTTGGACATGACAATAGGATAATTAAATGGTATATCACTCTTATATAAATATATAATATATTAATTTATTTCAGTTCAATATAAATATATTTTGATAGTCATAAATTTTCACATTAATATATAACATTTTATATGATATCTTATATTTCATGAAGTATGAAGTTTAAGTTTACCTCATACTTTATGGGTTTAACAAATGTTTATTTTATTTTATTTTATTTAAATCATCAATATTTAAAATTTATTGGACTTTAAATGATACAATTTGAGTCAGGTTAGAACATAATAGGTTAAAGCTAAACTCTCTCAACGTTAATTTTTTTCCTCCACAAAACTCGAATTAAAAAACTTATTTAAAGAAAATTAGTATTGAATCACTTAAATCAACAAAATACTCCGTAATATTTTCCTTATTATTGGGGGTGTTTGGAATTTGATGTATAATTATGTAAGTGGCTATGACAAGAGCCATGCAGATGCAATTAAGACACTGATTTAAGACCTGCTGATGAATGTTCCATTACCTGGGACGGCTAGGTGCATCCCAGATCCGAAGAAACTAAACCGCGTCCTGTCCCCGAATTATGCCATCAAATTGAGGAATATTAGTATGCCATTCTGATTCCTAAGAATAAATCAGAAGGTGGAAGAAGCACACGCTAAAGGTGACAGACCGTGGCCAGCTACTTCGATAAGAAATTGTTCCTTTTGTGAATATAAAAGATAATAACTTTTATATTATGCGCTTCAAATTTCCATAATGTGCCAACAAGCACCATTGGTGAACAAAACTGCTTGGCCAGATGTAACAATTTCATAATCTATATATTTAGGTCATAGACATATGATCGAAGGCATAGGCCTACAGAGTCGGGCTTTTGTACAAATTCCTACTTTGATAATTATTATTAGTTGTTTTTCTTTGAATTTAAATTAACAAGGGAAGTAAGACATTTTATTTTAATAAGAAATTGACGATGAAAAAGCCCTTATTTATACTTACTACTAAGAAGGGAACTTTTCATAGGTTATTTGATTTTGGTCACAATTTAATTATTTATTGTAGATTGAACATAATACTCAGGATAGATATAAATATGTGCTTCTCATTGATGGCTTGTACACGTAGATGTTTCAGGAGCTTTTTTTTTTTTTCTGGTCCGACTTTCACGAGCTTTTGGCTCAAGTCCTTTTTTTTTGTCAAGCAACTCTTTATTTTTTGGTCAATTGATTTGAACCTCTTTTTTGACCTAATTATAACCAAAACTAAATTAGTTTGGGTTAGTTTTTTGGATTCATTGACCCAACCCAATCAACACAAGGCAAACCCTAAAAAAAGAAAACTTCTTGTTAACTAAGACCAAAAACGGAAAACTTTTGGTCCCCAAACAAGAACAATTTAAAGGTATTGACCATAAAAAAAAGTCTAAGGCAAGGGTGTACACAGGCCAAATTGGGCCAGGTTGGGCCGTATTAAACTAGACCTAAACCCAACCTAATAATGACCCAAAAATTATCAAGTCAAACAGGTATTTGGACAATTTATATAATTTTAAACATTATGCACAGTGGATCAGACCAAAAATAGTGGATGAGACCGAGGCACAGTGGAAAAACTTATGAGCACCACATACAGGGTTTGATTCTGGAACCCAACCCCCCCTCCCCCAAAAACCCAAATGACAAAAAAAAAATATGCATAATAAAATTATAAAATTTTAAAAATTAGAAATGAAATTTAAAAGATATTTTATAATATATATATATTTTAAAATAAATTATTTTAATACAAAAATTATATCATATCATGTAAAATATATTAATTGAAATAAAAATATTTTATAAATTATTACTAATTTTGTAAAAAAATATAATTTTAAAAGAACTGTAACTTTGGATCAAGGCGAGTTAATCTAAAATATAATTTGAAACTGGCACGAAAATGTACTGGGTCAAAAATTCAAAACTTAAACTTAACCTAATAGCCTTTGGGTCAAGTTGGATTATCGGCCAGACTAAGTCATGATCATCTCTAGTCTAAGGTAAATATATATTTAGTTAACTTATCTTTGCTGACTTTATGCTTATTTATTTAAGTTCTTTCCAGAAAAAAAGGAAAAGAAGAAGAAGAAGAAGAAGAAGAATTTGGCTTCGGGCTGAAACACTTTTGGTAAAGGTAATTAATGAGTTGCTTCTATAATAAAAATATAGGGGTGTCAAATTCTTTCTTTTCTGTTGAGAAGAGCTTAAATTAGATAGGCTCTTATATAATCAATTTTCTGTTTATGTGTCATTATGGTTTGTGTATTTTTGAGTTCATCTATTAATGGGTCACATAACAAAAAAAAAAAAAACCAAAACAAAAACCCTCGATTTTTCAATTAAAGATTACAACTTGAATTGAAACTAATAATATTACTCGCCCTTTATGTTCTTACCTTCTAGGCTTTTTCATAATCAATCAAACATAGGCTGAAACATTAAAAGATTCGCAACACATCTTTATGATCTTACACTCTTTGCAAATTCAAGCATAGCAACATTAACTCGACATGCGCAACTCGACTTCTGTAGCGACTAGCTAGAGTTTTAACGGTATCATTGCCCTGTGAAACTCTAGTTATTAATTACTCGATCAATATTAATGTTTTCTAAGCATACAACCTTAAAGTTTATCCAGTCATATCAAAAAGTGTATCCAGTCACATGAAGCTTAATAGCTGTTGATCAATTCTTCTTGGTCTTTAACGTACATCGTTGTAAATATTTTCCGTCGTATTCCGTATTTCATTGTTTAAATGAAAAGCTACTCCAAGCCTACATGACCACCTCTAAAAGCATCAAATATTAACACTATTACATATTATTATTAATGTTTCTTTCACATTAACAATTAAACACTACTCAGGTAAAAAAAAGCATTACTTACAAATTATCAATAGTATGTAATAGTGAATGTTTGTTAATTAATGACTATTTATTTATTTATTTATAAATGATTATACCTTGCATAATGGAATGAACTAATGCTTGCTTTATCTTATTTTATATTGATATAATAAAAATTTATATGCCTAAAAAAACACTTAAGTGATCCAAACGTTAAAAAAATGGGGCCTAGACGCCTAGTGCCCAAAAATAAATAAATAAATAAAATTTCAAGATATTCCATTACCATATCTATTCTATTCTAAATTTAAGCAGGTTCTGCATGACAAGCATATGCTGGCAGTGTCGTTACATTATATATTTGCATTATAAACATCATATATAGCTTACATACCAGAAACAAAAAATAAACAATAAAAAATGACGGGTGCTCCAATATCATATAGCAACTTCCGTTACATACATATGTTTGTCCAATTAATTCCGATTGTAGAAATGGAATCATATCTTCTAAATCATGATCACATTTTCAAACTGCAACTGACCAAGCTCAAATTAATGCAGAATTAGAAAAATGATAATCTAGATACCAGCATCCAAATCAAATAATATGTATTCTTGGTAATAATTTGCTTCTCTAAAAGATCTTACTCACGATTATGCTTAGAATCCAAACTTTTGAGATGTCATCAAAAGCTGGAAGCCAGCCATCTAACTTCGACCAAAACTGAAGAATTTAATATGACTAGTTATCAATGAGTCTACACCTAGCTAGCATCTACTGATTCTGATTTGCACATCCTTCCCCGCCAATCTCTCTCTAACACACATAAAGGATAGAGTAATGGTATATATTTTGCTGATTTATTCCATTAGTAGCTGAAGTCTATTAGATTTCAACTAATTTGATTTAAATTTGGTCGATTTATTATAAATTAAAGCTTTTCCAACACTAATTTTTTTTATTTATAAAATTTAAACTCAAAAGTTTGTTTAAAATAAATAAGTGCTAAACTATTTGAATAAATTAAGTATGGTTGGATAAAGTAATGTTATTTAATTTGTAAACTAAAAGTATACATCATGAATAAATACTGAAGAGAGAGACTAACATAAAATATTTGATGATAAGCCATTAAGAATGATATGGCGGTGAAGGGTTTGAATAGTATGTATAAGATAAGAGGTTCAATCTTATTGCTATTGATGTATCAAAAAAGTATTTAGTGATAATTGATAAACCTAAAATTTTGAGTCACTCTCTGTAATATCAACTCTTAATGTCTTTTAATATACAAATAATATTATTTTATAAGAAAAGTATCCTTGATGACACTTTGCCTTCGCAACCTAGATTAAAATGGATCATTAATCCATCTCACAAGGGGACAAGATTAGACCAATTAGTAGACAATCAAGGGAAAGTAGATCCAAACATATACTATATTCCATCCAACATAACCAAGATTGATTAAAGGACAATGGGTTAAAAAAAAAAATAGAGATAATATATCTTTGGGATAAGGCTACTTACTAGCAGTGTGGTTTGCTAATATAAATTAAGGTCAGGGATGTGTCCAGCATTAACAAACTGTTATTATAATAGATAAAATTTCTCAGCAAACAGCTGTCCACATTTGCCTTAATAATTTGAGGTGAAAAAAAGAACCGTGTTGTTGGGGCATGGTAACGTGAGTGTAGGTAGAATCCAACAAAACTTCCAATCCATCTCAGAGTTGAGGTAAGCTTGCCGGGTCCTTGTTCCCGTGGCATAACGCTCCACCCCATGCTTTGTCTGGACTATAGCAGTGTCCCCTCTTTTCATGCTCACCTTTGCCACTTTTCTACTTATACCTTCCTTGCTTTCGCACTGCTCCTGGTTTTGAGTTACACTGGTATTTGGTAACAAGCAATTCATTATTTTATGAAAAATTGCAAGAGATTCAAATTTTTTAATTACCAAAATTTATTTGTTATTATGATGTGGTATGTACTTACTGATTTTTAGATAAGTGAGTCATACCAAACTAGTGACTAATGTGGTAATCAACAAATGAATTACTGCAAGAGAAATCTCTTATTCCTAGAGTATTTATAAATTTCTATACTACTTTATTTTGGCTATTGACCATTTAAAACTTTGACAATTTAGTGTAGATGTAACATTGCTCTTATCTTAGAGTGCTATTATTTGTATATCATTTTTGTGGACACTTGATAAATCATGTGTGAATAATTGGTAATTTTAGTTACATTATTGGTGAATTTGTTTAGAAGAATATAGAGAATTATATATTAACAATTGTGAATTTCAGATATATTGCTATTAATTATCTTATTGCATCTATTATATTCATCATAAACATGATTAGCATTCTCAATTATTTATAAATCAATCTCCAAATATTTAAATAATATCTAAAATCACGAGTTTAAATATCATTTATCCTTATTTTATTGCACTAAGAAAAAATGTTGAAGACCCACGTTCAATTCCTCCCTCAGTTCATTGAAAGTTTAAACATCTAAAGGCTGCAAATCCCTCAGTTTGCGAGCTTGCCCACGTTCACTCCTTTTTTACTCCACTCAGTCAACTTTTGCGTGTGTGGCCTTTGCATATATGTATATGTGTATATATACATATTGTAGCCCCCACGTACTTCTTCAAGTTGTGTAGCAAGCTTTTTTTGGGGGTGTTAACCCTTTGAAAAACACAAGCTCTTGCTACTAACCTACTATAATATTATACCATATAGTAGAAGCCATGGCTGAGCTCCAAAACTACAAGCACAAGGAGGGAAGTAAGGTCCCTGCAAAGAGAAAGGGACATGGCATTAGCAGCAAGTGTGCTTCTTTGGTTAAGGAGCAACGTGCTCGTCTCTACATCCTTCGCCGATGTGCCATTATGCTTCTCTGCTGGTATATCCAAGGAGATGACTGAACTCTCAAACCCCATCTTCATTTCACCTGCCTAGAGTTTACTCTCATTCCACTTTTCCATCTTCCAAAAGGCTGATATCTTCTTTTATATTAAGGTTATTTCTACGTTGAAAATAGGCACTAAGGATGTGTTTGGTAACAGAGGGAAAAATACGGAAAAATTTTTCATGGATGAATTATATATATAACTCATCTATAAAATTTTTTTTTTCATTTTTATTCTATTACCAAATACACCTTAAGGGATGAACACTATATATAAAGAGCAACACACGAATTCTTAACTCCTTTCACTGCCACCAAATTGCTTTCTGTTTTTCGCTTTTTACGGTATCCACTGTTATTGTCCACTTTTAATAGAAAAGTAATGGTTGCTCTTCTTTTTTTTTTTTTGTCGGGATAGTTACTCCTTTTAACTTGAGGAAAGCTCCTTCATCTGTATAGGCTTCCAGCCCAGTTGGGCTCTATGGGCTTCACTTAGGCTTTGTCACTTGAGTCTACTTCAGTCCTTCCCTACTTCCTCTCTTTTTGACCCATTTGGGAAAATCAAATGGCTTTCAGTGGGGGATAGGAGAGTTTTGTGGACACTCTTCAGGCCTCTTGGCAAGCATGAACACACTATGGAGCTGGCAAGGAAACTACTTAACTGAAATGTTTTTCAGCTGTTGCTAGAATAATTTGGAATGTATATTGTATAGTCCTTCACATGGACGCTACTTTTCTGCCTACATAAAACCCTTTTTCTTGTATTACATACATTGCTCTTTTCTTTGAGAACTGACATTATAACTTTAAGAACTATAGGATTTGGTCCATATGTTGCATGCTTGTAAAATACAGAACGGAAACTCAAATGTTGTATGTTATAGGAGACAAGTTGAAAAATCATGAATCATTATTCATAGAGTTTGCTTCATCATTAGAAATATTATGTCAGAGTGAGCTTATGTGCAAATTTTTTTTTTTTTGGTCTAAATTACTAATATCTGAAATTCATTTGATTTCAATTAATCTGACTTGAGTCAAGTCAAAATTAGTTTTTTTTATTCACAAGACTTGTTTAAAGGAAATAAATACCAAATAACTTGAATCAACTAAGCGTTAGATGTGCAAACTTAATTATGTATTGTTAACAACATATTTTCACTAGGGTTTCACAAACCTCTGGGAGTGCATATTGAAAGTTTTTGAATAAAATGAGATTTGTTTCAAAGATAAACATGATTGTGAGATGGAGGTGGTGTTGATTTGACAACAATAACCCTTTGATTGGATGAAAAAAGAAAATAAAAAGAAAGAAAATGAAAAAAAAGAAAATAAAGGGAAGAGAAAATAAAGAGAAAAGTATATTTTTTTCCTTATTGATTGGTTAAGAAGAAAAGTAGGAAGAAAAAAAATGTAATTATATATAAAAGATAATTTTACCAATTTATTTTATATGACTAAAAAAAATTAAAAGGGTAAAGTAGATAATTCAAGCTATAAACCTCTTCTCTCTTATTTTTTCACCAATGGAGGAGAGAAAACTTTTTTATGTGAGGATCGCATTTTTTTTCTTTTTTCTTTATTTTTTTTCTTATCCAAACAAGAGAAAACTCTTATTTTCTTTCTCTCCTACTTCTTTTCTCTCATTTTTATGCTATCCAGGCAAAGAGTAACTGTGAAGATCATGGAATGTTTGACCAAGTGCTTGATTGGACAACACAAATGTATTGGCTCTAGCTAGTTCGAATCACCATTAATATTGCTTGGCCTTGGAAAGGTAGGCATATACCTTGGTCCATGTTCTTTGTCATCAACACAAGATCTTTTCCGGTGCGACAGCCCAGTCAAGCATGAGCTAGTGGCTGCTTCCAGAGTCAGTCTTGCCATGTCATTTTTAATTAGACCAACAAAACAAAGATGTCATTTTAATTATGAAAATGATACACATCATACACTTATAAGAAGGCCATTAAATAACATTTCAGTCTTACTTTAATATTTTTTGGGAAATAGTCCATATGAGTCTTCTATTAAGTAAGATGTCTGTGAAGATAAAGTCTGCCATTATCATTAATTAAAACCTTTTATTTAAAGCCGACTTACAGCTCTGGATCAGGGAACTTTTGAAAGATTAAGCAATCTGATGGAAAATATAATTAAGGGTGTCATTTGATATGTGTAGTCGATCTCACTTAATAAGAAAAGACTTTGTTATTGCATGTAAGCAATTTGATGGGATTGGGTATAGGATATAACATGGAGACACCTAATACACATTCTAGTCATATGGTTTTTGTTAAGAAAAAGTTATGGAAGAGAAAAGTTGTTCCATTTCAATAAGAGAACACGCCACAAACCTCATTGTTATTACCCTTATATAATACACATTCTAGCTGGGTATAGTACAAAATAATACTCATAACTGCTATACATATCCATCCATCTATCTTGTAACATTATTTTATGACGGTTAGCTATATAGCTCGATTCTTTTTAGTGTAAATGTCACCGATATTAAGGAAAACAAAGTATTAAAAATAAATGAGCAAAATCCAAAAAAGACATTGAAACTCAAATGTAACTTTCTATGCAAACTTTAAGCAAACTCTGAGAATGACATGAACAACAATTCACAAAGCCATCTACTATAGATGTTCCATGTGACCATGGCCTTGTCGCTAGTAATTTAAAGATATGCTTCAAGCTACATAGTTAACATACAAAAGCCTCAATATACAGTTAGACCATGTTGATAGCATTTACTTACTTCAATAAAAATTTCATCTTTATTTGTCAATCCAATCCTTGAATATCAACATCATGTAAAGAGGAACATTCACTGCTGCAATGACAGTCAGCATTCGGATTGCGCGTATCAATCTTTGGATTACAAATTTTGTCTTTGATTTGCCCGTTCTGGGAGGTATTCTTGTTAGAGGATCAACCCCAATGCCTGAAGTCATATCCACACTCACAGATAGATCTGCTTCCTGAGCAGTATTTTTTCTAGCAGTTGGCCTCATCACAGCATTACCCCTGACAGCAGAAAAAAGACATAAGGAATAGGCTAAAATTCTGTCTCCAATGGGCAACACAATCGGGGATTCTTAGGGTCTATTTAGTTTCAGAAAACGTTTTCTGTTTTCATTTCCTGTTTTCAATATTATTTACAAAAATGCCACCTTGTCATTTTTTATTTTCATTATTTTCTTCACAAAATCCTGAACATAAAAAACAAGATGAAAACAATGCGATATTCTTATAATTAATATTGTGAACAGGAATGAAAACAGAAAACGTTTTCTGAAACCAAATATGCCCTTAATTTAAATGTTTCATGACAAACCAAGAGATAACACTGCTATAGAATTGAACTGATTAATATATTTTCCATATATACAGAGCAATAAGAGAGAATATGCAAGCCAAAGTTTACCTTTCCCCTAAGCTTTGTTCATTTGAATTTACAATAGGTGCATTCCGGGGTTTCTTTACAAGATGCATTGTTCCTCCTACATCCCAAATCATCTCATATTCATAGTTAGCATCCTCATCTTTCTCTTTTGTTTCGCTTCTAGATAGGATGCTAGCTAGTAGTTCTCTACAATAGCTCAAGAGGCTCCAACACTGATGCCAAAAACTCGTGCTGCTAGTTGGCCAAAGTAGGAGGGCAAGAAGGCTCAGAACAAATAGCACAGCATACCTGACAATAACAGCAAAATAGAATTCAGTAAAAATTGCCAACTCAAAACACAGGTGAAAGTTATATCAACATCATTATCAGCATTTGGAGTTACCATATGTAAATGTGTGTTTGCATTGGAAGGTAACATAGTTCAGTCAACAAAGCCTCTTCGGGAACGGAAGCATTTCGAAGAGTTGAGTTACTAACTGATAACAGCATGAAAGAAGGATACAAGTTTCCTTGTTGCCAACTTATAGTGCCTAGAGTGTGCTGAACACAACTGTCAGTTTGAGTGTCACAAACACTCAATGAGACTGTCCAGATGAGAAGATCAGGTTCTTACCTCTTTCACTGGGCCAAATTTAGATTGATGAGTGATGCTGCACTGATCGTGATCATGGCCAGACAAAATAAGGTTCTGTGAAAACCAGAACTGTTAACTCAGAAAGTTGTTACCCTCAGTATCTTCTCTACTCTCCATTCCCCTCTATTCTCAGTCATAATCTAATTTCTAGTCTTCTTGGCAGAGTAAATACTTAAAATGAAAATGACGAAAGTATTTTTATCACCACAGCGCAAGTTCTTTCAAAAATGAAAGATATATATTGAATAATCCACTATAAACATGAAACATACACAAGTTATTGGCAAATTCATCACAGATTAACCTTTTTTTTTTCCCACATCCATGTCACGGTGGAATGGCCATGCACATGAGACCAAGGAGAAGATAGATGACTCACAGGTTTAATTGTATCCAGTAAGTACTCCGATGAATCCTTGGTAACATAATTCTGATACCTGCATAAGTCAAACCAAACCTTGCTATCTTTGAACCACTTTTACACGTTCAAGCAATTTTCACGCTTCTCAGATTGTTTAAAAAATAAATAACTTACGTTATATCATTAGTATTACCATTTATAGCGCGAACACGAAATATCCTCTGAAAATTAAAGAAAGATAGACTCATTAGTAGTTTTGAGAATGGCAGGTAAGAAAACATTCAGACACAGTCCACTACATCACAATATTATGATGCGCAACGCCATACAATATATAATATGCTTACTAAAGATTCGCTTCAAGAGAAAAGAAACTTTACCTGATTGATAATTGGGGAACTACGATCAGGACCACAGAAAGTATTATCTCGTCGAAATAAAGGAATATGCGTCAATAAGACTCTTGGATGAACTACATCATCTAGTAAAGCGCAAAAAAAGATACGGATTATAATAGGACATGTAATCCAACATAACAATGAATTATATGTATAGGCCAGTTTATACCGACAGAGATATTCTTCACAAATTCCCAAGTTTGGGAAGTCAGATGCTTTTCTCGATGTCCTGTAGGAAATATAATGAGTTCAGTAATTTCAGCTTTTTAAAAAATTCCTCAAGCAGTAACTTATATAAATAGCATATGATTGAAGTCTACAATATTTCAGTTATCTAATTTATGTTTGTTTTTTAGTTAAGTATGAATGCTTGCTTAAGAAAGAATCATTTGTCAAAGAAAGGAAGAAAGAATCTGTAAAGAAAACCATATCAAATGGAGAAACAATCATTGTCAAAAGCATGACAAGGAATAAGTTCCATGTGGAACATAGTAAGTGGGAGGAGGCAGCAAATCATAAAAAAGCATCTATTGCAGAAGGTATAGCAGAGAGAGAGAAGGGATGATCAAATGATAAAACTTAAATACATCATATAAATCAGGGGAATACAAGCGGGACAACTTAGTACCACAAAATAAGAGTACTAACAATTACCACAATGCGACTAAAGAAACATGACAGCTCAAATTTATAAGGCAAAACCCAGTTTACCATCCAAAGTTTGCGCATCAACAGCAATAAAATCCACTTTTCCAACAACAAATCTGTAGTTCCTGACCCCAAATGTTTCCTCATAGCATTGGATAACCTATGCTCACGTAATGGTCAAAATGTTAAGAGCAAATGAGAAACCATAGGAAAGTACACAGTTAACAGAAAAAGCTAAAATAACAAATATATTCCTAATGTTCCCTAAGTTAGATTGTGAATTACGTAAAACTGAACTGAAAAGTCTGAGTATGAAAATGCTTCACAAAGCATTTGATAAACTTATGATGTGATCTAAAGCTTCCTTCACATGAATCACAACTAAAAAGTCATAACTTTGATAGATAGAGTTGACAAAACATAGCGACAAATGTTTTTTTACAGGAGTTCTCAAAATCAATCATAAGGCAACTTCAAAAATTTCTGTGACATCCATGACCAACACAAGATGAAGGCATTTCATTTTTCCCATTAAAATCTGCCATTTTGCATACACATTCATCTTCTGATAATATCAATAATTCAAAAATGTCAAAGGGAATCAACTTACACCAAAACTTGCCCATCAGCAATCTGTATATCAGTATATATCATCAATAAGTCCAAATTATAAAATCAACAACCCTTAGGCATAATAAATGTAATTTTTCATCCCTAAGTTCCTGAATATAGTCATGAGTCAAATGCAACTGTGACTACATTCTCAGTCCTGTCTTAGGCATTTGACTCCCTTATAGCTATATGCCTTACATGTCAATGTGAGCCAATCTTGTACTTCTTGCGCTTTGGGCATCAAAACTAGAGAGATAACATGTTGATTTAAAATACCTCTGGGTTTGCATAATGAAGACGTTCATAGCCAATATCATGGTTTCCAGGAATGTAGTAAACTTGCATGTCTGTGTATTTTCCTTGTGCATTCAAACCAAAGATATTTCTGAAGCGATTAAAAGATTCCTGCCATCTGTCGATCCAAAAGATTGTAAAAGAATTTCATATCAGGCAATTTCCATGAACATGCTAAAGATACAGCAATCTAAGCTTTATTTTCTACTTATTTTTAAAATATGGAAATCTAAGTTAAATATGTAAATTAGTGATAAAATAATAAAATGAAATACAGGATTCATAAGGAAAAAAATAGTTAAAATTTAGTATTAACCAGTGGCTAAGTTGCCAAAATAACTGATATTGCAAAACACACACACACACACACACACACACACACAAACACACACACACACAACATGTGTATATTTATAAATACAATAAATTTACATGGTTTTGAGCATAATGCTCAAGTCTTGAACCAGATACTCATGTCTATAAATTTTCAATTGAATTATTTGTGGTTCTCATCTGATGAATTTCTTAGAAGGGTACATTTGTAAAGAATGCAGAGGAACTGGAAATAGACTTCTCTTTTAATCATCATCTCCAAAAAACTCTTCTTTTGAACCAAATAAAATAAAAATGAAAAATGGACATCCAACCCATTAAAAGTTTCTAGCTCTTTGGTTATGTTGTTTTCTGAAATGAGAGGTTTATACTAAAATCATCCAAGGAGGAAAAGGATAACTGGAAAAAATCAACATAATAGATGACAACAAAACTTACTATAAACTTGTAGAAAGCCAAAGCTATATGTAGAAACATTTACTTTCAGTACTTACTCTTCATCTGATAAATAAGGACCTCCATCAAAGTAATCACCTAAAAACAATATCACATCAGGTTTGAAAGGCATGACAGATGCAAAGAATGATCTACGCATGTTTAAATCAGTGTAGAATTCTGCAAGCTCCATTGCACGTGATTTTGGAGGAAGACGGAGAGAAGTTTTATCCATCAGCTGTTATGTAAATTTAAAAAATTAAAAAAAAAAATCAGAATATAAGAGAGATGCACATCTGCATAAGCATACATTAATTGATGTGCATAAACAAGCATATACAATGCAAGTATTTTTTTTTTATGAACATATCTACCTGCCCCCCATAACCATAAGTGAAGAAAAGTTCACCTGTGGATCTGCAATAACAGCAACTTTTATATAATCAGCTTGGTGACTCCCGCTATCTTTTTGAACCTGAAAGTAAAAAGTTCAAAAATTCAGGTTAGTTAGTTATGCATTTCACTATGTTTACAACATGAAACTGTAATGTACACACATTTTAAAATGTCTTGAAAAAGAACCAACCATGCTGGCTTAGGGTCAATTTTTCAGCCTTTTTTTTTTTTGGGTCTCAATGAAAACATGGGTATCCGGTCCCTATTACGAGGAATCCGAGCCTGACCCGATGGAGATCCCTGAAGGGGGTAGGGGTCTCAGCCAAGATTTTTTCCATTTTCAGGCTCCAACCCGAGACCTCTAGTTTTGGGATCAAGACTCTTACCACCTTGACCAACTTTACATTAGTACTTTTTCAGCTACAAACACCAGGAATCATCAAACTTTTAAATGTTCCACAAAACCACACAAACAATTTCCAACAAAAAAAAGAAAATACATAGATCCAGCACAGTTCCCTTCACATTCCATGGTATAATTCTTCCATGAAAGAACTAAAAAAACTTATATTTGAAAAATGCCAGCTACCACAAGTACCACAAACTATCATAATTTACAAAATCCATAATTTTTTTTCAGCTACAGCTTCATTTTTCATCAATTACACCCCCAAAAAAAAAATCTGGTTTTGGCTGTGAACCGTGAACAATCATAAAAATTCAGCATGAGCCAAAATTAAAGTGATTGAAAAGTTGAAAACCTTATTGTTACCTTTGAAGAAGAAGAGGGGGTGGTGCTGGTGGCGGTGCGGTGAAGATGGGGCCATGAACAAGTGACGAGTGGCGGAACCCAGTAAGCAAACATCTCGCCGTAGAGAAGGGTGAGTGCCCAAATGAGGCACAGCATCACAGTCAACTCTTGCTGCTTCATCACTGATCTTGCTGATCCTCCCAGCAATGGAGAATGAATGAGGTGTCTCTCTTCTTCGATTACGGCACTTCCTTCGGCTTTTCTGTTTTTGTTTTTGTTTGGGGTCAAACTGGTTCTAATAATTACATTATTGACAATTAGCATTAATAAAAGTTAATTAACTTACAAGCACTAAAAAAAAGGGTTAATTAAATTAGTTATTATTGAAAAAAAATCTATAAAGGCATAAATTTTGCGAGAATTTTGTTATCCAAATATATGATATATTTATTAACTCTTAACATAAATAAGTGTATTACAACATTTTATTTCATTTAATGATCATAACAATTTTTAAAAATTTTGATATTTTTCTAATTATGTAGTATCACTCAATTGTTTTTAACAAATTTTCTTTTTAGGAATTTTTCTTAAATATTGTTATTATTTTTTTTCTATACTTTAAAAGTCCTAAAGGAGCTAATAGTAATGAATAAATAATGATCGAATCCCTAATAAAAAATGATAAAGGAGGTGTTGCTTAAACTATATCTTATTGACCTCTTATTATTTATTACAATGCATTTTTAAATTTATTGATAAATAATTTCATGATTTTAATTTTCTTTAAAAAAATCACTTTAATGCTTTTGCATTTAAGAATGTCTCTTTTGAAAACAAAATATCTATATCAAGTCACTTTCAAATATAAGTCTCAGATTATGCCACTTTTGATCACATTTAGCTCATTTTCAATGTAAAATGTATGTGTTTAGGGGAGTTGACAACTTGTATGCAATATTTGTTGGTGTACTGAGCTCTTCTTATTTATTTCTGCCAACAATTTTACAATGTGTTTCCAAATACTATTACAGAGAAAATATATACCATTTTTCAACCTGTAGATAAATGTCACGGTTCTAAAATTAAAAAACATTTAGTATGTAAAATTTGGGTGGCCAATTGTGCCAGAATTGCTTGTGTTAATTTGTAGTTCTAGCATATGACGATGCAAAAACATGTGCATCAGTCTATCCGTACTTATCAGGGAAATCTTTCCTGAGGGTTCTGTTCAAAGCAAGTACCTAAGCCACTATGGTATATGCTATTTCCTGTGCCTCTTTCTTTGACATGATTTCATGCACTTTGAGGGGCATAATGTTTGATTATTTTTTTCCAATTTGATTCTGCGTTTGGTGAAGGTTGTTAATTTCAAATCCCATGTCAAAGCCATTATATGTGTTCACTGCCCCCACCACTGAAAATGAAACTCACGTTTGATGGGTGGGAAAGAGTTTCTAGTCCCTACTCAAAAACAGCCAAAAAGATGGATATAGGGTCAAAGAAGTAATCATGAACAGGTTCCATTGATGCTACATCTCCAATAAGCTTCGAACATGTTTCTCTGTTGAATATGTATCACATCCTTCTAAAAGATATATCCACATAAAGGAAATTAAAAAAAATGTTGATTGTGCTTCCATTGAGTCATTCATCATCTCTCCAGTGGTTTTAGTGCACTTCTGATTTTGTTTTTCTGGCCTCAGATTTTATGTGCTTTCTTGATTAATAGAATACTTCACATTAACTAAGGGAGCTGCTATGAACATATGTCAGTTTTCAGTTCTATAAAGCATGTAATCTTCAATGTACAAATTCAATGTGTCAAATTCTCAATTCAGCTATGATGTCAAATATTTTAGAATCATACATTATCAAATCAAGTAGATCACGGGATCTGAAGATTTTTGTCATGTGTATTTCCTCTTCTGGTAGAGCATAGATTGGTGGCTTCAGCACAATGATTTCTCTTTTAGATACCAGGCTGAGAGAAAAAATGGACATGGATGGTCTAAAATTGAAAGAAATCAGATAGAACCAGAGCTAGTGTTAGGTTTCTTTCGAGAAAAAAGTACAAAACTCCGCTCTCCTTGAAGAATACCTTGACGCTTTGTTCGCAAACTAATTAGAATGAATTACATTGCGATAATTCCCTCATTTATAGTCCTAACCAAACTAACTACTTTGGGTTGTAACACCCATTGTCACTAATTGTATACACAAAACCAAGACCATAGACATGTGTACATGCCAAAACACTGAAGAAAGGTGAAGGCAAAGGGTGCATAAACTGTTAGTTTTCTACTGACCGTTTCACTGCTTATTCATAGAAGAGAGAACATGGCAGATTGTTATGTGTGAACTGAGGCTAAACAATGGATATTTTAATAGTAAATTTCATTGAAAATTAAACCATTTGGAATGTGAAATTTGCTTCAATTTCTGATGTCAAGTTCCAGTATGTATTCTGGCTAGTTTCATTGATCTATTAAGACTTACCTGAAATAAGTAACTCTTCTGTTGTGTAGGGGATATACAGAAATGTGAAGTTAGAGCATGGAAAGTGTTAGGACAGTTGACATTCAGTTCAATTGCTCTTGATATATGCGGTGTCTAACAATATAATTTTGTCAAAAAGAGTCAAATAAGCGGTTGCTAGATGGCGTGAGGTATGAATGTAAAGTTGGCATGGCTTTCCCTTATGAACTTAAATGCGCATTTTCTCAAATGAAAGGGCCTGGCATTTAATAATGGGAATGGTAATAATCAAAATCAGTAAGGTGCAACACTGCAATATTAAGATTGAGAATTAAAACAAGAATTGATATAACAAAGCTTGCGGAGTTTAGGATGTTGTGTTCATCATCAGAAAGATTTATCATTTACTAGAAGCATTGTTCTTGTGAAGGAATAGTTTCTGCACAAGCAATGACATTAGTTCCTACCCCTAGAATAGGAAAGTTCTTCAGTGTAAGATGGATGATCACATAATATAAGTTACAAAACCTTTCTAGCAACAATATTCTGATAGGGAGAGTTAACATTTACAGTGGTAAAAATGATAATCTGTATACATAGAAAAACAAAAATTTTTTGCACAAGTATACATATCTACTGTCAAGATTTGTAGAAGGAGAAACATTTCCCTCTAGTCTTTATTCCTGTGTTGGCTGGCCGATCCTACATTCTTCAGCCACTCAACAACTTCTCTGATGCTTGGTCTCTTGAAAGGATTGTGGCTGACACACATGCAGGCCGCATCAAGTACCTGCAGCATCTCTCCTTCATAGCCCTTCCCTCTCAAAAGAGGGTCAAACACTTGATCTTGTTTTCCTTCACTCCTCATTTGTTGAACCCAGGCAACCAACTCCCTTGACATTTTTGGCTTGCATACATCAACAGGCCTCCTCCCAGTGAGCAGTTCAAGCATGACAACCCCAAAGCTGTACACATCTCCTCTTAGAGTAGCCACCCATGCTTGTCCATACTCAGGGGGAATGTATCCTAATGTACCTACAAGTTCAGTTGTAACATGAGTATGATAAGGAAGAATCAACCTTGACAACCCAAAATCAGCAACATGTGCCTCAAACTTCTCATCAAGGAGTATATTGCTCGACTTTATATCGCGATGCACAATGTGAGGTTCGCATGTCTGATGCAAGTAAGCCAAACCACAACTTGCACCTCTTGCAATCTTCAAACGAGTCGGCCAATCGAGTTGAGATGCACCATCAGCCTTTTCATGCAACCAGTAATCCAGACTTCCATTCTCCATGTAAGTATATATCAGAAGCCTAAAGCCCTCATGCACACAGTAGCCTTGCAATGCCACTAGATTCTCATGTTGTGCTGTTGACAAAGCCTCTACCTCTGCCTTGAATTCCCTTTCCATAAGACCCAAATCTCCTGAAAGCTTCTTGATGGCTAGAGTAGTTCCATTTGGTAATGTTGCTTTGTAAACCAAACCAAAACCCCCGCATCCTATTATGTTTGCCTGGCTGAAATTCTCAGTGGCTTTCAAGATCTCAAGTATGGTAAGGTCCTTGGTTTCATTTGTCTTGTTGGGGAATAATACCACTAGGCTAGCCTCCTTGTCAACCTCAGGATGAACGCCACTGTTGGAGTAGGGTGAAATGGATCCCATCTCAATCTTGTCATGGTCTTCTCCTGGATTGATCCTCCTCTTGGAGAGTATCCACAGTGTCAACACTGTCATGATGGAAGCAGTGCCAAAACACACTGAAAGGATAAGTCCTATTATCACTTTTTTGTTTGTGCTGTGACTAGCTGCAGTGCTGTTAGTATTTTGTTGAGTAGGACAAGAGCGCTGAATAACCGCGCCGCACAATTGTGGATTTCCTTCAAAGCTGGAGGAGGAGAAAGTATCAAATTGACCACCAGTTGGTATCTGTCCTTGAAGATAATTGTTTGCTACACTGAAAAAAGACAAGAAATGTAATCTCTTGAGTGAGTCAGGAATTTCACCAGAAAACCGGTTTCCAGAGAGGTCTAGTTTCTCTAAGTTAATCAAACTTGAAATCTGAACTGGTATATTGCCAGAGAAGTTGTTGCTTTTCAGGTCCAGCTGATGAAGGACTTTCAGTTGGCCAATCTCTTTGGGGATACTGCCACTGAGGCTATTGTTTCCAAGGTATATTGCTGGTGGTAGGTTGGAAAGCTGATTATATTGCAGCTGGGAAACATTGTTGGCATTAGCAAACACAGGTAACTCCAAGTAAGTCCTTTCCACTTTATCATTTGCCTGTTGTGATGTTAGTGCTGGGAGTCCTGTAAGCTGAATAGGAAATATTCCTGTAAGGCGGTTAAAAGACAAGTCTATGTAGAAAAGCTGAGGAAGTGTACCCAACCAAGGAGGAATTGAACCACTAAGTTGATTATAGGACAGGTCCAAGACCTCTAGCTTTGTCAGATTCACAAGCCAGCCTGGTATTTGACCTGTGAAATTACAGCCCCCCAATCCTAGAACTTGCATATTTTGGAATCCACCTGTGTCTATTATGTTAATATCATTTGGTATCACTTCAGTATAAAAATTTGCTGAGAGCATAAGAGTACTAAGCTTCTTAAGCCCTGTGAGAATTCTCAGAGCCCCTGTGACATTCCTCAGCTTATTGGTAGAAATTGACAGGAAAGACAGTGATTGAAGGCCAAGTATCTCAGGTGAAATCTGTCCCTCAAGCATATTGGATGCTAACCTTACTGCTGCAAGTGACTTGCATGCATAGAGAGTTGGTGGCAAAATTCCAGTGAAATTATTGTTGCCAAGATCAAGTGTGGCAAGTCTAAGGAATCCTGAGAAATTGAATGCTGAGAGATTCCCCTCCAAGTAGTTGACCCTTAAATTCAGCACAACAAGATTGACACAGTTCATCATAGATGGGGGCAGGGTACCAGTCAAGTTATTGACATGAAGGAGCAGCCTTTCCAGTTTGGAGAGTTTACCAATATCTGAGGGAATGTTGCCTGTGAAATGGTTGGAGTAGAGCTCCAAAACTGTGAGGTTGGTGAGGTCAACAATGCCATCACCAATTGTTCCAGTGAGTTTATTGCGGGGCAATGAAATTTCTGTGAGAGAAACTGCACCAAAAACATCACTAGGGAGAGTTCCAATTAGAAAATTGAAACCTGCTCTAAACTTCTCCAGCTTGGAACATGCTCCCAGTCCAGGCTGAATGGTGCCACCAAAATCATTGTAGGAATAGTCCAAAAATCTGAGAGAGGATGAGTTATGACCATTAATGCAAAAGAGAGAAGTTGGAATTTGACCTGTGAAGCTGTTGTTACTAACATTGAAAGATACCAAACTCCCTCCTGCTAGGTGCTGAATGAAAGAAGTTGGCAGTGTTCCATTGAACAAATTACTAGACAAATCCAGCTCCTGGATCATAACACTAGTGTTGCTACTTTTGTTTTCACCAACAAAGGTTGGCAACTCACCAGAAAGCTTGTTGTAGCTTAAATCAAGAACCAGCAAGTGATCAAACAGTGAGAAAAACTGGTCTTGGAGGTTACCAGATAACTGATTATGTGATAGATTAAGGTGAGAGAGAGCAGTGAGGCCTGTCAGAGATGGTGGGATTAGGCCAAAGAGGCCTCTAGATGGTAGCAAAAGATGAGTGACTCTTTGGAGATCCCCATCACAAGTAATTCCTTCCCAGTTGCAGCAATCAGAAGCATTAGACCAATTGAGAGGAGGGTGAGAGGGAGAGGTGGATATGTTCCCATAGAAGGCCAATAAGGAGTCCCTATCATTTTGGTCACAAGATGAGACTTGAGCAATGAACAACAAGGACACAAGTAAAGGTACTATTATGACTGAGACCATCAACTTAGAAATCAACTTGGAAACCATGTAACTTTGAATTGGATATCCAAAGGAAGATGAGGGTGGAGTTGATGTTGATGGGGTGGTTGTTGTTGATCTTGTTGTTGGCTTGTTTTGTCTGGGACAGGAACAACTTCCCTGTGTCATCACAACAACAGACGACACCAAGAAGGTGAAAAGGATGGAGTAGCTAGTAGTCTTTGTGATGATCCTTGCTGTTCTTCTTGTTCATGAAAGAGTATAGAGAAGAAGTTGAAGATGAAGATGATGGGGAAGGAGAATAAGGGGGACATAAGGGTGTCATGAGCCAATGTGGTAAGAGATATTTGGGGTGGCATGGCAAGGAGCATGACCATCCATTGACCCTGCAAAAAAAAATGAAGGGTAAGAGTGTGTGTGTGTGGGAAGGTGACGTTGACAACTACTAGAGGAAATTTATATATATATATATATATATAAGAAGACTAGTGGATGCTTCCCATTAATAAAAATGAGGCGTTTACTTTTGAAGGTGTTGAGTGAGGTGATGAGGGGCGGCCAGTAGTGGAAGAGTGGAATTTGTCTACGATGATCATCAATGTCATGATTGACAAAGTTTGTGTGTGCCAATGAGATATAACGTGTGGAGCTGACAACAAAAGATAGATAGGTAGAGAAAATGTTTTTCTGAATATGACATGTATAGATATAGCATAGGATATAATGTATTTATGTGAGTGTGGATAAATATTAAGATATACCTGTATCAAGATAAGATAATATAATATATATTTATGTGAAAGGGTGTTAAATTTTAATGTCACAATAAGATGTCTAAGTAATGAGACTCTATAGATAGAGAGAACAAGGGTAAGTCTTATTGCTGTCTGTTCTGGTCTGGTGTTCCAGGGTGCCACCAAACTGAACCACCTGCCAATACTTGCAGTGGAGTGGGGTGGGATATTCCGTGAGAAGATCTCAAAGATACAGTTTCTTTTCCAAAATGGGTCTTGCACTTACACTTGCAGCTTTGTTCCATTTTTATCATGTAATAGTATGATTGGATATCAGTTTGTATAATCTAAATTACAATTTTGAAGCGTATGAATTAAGTTTAATCTATTTTAACATGATTGACAAAATTATGATATCATGGCCTGAATAAAAGAAAAATAAAGTCAATAAGAATTTGCTCATTTAGTTGATCTTCAACTTATGTATAGTCATGATTTGAGCTTAATTCTTAGGTTTTTCTATTAATAAGTGATCTATAAGTATTTTTGTAAGTATTTGATAAGTCTAGAAGCATGTCTGTCTTTCCCCCAACCTAAATTTTTTAATACCAAAAATAAAAGTAAAATAAAGTTACTCTTTATTACCCCAAATCATAATATGTAAGTCATGAACTAAACACACCCTAAAGCTGTGTACACTGCATATGACAAACAAGACTAGTTTTGCATCATAAAAATAAAAAATAAAAAAGCTAGTTTTGCACCGTTTTTGCTTTTTATGACAATTTGATAGGTGTAAGTGTTACAACCGTGTTGAGATTTGAGGATAAGTACATGATGTGTTTTCTTTTAGCCATTTGTGAAGTTAAAATCCGTGTATCACATGACAAAAAAGTCTGATCAAATTGACCGGTTTTTGAATGGACTATAAATGGCAAATTGTATCTGGTCATAGTTTTCACTTTTCAATAGGATTGACAGTCAAATCTATGATTCAACTATATGAACGCATCGACTTTTTGATCTGATCCTTATAACTAACAGATAGAGAAGGCAAAGTGTTACCTTCATTTTTTTTTTTTTTTAGATGCTAAGTGTTACCTTCATTTGAAAGATATAAAACATATATATTTCTTTTCTTTTCTTTTTTTTTTTTGAAAAAAAAACGAGTAAAATTTGAAATTACTTAAGATTTAAATAAATTCATTTATTCATTAGATTAAATAATTCAATTAAATTCAGGCATTATCATTTATCCGTCTATAATATTTTTTCAATTTAGTTATTACAATATGAAATTTCCTTTACTACAATTATTGTGCTAAAACTAAAAGTAATGATAGGTAAACTATCTTTTTTGGGACACCATATTTACTCACACTCCATTCACTATTGGATAAAGTGTGAACCCAATCTAAATGAGGTATATATCTCATCCAATAGTGAATAAGAAGTGATTTGCACAGTGTTTTAGAAAAGATAAGTTTATTAAATATTTCTCAAACCTAAAACCCAAATTTTAATATTGCTTGTTGCTATAATTGATTAATTAATTGTATGACTAAACCCTAAAACCCTACTTCATTCATTCTTTTCTTTTTGTGATTTAAATTATGGGAGATATTGTTCTTGCAATTATGGGAGATGGAGCATTTACGATTATTTCCCCTCCTAACAATTGTACTTCCCGAGATTTGTACTTGTATCCTCATCTTTATAGGGACTAAGCTACTTACCACTCATCCAACAATTTATTGGTATTCACCCTATTTTCTAATTTCTCATTTCTCAATTTTCACCAATATATTCCATCCTAATTAACACAAACCATCTTTCATACTTTCCTTTGGTTTTGATTATTGTCTTTGATTTCAAAAAAACAAAAAAAAAACTCTCAAGTTTAATTTATTTCATGTTTTAGATCTTTTTTAATCTATTTAATATAATATTAAGTAATAAATTCTAAGAATTTTCTTTAAAAAGGAAACTGTTCATAAATTTTTAAAAAAAGTACTTATCTTTTTAGGAAACAAATAATAAAAATATATTGTTTATATATGTAATTGTTTTTGAAAATTCATATTTATTTATACACGTTTTTGGAGTTCGAACTTGAACAATAAAAATATGTCTTTTTTGGTGAACTAACGATAAAAAATATGTCTAAGATAGATTATTTATTCTTAACTTTTTTGGACAGTAATAAAAATATTGCAACTCAAGTAATAAAAATAGCTTGAGTTAGAATTTAATATCGTAATAATGCACGTCTTACAAAGACAACATCACGATTAAGATTAGTTTTACATCTAAAGAATGTAGATACACCTACCCAGATAAGGGTAAAGAAAAATACTATTCAAATATTATATATATATTTGTTACACTTTGACTTTTAAATTTATAATGCAAGTTGCATCTTGTTTTTTGTTTTAATGTAATTATCTTGTTTAAATTAATATACAAACTTTAAGGGAAAAATAAAATAGTGACTAAGACATGATTGTAGAGTCTTACTTGTAAGATATATTTTAATTAATAGGACATAGTGCTCCAATTAAAAGATGAAAGGAATCTTGCAAAGTAAGGTACATTGGGTCTATTTTTTAGGTTATCTTGTTCTAGCTTAAAAGTTGGTTACGTGCATAAAATGTCAAAAAATATATAGAAACATATCAAACAAAATAAAATAAAGTATATGGTATAGATTCGGTGTAGTGTATCCTTTTAATTTAAAAGTAAATATCGTTTTTTTCTTTTCAAAAAATACTTGTTGAGTGATTTTAGTCCAATAGACCAAAACAACGTTTGTTTGCTTTTCCTTTAAGAGAAAAGCAGAATAACCTCTTGCTAACATTCTTTTTATTTCTTCATAAAACAAATACGTGCTTTTAAAAATAATTATTAAAACTACCACAACGCATCGGAATATTCAACGCATATTATGCAAATTGTCAAATTATATTAATCATGCATGATCATAAAATACATAAGGTTTGAAACGGATTATAATATATTCATCATAACTCCTGTTGACTTTTTACCAATGCATTTTATATGTCTAAGGATACATCGAAGGTGGGAAAGGACTTTTCACAAGAGAAAGCTACTTGTTAATATAAAACTGTGGCTAGTTGTCAATGTCCACACGCAGTCCTAAACCAAGCTTTGGTGTATGAAATTAGGCTAGAATAACTCATTTTCAGAAGGCCAAAAGGTAAGAATTCCCTTTCATCCATGTATAAACAAGAACCATTTGAAGTATATGTTAGTGTGATTGGTGATGAATTGTCAATGTTACATGCATGTTGATTATCGAAATTATGTCATTCTGTGATTGGTGAATCATGAATGATCATGCAGAGAACCACACTTATTTAATTGAGTAATACTGAAAAAAACTATTAAAATTTTCAATAGATAATAATAATTTTTGGATATTACAAAAATAATCTACTTCATTAATTAATAATCATAGGACATCATTCTATCGAGTAATATTCATTTGGTTCATTTAAGTGATTCAATACTCATTTTTTTAAAATAAAATTTCAGGTTTAAGAGTTCAAGTTTTGTGAAAGAAAATAACCCCAAAATTTTACTTTTATAATAAACCAACTCAATCAAATTAACTGAAGTCTAATAAATTTTTTATACTAATAATTTAAGAAAAAAATAATCTGATCAAATAAGTTTGACAAAAATTTGATTACTCAACAGTTTTCTATATAATTTTGCTAAATGACATGCTTGCATCCTAGTCAATAATATTTTATCATATCAAATGCTTTCTAGAATTACATCTGCATACAATATTATTTATCATTACCTGAGGCTGGTTCCACTGATATAGGTATACCTGTCTAATATCCACTGACTATTATTTTATTCAATTGTGTATTAATATATACCATACTAGCAGAAGACCAGTGCTACACACGGGTGAAACACTTCTCCATGAGCATTTAATAATAATTTTTTTAAAAAGAGAGTATGAATTAACAATATTTTATGTAATTTTTTTAATATTGAGTAATATATATTTTTTATTTAACACACAATTTTTTATTATTGTATTAAGTAATATATATTTTTTATTATATACTTATGAAGCATAAGTTAAAAACACCATACGGTGAATCTATTTTTTTTATTAGATATTTAGATTTATATTTGATTATATTTTTATTTTTATTTTAATTGATTTGATTTGATTTCGATTTCAATTTAACTTTAATTTGTTTTGATTTGATATAATATTTTATTATATTATTGAATATTTTATTTGATTTTTTAATTTTTAAATTTAAATATAATGGTTTTTTGAATTTTTTAAATTTTATTTAACAAATTTGAGAAGGTGACATTGGGCTATAAGACTCTTCTCTAATTTAGATTTGATTTGATTTTCATTTGCTTTTTTATTTGATTGAATTTTGATTTATTTTGTGGATTTTTTATTTGATTTTAATATTTGAATATAATAATTTTAGTTTATAATCCATCATTTATAATTTTATCTAAAATATCATTTTATTATTGGGTAGAGTACAATTTAGCTGATGAGTATCTAATAATAATTTCTCTAAAAAAAATGATATGAGCTAACAATATTTTGTGTAATTTTTTCATCTTTTAATATTGAGTAATATATTATTTTTTATTACATATTTACGATACACCAGTTGAAAATATCACATGGAGAATTTACTCCTTTTTTTTAGATGTTTAGATTTGATTTTAATTTTAATTTTTATTTGTATTTTGATTAATTTGATTTGATTTTGATTTAATCAATTTGATTTGATATAATATTTTATTATATTATTAAATATTTTATTTTAATATTTAAATTTAAATATAGTAATTTTTTGAATTTTTTATTTAAAAAATATGAGAAGATGACACTTGACTATAAGGCTCTTCTCAATTGTTATTTATATGATTCTCATGCAAGATTAAACTATTCAATTTTGGTCTGACTTTTGTTTTGGACATTTTTAATGCATAACTTTAGAACAGTAGTTTTTTTCTATTAGTTTGATGTATAGTGGTTATAATACTGGTTAGGATTTTCATATTCACCCATTGCACATCTTGTATTTTGCATACTATTTAATGGTATTTTAATGCATACAAGAGAATCGTTAACAGCATTCTTCACATAGAAGAAAGACAATAATCATTGTAACTGGCCTCTTAAAGTTTGGATTGGTATTGCTGTGACTTTTTAAAAGCTGCTGAGCTCTCTTGGCTCTCTAAAAGCTGCTCTCAAAAAGTTATAGTGATATCATTTGGTAAAATAATGTAAAAATTGCTTTCAATAAGCAGAAACTATAAAAGTAATGTTTGGTAAAATTGCTCTTAATATCTAAAATGACTATAATGGTTATAAATACTAAAGAGAATAATTTTTATTTTTAATATCATTAAATAGAGTAAGGTTATATTAATCTTTTAAATTTTGGAGAGCACAAGCTTGCTCCGAAAAGCATCCCATGAGGGCTCCCAAGAATACCCCCTGACTCTCAAAAGCCAAGAGCAAAAGCACTCCAGCTTTTCGGTTTACCAAACAGAAAAAATTGGCTTATACTTTTCATAAGCCAGAACACCCCTTCAAAAAGTATTATCAAACTAGACCTAAATTTGCTCCCTGAATTTCAACCAAAAACAAAAAAAGAAAGCGCTCATTAGACATAAAAAATGTTCTAATCATGACTTGGGTTTCGTAGCAGCTACACTGGCTTATACGTGATTCTCAATTGACTTGACATACATAAAGTGCATGTTTGAGGAAATTGTAAAATTAAAATTATTTTAGTAATCACTTATTTATATAATCATTTTTTTGTGTAATCGATTATATGATAATTAATTTATGTTTGGATACTTTAACTGAAAAGTGATTTTAAGACAATTTGTTTTATTTGGATTGCATGAAAAAAAGTTACTTTTATAGGATAAAATTACTAAAAAGGATATGAAATAATTATTTATATTATATAATATTTGATATGTAGGATCAGTTTGATAAAAATATAATATTATAAGTACTATACAAAAAGCTTTTAATCATATAATGCTCAAAATCTAGTTTATGCTTATTTGGTAAAAAACAGCTTAAATTATCTCAAATAGATTATAATTAGTTTCAACTAAATTACCCAACAAGCTTTTAATTTCCAAAACAGCTTAGTTTGGGAAAAACAGCTTTTTTACTACTTCCCAAACATGCATAATCCATAAGTACAAAGAAGGTGTTGTACGAAATGGGCACGCATGAGCAACTTCCTCAAGAATCAAGATTCCTATTTAGGCAAGTTGACTTATACCTACTCTTTTATTGTTAAGATGACTAAACAAGTTTCCATTTTTCAATGCATTCAATTCGGAAAAAAATTGTAACTACACGTTTAGTTATATTGTTCATTCCACGGTTTCTTTTGTTGACTTCATATAAGAAGATAATTCATTGGAAAAATAAAAAAAAGGGACAAATAAGAAGATTATAAACATATATAAGCTAGCGAAATACAAGCAATGTCCCAAAGCACATGCGAGGACAAAGGAAAGGCCAAAAATGGCTTTTTGAATGCTTCAAACTTTCAATTTATATGGGCGCATTTGGGACAAATGACGGTCAGCATAAAGTGTATAAATCTTTTAAGCAAATCCACATTGGAAAGTTGTCAAGATTGAGAAATGAGAATATAGATGGAGTTCATCTAGAATTTCAATTCCAATCAAGTTGTCATGCTGTTTTAGAAAGTGAGACTCCCAATCTCTATTGGAAAAATAAGTTAAAACATTCCCTTAGAATAAGAAAATTCACTAATATATTTCTATTGTTTATGTGGTTTACATGAATAGTATTTCACTATCACGTATTTGTATTTTGTAAAACCTATATAAAGCTAAGTGTTTTATGCATGTAAATATACAAGAAAAGTTTACAATCTATATTCTCTCTCTCTCTCTCTCTCTCTCTCTCCATCTTACTTTGTTTTATCTATGCTATTACATAACAGTGGTATCAAGAACTTGTTATCCTCGAAATGTGTTTTTGAGAATGCATTCTTAGCACCAGTTAAATTCTTTTTCATTTAAGTTTTTCTTCATCACCCATGGCCCCAAAAGGCAGTTTTGTGTAGTCAGCCATTCCTCATTTTGATGGTCATTATGACCATTGGAGCATGCTGATGGAAAATTTCCTACGGTCAAAGGAGTTTTGGCTAATAGTCGAATCCGATATTGGAAAACCTGCAAAAAAAAGTAGATATGACAGAGGTCCAAAAGGCAGAGTTTGAAGTAAAGAAGCTGAAAGATTTGAAAGCACAAAATTATCTCTTTCAAGCTATTGATTGCCCCATCTTGAAAACTATTCTTTGCAAAGAAACTTCCAAGGATATTTGGGATTCAATGAAGAATAAGTATGAAGGATCTGCTAGAGTAAAACGTGCACAACTTCAGGCCTTGAGAAGCGATTTTGAGACCTTACAAATGAAGGATGAAGAATCTGTTTCTAGCTATTTCGTTAGAATCATGGAGGTCTGCAATAAGATGTGGTTCCATGATGAGAAAATGGTGGATGTCACCATTGTGGAAAAGATATTGCGCTCCCTAACACCGAAGTTTGATTATGTTGTTTGCTCCATAGAGGAGTCCAAAGACATAGATGAACTTCTGCTTGATGAATTGTAAAGCTCCTTGTTGGTCCATGAACAAAAGATGAACGAAAGTTCAACTTTCGAAGAGTAAGCATTGAAGGCTTCTACTAGTACCCATTCCTTAAATTTTAGAGGAAGAGGTAGAGGTAGAGGATGAGGATGAGGACAAGGAGATCGGGGAAATAAAGATGGAGGTAGCATAGATGGCAATAAAAATCTTAGAATGAACAGTGGTAGAGAACGTGATTTTGACAAATCCAAGGTAGAGTGTTTCAAATGTTATAAATTTGGTCATTATCACTTTGAATGTTATACAAGGTTGCCTAATGTCAAGGTAGAAAAGTCAAATTTTGCTAAAACCAAGGAAGGAGAGACCTTGTTGATGGTGTTTCAAGCTGAAAAGGAATCCGAGAAAGATGTATAGTATGTGGATACAGGGTGTAGTAACCACATGAGTCGAAATAAGTCTTCTTTTTCTCATTTAAATGACAACTTTCACTCTACAGTTAGTTTTGGTGATTGCTCCACTGTGGATGTGATGGGAAAGGGTGACATTAGAATTAAAACTAAGAATGGTTTGATAGAAACAATGTCTAATGCCCTATATGTTCCTGCTTTGAAAAGCAATTTGTTAAGTGTTGGTTAATTGCTGGAAAAGGGATATGTTATCACTCTTCGAAATAGTGCTTGTGAGATTCTAAACCTTCTAAAGGAGCTGTTGCTATCATACAAATGAATTCCAAAATATTGCTCCTATTAAAGATTGAGAGTGCACAACCTTGTTTGATGATGGAAGTGAAAGATCCTTCATAGCTATGGCATTTTCGATATGGCCATTTGGCTTTTAGTGGACTAAAAACCTTGCAAAACAAAAGTATGGTAACTAGTCTTCCTAAAATTGCTATTCCCTCTCAAGTTTGTGGAGAATTTGTCATTGGAAAACAACACCGTTCTTAGTTCCCGAAAGGCAAGTCATGGAGAGCCAATGAGGTCCTAGAGCTTATCCACTCCGACATTTGTGGACCTATAACTTCTGCTTCCAATGGAGGTAAGAGATACTTTATCAGCTTTATTAATGACTAATCTAGGAAATCTTGGATCTTTTTGTTACAGGAGAAATCGGAGGCCTTTAATGCATTCAAGAATTTCAAGGCTTGTGTTGAAAATGAGTTTGGAAAGGCCATTAAAGCTCTTTGAACAAATTGTGGTGGAGAATATTGCTCAAATGAATTTGAGAAGTTTTGTGATAGTCATGGAATCAGAAAAGAGCTCATAAATGCATATACACCTCAACAAAATGGTGTGTTAGGAAGAAAGAACAGAACAATCCTTAACATGGTTCGTACTTTGTTAGCAAAAGGAAGAATTCCAAAGAGGTTTTGGCCGAAGGCTGTGAATTGGAGCATCCACGTCTTGAATAGGAGTCCTACTCTTGCTCTACGAGATATGACATCGGAGGAAGCTTGGAGTGGAAGGAGACCATCTATATATCACTTTAGAATTTTTGGGTGCATTGCCTATGCACATGTCCCAGATGCAATGAGAAAAAAGCTTGATATTAGAGGTGAGAAGTGGGTATTTCTTGGTGTTAGTGAAGTATCTAAGGTATACAAGTTGTACAATCCCTTGACAAAAAAAAATTGTGACTAGCAGAGATGTTGTTTTTTATGACAAAAATACATGGAGTTGGGATAAGAAGCAGCCTACTCAAGTTCTTGCTGATAACGAAGCTGAAGTAGTAGCTCCATTATCTAAAATTCTAGCAAAAACTGTTCCACCAGTTGCTGAAAGTTTACCAACAATAGGAGAAGAAACTAGTGCCATGACTCAAGCAATTGGTCGTGTTAGACAAAGACCTGCATAGATGAAAGATTATGAGGTAGACATTGATGAAGATGAAATTACACATTTTGCATTATTTGTAGATCCAACAAACTTTGATAGTGCTGCCAAGGAAGCAAAGTGGAAGAAGGCAATGGATGCTGAAATTGAGGCTATTGAAAAGAACAAGACTTGGAGTTAATTGATCTTCTAGAAAGGCACAAGACTATTGGTGTAAAGTGGGTCTTCAAAACAAAACTCAAAGAGAATGGTGAGATTGACAAGTACAAGGCAAGATTGGTGGCTAAGGGATACAAACAGGAATATGGAGTTGACTATATAGAAGTTTTTGCTCTAGTTGCAAGGCACAACAATCAGATTGGTGGTTACATTGGTGGCACAAAATTCTTGGGCCATTCATCAGCTAGATGTCAAATCAACATTCTTGCATGGAAACTTGGAAGAAGAGGTATTTGTTAAATAACTCCCTGGTTATATTAAGATGGGAAATGAGCATAAAGTTTATAAATTGAAAAAAGCTCTTTATGAATTAAAACAAGCTCCACGGGCTTGGTATAATCATATTGAAGCTTATTTTCTTAAAGAAGGTTTTCAAAAGTGTCCATATGAGCACACACTTTTTGTCAAAAATGGAGATGAAGGAAAAATGCTCATTGTTTGCTTATATATTGATGATCTTATATATATTGGGAATGATACTACCATGTTTGGTTATTTTAAGAAGTCAATGATGGATGAGTTTTAAATGTTTGATCTTGGAAAATTACATTATTTTCTTGGCCTAGAAGTAGTACAATCAGATGATGGGATTTTTGTTTCCCAAAAAAAGTATGTAAGTGAGGTTTTGGACAAGTTCCAAATGAAGAATTGCAATCCTGTAAACACTCCAACTGAGTTCGGCTTGAAGTTGAACAAAGATGACGAAGGGGAGAAGGTCAACAACACACTTTACAAGTAAATTGTAGGCAATTTGATGTATTTGACTGCTACAAAGCCAGACATTATGTATGCAGTGAGTCTTACAAGCAGGTATATAGAAAACTCAACTAAAACACAACTGCTAGCTGCCAAGAGAATCCTTCGTTACTTTCAAGGAACCAAGGATTTTGGATTGCTCTATAAGACGAGTGAAAAGTCATCAAAGTTGGTAGGATTTACTGATAGCGATTATGCTGGAAATTAAGATGACAGAAGGAGCACTTCGGATTACGTCTTCATGCTTGGGATAGGAGTTGTTTCGTGGTCTTCTAAGAAGCAGCCCATTGTCACCTTATCAACTACAGAAGCTGAATTTGTTGCTGCTACAACTTGTGCTTGTTTAGTTATTTGGCTTAGGAAAATTCTTACAAAGATGAAAATCAAGCAAAAGGGTGCTATTACCATCTTTTGTGGCAACAGTTCGACTATCAAATTGTCGAAGAACCCAGTGCTACATGGGAGAAGTAAGCACATAGATGTGAAGTATTATTTTCTAATAGATCTTTGCAATAAAGGGACAATTGAGCTTGAATACTCTCGAAGTGAAGAACAACTTACAGACATCTTTACAAAACCTCTCAGGCCAGTCCCTTTTCAAAATTTGAGAAGATTGATGGGTGTTACTACTAAGTAATTAGATATAAACTGAAGCTTGAGAACTTTCAGTTTAAGGCAGGGATTGTTGGAAAAAGAAGTCAAAACATTCCCTTAGAATAAATAAATTCACTAATATATTTCTATTGTTTCTGTGGTTTACGTGAATAGTATTCCACTATCATGTATTTGTGTTTTGTAAAACCTATATAAGGCTGAGTGTTTTGTACATGTAAATATACAAGAAAAATTTACAATCTACAATATTCTCTCTCTTTCTCTCTCTCCCCCATCTTATTTTATTTTATCTATGCTATTACATAACAATCTCAACCTTTCTTTTGGTGTATGATAATACTAAATCCAAAAGGAATCATATGATATAAAAACTCAACCTAATCTAAAGCCCATTGGTAGAGTTTGTACTCTTAAACAAAAATGTATCTTCACCCAAATTCCAAACATTATATTAGATACTTAAGAATCTATGTAAGAATTATGAAAAATTTTAGTTATGTTATTAGTTAATAATCTCTTTAATAGCATAACTACCCTCATGATTAATACATCGATCTTCAATATCCAAATAATGTTTGAAAATAACAATATTGATTATGAAAATTAGGTTTAATTTATTTATAGATTAAATTAAATTTAAGCTCTACTTTGGGTTAACCTAACTTGACTCAATGTCAATATCAAAATTAACTACGAGTTTCAAAAGTATATTTGCTCCTTTTTATTTGCCACTATTTGAGCACTATTCATCAATTAAGTGCATATTTGATAACAACTTAATTTTAGAAAATAGTTATTTTTTTCAAAAGTTATCTCAACAAACTTTTAATTATAAGTCATTTTAAATTCAAAATAAGCTTATCAAAACAAACCTCTGCCTGTAGAGAATTTCTTTAGTACCCTTATCTTTAGTAGGGTATTGGCATCTTATTCTAGTTTGTGGTTATAATTTAAACACATATCCATGCATTTTAAATATGAATTTATTTTTTTATTTTGAAATTTATATTTTAAGTTGGTGGTAAATGTGATAGAAATAAGGAATTAGTCACTCTAACGTACCATTACCCTTTAAAAAAAGGGTGCCAAAGAACCTACCCTAAATGTGTTTGAATTAACTTATGTTAAGTTCAAAATAACTTATAATTAAAAATTTTTTAAACAAATTTTATAAAAAAGCAACTATTTTCTCTTTTTTTTTTGTTTGAAAATACTAAATTTTATTGATGATCAAATCTAATATACAAGTGGGAGATAATAATAAGCCAATAACTCAAAAGCCCACAACTAGGAAATAGACAAAACAGTTTTGTACAACTATTAGTTACAAAGAAAAACAAACTCATGCTTAATTCTAAACAAATTTTTTCCAAGCTAGACAATCCAATTTAAAATTAAAGATACTGTCACGCCCCAAACATAAGCCGTGACCGGCGCACAGGTCAATCTGACTCACTTAATCTGGCAAGTCTAATAACCAAATTTTGTTCATATAATTTAGCAACTTAAGTACGGGAGCTGCTAAAAATTCAGCAAAGTCTCCCCTGAAAACTGGATAATCCAAAAATTACATAGACCTATTTTGAATCCAATATAATAACCAGAAATCACAGCCAGAATATTTCCAGAGTAACAATCATAGGGATCAAAAGATCAGCTATACTAAAGAGTAATATACACATTATGACTATATCCATAACCTAAAAACAACTAATCTTATGCCCTATAGCTGCAAAGTACTGGAATCAACAAAATAGAAGCCTCTTCCATAGTAAAGGTCTACCAAAAGGAATATCCTGGGTAGAACAGCTAGTCCTGTGAACTCGCTACTCAAAGACCTGTGAATCTGAAGAGAAGGAAAGGAAATAGGATGAGTCATACAGACTTAGTGAGGGTATATAAACAAAGTGGACAGGAAGGAGAAACTAAATCACGCACGAGCTTTTAAAATAACTGAAAACAACTGAATAATCATACATTCACCAAAAAAATTGATTTAGGCAATAGTTTGTCAATTTTATATTTTCATAAATAGAACTTTGTCAACCTCCTTCATTTAAGTTAAAACTCATTAAAAGAGACTTAATTATTCTCTATATATTGTCTTAATCAACTTCCTAAATAGACTTTGTCAACATAGAATCAAATATTTCATCAAATTAATTACTCCATGAGGGTTACCCAAGAAGAACTAAAATATTTATGGGGAGTGGTCTCAACCCATCTGATCATAAATATGAGTCCATCTCAAGCCGGGGGTCTTGCCTTGTCCGGTACTATCTCATTTAAATATACTATGTGCATATAGGCCGTTATGTTTCTTCGCTAACGGTGAACGGTACCGCTATATCTCTTCGTTAGCGATGAACGGCGTTCTAACTTAGAACCCATCATGGTTTTCTCAACATAAATTTATTTTAAAATGAAACACTTAAATTTAATAAGTCAACTTCTATAAAATCCAATTCTTGCAAGAAATAAGCTTTTATAATTCATTATAAATAAACCATAAAATAAGAATAGCAACAGGTGGCATTGAAATAATAACTAAGCGGATATCCACAATATTAAATTAGTTATTAGTATCCAAATAAACTCAATTATTATTTTGGAAAGAAAAATCAATCGGCTAAAATGGCTATGCAAATCAATTATTAGCATAGAATCAAATTATTAGCTTTAACAGGTTAGTTTCTCCTATAAACATAAATTTAAAACTATTGTCACTAAGTAAATAACCACTCACAACAAAGAGGAATCAACCTAGTTGCTCCCCAACAGCTCCAGAAGGAGTAACTGGCACCGTATCAGGAAGATCTGATTAACACAAATATTTTGACAAGCTTAGATAATCTGTTTGGAGATAGTATAATAATTAACATACTTATTATTAAGCAAAATCCCGGAATATTACTCACCTACCATTTTATTACTATTCCCTAACTTTGAGATAACCTCTAAAATTTACCCATAAGAAAAAAGGTTTGAGATTAGGAACTCACCTCAAGCTTCAAGAGCTAGTGGATAGCAAACTTTTGTGATAAAATAAAAAAAGAGAGCTTTGATTATAGGAATAAAAAGAAGAAAAAGAAAGAAGAAAAAAAAATGAAAAACAGAGAACGGAAGTGAGCTTCGGTCCGAATTGCATAGAAAGAAAAGGAAGGAAAAGATGCTACGGAGGTTTCATTCCCACCTTTCATTTATCCCCCTTTTTTTTTTTTTTAACTTACAATAAAAAGACCAAAAGGCCCCTTAACCTTTTCTTCTTTTCCTTTCCTTTGTTTCGAGACCACGGTTTTACAGATACACACGAATAATGTTACTTTATTGAAACTCTTTGATTTTGCTCATGTGCATGATCTTCCATTGAATGTCTCGATTGTATCATCTCAGGCCTGCAAAAAGTTTCAATTTTTCTTTTTCTTTTTTTTTATCTCTAAACAGACACGACATAATAAACATGTAAATGATATAAAGTAACAAAATAAAAAAATCTCAAAAATCCATCACCAATAGAGAAAGCTGATTCATCATCTATCATAAGTGCAGTACTTCGAAGTTACAAAATGTAAGCAACCACAAGAATCATGAAGATGTTAAAAAGCCTTACTCTACACTGTTGCTGTGAAAAGGTATTCACCAGAAGAAAATCAAAACAAATCATACGTAATGAGGAAGTAAGACATACATAGACACACTAAGAAAAATAGAACAAAAGGAAAAAAGAAAGGGGGCACCAAACCCGCTGTGGAGAAGAGGTACTATCTCCACAAGGGTTGGTTCCCCTTGAAGAACGCTTGGGATTTAGGGGAGTTGTAGAGAAAAAAAAAGTTATGAGGAACGTTGTACGATGCTAGAATGTAAATGAGTGTACTACTAACTAATGTGAGATTGGTGAAGATGGATACACAGAATTTTTTTTTTTCAAAACTACATATATTTTTTCTTTAACAATTATTTTCTTTAAAAAAATTATTCCCTAACATGCACTAAGTAGAAAGGACTGAGAATAGGACAAATTTAGCTCAACTCAGACCAATGAATCCCTGATGAACAATGGCCTGATAGAAATCTTATGTAATTAGTTAAATGGAGGCCCATCTACATAAAGTCAGACTCAAAGCCCATAACACCCAAGAAGATAAAGCACAATTGGACAACCCTGTGTTGTGAGCCCAAACACAACAAAAAAAAAAAACAAGGAAAACACAAACGGAAAGAGAAGACAAGGTTAATGAATGAAGTGAGAGCCACGCCCAGCACACCAAACAAACCAAAACGCAAAGGGAAGCTTGTTTTGTTCTCCGAGGTTGTTCTTCTTCTTCTTGTGTTATTGTGATTGAATTTGAAGAAATTTTCGTTATTTTCTCTCTGGGGTTTGCTTTTTCTGGGTATTGGGTTGTTGATTGAGGTGGGAAGTAGTACGGTGAAAAACGATGTCGCATCGATTGGTGAAGAAGGTTCTGAACCAGCAATCACTTCCCAAACAAGAAGAGGATCACCTAAACGTTGAAGAAGAAGGAGAAGAAGAAGAAGATGATCACTCTGCGAATCGTTCTTCCATTAACCCCTTCGACCTCCTCAACGACCACGACTCTGACCCTGCTGAAGACCAGGTTTCTCTATTTGTTTCCCCGAAAAAAAAGAAGAAAGAAAAATTGTTCCTTTTTGGATTGGATTGAAGCTCTTTTACTTGCGAATTGGGTTTTGTTTTTTGATAGTGTTATTAAGCATGAAGGGGTTGGGGTTGGATTAGGGAGATGCTGAGTTATTAGCTAACTCCAAAAATTCTAACTTGGCATTTGTATTTGGAAATTTGTTAGGAACACGTTATAGAGATTAGAGAATTTGAATTCAAGTTCAAAATATATATTTTTTCTAAAACCCCATTATTTGTTATATATATATATATATATATATATATATATGTATGTATCAATTGTCATTTCCAATTTGTATTCGAGAGTGGCATAATGTAAATGGAATATTGATTTTGTTTGAAGAAGTGATACTAAATGTGTGTGTGTGTGTGTGTGTGTGTGTGTGTGTGTGTATATATATTGGGTGGTTAGCGTAAAATTGATGCTTGGATTCTTCCTTATGCAAAAGATGGTAGGGACTAGGGACTTGGGAGTATGCTTATTGCACATGTTGACTTCTAATATTTAACTCTCAATGGATAATTTGGCTGTTTTGAACGCAGGTAGATGACTTGGCGTCGATCAATGAAACTGTGGCAAGATATGATAAGAAAGAGGAGTCATCTTCGATGAAAGATATTGTAGTTCCAACATCTAATACAAAATCAAAGAAAAAGAAGAAGAAGAAAAACAAGGATAGTTCTGTTGCCAATAAACCGGGAGATGAAAAAGAACTGGATTTGATTCTGGAAAATTTGTCCCTGGATGCCAACTCTTCGAGGGAGCAACAACCCTTTACAAAAGCCAAAGCATTGAATACCAAAGACCAAAATAAGTCTGTTAAACAGAATGCAATCTCTATATTACAGGTTGATCCTAAGTATTTGAATGCCGAAAATGAGCTGAAAAGAATATTTGGATCTAAGGTTGTGAAATCATTCGAGAGTAGTAGTAGTCAAGCTAGCAGTTCTAGGCAGATACGAGGGGTGAGGCGTGGACACTATAATCTCAGAAAGACTGTTCTTGTCACTCCAGCAAGCCATTGGCCCCGGTGGGATGGTTCTTTGTCCATGGAATTTCTGGAAACAAAGAATGGATATAACTACTTTAGGTAAGGATCATTCTTATTTAGTTGATTGAGAATACCTTCCGATTTGTTTGCTCTCTACACCACTCACTCTGTATGTGGGTAATAATTTCATCTTTTTGCAACCCTTGTAACTACTTATTTCCCTTATTTTGGGCTTTTTATGTAGATATGTACACTCATCATCCTACTCCCAAGCTCAGGGTGCATTTGAAGCTGCCAAAGCAATAAATGACATAAATGGTCTAGCCAGCATATTGTTATACCATCCTTATCATCTAGATTCACTTCTAACAATGGCAGAGTATTTCAAGGTAGTCGGTGAACAACAGATGTCTGCAGATGCTATTGCCAAGTGTCTATATGCCCTTGAATGTGCATGGCATCCTATGTTCACTCCACTGCAGGGTAATTGCCAATTGAAGTTCGGCCATGATACGAACAAGCCCATGTTCACAGCTCTTTTCACTCACATGAAAAATTTGGACAGGCGTGGTTGCCATAGATCTGCTTTGGAGGTCTGCAAATTGTTGCTTTCTCTGGATCCTGATGATCCCATGGGGGCTATTTTCTGCATTGATTACTTTGCTTTAAGGGCTGAGGAGTATTCATGGCTGGAAAACTTTTCTGAAGATTATAAAAGTGATAACTCCATTTGGTTGTTTCCAAATTTCTCTTATTCTCTGGGCATTTGTCAGTTTTACCTTGAGCGTGAGGCCTCTAATGATGCAAGTGAAGATTCTAATAAGGCTTCTTCATCTGATCTTATGAAACAAGCATTGATGCTGCATCCTTCAGTCATAAAGAAGCTTGTGGCCAAAGTACCATTGAAAGATCGCATTTGGACAGATATTACCAAGCATGCCTTTTTCCGATCAGATCAAATGGGGATTCAATCTCAAGATCACTTAATTAATATATATGTTGAGAGAAATTATCTTATATGGAGGCTTCCTGATCTGCAAAAACTGTTAAGTGATGCTGCACAACAAGTGGTTAAAACCCTAGAAAATAATAAAAGTGAAGTTAAGGATTGGGCTTGTGTCAGAAAAGAAGCATTTTCATCTGAGAAAAATGAGTAAGTGATTCTTTCTTTTTATTTTATTTGTTTATATTTATCCAAAACTTTCCTTATTTTCTCTTGCTGAAGTGAATCTTCACCTGAATTGTTTGGGGGGGGGGGGGGGGGAATTCAAATATTAAAGTATGCTGTTTTTCAGGCCATTTTCAACTTGTTTTTGGATACATCTGAATTTATTGTTTTCGAAACTTGGCAGAAATTATTTCTATTTGGAACGAGCATTGAGTAGGCAGTCGTTGACCAACTTCAATTATGAATAGGAACTTACAACTTAAAAGCATTGAGATGGTATATCTAAGTTAACATATTGCTTTATCTGAGCTACATTTTTATTCTCTTTTGGGCAATAAGAGAACTTTATAAGATGCGCGTGATTTAGAATTCAGGGAATGCGCATGAGGTGGAGTGTTTGACACAGAATATACATGTAGGTTGGCAAAAAATAATGTTTGTTGTGATAAGCCTCATAATTGACGAGTAATTGTGTGATGAGGCTGCACAGAATCAATTTGTTTGTAGCTTGTTCATCTTTTATCATAAGGGAAAAATAAAACAAAAAGAATTAAGTAAAAGAAAAAGTAGTGTGTTGAATCCTATTCCTTATGAAACTGAGGATGTGAGATATGTGATATGCCGGCACTATTTTTACATTTTACATCTTTTGATCTTTAAGTAATTAAGCTCAAAAATTTTTATTTGCTAGGTATGGACATCTGTTGGTCTCCGATTTCTCCGACTCAGTGGCATCCATTCCACCAGAAAATCTGCAACACTTCATCGGTGTTCCAAGGATGAGGGAGGGTATGCAGGATGAGAACCAATTTGCTAATCTGCAAGGCAATGGCCATGCACCACCGCGTGCTGTTGCAAATAGGAATGCATTAGCTGTCTTGTTTGAGTCAATGCTACCATGGGTTACTTATGAGGACAGGGAGGATGGTGGACCTGATGGTGATAATAACCAACATAATGATCAAGGGCAAGACAATCAATGATTCTGTATGCAACTCAACCTCTCTGCTGTAGAAGCCTTTTTTGGGGGAGTGGAGGGGGACTGTAGAACTCTGATGAGATGTCTTTCTTGTATAGAGCGATTGCTAGGGAGCTTGATGCTTTCTGCTATATGTTGATCCTTGGCTATCATCTAGGAACTCTAGATGCCTATAAATGCCATATTTTTGTGGTGTCTAACTTTAGGGATATTGATATCAAATGTTATACCTTTTTCATTGTGAATTTTTTTATATGTTTTTGATGTAAACTTTTTCCTACTATCATAGAATCTTCTTATCATATTATTAGAAGAGTTTAGCTTCGATAACTACTACTTGAGAGGCGAAATTCTTTTATCATGCGGCAGCACCTAACTAGGGATGGTAGTGTCAAAATCACCCTAACAGATCAAAATTAAAAACTTTCTTTATCTCATCATGTATTGTCTCATCATGGTTTTATTGGCATAGTAATATTAGTGTCAAGAAAATTGTAGTAATAGTAGTATCAAAATGGTAATGATATATGTGCCTAGTTATATTTTCATCAAGAAAATTGCAATAACTTTTAAAAGGAACTTGCTCATAATGACAGCCAGGTGGAAGCAAGTAAAGTACTGCAGATTTGCTGATATTCGACAAGTTTTCATCATCTATTCTATTCTAGCTGTGGCTACTTAAGATCTTATAAATAAATATTTGGTGCACAAATATTCTAGACTTTATCATGCCTATAATTATTTCTCAATAGCAAACTTTTTGCAAGCAAAATGCATAGACTATTCAATACGTAGGCCTAGGCATTTTGAGGAATAAGAAATACTTTCCTGGCCCTGCTGTGGGTGGTGCATGCATTGTTCTCAAATTTTATAAGTCCTTCCAGCTCAAACGTGGCACTGTGACATTCTTTTCCTTTTCTTCTTTCTGCGTAGACTGAGGGGATTGGGACAGGTTAGCGTTCAAAGGCAATAGAAGAAGCAAGAAGGGAAGTGGGGGACCAGGGTTAGGATCAAGTTTGCATGAGCAAGTTGTCATGTGAAGGGATTCTAGTATATCATTAGGGGCACCACTATAGACTGCAAACATCATTACAAGACTGCTAAGCATTGTTGTATAGTATCACTTAATTTATGGAGTTTCGGATTCACTTATTGTCTTGCATTTGTATCCTCTTTTGATGTGACCATCTGTCCATCCAAGTTTACTTCTCTACCACCTTTTCTCTTTCTTTACCAACTTACGATGGTGTTTAACCTTCTTCACAAGAAGATCACCTGAATTACTTACCTGTGGCCTCATAAACTCGCCAAATCATTGTGTGGAATAATGAATCATCTGATTCTAAAAGATCACAAGTGTAGAGACTTCTATATACTCCACAAGTATCACACTACTTCGGTAAAAATGTAACACTTAAATGTAACACATGGTTAGATTAGACGTGACAAGTTCGAATTTTATATAGCAGTTATAGTAAGGAAGCTACATAAATTTTGTGTATCTGTGAAAGAACCAAAATTACTGTTAAAATTTATACATAGAGGGCGAGGCTGTGTAGGGAACCACAAGCAGAAAGTGATTTGTGCTAATCTTTTTGCATCGGCAGTGGCACATATAATTGAGAGATTCTTTGGTGGATGCAAACTTTATAGTTGATACCTTATATTTACATTTAAAATTACGCCCTATTAACTATGTATAATATATTTATTTGAAAAATTCTTGATACAAATCTGATATTTCCTATACTAACGTGGTTGACTCAAGTGGTTTATACTTATGTTTGGTTGATTTGCGTAATTATACATTTATTCTCTTTAAGTAAGCTTTTAATTCAAATTGTGAATAAAAAAAATTAGTATTGAAAGGATTTTAGCCCATAATTAATCAGCTCTACTCTAATCAGATTAGTTGAAATATGACTGCTTGAGGTTATATCTAAATTCGAGATCTTAGATGTACATTTCTATTCAACTTTTCCATTTATATTTTGGTTTTTTTTGTGTTTTTTTTTGGGGGGGGGGGGTGGGTTTCACATTTTTTCTTCTTTCTGCTATATAAGTGTGTGATGCCGCTAAGAACTGCAGTACACAAACTTTGAGCACAATTAACGTTATCGAAGGCCACTTGATCAAAGACAACATGGCAATTAGTCAAAACCTGAAGAACGCTGTCATAGCATTCCTGGTTCCTCTTCCCTCCATCCTCTTCTACCTCTCATTCCTCAAACACTATGACTCATCAATTGCCACCACTGCTTTTGACCCATCAAATTTTCCATCGAAGTTTGCATCTTTTTGGTCAACACTGTATTCTTGGTGCTATCACCACCCTCTCCTATTAGCCAATGTACTCTTCTTCCTCAACGTCAATGCCCTTTTCTGGGTCATAGGCCAAATCCAGAGTAGTCACTGGGTACATGCAAAATTCCCACTCAAATTCACATTTTGCTTTCTGGGTATCTTTAAAGTTGACATTTTTAGCTTGTTAAGTGTTGATGGTCGTTGCAGATGATTGACCCGTATTGGACAGTGATACCAGTGATGCTTGTTCACTACTATGCAAGCCACCCTCTGGCTCAGTATGATTGGTGGAGGTCTTGGATTGTGGTGGTGTTGACTTGGCTGTGGAGTGTGAGGCTCACTCATAACTACTTCAGGAGAGAAAGGTGGCAATGGGGTGCCAGAGAGGATTGGCGTTTCACTGAGATGAGCCAGCAATATGGAAACCAATGGTGGTGGATTTCCTTCTTTGCTGTCTATGTCTCCCAGCAGGTCAGTTTTTTATTGTTATTTTTTTTTTTTAATTCATGGGGTGTTGAAATGATGTTTAGTGAGTAAGCCCTTGCTTTAATCCTGAGATTGTAATTGCTGATCATAATAGTCCTTGATTTTTAAGTCCCTGGTATCTCATCTTGTAATCAGTCTAGTCTCCATAAAGGACTTAGAAAGCAAACTTTTTATAGTTAGAAACTAGAGGGTGAGCCTTGGCGCAATTGTAAGATTGCTGTCTTGTGATGGCTTGGAGCTCATGTGTCCAAATCCTGTAAACAACCATTTTGCTTGTGGGGGTAATATTGCATACTAGTATCCTCCCATGTGGGAGCCTCATATACTGAGCTGCCTTTTTTAGAAAACCAATATGACTGATGTTTATAATTTCAAAGACTAAAGCGAGAGTTTGTTTACTTTGTGTTTAAATGAACTCCTTGAACCAGCTTGGTGAATTGTCTGTTTGGTTTTATTGCTGTGCTATTGAAATGGGTGCTTTTTGTTTTTTCGTTTTTGTTTCTCACATTTGCAGGTGTTTTTGATTGGATTGTCCCTTCCCTTATATGTTGTCCACTCTGTCAACAAGCCTTTGAGCATCTGGGACTTGGTAGCTATTGTTGTCTGTTTGTGTGGCATTGTCATAGCATACTTTGCTGATACACAGCTCTATGACTTTGTGAGTGGAAACAACAAATTAAAGGGGCTTGGCAAACCTGTGGTCCCTGTCCTTGACAGTGGCTTGTGGTGTTACTCCCGGCATCCGAATTACTTTGGTGAGCAGCTGTGGTGGTGGGGACTAGTTGTATTTGCATGGAGCCTGGGACATGCATGGACCTTTGTTGGTGCATTGGTTAATACCATGTGTTTGGCTTATGTGACTAGGCTTGTGGAGGAGCGAATGCTGAAAAAAGAAAGCAGAGCAGAAGCATTTAGGCTGTATCAGAAGACGACTTCGGTGTGGGTACCTTGGTTCAAGTCCTTTCCCTCTGGAGTAAAACATAAGAATGCTTGATGTTTTTCTTGGTACAGTGGTTGGTGAATTGATTGTAAAATCATCATTTTGATATCTGCATTGTTCTTTGTTGTTTTTTCAATGGAATCATGAGTTGTTTGTGTCATAGACAAGTAGGTTGCTGTGATATTGTATAAAACCTTTATGTATCTGCTACATTTGAATTTATAATATATCAAATGCCAGAATTTCCTAAAGAAACAAGGTTTCTTCTTGAATTCGCCTCTTCAGCTTCATGCCATAGAGATATGCTTTGCACCAGAGCTTCAAAAAATCTTAGAAGTAAGCGTTTTGTTCTGATATCAGGTGATTCATTGTGGACTTGGGGTTAGACTTGAATAATCAACCTCTTTGCACTCCAAACTCCCATTGTAAAAATGTTCATCAACCCCTTTGCACTTCTGATTGACTCGAACCATGGTTTGGAGGATGCAAACTGAATTTCAACCCACTTAGTTTATATTTGTTCTCACCATATTAGCCCCCACAGCCCAAAGTTCAATTGCAGCTCCTTCGTTTCTTGCTATATCCCCGAGCAAACATCGTGTGACGCATTGGTTTTGTTTTTCTTTAAATTCTGACCTTGACTTTTCATGTGGCTAGTTTCTCCTGTGAACGCCATGAATGTGTAACTTAAGTGAGAAGTTATCCCAAATGACAGGAGAAAACAAGTATGGAATTTGAACCCGTGATCATATTATAGGCATGTTGCTTGCTTCTGTTGCAGACGTGGAAAGTTCCCTATGTAATGTTCCAGTATTACACAGACTATGATAGTGTCATGGACAGAACAGTTACAAGACTAAACAGGTGCAAAATCAAATGCGATATAATGCATAATTCAGCAAAATTCTTAGATGCTTTTATAACAAGGAAAAAAACTCTATTCTATTCAATGCTCGATATTTTATTTTAGTGGATCAGTATTCTTTTTTACTTTAACTATATTTTTAATACAATTACTAAAATGTTAGATATTAAATGATTTAAACCATGAGTTTTTTCTTGCTCTCTGGGAGCATATATGAATGTCTATCATTCAATGTGAAGGCAAAATAATAGTTTGCGGGACTTCACAACTATCATTTCCCATTTTCACAAGCAACAAAAGCTAAAGATAAACTAATACAAATATCCAATCTGCCAGAATCTACAAACACAAAACATGATTCAGACTGGCATGCTCACGGAATTATGTCAAGGGTAATGTTAAATATTTCCTTTGTGAATCAAGAAGTGTTCATGGATTGGGGTGGTTGAGATTTGAGTTAATTATAATATAATTTAAGTGGCCTGCAGATGTTAGCTGTGAACTGTTTGATTCCAACTAAGGGTTGAGCAGTGAATGAATGAATTCTGTCTGACCTTATAGAGGATAGTACTAAGGGCATTCATTGTGTTATTGGCACTTGTGTCCAAGGATGATGCATGTACTATGTGAAGGTTGGTGAATATCATTAGATGCATTAAATATGATTAAACCAACCTCCTGAAGAGGCATAACATAAGCCAATGGATGAGAAGAGATGAGCATGTTTCTTATACTTTTTGCGGGGAATGACCTTCTGTCAAAATTTTATATAACTTAATTATGGGTAGATTTTTATTATTAATCATGAAAATAAATATTAACTCGAGTCTTACAAGAAAATTTAATTAATAGTAAAATTTTATACATGATCAAATCATATGAAATTTTCATATGAAATGATGTATTTCCACTTTTTGAGCAAGATTTTTGTGACCACATGCATCTTTCATATCCACACAAAGCAAACCAAGGAAAAATCAAGCGCATGATGCGATGGGAGTGTTTGCTCCCCGGGGTCGGACTTTGAACAATTTTGTTATGTTTTGGCATTTGTTTGCCTGTGAAGTGAGAACTGTGATCTGTTTCAGCACTAGATTTCACATACAATAATGGCTAGGTGTATTTAATTGTCACATTGATCAATAAAATAAGAGGGTGAGATATTTAGTATGCTGTCAAAGATATCACTGCCCATAACTTCAAAATTTTAAAGTTTCCATGCATATTAAAGTTAGTCAACGGTCTAGTGTAGCATGATTTTGTCATTTTTTCCCCCTATGATATCCATAAAAAATATCTAGTTTTAATGTAAACATTACTCAATCTCTAATTATCAACTTATTTTATTCATTTTATTTTTTCTTGTCCATTACCATAATATCTCATAAATTTTTTCTTTTTTTTTTAAGAAATCTTTTTTTTTTTAAGAAAACAGTAAGGTAAAGCTGTTTCATTTCGACAAAATACCCACACCTAATTTTAACTCAAAATGTGAAATCATTGAACTATAATGTTATTTCCTTAAAATGTAGGTTAGTTTATTTTTGGTTAAAAATGCATAGTTGCTGTGACAATGGGATATCTTTTAGTTTTATTTTCCTGAAAAAAAAAACTCCTAATTGTTCAACTGAAAAACTAAATTTTATTATTTCGACCCTTTTCTAAGGTAAATGAAATTCCCTCTGAGAATTACAAAGATGTTCATGCAAATGTGGGAACCTCTATGATGTCATCATATGTAAATCTCTAGGACGATCCTTTGGCGGTTGGCACATAAATAATTGCTTTAAATATTTTCCATCCCCAGACAAAGACATCCCTCAATGTTTCTTGTTTCTATCCTGGATGACATACTATGCATCCTACGTTGTCCTCTTCCTCCTAGAACAAAGCAATCATATGAAACTGATTCAATGATTATCATTCATCAACAAAAGGATAAAGTCTAAGGACTTCACTTTCCGTTCCAAGTTGCTGAGCTGAAACTTTTATCTTTCTGCATATATAGATCAGCAATTCAGCAAACTTAGCGTTGTCCCTACCCCACTTGGTGCTGGTGCTGGTGCTGTTTATAGCAGCTGAGAAGTTCAGATTTTGATTGGTAAACACTGATGATTTGGAGCAAAAGAAAAGTTTTTGGCATCAAGAGGGAAATGGGTTTTGGTTTCATGGTTTTGGTGGTGATGGCCTTATTGTTTTGTTTGAGTCCTGTTTGTGTCTCTGGGGCAAAACATGGGCATCCTCAACACCAACAACAGCAACAGCAACAGAACAAGAAGCTGAGGTTTGGCCAAAATGGAGAATTCAAGATACTGCAGGTGGCAGACATGCACTATGCTGATGGCAAGGCCACACTTTGCTTGAATGTGCTCCCTTCTCAGAATGCTTCTTGTTCTGACCTCAACACCACTGCTTTCCTTCACAGGATGATCCTTGCTGAGAAGCCTAATCTTATTGTCTTCACTGGTATGGTATTCAGTACTTCTTGTTATGTTTTCACTTTAAAAAATGATTGAGAGCCAGAAATTTTTTGTCAAAATTAAGTTGTCAGAATGATGTGATATGCTATTAGCTCTTAAATGAATGAGTAGGTCTTATCACTTCATTTTATCCAACAATTACAATGACTTTTGCCAAGAATTATTTTCAATATTTTCTGGCTGAGTTGCATTTCTCCTTTAGCTTTTGTTATCATTTCTTTCTAATTATCGCTGTTTTTTAGCGTTCCTTTTTCTTGTGTTAGGGGAAGGAACTTTTCTCTTCATTCTTTCAAGTGGAAAGGTTTCAATTTTGGTAACAATAATTAACACCCCGATGATTTGATATTACAAAAATATGCAAACATGGTTCATTGTTTTGGTACTGGGGCGATTAAAACAACTTTTACTAATACGACAGAGATTGTCAGTTTAGTCCAATTACTTGTAACTGGATGGAAATGAAATAAGCTTGAGTTTGTACACGATGTTTTGGAGTTTGTAATTTACTTTTAATCTTCATTTGCAAATCTAAGCAAGTTACAAGTTTCTTTCTTTGATTGTTTGATGAGATAACCTATTGTGCATGGTTTGTTGTTGTTTGACAGGGGATAATATCTATGGTTTTGATTCCTCGGATTCGGCTAAATCATTAGATGCTGCCTTTGCTCCTGCAATTGCATCAAACATTCCTTGGGTGGCTGTTTTGGGAAACCATGATCAGGAAGGATCCCTCTCTAGGGAAGGAGTGATGAAACATGTTGTTGGAATGAAAAACACATTATCTCAACTCAATCCTCCAGAAGTGCACATCATTGATGGTTTTGGGAACTATAACTTGGAGGTTGGAGGAGTTGAAGGCACTGATTTTGAAAATAAATCAGTGCTCAATCTATACTTTATCGATAGTGGAGATTACTCTAAAGTTCCTTCAATTCTTGGTTATGATTGGATCAAGCCCTCCCAGCAATTTTGGTTCCAACGTACTTCTGCAAAGCTGCAGGTACTGTTTTATCCCTTCCATGATCTTTTCTAGCAGTACTCTAGTTGCAATACATTGACTCTAAGATCAGGCAAACCTCTTTCTTGTTGTTTAGTATCTGCTAATGAATGGAAGTTTCTGTTGATTCTCATTAAACATGTGGGTGATTTTTCACTTCTTTCTATCATTAGTACTTGGATTGACCACACACATTTGTTAACAGCTTAATTAAGAGAAATAATCGCTTTCTTTTTTTCGAAAGTTGTCTGAGGAAGCTTTTGATTATAAGCTGTTTTGATCCTAAAGAAAGCTAATCCAAAAGCACACTTATTGTTTATTCTGCAGAAAGCATACAAAAGTGGACCAGTGCCTCAGAAAGAACCTGCTCCTGGTCTTGCATACTTTCACATCCCATTGCCAGAATATGCCAGTTTTGACCCATCAAACTTCACAGGTGTGAAACTGGAACCAGCTGGCAATGGCATTAGTTCTGCTTCTGTGAACTCCGGCTTCTTCACAACCTTGGTTGAAGCAGGAGATGTGAAGGCAGTTTTCACTGGCCATGATCACCTTAACGACTTCTGCGGCAACCTAACAGGTATACAACTATGCTATGCTGGGGGATTCGGATACCATGCTTATGGAAAGGCTGGATGGCCCAGGAGAGCAAGAGTGGTGGTTGCTAGCTTGGAGAAAACGCCGAAAGGCACTTGGGGAGATGTCAAGTCAATTAAAACATGGAAACGCCTTGATGATCAACATTTTACTGAAATTGATGGTCAGGTCCTCTGGAGCAAGAGCTTTGGTGGTAAGATATCCTGACCTGGAATACTCACAATACTCTTTTGCTTGTTCCTAACTTGTGCTAGAGAAGGACCAAAGTACTAATTTACAAATAAGAGCAAAACCATAGTTCATAAATGTGATTTATAGAGTTAAATTTATGAATTGCAACGGCAGGTTGGAAAAGAATGGTTCTGCTAAGATAGGGTAAGAATTGAGTTCTAGGATTGGAATTTGTTCTGTGGAAATCTTCCATAAAAGTTTTATATTCTAAGGAAACTTACAGATAATATACGAAGAATGAAATTGATTTTCATTATGGTTTGTATTATTTATTGAGGGTGAGAGTACAGGATGCTGAGTACTGAATAATTCAATAATGATGATGCACTTGAAGTGAAGTAGTGAATATATCCAAGTAGAATTACTTAGGCAAAGTGGGAAGATGCATGCATATAGGCTCTGTGTGATTAAAGGACATCCTAAAGGCCAGCTGGTGTATTTATCATGCATTCTACTTTGTTTCTGCTTTCTACTGCATAGAACTTTAGTTCAAGTGATAAAACGTCGAAAAGATTAGGATATCAAGTATGAGAATTGTAAGGAGGATATTCATGGGATGACATGAGGAAAAGCAACGAAAGAATTATAGTCACTTTCTCTAAGGTAGGATGACATCAATTCAAGATGAAGATGGTTTGGATATGAATAAGACAATGACAGGTACAAATGCACCGGCAATTCCGAAGATATAGATCACATTGTTCTTGTCAAATGAAAGTCAAGCATACTGAAACTATAGTCGGACACAGTGGATAAAAAATTCGATGCTTAGTGGTTCATGTTCTTATTAGATCTACTAAAAAAATTATGTGCTCTATGTTGTTCTTATTTATTTGTAAGTTTATATTTCAGGACACTAGCAATATATTCTGCTCAATTTCTTTTCAGATTTCATGTTATCTCCATGGATTCATTATATATTTTGGTTTTCATTACAGGAAGCCGCAGGTAAAAACAAAAATGGTGGCACTTGAGAATTTGAAAGTGATGCAGACAAGTGTTAGTATTCACATGACATGAAGGTTATTTATTTTGGAACTTGGCATTAGTTGCTATACGATAAATTTTATTTATGGAAAGCCTTTGATATACATATCATGTAATTCGATACTAAAATTAAAAGTAGCCTGGTGTAAAATAAAAGAAACTAGACTTAGACCCGCACGATGCCCAGGAAAATAAAATTACTGAAATAAATATGTATTTTATTGTTATGGAAAAGAGATATGTAATATTATTTATTCTGATATAAAAATAAATTAAAAGATGCTACATGAATCCTGTAAAACGCATTAACTATATAATGGAAGAAAACGCTTTTCAAGTTATAGTTCAATAATACAAATGAAAGAAAGATATATAGCCTTCTAGCCACTTTGACTGAAGTGAGATCATATGGATCTATGCTCTTCAAATGAGTTTCTTTTTTTTGACTCCATCTTTATATTCGCCCTTCTTGGCATTCATCTCTTTTTTTGCATTTTGGTTGGGTTGCTTGTAGGATATATTTGTTTGGAACCATTACTTCTAATTAAAATTGACTCTTATTCTAACGATGATATGTCCTTTATTTTTTATTTTTGCCTTTTCTTTTCCTTGATAAATGTCCTCTTCATAAGTAGAGAGGGAAAAGTCATCCCATGCAAGTATCACTGTCAAAATGGAGATACAATCCAATTCATCTAACTCAATGAATGATGACAACATTTACGTGAAATACAAAAGTAAAAAGAAAATAAACTGGAGTTAACAATATATATTAAACTAATGACAATAATAAATCTTTACCTTAGGAAATTATACATAAATGGACAGTTAGTATAATTACATGTAGCATGACATTTGAGCATATGCTAAGATCTATGGTTTAATATGGAATGAAGAAGGGTCATCTTAGAATCTAAACATACATTTACAAGGGATATTGCTAGATAGGTTGCAACCAGTCCTGAATTTTATCAACATACTTATCTACATATTTGTGGAACCTAAACATCATCATAAATTATTTATTGAAAGGTGTAGCAAGTTATACATTATATAACAAAACCAATTGGTATAAACAAAAGGCTTTAATAAGTTAACATATTGCAGTTTAGGAAAATGGGGAAGAACTTCCATTCTAGTATTATTATGTTTATGGTTTTCTAACTCAATAGCTTACATTGTTTCCATCATCAAAATACAATACCCAGCCTATTTTAAAAAGAATGTTCAAATATATTTTAAGTCCTTATATAATACTAATTGTTTATTTGATCGTTATCAAATATTTTAATTTAACAATGAACTAAGATCTGTTAAGTGGACTATATATTTTAGGTCCTTGTATAATATTGGGATGAAAAATTACCTGTTTCATGAACAAAGAGGAAAGATAAATAGCTATTTATATTAACAATGTCGACCCAATGGACATTAGGATCTCTATCCATAATCTCAGTGCTAACATGTTCAATGATAGAGGTTCCAAATCCTCAATTTCACAGGAAGCTCACCATCTGACGCACATAGCATTTCCAAACTAAAAGCAAAATATGAAACACATCAAGAATGTAATGCATGTATCATGCATCTTTTGATCAAATGGGGAATGGTTGTTACGGGTAAACTCTACAAGTTTTGCATACCAACATCAAGGCCTACAAAATAGTGTCAAGTTAAGGTTGATTCAATACCATTAGATGAAAGTGGATTGTAAGATCAAAACACTATTGAGATGGAATCTACAAAGAGCTTCAAAGGAAATAGTTTGCAATTTACACTTTGGAATGCTTAAAGATAATAGATTTATGAGGCAGTGAAGAATGGTGATTGAAAGGCTAGGGACCTAGCAAGATTAATATGATGGTTGTATTGGCAAACCAACTGCTCCTCTCCTTTGCCTTGCTTCCATTTCTTGCCCACATAAAGTGTTATCATCAATGCTAGTAGGTGTAGAGAAAAATACTTTAGAAAAAGCAATGGGAAAAGGTATATCATATAAGCTTAGATAAGCTGCAAAGACCAATTAAAAGTTTGCTGATAAAGTGAGGGAATCCTAATAGTGGGATGACGGCTGCTCAATTATGATGATAGGATGTAGAATGTGGAAGCAATGATACGGGCACTAGCAAATAGCAGTTCTTTTCAGAAATGTTGTATCCTTTGAGAAAGAAGGGGAAGAAAGGGGTGGAAAAAAGTAACGGAACAAATTTTGGTATTAGGTAATGTAAACAAGAAAAAGTAACGGAACAAAACTTGGTATCAAGTAACGTACTGAGGAGAAATATAGCAATTAAGAGGAAGAGGAGAAATGGAAGTGGCTAATGTGGCAGTGGGTTGTATTAGAGGATGGCAGCTTCACTAAAAAGAGAACACCTAAATAAAAAAGTTGATGTAGTATGTTATAAAATAGCTTAAGCATCATCTTCTCAATGTGGCAATACTTGGATGAATTCATATAATATAAATAGGGTGCGTTTTGCTATGCACCTTAGTAAAGATGGTGCATAATGCACCTTGAATTTAAGCCATCAAATTTATTTATTCCCATGGGTGCTATTTCACCTTATATCTTCCCATATCCATTGTGGCCATGGGTTCCTGTTCCTCGACCAAACCACCATGTCGGTGTTCCTCTCCTCAGTCTAAGCCGTTGTCATAGGCGCTGTTCATGAAGCAGGACGCGAGCGCGTAGGCTGGTGCGGTGCTATGCTTGGCCATTGCGATCGAAGGAGCTCCGGATCCGGAACCTACTAGACTATTGCTATTGATGTTGTTGGTGTTGATGGAGGCTTTGAGGAGCTAGAAAGGAGTTCGACAGTGTTTATAAAATTCCACAATGTCGTGGGTAGCCGAAGGCAGCAGCGCCAGCAAAGGAGTTGAGCAAGGAGGATTGGACTGTGACCAAGGGAGGAGGTTCGAAGATGGAGAGATGGGGAGGTGGAAGGAGAGATAAAGAGATTTTATTGTATATTCTATTAGATAGTTGTATCAATATACCATTCAATCTAATCCATTAGATTCAAGGTGTATTATGCACTATCTTTATTAAGGTGCATAACGGATGCAGCCATATTAATAGATGGAAAGTTCATGAGCAAGGTGCAGCTTATGTACGCTATGCAATTGCAGCTATCTGTACTCCATACCCGCTTTTAGGATAATGATGGTTGTATTTCATTGGAGTTTTTGGTATTGAATCATGATTTAAGTAGAAATGGAAAATTTTTTTGGTATTCCAATATTACAAAGCCTATGATAGTGTCATGGACAAATAGTTGCAAGACTAGCATCATAGCATGACAAATGGAAAGAAAAATGAGATAATCTATATATAATTCAGAAAAATTCTTAGGTGCTCTTATCTATATTATTGATCTATACTATTAATAAAGGGAATTATCTCAAATAACTACTTTTTGGTCTTTCTTCATTGTATTTAAATAATTTTTCAAGTCCATGCACATTTTTTCTATAGTATTTATGAAACAAAAAAAACTATTTATAAAAATAAATATGTAAACAATTTTAAAAAAATATAACCACTTATTCCACTATTAACCCCACTCCACCCCACTTCTTTTTCCTTCTCTCTCATTACTTGCACCCATGCTACAATTTTTCCAACAAAAGTTTTGGATAATTAAACAACGTATTCTGATTATTTACGTCCATAAAATTATTTTTCTAATATAAGATGATAATATAAATTATTCTATTCTATTAATATATATAATTAATATTTAATTATATACTATTAATAAAGGAGATTCCCCCAAATAATTATATTTTTGTCTCTTCTCATTATATTTAAATATTTTTTCAAGTCAATATATATATATATATATATATATATATATATATATATATATATATATATATATTTTCTATAATATTTATGAAACAAAAATACTATTTATAAAAATAAATATATAAACAATTTTAAAAAGATATAGTCACCAATCCCACTATTAAACCCACTCCACCCCACTTCTTTTTCCTTTTCTCTCCACTTGCACCCATGCTAAAATTTTTCCAATAAAAATTTTGGATAATTAAACAACATATTCTAATTATTTACACCTATAAAATTATTTTTTAATATAAGATGATAATAAAAATTATTTTATCCTATTAATATATATAATTAATATTTAATTATATTAACAATAAAAATAAAAAATGTGGCTGTAGTCAAGTCGCTAGTACCAATAAAAACTTATACTATGTTCTATTCAATGTTTAATATTTTAATTTTGTAGATTATTATTGTCTTTCACTTTAATTATATTTTTAATATGATTACTGAATTGTTAAACATTAAATGATTTAAACCATGAGTTTTTTCTTGCTCTATGGTAGCATATAAGAATGTCTATAATTCAATGTGAAGGCAAAATAATAGTTTGCTCGACTTCACAATTATCATAAGAGGCTGAGATACTGAGATACTTCAATGATATCACTGCCGAAGTGTCACGCCCCAAACATAAGTTGTGATCGGCATACAGGTCAATTTGACTCACTTAACCTGGCAAGCCTAATGACCAAATTTTGTTCATATAATTTAGCAACTTAAATACGGGGGCTGTCAAAAATTCAGCAGAGTCTCCCCTAAAAATTGGACAATCCAAAAATTTCATAGACCTGTTTTGAATCCAATATAATTACCAGAAATCATAGCCAGAATATTTCCAGAGTAATAATCATAGGAATCAAAAGATCAGCTATACTAAAGAGTAATATACACATTATGATTATATCCATAACCCAAAAACAACTGATCCTATACCCTATAGCTGCAAAGTACTAGAATCAACAAAATAGAGACCTCTTCCATAGTAAAGGCCTACCAAAAGGAATATCCTGGGTAGAACAGCTAGTCCCAGGAACTTGCTACTCAGTATCCTGTGAATCTGAAGAGAAGGAAAGGAAATAGGATGAGTCATACAGACTTAGTGAAGGTGTATAAACAAAGTGGACAGCAAGGAGAAACTAAATTATGCACGAGCTTTTAAAATAACTGAAAATAACTGAATAATCATACATTCACCAAAGAAATTGATTGAGGCAATAGTTTGTCAGTTCTATATTTCCATAAATAGAACCTTGCCAACCTTGTTCATTTAAGTTAAAACTTATTAACAGAAACTTAATAATTCTCTATATATTGTCTTAATCAACTTCTTAAATAGACTTTGTCAACATAGAATCAAATATTTCATCAAACTAATTACTCCATGAAGGTTACCCAAGAAGAACTAAATTTTTATGGGGAGTGATCTCAACCCATCTGATCATAAATATAAGCTCATCTCAAGCCGGGAGTCTTGCCTCGTCCGGTACTATTTCATTTAAATATACTATGTGCACATAGACCGTTATATCTCTTCGCTAACGGTGAACGGTGTTCTAACTTAGAACCCATCATGATTTTCTCAAAATAAATTTATTTTGAAATGAAACACTTAAATTTAATAAGTCAACTTCTATAAAATCCAATTCTTGCAAGAAATAAACTTTTATAATTCATTATAAATAAATCATAATTCATTATAAATAAATCATAAAATAAGAAAGAATAATAACAGGTGATATTAAAATAATAATTAAAAGGATACCCAAAATATTAAATCAGCTATTACTATCCAAAGAAACTTAATTATCATTTTAGAAAGAGAAATCAATCGGCTGAAATGATTATTTAAATCAATTATTAGCATAGAATCAAATTATTAACTTTAACAGGTTAGTTTTCCCTATAAACATAAATTTAAAACTATTGCCACTAAGTAAATAACCACTCACAACAAAGAGGAATTAGCCGAGCTGCTCCCCAACAGCTTCGGAAGGAGTAATTAACACCGTATCAGGAGGATCTGATCAATACAAATATTTTGACAAGCTTAGATAATTTGTTTGGAGATAGTCTAATAATTAACATGCTTATTATTAAGCAAAATCCTAGAATGTTATTCACCTACTATTTTATTATTATTTTCTATCTTTTATATAACCTCTAAAATTTATTCATACAAAAATAGGTTTGAGATTAGGAATTCATCTCAAGTTTTAACGACTAATAAATATCAAACTTTTGAGATAAAGTAAAAGAAAAAGGAGTTTTAATAATAAAAATAAGAAAAAGAAAAAGAAAGAAGACAAGGAACAGAAGAAGAAGAAAAAAGTTGAACAGAAGGAAAAAAAAAAAAGAAAAAAAATGTGATAAAATAAAATTTTTATTATTCTTTTATTTATTTATTTATTTTTAACTCAATACTCAAAAGGTTGCAATGCCCTTATCCCCTTTGTTATTTCCTTTCCCCTGTTTTGGAATTCAATACCGCGGCATAACACCAAGTGCTCATAACTTCAAAGTCAGTCAATGGTTGATATGATTTTTTATTTTTTCACTTCAAAGTTTCCACGCATACTGAAGTCAGCCAATGGTCTAGTGCGATATGATTTATTTATTTATTTTTTCACTCCAAAGTTTCCACGCTTATGAAGTCGGTCAATGGCCTAGTGTGGCATATTTTTTATTTTTTTACTCTAAGGTATTTATTAAAAATATATATTTTTAGGAGCCTATATTTATCAATCTCATATTTAAATAATGGAGCCTATAAATAGCATTACTTATTCTCTCATTATTAACTTATTTGCTTCACTATCATTTTTCCTTGTTCATTACCATGATGTCTCAAATTTAATTTTAACTCAGTAAAATCATTGAAACATAATGTTATTCATTTAGTAGTTAATTTTTTTGGTTAAAAATACAAAATTTGTTGCTGTGATAATGGGATATCTTTTTGTTTTTGTTTTTCAGAAAAGAAAAAAACCTCCTGCTTGAACAACTAAAAAACTAAATTTTATTACTCCGGACCCTTTATCTAAGGTAAATGAAATTCTCTCTGAGAATTACAAAGATGTTCATGCAAATGTGAGAACCTTTATCTATATGTAAATCTCTAGGAAAATCCTTTTGCAGTTGGCACATAAGTAATTGCTTTGAATCAATCAATCAATCTACTAATGCTTGATTAATTTAAGTAATTTAGTATTTATTTTACCTAAATAAAATTTTTGATTCTAATTTTATGAATGAAAAAAAATTAATATTAAAATTTTTTTATCTCCATAATAGCTCAATATAACTTAAGCCAAGATAGCTTGGAGTTCAGTAAATGTGCTTTTGATTTAAACCAAACCAAATAAATAAATGAATAAATCAAGTCGCATACTATAATCTATACATACTTATCAAGCCATCGCCGAAGTTTCTTGTTTCTTTCGTCTTCCTTTCTTCTATAACAAAGCAATGAGACTGATTCAATGATCATCATTCCATTAATAAAAAGGAAAAAAGCTAACGACTTTACTCTCCTTTCCAAGCTGTTCAGAAACTATATATATAAAATAAACTAAGGACTTTACTTTCCTTTCCAAGTTGCTGAGAAACTTCAATCTTTTTGCTACATATATATATGTGTGTGTGTGTGTGTAAGTATAATTCAGCATTCATAGTCTAGTCCCAACCCGACCGGGTGCTGGTGCTGTTTGTAGCAACTGAAAAGTTTAAATTTTCATTGGTTTTGGGCACAAATCCTCAAAACAGTGATGATTTGGTGTAAAAGAAGTGTTTTTGGCACCAACAGAGAAATGGGTTTTGGTTTCATGGTTTTGGTGGTGATGGTCTCATTGTTTTGTTTGAGTCCTGTTAGTGTCTCTGGGGCAAAACAAGGGCACCCTCAACACCAACAACAGCAACAGAACAAGAAGCTGAGGTTCGGCCAAAATGGAGAATTCAAGATACTTCAGGTGGCAGACATGCACTACGCTAATGGCAAGGCCACACATTGCTTGGATGTGCTTCCTTCTCAGTATGCTCCTTGTTCTGACCTCAACACCACTGCCTTCCTTCACAGGATAATCCTTGCCGAGAAGCCCAATCTTATTGTCTTCACTGGTATGGTATTCAATGCTTGTTATGTTTTTAGTTTTGGTTACCATTTCTTTTTAATTATATAGCTTTTTTGTTTTTTAGCTTTCCTTTTGTTATTGTTTTAGGAGTAGGTAGTTTTTCTCCTCATTCTTTCAAGTGGAAAGGTTTCTAATTTTGGTAACAATAACTAACAACTCAATGATTTGGCATTTCAATAATATTTGAACATGTTTCACTGGGGCAATTAAAACAACTTTTACCAATCAAAGACAAAGATTATGAAGTTATTCCAATCACTTGAGACTGGATGGAAATGAAATGAGCTCAAGTTGGTATATATTGTTTGGACTTAATTTTAATGAGCTCGAATTGGATGTAAAATTTTACAGACATCAAATCATGTAGTCAGCAAACGGATATAGAAAATTTAGGTAGTAGGGGCAAACATAATATATAAATATAACAAGTAGTTTCATATCATTTTTCTTTCAATAATGAGATCAAAGTTAATAAAATAAAGGGGGCAAAATATATGTATACCTATATACTACTAAAAAGAATAACAAAATTTAGTGGGGGCATGTGCCCCCCACTTCATGTAAATAGATCCGCTGCTGCATGTATTACCCCATCACCAGAAGAGCTAAAAGTCTTACATATAATTAACTAATAGTGTCATTTTTTTTTTTAATACTAACAGTACATCAAAATTAATTTCATTTTATTCTAGAGTTTGTCATTTACTTTTACTTTTTTAATCTTCATTTGCACAGCTAAGCAAGTTGCAAGTTTCTTTCTTTGATTGTTGATGTGAGAGAGCCTATTATGCATGTTTGTTGTGGTGTGACAGGGGATAATATCTTTGGTTCTGATTCCTCGAATTCTGCTAAATCATTGGATGCTGCATTTGCTCCTGCAATTGCATCAAACATTCCTTGGGCAGCTGTTTTGGGAAACCATGACCCGCAAGGATCCCTCTCTAGGGAAGGAGTGATGAAACATATTGTTGGCATGAAAAACACATTATCTAAGCTCAATCCCCCAGAAGTACACATCATTGATGGTTTTGGGAACTATAACTTGGAGGTCGGAGGAGTTGAAGGCACTGATTTTGAAAATAAATCAGTGCTCAATCTATACTTTATTGATAGTGGAGATAACTCTAAAGTTCATTCAATTGATGGTTATGATTGGATCAAGCTCTCCCAGCAACTTTGGTTCCAACGAATGTCTGCAAAACTTCAGGTACTGTTTTATCCATTCCATGATCTTTTCTAGCTGTGTTCTAGTTTTTGAATCTAGGAAACAGCCTCTCTGCTTGTGGCAGTAAGGTATATCTACCCTCCCTAAGTCCCACCAGATGGGAGCCTCTGCATTGGGCTGCCCTCTCTAAAGTCTGTCGAACGTCTTTCTTGTTGTTTAGTGGCTGCTTATGAATGGAAATTTCTATGGATACTCATTAAACATGTGGCTGATTTTTTCACTTCTTTCCATTGTTAATACTTGGATTGACCACTTATAACATATTTGGTAACAGATTAATTTGGAGAAACAATCATCTATTTTTTTAATCCTTCAAAAGTTGTATCAGGAAGCTTCTGATTATAAGCTGTTTCTAAAGTAAGCTAAGCCGAATGCACATTTACTGTTTATTCTGCAGAAAGCATACAAAAGTGGACCAATGCCTCAGAAAGAACCTGCTCCTAGTCTTGCATACTTTCACATCCCATTGCCAGAATATGCCAGTTTTGACCCATCAAACTTCACAGGTGTGAAACTGGAACCAGCTGGCAATGGCATTAGTTCTGCTTCTGTGAACTCCGGCTTCTTCACAACCTTGGTTGAAGCAGGAGATGTTAAGGCAGTTTTCACTGGCCATGATCACCTTAACGACTTCTGCGGCAAACTAACAGGCATACAACTATGCTATGCTGGGGGATTCGGATACCATGCTTATGGAAAGGCTGGATGGCCCAGAAGAGCAAGAGTGGTGGTCGCTGGCTTGGAGAAAACGCCGAAAGGCACTTGGGGAGATGTCAAGTCAATTAAAACATGGAAACGCCTTGATGATCAACATTTTACTGAAATTGATGGTCAGGTCCTTTGGAGCAAGAGCTTTGGTGGTAAGATATCCTAGGAATACTTGTAGTAGTCTTTTGCTTGTTCCTAAATTATGTTAGAGACTGAAAAAGATGGAATATGTCTTTAGAATTATCTATAAGAGATGCCTGTTGGACATAAAGAAAATTTGACTAGAGAACAAAATTAGGACAAGATTTTTTACAGACTGATGTTTAAGGAAAGGCGCATTAGTGACATAAATTTGTTGAGCATATTAAAAATGAAATCATAATGTTTTGTTCAAAGCACAAAGAATGGAACTGATCTTCATCTTGGTTTGCATTATTGAGGGTGAGAGTACAAGATACTTAGTAATGAATATTTTAGTAATGGTGATGCACATGAAGTGAAATAGTGAATGTATCCCACGAGTAGAATTACTTAGGTGAAGGAGGAGGATGCATATGGCTTGTGTTTGGTTGAAGGATATCCTTCAAGCGAGCTGGTGTGTTTATCATGCATTCCACTTTGTTTCCATTGCAAGGAATTTTAGTTTAAGTGATTAAATGTCTAAAAGATTAGCATGTCAAAGATGATAACTTTAAGGAGGATATTCATAGGGTGATATGAGGAAAAGCAACAAAAGAACTGAAGTCAATAACTCTAAGGTTGGATAGCATCAATTCAAGATAACACAAGGTAGAATTATTGAAGATGGTATGGATATAAATAAGACAGGCAAAATTTCTCAATATAGATGACATCACTTCTTGTCATATGAAAAGTCAAGCGTACTGAAACTATATTTGGACACGATGGATAAAAAATTCAATGCTTAGCGGTTCATGTGCTTGTTAGATCTTACTAACATCCTCTTCACCAGCAATATCATCTGCATAACATCTTTTATGTTTTCATGTTATCTCCATGGATTCATTGTTTATTTTGGTTTTCATTACAGGAAACCGTAGGTGAAAACAAAATGGTGGCACTTGAGAATTTGAAAGTGATGCAGACAAGTGTTAGTTTGCACGACATGGAGGTTATTTATTTTGGAGCTTGTCATAAGTTGCTATACAATAAGTTTTATTTATGGAAAGCTTTTGATATACATATCAATATCATGTAATTTGATTCTGAAATTGAAAGTAGCTTGCTATAGAATAAAAGAAATGGGATGTTCATGAGAAAGGTGCAGTTTATTGTATGCTATGCAATTGCAACTATCCATACTCAGCACCACCCACTTGTGGGATAATATATATATATATCCTTGGAACCAAAAAATGAGGGTGAAAGAAGCGCAAGACTTATTTTATTTGTCCTAATTTTTTTTCCCCTTAAAAAAAGAGCAACTATGTTATGCTACTATTGAAATCATTACCTCATGTTTTATAGCCATGCATCTATATTCAACGTTTTTTCAAAATAATCAGAATGAATAACTTAAGTTACTAAATTTTTTTTCTCTATTATAATTGATTTTCATCTTTTAAACATTTCATCTTTTCTATTAGTCTTCTTCTTCTTCTTCTAAATGTGAAATGAATGTCAGCAAGCTAAGCAAGGACACAAGCTAAAAGATCTATCATCCACTGGCCCCAGTATTAGTTATCATCAGATATTATTGCAGTTCTATCATCTACGCAAAAATGTGATTACTTCTTGAATTTACACATTCAAGGCATCTAAAATTAAATCGGCATTTGTACATTGAATCATCAATCTGTGCATGACATAGAAGTAGCCACATTAATTACAAGCTTTAACCGACACAAAACGCTCCTCTCCAAATAAACATTTAAGCCTTACTACTTAGTCAAACATGTTCACCAATGTTTCTCATCACAGCCTTGCAATCTCATGCAGGATTGTCCTTAACCTTCTCACTTGGGGGTGAAAGCCTGAAATAGTAATATATAAGATCAGCACAAACAAAGTCAGAATAGTAAATTAAAGTCAAAGTATGCAATCAAGGAAAAAATTTTCCTAGACAAAAATTTAACATTTCATATTCAGGTTGGTGGAACCCAGTTTTATTATGAATGTGCCTAAATATGATGTGTTAAACTTGTATCCATATAAGAATCTCTTGCAATCAAAAGTCCTAGATGTTGATTGAACTTACAGCAAAAATAGTAGCATGGCCAGGATCAGCAAGGTGTGCAAATAGGTTGTCAATAGGGCCAGTGCCAGTGTATATGTGCTGGAACCATGCACCCATTACAGCCAACATGGCCAACCTCCCATTCTTGATCTCCTTTGTTCTCAACTCCTTGACCTTCTCAGGAGAACCACTCCCCCATCCAAGAGGGTCAAACCAAAGCCCACCTGGGTACCCTACATCAGTCCCAGTGAGCTTGTTGTTTGGGAAGATAGGGTCAGTGTTGACACATCCTGGCTTGATGATATCAGCCCACCTTCTACCCTCAGCCCAACCAATGAAGATGAGCTCAACTATGAAGAGGGTGGTAGTGTCTGTGAAGTATTCCAGCTCTCCAGCAGTGTACCATGAAGGGGTGTTTAGGATACCAATCTTTGTTAGGAATTCCGGGATGAAGATGCCAGCAGCACCCAACATTGCCCATCTGCAGTGCACAAGCTCAGCTTGAACATTCCATCTTAGGCTCTCAGGATCAGATCCTGTTGAAAATCACAGCACACTTTTGTGATCACTTGCAATCCCCGCAAGGTATAATGAAAAGAACAAGACCTATATTAAGTTGTTTATGTCAGTTTCATTCAATTCTCAGATTAAGTAAGAACATATGGACATTAAAATGAGTAATTTTAAAGTTAAAAGTGTACACTCATCTCAAGAAAAATATTCCTGTGTCACTGTTTGATTTGAGAATTAGATAGAACAAATATAAGAAACTCGACATAAGTTTTTTTCCTAATGGATACTGCTCCTTAAGCTGATTCAGTGACACTAATAGCATCTTTGAATTTCAATTTGTACATTCTAAACTATAGTTTGAGTGCTACAAACTAAATTTCCAATTTTCAATTCATCTTAACATGTTTGGCAAAATTACATTAAGTTACATATTTTAATATGAATTTAGTATCAAACCATGAGTAAAAGTGAAAAAGGTTGGCTTTTGGTTATATCAAACTATGATTTGCAAACTATAAACACAAACACATTCTAATTAAATTGAACACTGATCACTTACCAAGTCCTAGAGGATCAAATCCAAAGTCTCCTGGGAGACTGCCATCAAGCCACGGTGGAGGGGTGCTGCCTGGGAACCAAAGGGGCCTGTCAGGGTCAGCTGCTGCACACACTGTAGTGGTGGATCGTCCTCCAACTGGTGCTGTAAAGTTGTTCAACTTCAGTTTCCTCCCACTAAGAAATGAAGTTTTCGTAGTTCCCAAGGGTGATCCATTCTTCTGAGAACTGCATGCAATTTCATGTTTTTATTTTGTTCAGTTCTAGCTTGAATTTCAAGAAATGATTAAGTCAAGGTTCACATAAGTATACATTAATTAGAGAATTTTATTCATTTGGGTCAATGGATGAAACATTTCACATACTATCTACATTACTCATTAGTCTAAATCACTAATATCCGAAGTTCACGCATCATTAGACTCTAACTCATCTGGCTTAAGTAGTATTTACATTACTAGTACATAATAATAAGAACATGTGCAAGTAGAGGGTGTGAGGAGAAACTTGCCTTGGGGTAGAGATGGCAACAGCCGCAATGGCGGAGGAAGCACATGCTGAAGCCATGACAGGAATTCACCTAGAGAGATAAAATAACTTAGCTTAGTGAGTTATTGTTCTGCTTCTATGTATGGTTGATGAATGGAAAAGAAAATGCAATTTTTCTATTTTTGTTAATGTATGCAAGGTTCTTATCTCAAAGGATAGGAATGTGAACCATAAATTAGATGGTGGGTTACCATGTGGCATGAAGAATCTAATTGGATAGGTTTACATGGAAAAATCAGAATCTGGTGGTTCACATTTGACAATCCAAGACAAAATCTTTGTGGCTTACATTGGCACTTGGCACCACCAAGGGAAAGATTCTTATATGCTCCTGTCTCCTTTATACAGACCAGACCAATGAACCAATTTGTGGAACTTTATTTATCTTAGCTAAAGGTAGATTCTATCTTTACAAAATTTGGATCAGACCAATTGTAGTCCAATTTCTGACCGGGAACTTAGTAGAGATAAAATTTACATGTAGCTAAAACCAGTCAACACAAATATACTTGACTCTTTTTCATCTGCTCATGTTGAGAATAAATAATCTGTGGTATCCTAATCGAAGGTTATTTTTGAACTCGAGTTGTTATTAGATACTACATTCTAGGCTTTATTAAGATTTGGTATATATATTTACCATTATCCATTTAATTTATACTTTTAAATTTGTTTATTTTAATCTGTCATTTTTCCAGTTACAAATTAAATAGTAATATACCACAACTATTTCTTTTTCTTCTTTTTTGGCTCTACAATTTTTACGTTGATAAATAATCAATGGACTAAATGAACAAAACATCACAAAACATTTTGTTTCTTTCATAATTCAAACATCTCAAAACCTTTCACCTTCCTCTATAAAAATTAAAATTTTATTTTTCTCTCTTTTTATTTATTTTTAGGTAAAACATCTTCAATCTTTTTAAATGTGTTATAGAACTGTTCAAAAATGATTGATTGCAATGTGAATAAACTATGACTGTAGACAAATTTTACTTACAATATTAGAAGTTCAAATTTTCAAATCACCATTTTAGAGAGCTTTATTCAATCATCATCGATTTGAGATTGATGAGCAACTCTTTACACCAAAGAAACGTGTTATAAAACTTAAAGCAAACCAGTTAATTTGAATAGTGTACTAAATTGATCACACTTGCCATTTTTATTTTTTTGGTTACGTTTAAACTTTAAGTCAAGGAGAAAACTTGCTTTAGGCTAAAAATCAAACTTGAGACATAATTATATACGGGTGAAAGATTGATAAGATAAGTTAATTTTTATTGGCACGATGATTCAATTGATTTGATACTTATTCCCCTTAAATAAAATTTTAGATTTAAATCTTGTGAAAAAAAAAATTAAGGTTGGGACAACTTTATCCTATAATGAGTCAACATTGTTTAAGCTAGGCTAGTGGAAGTCCAATTTATTTTGGATACAAGTGGTTTAAAAAAAAAAATAAATAAGAAAGCCAATTCCGATCGTACGGTAACGCCCAATTTGACTGGGCCGGTTTTGGAGAGGATGGTGACCCAACCCGATTTAATTGGGTCAAAAAAGGTTAACAAGCAAACGACGCCGTTTCTGTTATTTTGTCCCCTCTTTCCAAAACCCTAACCAGCAAATTCTTCTTCTTCTGCTGCTTCTTCGGCTTCGAAGACTCTGAACTGTAATAGTAGTAGTGGTAGCTGCTACCAACAACAACAAGAACAACAACAATGGGTGGTGGTGGAAAGAGGAAGAAGAAGAGCCACGGTTCAGATAGTGACGATGACGAGAGAGAACCACAACAAGAACCTTCTTCCAACTCGAACAACTCTTCTCATCAGAAGAAGAGAGCGAAGACGGAGATATTGCCTTCGATGATAAAGAACAAGGAGAAGAGATCTCAGGTGCACGCAAAGCTCAAGCGCCAGAAGAAGCTCGAGAAGCGCGCCAAGCTCAAGGAACGTCACGCCGCCGAGAAGAGAGCCCTCGAGCTCGGCGAACAGGTTCAATTTAGTTCTCCCAACATTCATTGCATTGAATTGAAATTGAATTGGATTGAATTAGTGCATGTTTGGTAGCAGCTTGATTTTTGAGAAATAATCGCTTTTGATTATGAGCTGATTTTGAACGATTGGCCAAACGCACCCGAATTGAATTTCTTTTGTTGTATGTTTGGATTGGTGCAGCCACCGGAGAAGAAGGTGCCTCGAACCATCGAGAGCGCCAGGGAACCCGACGATACCGTTTGCCAGCGCAATGACGAAGAGGTTTGTTTTTCTTCTTCCCCTTCTTTGCAATGTTTTTATTTTTATACCAAAAATAAATCAATTTGAATTTTTTTTTTTTAATTTTGTTATTGAGTAGCCCAGTAGCTAGAGGTAGATGGAGAATAAGAAAAACTATAAAGGAAACTATTAAAAAGAATTTGGAGTTCAATGTCTTGTTTACAAACATAGTTTGGCCATAGACTTGGTTTTTGATGGGATGTACACAATGTAGTTGTTTGATCCATGTACTTAGTTGTTGTTGTAGTAGTAGTAGTAGTAGTAGATTATGAGCTAAATACTGTAGAAGAATGAGTTTTTGTTGTGCATCGACTCTGGGGTTAAGATTTTATTCCAACGTGTAATTACAAAATATGAGGCATTGGTATTGTATCCTTTAGTTAAGGAGATGCTAGAATTACTGCTGGTGGTAATTTCACTTTTTCTGAATAGAGGAATATGCATCCCTGGGTGAAACGGAACTTGTGTTCTTTAATCTTGTTGATTTTTAATCTCTGGTTATAATTTTGCAAGTTGAATTGCAACTAGTCTGATTTTTTTTTTCTTCCCCCAACTGCTTTATTTGAGTCATTGTTATATTTGTTTGCAGTTATCTGCTGGAAATGACGCTGATGAGTTCAATTCAATTTTAAACCGGCAACAGACTCCCAAGATATTAATCACCACTTGTCGGTTCAATTCTACAGTATGTTTCCTACATGCCATTTTTTGTTATCTCATGTTCATCTTAGCATATTTAAACATATTGGTATACTCGTTTCTCCATTATGTGTTTTTCTTCCTTTTTTGGTTTCTAACTTTAAGGAGTAGCATAGATCCAATGGACAGTGGAACGTATGTCTTGTTTCTTTCTTTTACTAACATTTTTCCATTTTTGGTTGAAAATGACTTGATCTGCAGAGGGGACCTGCTTTTATATCAGAATTGCTTTCAGTTATACCAAATGCACATTACTTCAAGAGAGGAACCTATGATTTGAAAAAGGTAATTGGTGTCTGTTACCTATGTGAGTAAAAAACATGGAGCTTAATTTATTTGAATTACTTTCTAATTTCAATTTGGATTGCAGATTGTAGAATATGCAAAGAATAAGGACTTCACTTCTATTATAGTTGTTCACACCAATCGCCGGGAACCAGGTTGGTGGTGCTTTTCACTAGAGTTCCTGAGCAGATTTAGTGTTTTTTCAGAATTGTTTTTAAGATACTTTTATACCTTTTCCTTTAGATTTCACTTTAACGTCCTGACAAGATTTTAATTCTTTGCTCCATTGAACTGCAGATGCTTTCTTAATCATTGGATTGCCTGATGGACCTACTGCTCATTTCAAGCTCTCAAAGCTTGTTTTACGCAAGGATATCAAGGTTTTATGTTTGTTGTTTATAAACATGTTAATATATGTGGGATCCAGTAGTCTGATTGATGTTGGTATATAATAATCCACATATTCTTCGGTATGAATACAAAATTTTAACTCAAAATCTTAGAGGGAGAAAGGACAGATTTTATGATGCCTTAAGTCGAGAGGTGTTAGCAATTGGAACTTTTTTTTAACTCTTTTTTCCTTTTGCTTATTATTCACTATAAGAAATAAGTTATTGTAAGTTCAGCAACTCGTATTACCTATATCAGCCTGGGTTAACAGGAAGGATTGCTAGATGATTTTATTTCTGTTGAGATTAAGCATGGTCTTATATGTTAACGAAAACAAAGTATTTAACCTTTTTTTTTTATTGTTTATATTTTATGTCCCATTGCAGAATCATGGAAATCCAACCAGTCACAAACCTGAGCTTGTGTTGAATAACTTCACAACACGTCTTGGGCATCGAATTGGAAGGTCACTCTTTACTCTCATATGCTTCATTTCTTGTTTAACATTTATATGCTATTGGTTGTGCTTTATTCTAAAATTAAGTTATATTCAGACGCTAGGTCTAAGTGAAATAGTTTTACACTGCCTGTGAGTTATTTTTATTAGAAGTGTTGTGAAAAGAGGCAAAAATGAATATAAGGCTACCTTTCCTATTTCACAAATAGCATTTTTCATTAATAAATATCTTCTATGGATCCTGGTGTGTCTATGTAATGATGCTTTTGTAAGCTTCAACCTATCTTTTAACTCTCTTTATTTGTTGATTTCTTTTTATATTAGATTGATACGATCACTTTTCCCACAAGATCCAGAATTTAAAGGCCGACGAGTAGTCACCTTCCACAACCAGAGAGACTTCATATTCTTCCGGCATCATCGGTATATATCCATATGGCTTACAAGCTAATATATTGTCATTTGTTTCACACTATTAATGATTTCATTTTTCTGATGTCATGTTATTTTTAATCATATACTTAAGGTATGTTTTTGAAACCAAAGAACTTAAAAAGACCAACACTAAAAGTAAAATGGACAAGGAGGGGACAAGTGAGGAAGTTCCTGAACACAAAACAATTGCTCGTCTTCAGGTTTGTGTCAGCTCTTCTTTATTTGCTTTTCATTTACCAACATTTGAAAACTCTGCTTATCGGCTACTCAGTGTAAATTCTTATGTCATATCGGTAGTACTGTACCTGAGGTTGTGTCTCATGCTAAAAGAACTGATGTGGTTTAGGGTGATGTTGATCAGACGGTATTCTTCAAGAGAGATTTCAAGAAAGATTAAGCAATGGTTGTTCACAGGAGTTATTGGTTATTTGATATGTCTTAACATCTAGAGAGTTAACTAATGTGATGACGACAGACTAAAAGTTGGCATCATGAAAAAATATTGATGCTTACATTAAAGATGGGTCTACTATCAATTTGTATTTATTTTGCATTTACATTCACTATGTCAACTGTTTCTTATAAGGGTTGTAGTATTCTAGCTGATTCATTCAAGCTTTGCATTACTTTTTATAGTTTTTTTTTTTTTTTGGTGCCTTCCAAACTTGTCTTTGCAATGACTTCACTTTAAAAATGCAGGAATGTGGCCCTCGTTTCACATTGAAATTGATTAGCCTGCAGCATGGAACATTTGACACCCAGGGTGGAGAATATGAGTGGGTTCACAAGGTAATTTATTAGTTAACTAACTCTGTATTTGCTGTTTCAATTTCTTGCTTGACTTTGTGGAGCATTTCTACTGTCTTCTTAACTCACTGCCTTTTTTTCTTTATACTTTCCTCCCCACTTTTAGCCGGAAATGGACACAAGTCGAAGGAGGTTTTTCCTATGACTTGCTTGGGGATGTTGCGTTTTGGAAGTCATTTCTGCTGGAATAGGTTTTGTCTTGCAAAGGGGGTAGGTTATCTTGAAATTGGTGCAATCTTTTAACTTGTTTTTCCATAACGCTGGCGTATTTTTTCCCCCTTGTTTTTGGGTCTAAAGTCCTATAATCTCTGTATACCAGTGAACAATTTTGATCTCAAATCCATTGGTCGTTGACGAAAGACAGAACGAATTTGCAATTTTCATATAATTAATATAATTTGTTAAATTAGAAATGATATACTTCTACCATATGGTCCATATCAGTTCCCAATGCTTACGGCTACATTTCTTGAGCACTGCTGCTGCTATTCACGTGTGACAAGTTGATAAGCTGAGGCTACTGAAGTCATATAATTGATTCCACATTAGCAGTAGTTATCTGTACCTTGTATGGTGTATGCTTCTAGATGAATTATCAAGCCTTCAGTATGGTATTGGCAAAGGCTGCTTCAATTAACAGTGACGAATATTGCTGGTTTTACTTGTAGCTTCTTTCCATGTTTCATTTTTCTAACACAACCAAGGCTTTCGTGAACAAGGAAAAAGGAAAAAAACAAATGTCGGCGCCTGCTTTTTCAGGGGTTACGAATTTAACATATCAATCCAAGAAATGATTAGCAAAACTTGGGAGTTCTCGAAGGTTTGATTATGCTCAACCTGTATGAAGCGTCCAGCTATGGTTATCTACTTTTTCACCATTAGATTTGAAAATTTTTTTAAACCCAATGATGAAAAGGAGAATGACCATGGTTGGAACCTTTACATAGGTCCAGCATAAACAGTCAATTTTTGGTTGATACTTGTGTCTCTGTATGGATCTGGCAATGAAAGGGATTTTTCATTTTTGTGCATATTACTGAAAGAATTAATAAGCAAAGAATAATCAAGGAATTGAGGTTTCTTTATTTTTTTTCTTTCTAATTTTTGGGTTTATAAGAAGGTTCTAGGCGGGAGAGACAACTTGGACAATTTAGAGCAGTGTTTGAAGTTACAAGATGGTTTTGAGGGGTTCGAAACTTCATATCTAATTATTATATCAGGCCTTATGTGAAAAGAGGTTAAGGATGATGGATGTGGCAAGCTGGCTACAAGTCGCAGGATCCCTATCAAACACAGCTATTTGATACAGCAGCTTTGAGCTGCCCTCAATTAGGTCCACACGGTTAATGTATAAAAAATATCTAGTTCAGAGGCTTGCAAATTCACTCTTATTGGAGATACAAGTTATTTTTTTTATTTTAATTTATCTATCAATTTGAATAATTTAATATATTTTTAAATTAATATATCTGGATACAAGTTGTTATTGAAATGGAGGAAATATTTTGGGTAACTAGTCAACTAGATATGGATTAGGATGAGCTGATTAGTGACTGAGTCGTTAAGCTTTCCTTCTTAGCTTCTGGCATAATTTTCGACGGGTGAGGTATATGGTCACGGTTAAGATTTGGATAGAAAATAAATGAAATGGTCCTTTCTCCAAATTTTTTTCTTTCTGACATGGTCCTTTCAATACATTGAAGGAGGGATTGGACATTCTTATCCTTAAGAGATCACATGCTGCCCCATATGTCCCTTTATGTGGTCCGTTATTACTGCGTGTTTCTTATCCTTAGTCCGTACGACCACAAATTCACAGCTAAAAAAATAAAAATAAAAATAAAAATTGGATTCATTATTTGAGTTCTTTCCTTTATTTTCTCTTTGATTTATTAGTCCATTCTTTTGTAAGCAAGTGGTTGGTGAACAATTGTACATCTATCTATCTTATATGTATGGAGGTGATTTTTAAATCATAGGAGAGGGACACCGACATATATAATTTTTATTCCTTTCTGAAGTTTGGCTTAACCACAAAAGTTGCATTCCGCGTCCCTTTAGATATTAATAAGATTGGGGGATCAAGCACCCAAAAAAAATGGGGGATCAATAATCATATAAGGAAGGGGGCATAATAACTATTTGACTCTTGAAATTTTGTAGCATATAATATGTCTTTATTTGCTTGAATGGAAAATTATAATATGCATAATAATCGAGAAAAAAAAAAGCAATTTGATGTATAGGAGGATACAATATTTTAAAAAATCAGAAAAAATAGTAATGTTTAGGAATGTTCATCTTTGTATAATGTACATGTCATCATATTATGTACACCACCGACAGTGTTACTGCTATGTAAATCACATCATTATTATTATTATTATAATAATGCGTAACTTAGATTTATAGTAACACCATCCTTCATGAAAATGGAATCAAATTTGTTTTTCAAAATTAATATGAAATTATGATAAATATTATAAAAATGCAAACATTATAATAGGCACCACATCAAATATAGTACTTTAGGTTTAGTACTGAATATATTATGTCATTTTTTTTATAAAAAAAGGTTATTTAAATTATCAGTCTCTATAATTTTTTGTGCAGTAGTAAATAAGCAACAGCAACTAACTATGCAAGAAAACTTCAAACCTATTTGCCAGAAGCAGCGAATAAAAAATAAGACTATAAAACAGTACCAAATAATAATTCTCCCAAAAAAGAGTGATTAGCCCAATAAATCTGATGAAAACTTCATCAGTTATAGATATATATGAAAGCCAAATTATAAGGAAGATAAGGATGAATTATGATTGATCTTTCTGAACTTACAAGGCAAAAGAAGATAAGAAAAGAATAACTCTCATTCACATTATTTCTACTGTTAGGCAGTCACTCTCCACTTTGCACACTATTTAATGATGTTAACTAATAATCAAATTAAAATATGGTTAACCTAACTCAAACCAATGGTGATGTACTTTATGAAAAACTAATGCCAATTGCAAAGTATGAATTAATCTTAAAAATAAAAAGGTTAATTTGAACATATTATCATTATAATTAATCAAATATAAGTATATGAGTGACTCTTACAACTCTTACTGTGATTAGTGTAAGAATTAAATATTTTTAACAATAAAATAATATGTAATTAAATAATTTAATTTTAACATAATATTAATAATATTAATATAAAAAAATTTTACACATTCATTTAATTAAATATATATATATATATATATTTTTTTTTTCAATTATTATTTGGAAAATTATATAGATAGCAAGATATACTTTTGGACGATGATGTAAAATTTTTTATACTTGTAATATATTAAAATTAATTTTTTTAAATAATTATATAAAACTTATATGTTCAAAATTAAATTTATTATTTATTATTTTCATATTTTCATCATGAAGACGTGTTGCTTAAGTGTGCTTCAATAATCAAATAAAAACAAAAACCAAAAAAAAAAAAAGATAAAAAGATTCCAATTTACGGCATATCACATGAACTTGTCTCTAAGCTCGAACCGATGTTGTCCTATCCTCTCCGCTCTCTTTCTCTCTCTCTTTCTCTCTCTCTCTCCTTCTTCCTTCAACAGTCACCTAACCGATGAATCCATAATAAAGAAAACTCTCTCTTTTTATATATAAACAATATTAATACCCACACCACACGCACACAACGGCTGCGACAAAGGGTAGAAAAAGGTGTTTGACAAAATAGGCATAAAAAGGAGCTTCCTGTTTATTCAGTTTCATTGAAACAAACGCTGCTATAATCAGTGACCCATTTCAGATTCCTTCGGAAAGCACACAACTTTGCGTTTTCCAGAACCTTCTCTTCCTTAGTACCCTTTTTGACAGTGGCGAGGATTTTGAGAATGGTTGGTGGCTCCCTCTTTCAAAACTTAAAGTTTTGTTTTTACCCATGTGGGTCTTTGTTTGTTTTTTGTTCAAAACTTGAGACAATTTTCTTTTTGCTCATCTGGGTCTTTGTTTTTATGTTCAAATTTTCTCATATTTGATTTTGGGGTGTTATTGTTGTTAAGGGGAAAAAGGAGGGAATTTTGATATTGGTTGCTAATTCGCAATTTTGTATGATTGGAATTTAGGTGGTAGCTGCAGGTTCTAGTGTTGCTAAGCTCAATTTGAGAAGAGGGAACTGTTCTGCTCATAATGTTATGAGTGGTGATAATAACAGTGATGGAGATCTTTCCATAGTCAATAACAGTGAGTGTTATTCATCAATGGTGGATGTGGATAGAGACCCTTCATGTGTTTCATTCACTACTTTCAATATCTTGGCCCCTATTTACAAACGGATTGATCCAAAGGTCTTGTCTTGTGCTCTTATCCCTTAGTTTTTTTTAACAGTTATGCAATTCCTGTTTTGTGGAGAATCATATCTCAGATTGTGTTGTCTTGAACAGAACCAAAGCCTACGGGAAAGTGACTTTGGATCATTCTGGCTGGCCAGGAATGAAAGGATTCTGAATTCCTTGCTTTCTGAATCATCTTCCATAATGTGCCTTCAGGTGGTATTTTCTCTCCTTTCTTTTCGGTGGTAGGTAGTGATTGACCAATATACATGGCTCACTATTTTTCCCCAACAGCTCTTACTTACTCTATAAGGTGTGATGTTTGTTTCATTTGTAGGAATTTTGGGTTGGAAATGAAGAACTTGTTCGCATGTATGAGGAGAGACTTGGTGATGCTGGTTACCGTCTCTTCAAGCTTGCTCGAACCAACAACCGTGGAGATGGTAAGTGTGTGAAAATGACATTCATCCTCCATCTCATTTAGATATTTGGATTGGCAGCTGCAATACTTAATTGCTTACATACTAGTGATTGGTACCAATAAACCATTTTTTTCATAATCTATAGACTATAATCTAAGCTTCTCCATGCAAATTTGTTGTCTCAAAAGCTCATATTTACTATGCAGGTCTGCTTACTGCTATACATAAGGAATATTTGAGTGTTGTGAATTATCGAGAGTTGCTTTTAAATGATTTTGGTGATCGTGTTGCTCAGTTGTTACATGTTCAGTCAGGTGCCCCCATTTTACAAAATCACAGGGAAAGTCTTCACCAAGAGTTTCTGATTGTGAACACCCACTTGTTATTTCCTCATGATTCAAGTCTGTGTATAGTGAGATTGCATCAGGTTTGTCAGTCCCCGGGAATCTAAACCTTTTTCTTCTTATTCAATTATTATTTTGTAGCCAGCTTGCTTTCAATCCTAAGCCTTGGCTTCCATTTTCCTTCTTGTAGGTTCACCAAATTCTGCAATATGTGGAATTGTACCAGAGAGAAAACAGGCTCAAACCCATGCCTATTATACTCTGTGGGTGAGTTTCTTGTTTGATTTTCCTCTGATGTTGGTTGGTTGGTATGTTATGTCTAATGGAATTAGATGTACTTATATTATTGTGAACTTCATGTTCTATCTAATGTAGTGATTGGAATGGAAGCAAGCGAGGGCATGTTTACAAGTTCCTTAGGTCACAAGGATTTGTATCATCGTATGATATCGCTAATCAATATACTGACAGTTATGCAGATGCCCACAAGGTCAGTATCTCACTATTAAAATTCTACACATCCCTTCATAGTATCAAAAGCACAATGTCAACAGATTTTTGTTTTGCTTTGGATTTTTGTTTTCTCATTAATCCAGCAGTGGGTTAGTCACCGAAATCATAGAGGAAATATCTGTGGTGTTGACTTCATTTGGCTTTGCAATCCTAACCAAGCACGCAAGTCCTTGAAGACAAGTTGGGCTGAAGCTGTTTTTAGTATACTAAAGGTGAGTGACACCGCTCATGGGAAGATGAGTAAAAATTGCTAATGGAGTTAGAGCTTTAATCTCCAACTTATCTGAAACACCTACATTACAGTCCTTTTGATTTGCTATAGATTCATAATCATAGGACTCCTATTGTTTTAATGAGACTATATATGCATTATGCTTTTAGCTCTGCATTTAATATTTTTTTTGCTTGGGTTGATTTCAGTACCAGTTAAGAAAAGCTTCATTGTCTGAAGATGATGCATTTGCCTTTCTGAAGAAGGGTGGCAATTGTGCTGATTCCGTGACATATTTTAGTTTCTCTGAAGCACTCCGGCAGGTACTTCATAATCTGCGGTAATATATGATAATGATATAGCATTCCAGTGGCAATAAACTTATTATATCTGCACTGTTGCAGGTAAATTTAGTTGGTACACCTTATGGACTATGTTTCCAACAGTTGCAAGATCTATGGAATCAAGCAGATGTTGATGGAAATGGTGTCATTGACTTTGAAGAATTCAAGGTATATTGTCATCTTCAATTTTGAATATTTATTTTGTTAACATTGTATTTAAATTTATCTTGTCAAAATCTATGAATATGCATGCACTTGCACATGCCAAATGAATTGTTCTTGGATATTAATTTTTGCTTTAAAGATCAAATGCAACAATGGTAATACCAAGGCAAAATCTAGCATATTATGTCTGTTATTGAATAAAATTGTGATAATTGACTTTGCAGCAGAAGATTTGGAATTCTACATGTCCAGAGCATGTGTTGGAAAACTTCAATGGTTGTATGGAGGATGCTAATACAGAACAGGGGGAGAAAGCCATTGGTTTTAAGGTGAAGAATGCAATGTTCTACCCCCGGGAAGTGGAGAAAGGACTCTGGCCAGAAGACTATTCTCTTTCTGATCATGCTAGGTTAACTGCTGTATTTTCACCAGCAAGGATGAGATGTTATGGATCACAAAACTGTAGCTAGCCATTATATGGCAATGTAGGCTTTTACTAGATTTTTCTTTTAATTTGTGGTAGTATAGTGTACAGCCCACAGAAAAGTATTGCATATTTGTAATCAATTTTGGCAAGCCCTCGCCAAATTTTTGCTGGCAATGGGGGAACAGTGTAAAGATTATTTTGCAATGCAAGAAATGGATGTGTATGCCTTTCATTTCCTATGACATGGATAATTGAAAGCCATCTATGTGGGATTTGAAGAGCCCTCATTCCAACCGCCCATAACATAGAAAAGGGTGACTCAGTATGCACTATGGACACCAAACCGAATGCAATAGATAATTCTTTAATCAGTTCACATCTTACACAAGTGAGGTATGTTATTTTAATATATTTATTAGGTACTAGTCATGGACACTATTTGGGAAACATCTTAAAAGAACATTTATATTATAATTCATGGTATTTAAGAAGGAGTTTTGTTATTTGGATATATATTTATGTGTGTTAATCAATTTATAGTTTGATTCATATACAAGTAAGTCAAAAATTTATCTACATAATAGGAGAATATGGTGAGTGTGATAATAAATGATAATACTATCACTTGATCCTTTAATTATATACATGATTTCTCTATTTATTATAATAATATTTTTCATTAAGAAGACTTTTAAAGATGATGTGAAAAAATTATTTGTACATCTAAGTTCATGATGCTCAATAACAGTTGGAAGTTAGCATGGCCCTACATTCAACTTGAAAAGCATCTTAAACCTTATAGCCATAGGATTATCTATTGACTATAATTCGGACAGAACGAGTTTCTGTCGCTTAGATCATGCAACTATGATAGTGGGGAGCATAACAAACTATGGAAAAAGAAAAGCATCAGAAATTGACTGAAAAAGATTCTCTTTTACGTTGATGGAAAGGGCAAGGAATTGAGGGTGGTGGGCCAAGGGAAAAACCTTGGGGGTCAAGAATACTAAACCACAACACCAAAATTATAGCTTTCTACATCATACAATCGGAATAACCAAAAGAATCATGTTGACTCATTTCATCATTTACAATCATGATATTTGTACGCATTTCATCAATTATTTATTATTGAAAATGATAAAAAAAAAAATCAAAATAAGAAAATCATCATTTTTAATGATGAATAATAGATAAATCAACATGATATCCAAAAAAAAAAAAAAGTACAAATAATATTAATCAAAATGGCCTGATTTGTTATCTTTTATCAAAAGAAAAAAGAAATGAGAAGCATTAACGATTATGTGCATGATAAACAGTTTAGTAGTCAATAACTCGTTTTCTTTTGCCATATCAAATCATATGCTCTTGGATGGAACTTTCAAAGCAAGCCCCATAATTTTATGTGTAGTAATTAGTCCAAGCTGATAGAGACTCATAACAGCTTCTGAGAATGAGAAAATACAAAGTAAATAACTATGTCCATTTCGTGGATAGTGAGACCTCAAGAGTTGCGAGGAAGAAGATTCTCATTCCTACGCGTTATATGTGTGGTGTTCGTACACAAACACGGCTAGTCCATTACGTGTCAAAACATGGCTATTCCATGTCATCTGCACTAGCAAACAGATGAAGGTACCATCATCAAATGCCTTGGAAACAAATTATTCGAAAAAGCAAGTCAAGCCTTGCACTCAGGGAAACAAAAAGGTGAACACTAAATGCTCAATGAAGTTATTTAACCATTTGATGATTAAATTGATACATTAATCACTTATCACCATTAAATTCTATGAGAATATTTTTGATATATTATTATTATAAGAGAATTTTATACTATCATCTAATTATATGTCACTATATATAAGATTTTTGAAGTAAAAGTGAAATTAAAATCTTTTATTAATATAACAATATATAATCAAATATTTATATAAAATACTTTTATATTGATAATTTATGAAAATTAAATTCAAATCTTATTCCCATCCATGCATTTGAATAAAAAAAAGAAGGAAGGAATAACACACATCAAAGACAGCTTCCTATGTTCTTGTTTTTGTTATCTTTTTATGATAACTTGTCAGCTAAGCCAAAAAGGGAGAGACACTGATCGACGTCAAAGTCAGTCAACGACTCGCATTACAAATTGAGAGCTGAAGCCTCATGTTAAAACCAGAACTAACACTTTGCTTCCTTCATTCTCCTTACACTGCTTCATCATCTTCCATTCCTTCTTTTACGTGCATCAAACACAAACCATACTTGAAGAACTTGAACAAAAAGCAATGGCTACCGCAATTCCAATACTGGAACTCATGCCTGTGGGATTCAGGTTCCGACCAACGGATGAAGAGCTTGTGGATTACTACCTCAAGCACAAGCTGCAGGGTGATGAATTCCCTGTCGACATCCTTCCTGACATTGATCTTTGCAAGGTTGAGCCTTGGAACATACCAGGTAAAAAAAACAACCACCCCATCATCTTCATGTGACAAAGTTTGTACCTTTTCCAATGATGTTTGATCCTTCCTCTTTTTGTTGTTGTTGAAGTTGTGATGTTAGAATATTCATGGATAAAATCAGATGATCAAGAATGGTATTTCTTCAGTCCACGTGATTACAAGTATGCAAAGAGCAAAAGGTCCAATAGGACAACCAATCATGGCTTCTGGAAACCCACTGGACAAGAACGTGGTATCAAGGCAAGGGGCACCAACAATGTCATTGGGATGAAGAGGACACTTGTTTTCTATGAAGGCCGTGCTTCTCAGTGTGTCAAGACCAACTATGTTATCCATGAATATCATGCAACTACCTTTGATGAAAGCCAGGTTGTCTGAGTTTTAACGCTAACTATTGTAGCTGTTGAGAAATCATATTTTTCCCCTATATGACATGAGTTTTCAGGTTTTCATGCTTCCTATGTGATTTGCGGTTCTGTAATTGGAAGGGTTGTTGGATCCTTCACCGGAATCCCATGTTTGTTTTTTTTGTGCCATAATGTATTCATGGCCCAATTTTCTCAAATCACCCTTGTTTGTTAATTGATGAAAGAATTCATCATTAGTTTTCATCGAATGCTATCGATTTTCTGCTATATAATTCTTTTGAGATGAAGTCTCCATTGAACTGAATGTATGATATCGCTGATTTGTAGCATTAGCTTGATTTGTTTGACTTTTATTTGACTTTTTATTTGTAGTGATTGTATTAATGCTGATCATCTTCCAAATTTCGCAGAGGACTTTTGTTTTATGTCTCTTAAAGAAGAAAGTTGGGCAAAAAGCTGACGGGGGAACTGATGCATTAGCTTATGATGAAGGGGAGCCTAGTAGCCTCATGGCTTCTGACCATGAAAATCAAGCAACAGAAGAAAGATATCCAAATGTAAGCAGAAAGCATCATTGATGGGCATATTGAGAATTATTTCTTGGTTTATGCATGTGAAAAATGCTGCGTTTGTACTAATGCTTGTTTTATATTTGTTTTAGGTATGTAATTCTCCAGAAGTGAATATGGAATCAATCTTCCAGGACCTGGATCAGGCCCCTTCATTACAATCTCCAATTGGCATTGGGCAGCAAGAATCCTTCCCAAACTCCCCATCTGGCAATACCTATCCAGGAAATGAAATTAGCAGTATGCATATTCCATTTGAAACTACTGAAGAGAAGCATGATGCTTATGAATTTGCAGATTCAATTTTAGTTAATAATGATTTCATTGCTAGTGGAGGAAGAGCGCAAGCTTTCATAAGTGGTTACATCCGCCCAGAGTCATCAACAAGGGTATACTATGAAAGCAGTGACACGGATGCTGAAGTAATCTCTGCAAGGGTAAAGATAAATCCTCCAAAATGATATTGGGGAGTATATCTCCAACTGTTTATGAACTATTCATTGGTTCTGTACATTAATTTCTGTATGCATTGGGGTGGTGTGAGTTATGCCACATCATTACAATCTTTAGTTAGTTTCCTCAAATAGGCTCTTCAAAGATACCTATTTGAAAAGTCTGGTTTGAGTTGGTTTTGATGTTTGGTTGTGAGTCATGACTGATGAATGGCACATTAACAACTTTTTAGTACATGATTGGGTGAAAGAAAAAATGGAGAAAGGGATGGGAATAGATGGAGATGAAGCAATCTATTTCCATCCCCCCTTTTTACCTCTCCTTCTATCCCTTCCCCAAAGTAAACCCCCAAGACTTCAGAAGTACTATTTTTCTTGGGTTCATGATCCTTTTTTGTTTTGAACACTCCAACAATTGACTTATGGCATGTTTGGTTTATTTTTTGGATGGCCCCAAACCATGGTTTGGGAAAAAAGCTTATCTCTTATCTCTTGTCTTTTGTAGCTTTTGCCCAAACCATGGTTTTGGGGTTCCAAAAGCTAAACTAAATATGCTATTGATCTATTTATTCTCTTCTGAATTTATTACAGTATGGCAATACTCTGGATACTTCAACAGTGTGTATTGAACAGGCTAGCTCAAGGGACTACCATGTATCAAGAATGGTTGAATCATCACATGGTGGCACACATCCTCTGTCATTTAACCAAGAAGCCCGCATAGAGAAGAAGGGGAGTATCTTTCCAGATGATTTGTGGGGAGTGGAGACATCCTCCTATAACTCAACTGCAGATAAACCTTTGGAGATCAATTCTATTGAAATTTCTAGTTCTCCTTCCACTCTAAGGAGATCGAAAAGTCAATATCATCCAAGGCCAGACAAATTTGCATCACAAAGAGCTGCTGCAAGAAGGTCTCAAACACATAGGAAGGTTTTAAGCAATGCAGCATCCCATCTTGAGGTGAGAACACCAAGCAGCTGCACTAGAAAAATGGAGAAGCTTGTTCTTGACCGAGTAGGCTGATGCTTCATTTGAAGCAAATTTAATTTTAACATGCCACTGATAATACCATGCTCCATGTGGTGTGTTATGCAGGATAAGAAGAAATTGGCCATTGTGGAATCAGAGAAATATAAAGAAAAAACTCAAAATACTAGTTCAAGAAAGATTTTAGAAACCAGAAGCTCTGATGACAATAGAAATCGTTATTTCATCCACCTGGAGACACCTTCGTCGAGCCAAAGCCTATTTCCACGCTCGGTATATCTTGTCAATGTAGTTATAGGGATTTTGTTGCTTATAGTCATTAGTTGGGACTTGTTATCATGTTAGAAGTGCTGTTAGTGCATGTGAAGGGCTAGTGAGGGGTACCATGGTTCCTTTTCAAGTAGTGCTGCCACTGGGCAAACTTTGTTTTAGGAGTTTCATCATTATAAGATAGGTAAGGTATATAGTTCACATGGATCTTGCACTGATGCAAGCTTACTGCATCTTTCTTATCATAATGAAATTTTTATGCTTATCATTAGTACCTTTTTTATAGTCATTAATTCTGCAATTACAGTCCTGGTACCCTGTGCAATTTAAATCTGTTACAATGTGAACCATAAGGCCAAATAAATTTGTTTTGTTTCCTGAATTTTGAACTATTCCATCAAGATGAACCTTCTTATATGTAGTGAATATATTTTGTGGCTCTTGGAAGCAGTGTTGAGTCGTATAGATAGCATATCTGCCTAAGTTGGCCTTTCTTGAAAATGTTTTGATGCTGTGCACAATTAGCTTGTATGCGTGTTGGGTCAAGTGTTCAATAGATAGTCTGCTTCTGGAACTTATTTTCTTATCTTTTAAGTAAATAATCACAAAAATTATTAAAAATGAAAACACGTTGGACTTCCAGTAAGAAGATTCTTTTTCATCCAATAAAAGTCTGTTTGGCCAATATCCGAATGTGCCTAAGTAAAAATTTTATTTAGTAGAAACAGTCCAAAATCATTATTTCAAAGAAGGAAATGGGAAGCATATATGGGAATTTGAGCCATTCAAAGCTTCATTTATTTAATGAATGTGCCTGGCAAAATGTTAACGGCTTCAAATTTTTCTTAGGAACAGCCAATAGAGGTTTTCTAGATAGGGTCTTCGTTTCATTTTACAATGCTCTCAAGAACCAAATATATTAGCTGCATATGAGAAAGTTTATCTCTCAAGAACCAAATATATTAGCTGCATATGAGAAAGTTTATAGTCCTAGAATAGTTGACAATTCAAATAGCAAAAAGAGTTTAATTTAACCATATCATCTACAACATAACAAATTTAAACTGCATTGGATATCAAGATTGCAATTGTAGAATTAATGATTATCGAAAAAGCTACTACCTGCAGCTTTAGAAATTTCGTTATGATAGGAAAGATGCAGTAAGTTGCATCATTTGTGAGGCCATGTGAATTTATCCTTATGTATCTCATCATGTTGAAATTCTTGAAACAGAAAATGGTCCAGAGGCAGCTCTTCTCAGATGAAGAGAAACTGTCCAGCTCCATTCCCTTTCCTTACAAGAAAAGACCTTCCAACGTATATGCTTCCCAAATACTGACTAGAGGCTACACAATTGACATTGCTGCAGAAGATTTGGAATACTAAATGTCCAAGCCTGTGTTGAAAATACTCAATGGCTGTAAGGAGGACAAAGGATTGTCTCCGGACAATTGATTTCATTTTAATCATGCTCAGTTGATCAATTTTAAGGACGCCTTATGAGAAATATTTAAATTTTGGAAAAAAATATGTAAAAGCTTATACAAGCATCCCTTTGAGGATGCAATTTGTGTTTTGTATATGCATTCAACTTTTGCAGATATTCTGTGACCAATATTGATTAGCCCTGGCCAATTTTTTGAGGCAAGGGGCATAACATTGTATAGAGGATCAAACTGTAATATGAAATGGTTATCTACTTTAATATGCCACATGCATATACATCTTATTTATATCTATTATAATAATATTAAAGTTAAGATCCAAGTTACAGCACAATGTAATAATGACACACTAGATATTCTACGACATTGCCACTTCATCTTATTGTTAAATGTGCCATTCTCTAATGTAACTCTTTTTTCCTATGAAGTCACATGTGCATGTTGCGAGTTCATTGCATTTTAATGCTCATTTATTTCTATTAGGGATGGAAATAGGCCAGGCGGCCTGACAGGGGCCTGTGGCCTGGCCTGGCCTAACTTTTTTAATAAACAAACCAGGCTTAAGCCTTTTTTAGGGCCTGTATATTTAAAAGGCCAGGCTTAGGCTCTTTGTGAAGCCTGTTAAGCCTGATAGGCTGGTCTGTTTATGTATATATATATATATATATATATATATATATATATTTTATCAAAAATAAACCTTACCTCTCAAGAATCGAACCTGCACCCTCCAAAGTTAAGCCAGCCGCCCAAACCACTAAGCCAGACACAGTTGTTATACTTATTATAGCATATTTAATATATTTATTATTACTTCAATCAGTAATTCCATTACAAACCACTTAAAACCCTTGATCCAATTACTTTACAAGCCGCTGTAGTCACGAACGAAAGTTAGAAACCAAGACACAGACTCTCACTCAGTTAGAAACCCTTCTTGAACAGTCCCCAAACCCCAGTCCCCAGCCTTCTTCCACAGCTCATGGCCTCAGATCGTCGCCGTCCAGCCCGCGACAAAGCCGCTCTGACTCGCGACGCGACACTATCATTCCCACCGCAGAATCGAACACCATCGCTGCGTCCAGCGTCCAGCCCACTCCGCCACCACTGCGTCCAGCTCCATGACGCAATGTCCGGCCCGCTCCACCACCACTGTGTCCAGCTCCGTGACGCAATGTCCGGCTTGACCACCACGTCTAGCTTCGCCGCCACCTCCCCCAGCATCTAGCTCTGCCGCGTCTAGCTTAGATCTGGTAAGTTTTTAATGAATGGCTGGAAAAAATAAAATAAAATATGAAATATGAACAGAAAATGGTTGGAATGGTTAGAAAGTTCTGCTTAGTTCTCAATGAATGGCTAGAAAAGTGTTCGTCAGTATGTATGAAGGTTTTGCGTGAACTTCAAATGCCAATGATGCCATCCCGCTGAAGCCTTCATTTTTCTGCTCATACAACATATTTTGTTGTTGTTGTTGTTGTTTTTAAAAAAAAATTGTCTTTGTGCGTGATTGGATTGTAACTTATACATATTGATAGTTCAAAGTTTTCTGGGCTACTAGCATGTACTGCAAGGCCCATGATATTTCTTCTTCAGAAATATTGCATTTATTTCCTTATAAATACAATTAAATACAATTCAATTTTAGCATTGTCAATGGTTATTGTCAAGGCTTGTTTAAGGCCTGTTTATAGTGTATTTGAAAACTTAGGCTTGTTTAGGCCTACATGCTGGCCTAGGCTTGATAGCCTATTAAGAGAGTTATTTTTTTTGCAACAGGCTTTATTAACAGGCTTCAGGCGAGGTTAGGCTACTCAAATAGGCCACGCCAGGCCAAAAATAAGGCCTTTAATAGGTAACAGGCCAAGCTCAGGCCTAATAATTATGATACAGGCCTTTATGATACACAAAAATTAGTAGCAAAGAATTTTTTTTTAAAAAAAAAAGTCACACTACGTGTACCACATATGATGTTAGACCTTTATAATTGTATATAAGTTAACAAAAATAAATATGAATGTTATTTAATCAACTTCTCACTCCCTATCTATCTTATATTTCATAAAAAATTAGTTCACATAAAAGTAACTTATAATTATATTAAGAATTACGAAATTCATATCGATTTAAATTATGTTATTTCATTTCTTAATATTAAACTCAACTACAAAATACTTTAATTTATGTATACTAAACTTTATCTTTAATCTTCACTATATTATATTATAAATACTTTTAAATAATTGATTATATGCATCTAATTTCTTACTCTAATTTATTAAAACTTTTTCAGGTTGTTAATAAGACTTAAGTTAAATTAGCTCATTTTCCTAAGAAAGTAATTATATTTAAACATAAAACTTTTTTTTTTATAACAGTTATCTATAGATACCTAAAGAGCTAAGAGATGAGTGAGAGAGGAGAGAAAGGTGTAAGCGGGGAGCGGCCATTGATGGCAATAACAAGGGGGGAAAGAGTGCAATGGAGGAAGATGTGAATCATGAAAATAAACAGAAGAAGAATGATAAGGTCCGAGGGGTGTCGAGGGTCTCATTTAGAGACAAGGTGATGGGGGGCTCGGTTCCACAACAGAAAAGATTGGGGATTGACTTGTTGAAGGAGAATTTGGCTAAAATCATTTTTGAAGATAATGATCCCTCCAAGCCAAAGGTGCTGTTTGATGAGAGAATTGTTGCAAAGGCTACTGTTCCTTGGAAGGATGCATTGGTTGTCAAGATTCTGGGAAAGAGACTAGTTTTTGGTTTCTTGTAGGAACGTCTACAGAGAATGTGGAATCTCAAGTCTGGATTTGAGATGATGTCTGTAGGGAACGGGTACTATATGGTCAAATTTGATTGCATGAAGGATAGGATCAAGGTTATTGATGGAGGACCTTGGATGATTCGAGGGCATTATTTAGCTATTAAGCAATGGTCAGTGGACTTTAATTCCAGTGAACAAAGCTTCGAAAGGACAATGGTTTGGGTGAGGCTTTCTGCGCTGAATTTTATCTACTATGATGAGCGGCTACTGAAGGTCATTGCAGCAGCTATTGGTATGCCAATTCGGTTTGATCTCACCACAGCGAAGTTGGAACATGGGAACTACGCTAGAGTTTGTATTGAAGTTGATTTAACTCAACCAGTAAAGAGGAAGGTGTGGATTTTGGACCACTGGCATGAAGTAGAATATGAAAGTCTCAATTACTGTGTACTTCTTGTCATTGTTATGGGCATTACATGCATGACTGTGTGATGTCTCAGCCACTGAAGGAAGTTCAGGGTAAGGAGGAGGACGCATCACCACCGCTGGAGCTGCAAAATATGGTGGTTAGCCAAGAGGTGCAAGTTGGAGCGGAAATCACAGACAATTTCAATACAAGCAATAATCATGCTAGTGGTTCAGATTTGCATGCAAATTTTCCACCTTCACATCAGTGGACCGTTGTGAATAATAGAAAAGATTCGAAGTAGACGCAAAAGGGGAAAGATTCTACAGTTTTGGGGAAAGATTCTCGTAAGGCTCATAAGGATTCATGTGGGGTGAATGTAGGTAGTAAATTACATACGAGATTGCATGGTGCTACAACTATTGGAGATGGGCCAAGGTCAAAATCTGCTTTGGACTCGTCAAAGACTATAGGCCTGAAGAATAGTGCAATCAAGGCTAACAAGGTGGTGAAAGGAGGCAGGTTCATGTCACATAAAATGTTTCAGACAAGATTAGCCCACCAGTTCGAGTTCGAACAAAGTCATTGAGCCTATCAAGTTAGGTTCAGGTTCTGACTTCGAATGTTGCTGCTAGAAAAGTGGAGCATGAGGTTCCTGCGCAAGAAAGTGATGGTCAATCTACAAAGGCTATGGAGTTTGAAAGGATATCTTTGGTTGTGGGGGAGGACTCCCGCGAATTGAAAGCAGCATAAGGCTTAGTGGGTGGCCACACTCTATGCTCTTTTGTTTAGTTTATTATGGATTGGTTCAAAATGTTTTCTGTTTTAAGCTGGAATTTGAGAGGGGCTGTGAATGTGGCAGGAAAAAGGGCAACGAAGGAGTTGAAGCGGTATAGTCCAGACCTTTTCATCATTTTAGAACCTCACTGCCTTTTTGCTAGAGTCAATGTCTTTTGGAATAAATTGGGCTATATTCCTTTAGCAATGACTAAAGCAAATGGTCATGCGGGAGGGATTTGGGTGCTTGCTTTACAAGGAGGGGGTGTTGTTAATATGTCAGTGGTGGACATTTGTAACCAAGTGGTCTCTATGCAAATTGGTTCGGGTTCTACAGCTTGGGTGTGTAGTGCTGTTTATGGAAGTCCAACTCTTTCTTTGCATGAATTACTTTGGGAGCACCTGGATGATTTGAGGCAGCGTGTTATGCTTCCTTGGATGCTTATTGGTGACTTTAATGAGGCGTTGTTGCCATCTGAGGTGAAAGGTAGGGAGTTCTCTTTTGCTCGTACGGATCGTTTTGCGAGGATGATGGAGAATTGTGAGCTCATGGATATTGGGATGATTGGAAACAAATTTACTTGGTGCCATACTATATAGGGTAGGAGAAATATGGTTAAGCGATTGGATAGAATGTTGGTGGATGATCATTGGTGATGCAAGTTTTCGGAAGCTTATATGGAGACTCTCCATAGAGTGTATTCTAATCATCATCCCATTTTACTTAGATGTGTCAATGTGGGTTCTTCTTTAGGGCCTAAGCCTTTTAGATTTGAAGCTTCTTGGTCCTTACATGATCAATTTGAGGGGGTGGTTCATAATGCTTGGGGGAATGTTGGTGGTGGTGCTAGGGAGAAGCTAAATAAGGATCGGGATTATGCTATTATTTTTAATAGAGAAGTTTTTGGTAACATCTTTAAAAGGAAGAGAGTTTTGGAGAATCAGTTGAAAGGGGTGCAAGAGAATCTAGAAAGGGTGGATTCTATTTCTTTGTCCCTTCTGGAAAAAGAGCTTCAACAGGATTATTCTGATGTTTTAAGGCAAGAGGAATTGTTTTGGTTTTAGAAATCCAATGAGAAGTGGGTTAAGATGGGTGATAGGAACCCTTCTTTCTTTCATGCACAAACCATTGTCCGTAGGAAAAGAAATAAAGTTGCTGGTTTGTTCTTGGGTGATAGGTCTTGGTGTGTTGATCCGGATCAATTGAAAAATGAGGCCTTCTCCTTTTATCATTAGTTGTTTTGTTCTTCTGTTATGGTTAATTTCAATCCCATTGCTGAATTGGAATTCCCCCAGCTTAGCGATGATGATGTTTCTGTGTTAACGGCTTCTATCTCCAAAGATGAAGTGTGGAATGCTCTGCATGGTATGTCTTCCTTTAATGCTCTTGGAGCTGATGGTTTTCAGCCTTTCTTTTTTAAACATCACTAGCATGTGGTGGGTGATGATGTGTGGAAGCTGGTTCATGATGCCTTTCTTTTTGGGACCTTTGATCCGCGTTTGGCTAAAATGCTAATTGTTCTTATTCCCATAGAAGATTAGCCTATAAGGATGAAGGATTTTAGGCCTATCAGTTTATGCAATGTTTTGTATAAATTGACAACTAAGGTGCTAGTTAACAGAATGCGCCCTTTCATTCCGAATCTTATTTGTCCTATGCAGAGTGGTTTTGTTTCTAGTAGGAGTACCCAGGATAATTCTATTGTGGCTCAGGAGGTAATGCATTTTTTAAGAACTTCCAAGGCTCAAAAAGGTCATCTTGCTTTTAAGGTTGACCTTGAAAAAGCTTATGATAGAGTAGATTGGAGGTATTTGAAATTTATTTTGTATAAATTTGGGTTTTTGGAGCATATTATCTCTCTTATTATGTTCTGTATCACCTCTTCTTCTTTGTCTATTCTTTTGAATAGGGTGCGGCTTCCATCCTTTCTTTCGGTGAGAGGATTGAGGCAGGGAAATCCTATGTCTCCGTGTTTATTTATTCTCTGCATGGAGGTGTTGAGTCATCTTATCCAAATTAAAGTAGAGGAGGGTGTTTGGCAGCCCATTTGTGTTTTAAGGGGTGGTCTGGCTATTTCCCATCTTCTCTTTGCTGATGATGTTCTCTTATTTTTGAAAGCCTGGGCTTGTTAGGTGCAGTTGGTTTGTGATCTTTTGTAGGAATTTTGCAATGCTTCTAGTCTTAAAGTGAACCTTTTTAAGTCTCGAGCTATGTGTTCTGCTAATGTGTCAAGACAGAGGAAAGAGTTATTTACTTTGATTTCTTCTATTCTCTTTGCTGGGGATCTTGGTACATATTTGGGTTTTCTGTTGCTTAGTAAGAGTCCCAAGCACAGGGACCTAGAATTTATTATTTGTAAACTCAGCTGGCTTCTTAAAAAGAAAAACTTTTAAATAAAGTTGGTAGATTAACTCTTGTTAAATCTGTGCTTGCGCTATTCCGATCTATTATATGCAATCATTTTGGGTTCCTTCGGCTCTTGTGAGGACATTGACAGGTTGACTAGAAATTTTCTCTGGAGTAAAAGTAATCTTGAGAAGGGGTTGCATCTTGTGAATTAGGACCTAGTTACTAGGTCTAAAGCCGATGGTGGACTTGCTATTCGGAAGGCTAGGGAGGTGAATGTTCGCTACTAGGCAAGCTTATTTGGGCCTTATTTCATGAGCTGTATAAATTATGGGTTCAGGTCCTAACTCAAAAGTACTTGCGTAATGGTTCCATTTTTTAGGTTGGTTGTTCTTCCAACTCTTCTCATGTCTGGAAGGCTATTTATCATTCTTCTTTGATTTTGAAAGATGGGTTTAGGCTGAGATTAGGTGATGGGTCAGCTTCTTTGTGGTATGATAATTGGGCTTCTTTGGGGCCCTTATGTAGAGTATTAGACTTTGTGCACATTTCGATCTCCCACATGAGAGTGAGGGATTGTTGGAATAATGGTGAATGGGAGTTGGGGCAACTTCGGACTGTTTTGCCTGATCACGTTATTCAGACTGTTAGATGTATTCCGGTTCCTCTTAATCATCATTACTAGGATGTGGACAAAATGGTCTGGATGGGAAATTTCTTGAGAGTTTATACTCCAACTTCAGCATACAAGTGGTTGATGGGTCAGTCCTATACATCTTCCTCAGGCTCGTGGAGTTAGGTCTAGAAGATTAAAGGTCCTTTCAAGGTGGCTTTTTTTATTTGTTTGGCTATTCAAGATTGTCTTCCTACAAACTCTCTCCGTTTCCATAGAGATTTGGCGATATCTAATTTGTGTCCTCTATGTAATTCTCAGTCTGAGACCTCTAGTCATTGCCTGTGTGATTGTATTGTGGCAAGGTGATTGTGCACTCTCGTTGGTTTCGACTAGGGTGATGACGCCCTGATACGTGATTTAAGAACTTGGTTGCGCACTTACTCTTTGGGAGATCATGCTCCATTTTTCTTGTCCACTCTTTCGTTTATATGGTGCTCTAGAAATGAGCAAATTTTTTCTGGTGCGTGTCCCCACCCTTCTACTATATGGCGAAAGATTATGGTAATGTCGGATGCTTGCAAGAAGTCTTATGGGCAGCCTTCCTAGTGTTTACCTCTTGAGGTTAAGTGGATACCTCCTTCATTTCCTTATATCAAAGTTAATTGTGATGGTAGTTCTTTGGGGAATCCTAGTTTTGCTGGTTTTAGAGTTGTTTTGAGATCTACGTTTGGTGATTGGATCCATGGATGCTCTGGTTTTGTTTCTAGAGCGGAGAATCTTTGCGCGGAGCTTCTTGCTCTTAGAAAAGGCGTGCAGCTTGCTTGGTCTTTGGGTTTCCTCAATGTTATTTGTGAGGTTGATTGTCTTGAAGTCATCAAGTTGATTAATGGGCAAGCTTTTGAGTTCCACTGGTATGATCCTTTGGTCCGTGATATCAAGGCTTTCTTTGATCGTGATTGGAGGTGCCAGGTGCATCATGTTTATAGAGAGGCGAATCAAGTGGCGCATTATCTAGCCAAGTTAGGAGCTAACTTGAGTGCTGATTGTGTTTGGGAGCAGCTACCTTCTAGTTTACTTCCTTTGCTTTATGCTGACCAGAGAGGGGTGGTCTGCTTGAGATAAGTTTCTTCTTTTCTTTTCTTTATTTAGTTCATGTACCAAAAAAAAAATTAGTTTTTTTTTAAATAACGTTATTGTTAACTAAGTATTTGAAATAAAGATCAATCACAATTTGAAAGAAGAGTCCCACGACTACATTATTACAAAAGTTTTATCCCAAACAATATATTAATAGCCCAACCATTTTTGAAACAAATCAAACACATAACAAGCTTTCAAATACATTTGACTTTGTTGTTCCAAAATCACATAACTAAAGAATGATGAATTACAAACATTCATATGCTTTCAATATATTCCAAATGGCTATAAAAAGGCATACATCTTTGTTATTCTTATATTATTATACTTTCACTTCATCATAAATAAATAATATTTTTATTTCATGATATAGTTATTTCTTTTTTAATTATTCACACAATATTTGATAATCATTCTTATAGTTTATCTATCCTGTACAACACATGGGTCTCATTCCATTTTAACATGAAGAAGGAGAAGCAAAGGCTATTAATATAACACAACAATGCTCCATCGCTACGGCTTCTATTTTTCCAATTTTTCTTGTGGATGCTTGTGAATTTTAACAAAGAAAGTAGGCATAACCTTACAAATACTAGTCAACTAGCATCTAAACAGGAACTTAAATTTTATCATCATCTGCTTATCCTTTGATAAATAAGATTTCTATTTTTCATTTTTTAGAGAGATATACTTGGGAATGAATTCTTTCGATTAAAAATTTTATATAATAATATATGTGTTAATTTTTATTATTAATTAAAAATATAATATCAAAAATAAAACTCATAAAAATATTTAATTAATAATAAAAATTAATATATAACTTTATAATATAAAATTTTTAATTAAAAGGATGCACTCTGAATATAACTTGGTGGGAAGCATAACAAACTGCATTTAAGAAAATTTTCTTAAAGCACATAAGGACAATGACTTGAGATGGTGCGGACCAGAAAGAAAATTGACTCAAAAGATTTGGTTTTTATGCTGATGGAAAGGGCGAGGAATTGAGGATGGTGGGCCAAGCGAAAAACGTTGGGGTTCAAGAATATTAAACCACAAAACCAAAATAAGAGCTTTCAACATCATCTAGAAATAGAATAACTAAAATAGAATATTATTTATATTTATTTTATATGAGATAATGTATTGATTTATTTATTATTTATCATTGAGAATAATAAAAAAATTTAAAATAAGACACTTATTATTTTTAATAATAGATGATAAATAAATTGACATAATTCTAAATAAAATAAATATAAATAATATTATTTAAAATGGCCTATCTTACTATTTTTGTCAAAAAAAAAAAAAAAAAAGGGATGCAGTAACCATTATGTGCATAGTAAACAAATTAGTAGCCAATAACTCTTTTCTTTTTCCATATCAAATCATATGGAACTTTCAAAGCAAGCCCCATAATTTTATATGTAGTAATTAGCCAAACCTGATAGGGACTCATAACAGCTTCTAAGAATGAGAAAATACAAAGACTTTGTCCATTTCGTGGATAGTTACCTCAAGAGGTGTGAGGAAGAAGATTCTTATTCCTACGCGTTAATGTGTGGCATTCGTACACAAACATGGCTAGTCGATTACGTGTCAAAACATGGCTAGTCCATGGCATCCGCACTAGCAAATAGATGAAGGCACCATCGCCAGATGGCCTGGAAACAAATTATTCGAAAGAGCAAGTCAAGCCTTGCACTCAGGGAAACAAAAAAGTGAACAACAAATACTCAATCAAGTTATTTAACCATTTGATGATTATATTGATACACTAATCATTAATCACCACTAAATCTTATGAGATTAATTTTGATATATGTTATTTTAAAAAAATAAATAAATTATTATTTAGTTATATATTATTATATATAATAATTTTAAAACAATAAATATTAAAATTAAATATTTTTACTAATATACATAATTTGATATTTATGTCGCATCAAAAATCAAATTCAAATCTTATTCCCATTCATGCAATTTTTTAATTAAAAAAGGAAGAAAAAACACACATACAAGACAGCTTCCTATGACGTTGTTTTCGTTATCCTTCTATGATAACTTCTCAGCTAAGCCAAAAAGGGGGAGACACTGATCAACTTCAAAGTCAGTCAATGGCTATGTTGCATTACAAATTGAGAGCTGAAGCCTCATGTTAAGACCAGAACTAACACTTTGCTTCCTTCACTCTCCTTACACTGCTTCATCACCTTCCCTTCCTTCTTTTATGTACATCAAACACAAACCATACTTGAAGAACTTGAATAAAAAGCAATGGCTACCACAATTCCAATACTGGGACTCATGCCTGTGGGATTCAGGTTCCGACCAACGGATGAAGAGCTTGTGGATTACTACCTCAAGCACAAGCTGCTGGGTGATGATTTCCCTGTCTACATCATCCCTGACATTGATCTTTGCAAGGTTGAGCCTTGGGACGTACCAGGTGAAAAAAAAAAAGACAACAAACCCATCATCTTCATGTGAAAAAGTTTGTACCTTTATGTTTCGATGATGTTTGATCCTTCTTCTTTTTGTTGTTGTTGTTGTTGTTGAAATTGTGATGTTAGCATATTCAGTGATAGAATCAGATGATCAGGAATGGTTTTTCTTCAGTCCACGTGATTACAAGTATGCAAAGAGTACAAGGTCTAATAGGGCAACCAATCATGGCTTCTGGAAAGCCACTGGACAAGACCGGAACATCAAGGCCAGGGGCACCAACAATGTCATTGGGATCAAGAAGACACTTGTTTTCTATCAAGGCCGTGCTTCTCATGGTGTCAAGACCAACTTTGTTATCCATGAATATCATGCAACTACCTTTGATGTTAGCCAGGTTGTCTTTGAGTTTTAACACTGACTAATATGTAGCTGTTGGGAAATCATTTTTTTTTTTCCCTATATGACATGAGTTTTCTGGTTTTGATGTTTTCTATGTGATTGGTGGTTTCTTTCATTGGAAGGGTTATTGGATCCATGGCTGGAATCCAATGTTTGTGTTTTTTGTGTCATAATCAATTCGTGACCCAATTTTCTCAAATCAGCCCTGTTTGTTAATTGATGAAAGAATTCATCATTAGTTTTCATTGAATGCCATCAGTTTATGCTATATAACTCTTTTGAGATGAAGTCTCCATTGAACTGAATGTATCATATTTTTTTATGGCCATACCAATTAACAAGCATTTCTTTTCTAAACAAGTTCCTGACTTTGAAGCATAAGCGTGATTTTTGTTGGCTTTTTACTTGTAGTAATTGTGTCAATTCAATGCTGATCATCTTCCAAATTTTGCAGAGGACTTTTGTTTTATGTCGCTTAATGAAGAAAGCCGAGAAAAAAGGCGAAGCTTATGATGAAGGGGAGCCTAGTAACCACATGGCTTCTGACCATGAAAATCAAGCAACAGCAGAAAGATATCCAGATGTAAGCAGAAGGCATCATTGATGGGCATATTGAGAATTATTTCTTGGTTTATGCATGTGAAACATGCTGAGCATTGATGCTTGTTTTATATTTGTTATAGGTATGGAATTTGCCAGAAGTGAATATGGAATCTATCTTCCAGGAACCGCTTCAGGCCCCCTCATTACAACATTCTCCAATTGGCATTGAGCAGCAAGAATCCTTCCCAAACCCCCCATTTGGCAATACCTATCTTAGAAATGAAAATAGCAGTATGCATATTCCACTTGAAACTACTGAAGAGGAGCATGATGCTGATGAATTTGTAAATTCAATTTGGAGTGAGGATTTCATTATCAGTGAAGCACGAGAGCGTCCTTTCATAGGTGGTTACATCCGCCCGGAGTCATTGACAAGGGTATATTATGAAAGCAGTGACACAGATGCTGAAGTAGTCTCTGCAAGGGTAAAGATAAATCCTTCAAATAATATTGGGGAGTATATCTCCAATTGTTTATGAACTATTTCACTGGTTATGTACATGAATTCCTGCATGCGTTGTGGTGATGAGAGCTATGCCACATTATTACAATATTTAGTTAGTTTCCTCTTCTAGGTTCTTAAAAGATACTTAGTTGAAATGTCTGGTTTGAGTTGGGTTTGATGTATGGCACATTACCAACTCTTTAGGACATGATTGAGTGAAGGAAAAAGTGGAGAAAGGGATGGGATAGATGGAGATGAAGCAACCTATTTCCATCCCCCTTTTTTACCCCTCCTTCCATCCCTTCCCCAAAGTAAACCCCCAAGACTTCAGAAGTACTATTTTTCTTGGGTTCATGGTCCTTTTTTGTTTTGAGCACTTCAAGAATTGACTTATAGCATGTTTGGTTTATTTTCTGGATGGCCCCAAATCATGGTTTGGGAAAAACATTTATCTCTTATCGCTTGTAGCTTTTGCCCAAACCACGGTTTTGGGGTTCTAAAAGCTAAACCAAATATGCTATTGATCTATTTGTTCTCTTCTGAAATCATTACAATATGGCAATATTCTAGATACTTCAACAGTGTGTATTGAACAGGCTAGTTCAAGGGACTACCAAATATCAAGAATGGTTCAATTATCACATGATGCCGTCCATGGTGGCACATATCCTCTATCATTTGAACAAGAAGCACGCATAGAGAACAAGGAGAGTATCTTTCCAGATGATTTGTGGGGACTGGAGACATCCTCCTGTGACTCAACTGCAGATAAACCTTTGGAGATCAATTCTATTGAAATTTCTAGTTCTCCTTCCACTCTAAGGAGATCAAAAAATCAATATCATCCAAGGCCAGACAAATTTGTATCACAAAGAGCTGCTGCAAGAAGGTCTCAAACACATAGGAAGGTTTCAAGCAATGCAGCATCCCATCTTGAGGTGAGAACACCAAGCAGCTGCACTAGAAAAATGGGGAAGCTTGTTCTTGACCGAGTAGGCTGATGCTTCATTTGAAGCAAATTTAATTTTAACATGCCACTGATAATACCATGCTCCATGTGGTGTGTTATGCAGGATAAGAAGAAATTGGCCATTGTCGAATCAGAGAAATATCAAGAAAAATCTCAAAATACTGGTTCAAGAAAGAATTTAGAAACCAGAAGCTCTGATGACAATAGAAATGGTTATTTCATCAGCCTAGAGACGCCTTCACCGAGCCAAAGCCTATTTCCACGCTCGGTATATCTTGTCAATGTAGTTATTGGGATTTTGTTACTTATAGTCATTAGTTGGGACATGTTATCATGTTAGAAGTGCTGTTAGTGCATGTGAAGGGCTAGTGAGGGGTACCATGGTTCCTTTTCAAGTAGTGCTGCCACTGGCAAGCTTAGTTTTAGGAGTTTCATCATTATAAGATAGGTAAGGTCTATAGTTCACATGGATCTTGCACTGATGCAAGCTTACTGCATCTTTCTTATCATAATGAAATTTTTATGCTTATCATTAGTACCTTTTTTATAGTCATTAAGTCTACAATTGCAGTCCTGGCACCCTGTGTAATTTAAATCTGTTACAATGTGAACCTTAAGGCTAAATAAATTTGTTTTGTTTCCTGAATTTTGAACTATTCTAAACTTTCTTATATGTAGTTAATATATTTTGTGGTTCCTGGAAGCAGTGTGGAGTCAAATAGACAGCATATCTGCCCATGTTGACCTTTATTGAAAATGTTTTGATGCTGTACACAATTAGCTTTTATGCGTGTCGGGCCTAGTGTTCAATAGGTAGTCTGCCTCTGGAACTAATTTTCTAAAATAGCCTCTATTGGCTGTTCTTTTTCATCCAATAAAAGTCTACTTGGACAATTTCCGAATATGCCTAAGTAAAAAATTTCATTTTGTTAGAAACAGACGAAAATCATTATTCCAAAGAAGTAAATGGGAAGTATATATGGGAATCTAAGCCATAAGTCATTCAATGCTTCATTTATCTAGTGAATGTGCCTATATCTGATACAATAATTCAAACCAGCTTACATAGGATGTAGACAGTATGTGGCAATGGCATTGTGCTTAGGAACAGCCAATAGAGTCTTTTTAGATAGGGTCTGTGTTTCATTTTCAATGCTCTCAAGAACCAAATATATTAGTTGCATATGAGAATGTTTACAGTCACAGAAGAGTTGATAATTCAAATAGCAAAAGAGTTTAATTTAACCATATGGTTTATAATATAACAAATTTAAAATGCATAGGATATTAGGACTGCAATTGTAGAATCAATGATTATAGAAAAAGCTACTACCTGCAGCTTTAGGAATTTCGTTATGATAGGAAAGATGCAGTAAGTTGCATCATTTGTGAGGACATGTGAATTTAACCTTATGTATCTCATCATTCTGAAATTCTTGAAACAGAGAAAGGTCCAGAAGCAGCTCTTCTCAGATGAAGAGAAACTGTCCAGTTCCATTCACTTTCCTTACAAGAAAAGACCTTCCAACATATATGCTTCCCAAATACTGACTAGAGGCAAAGAAAATGGTTCCTCAATTGGCATTGCTGCAGAAGATTTGTTATACTAAACGTCCAAGCCTGTGTTGAAAAACTCAATGACTGTAAGGAGGACAAAGGATAGTCTTCGGACAACTGCTTTCATTTTAATCATGCTCAGTTGATCATTGTCTTCTCTGCAGCAAGGATGCCTTAAGAGAAATATTTAAATTTGTGGAAAATATATGTAAAAGCCTACACAAGCATCCCTTTGAGGTTGCAATTTGTGTTTTATATATGTATTCAACTTTTGCAGATATTCTGTGACCAATATTGATTAGCCCTCGCCGAGGCAAGGGGGATAACAATGTATAGAGATTCAAAATTTCAAACTGTAAGAAATTCTTATCTACTTTAATATGCCACATGCATACACATCTTATTTACTTTGACATGAAGGAGGAGAAGGAAAAGCCATTAATATAGATTTAAAAACACAACCATGCTCCATCACCACTGCCTCTATTTTTTCAATTTTTCTGGTGGATGCTTGTGAATTGTAACAAAGCAAGTAGGCATAAGCTTACAAATACTAGTCAACTAGCATCTAAACAGGAACTTAAATTTTATCATCATCTGCTTTTCCTTTGATCAAATAAGTTTTCTACTTTTCATCTTTTAGGGGAACAAAACTTGGTGGGGAGCATAACAAACTGCATTTAAGAAAATTTTCTTAAAGCATATAAGAACAACGACTTGAGATGGTGGGGACCAGAAAGAAAATTGACTCAAAAGATTTGGTCTTTAGTTAGATGGAATTGGGAAGGACAATGACTTGAAATTGGTGGGGGCAACAAAGAAACTTGGGGATCAATCTTACTCTTAACTATTTCATGAATTCAGAGTAATATATTGACTTGGAGGTATTCCACACACTCATCATATATCCCTCAATGTTAACAATTGGAATAAAAAAATATAGATTACTTTTTTGAAAGGGTGAATTTTATGCGCCATCTTTATTCTTTTAGCATTACTTTTGTTTTATAAGTTTTTGGATAAAGATGGTCTTGCCTCGTTTCACATTTGGACTATTGCTTTGTGTAGCAAAAACAGTGTGCAGAACTTAGTGCTCTCTTCACAAAAAAACCACGGTGGCCCAATATTTCAGATAGTATTCTACTATATACTGTTTTCATTGCCCTTGTATTTAACAAAATTAGATTAATAAGTTTAAATTTCGATTTGCTCATCTTTTAGATTTTTTTTTTTAAGTTTCTCAAAATCGTCATGATTTTAATTGTTAGATATAGAATGAACATATTCAAATACATATTGCATAATAAGCACTATTATAATTCATCATCTTTAGAATCTTTAAAAAACCTTTATATCTATTTTGGACTGATAAGGAAGACAGCCACCAAAAACATAAAAAATACCAATCCATACACTTTCGTTGGTAGAACCAATGTAAGTATGGCGACGTCACCTAAGACAGTCCACTACTCCACTTTCATGTTACTAAGCGTGTGGAACCGGCTCCCTATAATTAATTTTAGACCCCTAGAATTGATTTTGGAGGATTTTTGATAATGTTTAGTTATATATTTTTAGAATCAATTTTGATTTCTATAATTGATTTTTAGAGAAGTAAAAAATTTTTACTTTTTGTCAGAATCACTTTAAGAAGAACTACCAAATATAAATTACTTTACTTTAAAATCACTTCTAATAAATCAATTTTAACAAAATAAATTTTATTTAGAATCAATTCTAACAAAATAAAACTAAACACACACATAAGAATGTTTCCTCCGAACAAGCAAGAACTTTTTTTAAAAATTAAATGTTGTACGTATGAAAAAGAGGAATAAGTACATTAGTCTTGTATGAGAGTGACATACACTCGCAACTTTGCATATAATTATTTAACTATATGGTTTATATTATAACAAATTTAAAATGCATAAAATATTGGGACAACAATTGTAGATTAATGATTACAGGAAAAGCTACAACATGCAACTTTAGAAGTTTTGTTATAATAGGAAAGATGCAATAAGTTGGATCATTTATTTACTTGTGAGGCCCATGTGATTTTTAGCCTTATGCATCTCATCATGTTGAGGAAAATATATGTAAAAGCTTATACAAGCATCCCTTTGAGGGTGCAATTTGTGTTTTGTATATGGATTCAAAATTTTTAGGTGACCAATATTGATGAGCCCTAGCCAATTTTTTCAGGCAAAGGGGATAACATTGTATAGAGATTCAAATTGTAATAAGAAATGCACTTTAATATGCCACAATACATGCATACACATCTTATTTACTTTGACATGAAGGAGAAGGGAAAGACATTTGTAAATTTAAAAACACAACCTTGCTCCATTTCCAACTGCTAAAAGAAAATTAAAGAGGAAGAAGAGTGTAATCAGTCTATAAACATTAAAAACACAGCTTATCTTCACTGCCCATGATTTTTTCAATTTTTCTTGTGATACTTGTAACAAAGGAGGTAGGCATAACCTTACAAATACTAGTCAACTACTAGTATCTAATCAGGGACTTAATTTTATCATCATCTGCTTATCCTTTGACAAGATAAGTTTCCATCTTTTAGGGGGGACATACCTTGGTGGGGAGCATAACAAACTGCATTTAAGAAAAGCACATTAGGACAATGACTTGAGATTGTGGGGACCAAAAGAAAATGGAATCAAAAGATTTGATTTTTTGTTAGATTGAATTGGCAAGGACAATGACTTGAAACGGTATGGTGGGGGCACGAAAGAAACTTGGGAATCAAGTCTAACTGTTTCATAAATTCAGATTAAAATATTGACTTGGGGGAATTCCACACACTCATCATAGATTCCTCAATATTAACCACTGAATTAAAATATAAATTACTTTTTTGAAAGGGTGAATCCTTTGCTTCATCTTTTTTTCTTTTTGCATTACTATTGTTTTTTTTTTCAGTTTTTGGATAAAGATTGGTGTCTTTGCCTCGTTTCGCATTTGGACTAATGGTTTGTATAGCAAAAGTAATGTGCAGAACTAAGTGCTCTTTTCACAAAAAAACCCATGGTGGCCTAATATTTAAAATAGTATTCTATTAAAAACTGTTTTCTAATTAGATTAATAAGTGTAAATTTGGATTTGCTCATTTTTTAGATTTTTTTCTTAAGTTTCTCAAAATAATCATGATTATAAATTGTTAGATATAGAATGAGCATATTCAAATACATATTGCGTAGTACGCACTACATAATTCATCACCTTTAGGATGTTTTGGTGATATCACCTTTAGAATATTTAGAAAACCTTATGTTTATTTTGGACTGATAAGAATAACAGTCAGCAAAAACATTTAAAATACCAATCCGTCCACTTTAGTGGGTAGAACCAATAAAGAATGGCGATGTGACCTATGACCGTCCATTCTCATGTTTGCCTATTTATGTTTCATCTGAACAAGGAAGAACAACTTTTTTTTTTTTTTAATTAAATTTGTACATACGAAAAGAGGAATAAATACATTAGTCTTGTATGAGAGTGACATAAGACTCGCAACTTTCCATGAGTCAATCCTAAGAAACATTTTACTTTTTAATCAAAGTTATTAAACAAATTATTTAATTATGAATACTACAAAAATTATATATAAAATATTATATAAGTGAATAATAGCACAAAATTTCATATTATATCATATTTTATTAAAGTATATAAAATATGATATTATATTATATTACTATAAAGTATAATATTATATCATATTACTATAAAGTATATTAAATTTCTTAATATTATATCATATTTAATCTTAAATTTTAATTTGTCTATTCATACAAATTTTGTGAGCATCAAAAAATAAGGCAAAGATTCACTCGACTGAAAATTGCACTTGAAGGGTGATAAATTAAAAAGATAAAAAAATTGATGGTAATAAAAATTATACATCACTAAATCGAGAGATTTTTGTATAGATATATATTTAACAAGTTATATTTAAGTATATTAATGATAAAAATATGTTTCACCAATATTTTTTGAATACTGGATCCTGCTAATCTTAATATAAATATGAGTCATTAAAATAATATTTATCTCAAAAATTTTCCACTAAATCATGTACAATTTTCAATCAAATAGTCGAAACCAAGTGGCTGCTTCGGTTTATGGTGTCAGTACAAACTACGTTTAGGTTGTGGGATCCACTTATGCGTGCGAACACATGGCAAGTCACGAACGCGCTCTTACAACTTATGAAAAAGGTCGCTTCTTGGTTAAGCCTTTACGAGTTCTTAGTCAGCGTGTTCAGAACACACTGTACTACTTTCGCACTCTTTTCAGTTCACTTCAGCTGCTTCATCCTCTTCCACTTTCTTCCCTTCTTCTTCTTCTTCTTCTGCTTCTTGCTACTTTTTATATGCGTAGATAACACTTCAATAAGCAAAGCAATGGAAAGCCTAGGTCCAATGGTGGGAAGTACTATGCCAATTGGATACAGATTCCATCCAACTGATGAAGAGCTTGTGGGTCACTACCTCAAGCTCAAGCTGCTTGGTCATGATTCCAGTGTGCACAATATGATTGCTGAAGTTGATGTTTGCAAGTTCGAGCCTTGGGACTTACCAGGTACTATAGCTCCTCAATAAGTAAAAGACACGTCTAACCCCTTTATTACTTTCATTTTTCTTCTTTAATGTTTCTTATCAAGTAGTGTTTTATCACATAAATTCATGTAGCTAAATTCACCTATTAGGATATTAATTGCTGTTGTTGTTGTTGTTGTTGTTGTTTATGTTCTTATTAAGTAGCGGTCTTATTTGTTTACTCTACTTTTTCTTTATTAAAGTAGTTGTTGTTAATGCTCTTCCTTGGATTGTGATGTTAGCATTTTCCAAGGTTAAATCGGAGGACCCAGAATGGTTTTTCTTCAGTCCTGTTGGTTTGAAGTACACAAATAGCAGCAGGTGTAATAGGGCAACCAATGCTGGCTACTGGAAGACCACTGGCAAAGAGCGTAAGATCAAGACACGAGGCACCAACGATGTCATTGGCACAAAGAAGACATTGGTTTTCTACAAGGGTCGTGTTCCTCATGGTGTCAAGACTAATTGGGTTGTTCATGAGTATCATGCAGTTACCTTTCCTGATGACAAGGTAGGTAGGGGTTGTAATGTTACTATATTTATGGGGTTCGAGCTTTACCACTTTGTTTATAGTTACTTGATTGGCATGATTTCTAGTTGGGATTCATCTAGGTACTTTACTTTTTTTGTTATTATGAATGATTATAACTTGAATTAGGTAGGTGTTTAAATATCCTTAGGTGTTTTACTGGTGATCATTGTGACAATAGAAAGTTAATTGCTTCATGTTACTGGAATTGCATGAACAATTGTGTTCTATAGTCAGTTTATGACCCAATTTCTCTTAAATTGCATTATGTAATGAGAAGATTCAATACTAATTTCAATGAAAGGCTACCATTTCGGCTGTTGTACTCATCTAAGATGAAGGTTCTCTCAAATTAAAGTTTAATATTGCTACTGACAAGGATTGAGTGCAGTGGTAAGCAAGCTGCACTACCAGGGAGAGGATCAAGGTTCAAACTCTAAAGAAGGCAATTTTTGAGAAGGTCTCTTAGTTGCGATAGTTTCCGAGAGTAGAAATACCTTAAAGACTAAAAAAATAAAATTTAATATTGCTCTTGCATGCTTCCTAGTCATTCTTTGAGTTATTGCCATGATTAGAAAGTGTTTAGGATAGAGTTTTGAAGTATGAGGTAGGTTTGTGTCTTGTGTGGTACAATCTAAGATGGAAAAATCTGTAACAAATCAATGTCGATCATTCCTGTAAATTGTGCAGAGAAGTTTCGTCTTGTGTCGCTTAATAGAGAAAGCTGAGAAAAAAGCAGAAGGGGGAACTGAGGCAGAGGCATTGATACATGAAGAAGAGGAGCCAAGTAGCCATATTGCTGCTAACTGTGAAAACCAAGCAACAGCCAGTACAAGAATTCCATATGTGAGTAGAAGCATCCTTTGTGAGACATGTTGAGAACTGATTCTTAAGTTATGCTTTGCTTGGTTAAACAAACTTAGAACTAACACTTGGTTTATATGTGTTTCAGGTATATACTTCGCCAGAATTGAATATGGAAATTGAATCAATGTATCTAGCACAACCTCAGGCAGAGGGCTATGACTTTCCCTCACTACAGCAGTCTCCAGTTGCCATTGAACAGGAACCATGTTTCCAAGGTTCCGCATTTCCAAATGCCTATTCTGGGAATGAAAACAGCGATATGCAGTTTCCATTTGACACTATACTAGCGGAAGATGATATAGATTTGCTTTTGAATTCACTTTTGGCTGATGAGGATGTTTCTAACGGTGAAGAAGCAACACATGCTTTTGTCAATGAGTCCACCCCCTCACAGAATTTGAGAGACGTGTATTATGAAAGTAGTGAAAAAGATCCTAAACTACTCTCTACACAGGTAAAGATATAGAAAATTTCTTGCATGGGCACAATGGCCATAAACACACAACTCACAAGCATATTCCTTTGTGCTTGTGAGTGGTGTGCTTGTAAGTACTGTGCCCATGGAAAAAAAGCTCATGTAGAAAGGTAAATTATCCAAGCATTCTGATTTTCTTATTACTTAGATACCTATGTATAGTTTATTATGACCTCGAAAACATATGAATCCTAGATATATACTCGAAATATGAGAAAACTTGAAATATGAGAAACCAAATATTATTCTCTGGTAATCTGAAGTACAGATGATTTACAATAGATGTAGACATTTGATAATTATTACTTAATACTAATCTGCCGAAATTAAGGTCAATCAAATCTGTCCTAATAAATGGAAATGCAAAAATACATCTATACACAATAATATACATAAATACAAGATATCTCAATACTCTCCCTCAAGCTTGAGAATGGATATTTATTATTCCCAGCTTGCAAGTAAGTTCCTGAAACCATTCTGTTGGAAACATTAGGCAACACATCTGCCAGCCAGAGCCCTGAAGGAACATGTGCTGTGGCTGTTAATCCGCTATCCAACTTTTCTTTGATGAGATGTTAGTCAATCTCGATGTGCTCAGTTTTGTCATGTTGGATTGGATTACAAGAAATGCTAATTGTTGATTTGTTGTCACAAAATATCTTCATAGGAGCTTCACACTTTACTCTCAAGTCATATAGTATGATTTTTATCCATAACAGCTTGAAACTCCACCTCAACACTTGATCTAGCAACCACATTTTGTTTCACCAAGTTTCCTCCAAAAAACATGCAATAACTTGATGTTGATTTTTTGTCAACAAGCGAACAATCATAGTCAGCATCAGTGTATATTTCCATGGATAGACTTTCACCCTTTTTAAACAACAATCCCCTTCTAGGTGTGGTCTTAAGGTACTATAAGATCTTATCGACTGCCTGTATATGTCCCACCCTTAGGTCATTGCATGAATTGACTGACAACACTAATAGCATATGCCAAATCTAGTCTAGTATGTGCTAGGGGGCATCAATCTTCCTACCAGTCTCTAATATAGTTCTTTATCAACTTTAGGATTCTCCTCATCACTTCCTATTCGATGATTTTGTTCAATGGAAACACCTGTAGCCTTGTAACCAAGTTTTCCAGTTTCTTTGAGAAAATCTAGGATATATTTCCTTTGTAAAATGAAGATACCTTGTTTGGAGTAGGCAACCTCAATTCTAAGGAAGTACTTTAGTTTCCCAAGATCTTTCATCTCAAATTCAGCGTCTAATTTTTCTCTCTGAAACTGCTTGTCAATCAAATCATCACCCAATATGATAATATCATCAACGTACACAAGTAGAATAGTAAGTTTTCCGCCTAGTGTATATTTAAAGAAATGGGTGTGATCTCCCTGACTCTGTTTATAGCCCAATGATAGCATTGTCTTTGTGAACCTTCCAAATCAGGCACGAGGGGACTGTTTCAATCCATATAGTGCCTTTTTCAGCCTGCAAACTTTGTTCTTTTCACCGGTGACCTCATGACCAGGTGGAATTTCCATGTAAATCTCTTATTTTAGATCTCCATGTAAGAAAACATTCTTTACATCAATTTGGTGCAACTCCTATCCAAAATGAGCAGCAAGACAGAGCAAGATTCTCACTGTGTTCATTTTCGCCACTATCACAAATGTCTCCTCATAATCAATTCCATATATCTGTGTGTATCCCTTCGCAACTAATCTTGCTTTATATCAGTCTAATGTACCATTGGATCAATATTTCATAGTGTATATCCACTTGCTTCCCACTGATCTTTAATCTCCTACTCTCTCAACAATATTCCATGTTCCATTCTTTTTTAATGCACTCATTTCCTCATTCATGGCTTGAACCCAATTCTTATTTTTTAATGCTTCTTATACTGAGATTGGGATTTGTATGGAATCAATGGCTGCAATGAAACTCTGGTGCTGCAAGGAAAGGTCTTTAGAGGAGACAATTTGAGAAATAGGATACTTGGTGCATGTCCCTTTTTCTTTTCTCAATGCATTAGGCAAATTATCTGGGTTAGGCTCACAAATATTCAAAGGATCATTATCAAGAACAGGAAAGCTAATATCTTTAGCAGTTACCATAGGTTCAAACTCTTGGAGTTGCTGTTGGACTCTTAGGTTTCCTTCTCCTCTGATACACACGAAAGGGTACCTCGGTGTTTTCTTTAGTTGGTTTAGGTGGTGCAGGAAAAGATGCTGACTCTTGGATAGAGTTAGATGGTGAATCAGAGGGAGGTGATAACTCTTGGGTAAAGTTAGATGTGGAACCAGAGGGAGGTGACAACTCTTATGTGGGCAAAAGAGGAAGGAAAGATCTAGGGATAAAGGACTCAGCTTTCGGAAGAGACTCCCCTTGAAGCTGAGGACAACCAAAGAAAGACTCAGTTTCATGAAATATGACGTCCATTAAAACAAAAAGTTGATCATTTGATGGGTGAAAACAATTATACCCTTTCTTGTCAGGAGCATAACCTAAGAAAACATATTTGACAGCTTTAGGATCAAGTTTGATACAATGTTGACGATGCAACAAAGGCCACACAACCAAAGACTCGGGGCATTAAACTTTGCATAACAGAGGCAGAAGGAAAGTAAGACATCATACGTTGCACAGGACTTATATTACCAAGAATTCTGGAAGGCATCCTATTAATCAAATATGCAGCAATTAAAACAGCTTCACCTCAATATGAGCTAGGGATAGACATTTGAAAAAGTAAAGCCCTAGTGACTTAAAGTAAATCACGATTTTTCCTTTCAGCAATATTATTTTGTTGTGGAGTATCAACACATGTAAGTTCATGAATAATATCATGTTCTTTAACAAATTTTGAAAAATGATTTACATATTCCTTACAATTATCTGAACACAATCGCTTAATAGATTTTTCAAATTATGTTTGAATCATATGATAAAACTGAACAAACAATTGAAAAACATTTGATTTATCTTTCATTAAGAAAAGCCAAGTCACTCTAGTGAAATCATTAATGAATGAAACAAATCATGTTTTTGCCAATGATGTTGGGAGTAGAGGCAGTCACACGATGGTGTTTTGCAAATTAACAGACATCACGAAAAAAAGACTCAATTGAGTCATTTAAAACTAACGATGAAAACATAGACGTAAATAATGAGAAAGGATGATGACCAAGATGTTTGTGGTATAACCAAATTTGAGAAGAGGCAAACTCTGAACTTGATTGGTGACATGAAGAAAGCAACTTTTGCGTGAAACCACTTGCAGCTTGCATATTGCATATTGAGGAGAGAGTACAACCCTCTCTATTTATTAGCAACTCCAATCATCTTCCCTATGGCAAGGTCCTAAATGACACAATGAGATTGGAAAAGGTTATTGCACAATTTGTATCATTGGTAAGTTTATGAATGGAAGTAAAGTTATGGAAAACTTGGGAAACATAGCACATTTTTTAAGTGGAGGGAAGGATGGAGGGCAATAGTACTAGAACTTGGAATTGAGACACGAGAGCCATCAGCTACAATGATATGGTGTTTACTTGATGAAGGATGGTAAGATAAAAAATGTGGGGAATCAAAGGTCATATGATCAATTGCACCAAAGTCTATTATCCATACATCCTCAAGAATAGTACTAGATGCATTAAAAAAGTGAGAAAAATTCTTACCAGATGAAGGTAGAGAGTAAGAGTTAAGGCTCATTGAGAGAGCTAATAAGAGCCTTGGCTTCCAAGGGTTGTGTAGCTGCAAATGCTACCATGGCTAGGGAGAGAAGGAAGCTTTCAAGTGTTGTCATGGAGGCAGGGTGGCCAGAGGTAGGTCGAAATGAGTTGGTAGCGGTCGGAGATGAAAGGACAGTTGGAGAAGAAGCTACACGTGCCGTCATGCATGGTGAGTGTGCCACTGTGTGGAGCTAGTCGCAGGAGAAGGTGGTGACACGTGGAGGTGCATTCAATGGAAATTGGGGTTGAGCTTTAGAGGACAGGCCAGCCTAGGGGCTGCAAATGTAGTGATGGTAGTGGGTGGTCGGAAAAGTTGCTAGAAAGCCGGCCAGCAATGGTAATAGTGGCAGACAACAAAAAATTGAGAAAAAAAGGGGGGAAGATGGGAAAAAGAGGGAGGCTCAGGGATGACTAATTCAGTAATGAAGGCAGTAGGTGTCCAGCAATGAAGGCTAGAGGGAGCGGAATGTGGTCAGTTTCCCAAATCGAAAGCTCTGATGCCAGCTAAAAATATGAGAAAACTTGAAATATGAGAAACTAAATATTATTCTCTGGTAATCTAATGTACAAATGATTTACAATATATATAGACATTTGATAATTATTACCTAATACTAATCTGCCCAAATTAAGGTCGATCAAACTGTCCTAGTAAATGGAAATGCAAAAATGCATCTCTACACAATAATATACATAAATACAAGATATCTCAACATATATTATGAATATGATTCCAATTACTTGAGAATCAGGGGCCAAAATGTATTGAAAAGAGACCTCCCCAAAAAAAAAAAAAAGAAAGTACTTGAGAGTTGGGGTGTCCACTTACCAAACACCTCAAGGATTATCTTTATCTATTTATTTCTGTTGAAATTGTTGCAGCATGGCAATATTCTGGACCCTACTTCATCAGTGCGTAATGAACATACCATTTCAAGGGAAAACCTGTTGATATCAGTGGTTAAATCATCACATGATGCTGCTTATGATGGCCCTCCTGCAATGTCATCTGTTGGCTCAACTGCAAAACCTTTGTCTGTTTTCCTTATTCAGAGTGCTAACTGTCCTTCAAGCCAAACAGTATCCCAACAAGAGGTGAGAAAGCCAATTTACTGAGCTAGAAAGATTTAGAAGCTTGCATTTATAATGTGAAACATGATTTACGATAAAACACTATTGCATCGTCTGAACAATATAGCCAACTCCACCTAGTAGGACAAAGCTTAATTGTTGTTGTTATGTTTATGATATGAAACATGCTTTCGTTTGAAGCAAATTTTAATTTTATCACACCATTAATAAGCTTTTTGCTCTATATGATGTATTCAATAGGTGCTGGAGGAAACACACATATTGGAGTTAGACAAAGAGCAAAGTGAAGTTGAGGGTACAAGTTCAAGAGGGAAATCTGAAAGCACAAGCAATCATTCAACTGGCTTCACTGGAAAGGGTTGGTTTTTTCATCTCCATTGGGACTTCTTTAGTGCCAGTTTTCAAGGTTTCTTTTAAGCTGGAGTTCTTTAGCGACCATTTTGAAATTCATCTGATGTGATACACAAGGCAAAAACTCAAAAGGGGTCTCTCAATGATGCTAACACCTACATCTTTCTTATTATAATGAATATTTCTGCATCCTCATTCAATGATTCTGCAATGTAGTACTGATATTCTGTGTTACATAAACTTGTGTTATTATAGAGACGAACCTTAGACAAATGAATTATGGAATATTCAAGGGATGTAGCCTTTCTTCCATGTATGATGCAGCTCATATATTTGTCACTTTTTGAGAGCATTGTTGAGTGAAATAGGCAGGCCTATATGTATATAAACCTTTGGTTGCTTTGGCTAATAATATATCAAGATTATTTCTAAGGGTTGTTCTTACTTTGAATGCTCTTGTAAAATGAACTAAGCTTTGAATGACTTATTTTTGCCCGTTTAATCACTCAAGTTTCATTGAGGCATGATTTGGCCTAACCTTTGCCAAGAGTGGTGTAATCAGTGTAATATTATTTTAAAGTGAAATACACTTTTTAAAAAAGTTATATGTTGAACAGATTCTATTTCACATTTGATAATTTTAGTAAATAATTTTATTAAAATATGTGTCGATCAAATAATATGAATAAAGTGCACTTGCAAATTATTGTTGAATGTCAAATGAAAAAAAAAAAAGTTTCAATGAAAAATTGAACTTTGGGGTGAGAGAGGCTCGAACTCTCGACCTCAGGATCACTCAACAAGCTATGAGACCTACGCGCTAGCCAACTGCGCCACCACCCCATTAATGTCCGTGTGTTAGTTATGATCTATAATAATCAAGTGCAAAATAGTCTATTTTATTTGGCAAATGGGCCTTCTCTGTTTTCCGTATGTTTTATTTTTCTTTCTTTTCGCTAGAACTAAAGTTACATATTAAAAATCCTCGGAAGAAAATTAAGTTTTAAATATTGATTCAGGACATGCAAAATTGGACCATCCAACGAACCAACAAGTTCACACACAGCTCACTTTTGTTGTCTCCCTGATCCTTCGGTGTTAATCTATATTGCATAGGTACCGTACCAGTTACGAACACAAGGTAAGGGTACGAAAATTATGTTAAATTTTTTTTTTTTGCCATGAAAATTATGTAAAATTTAGAATATAGGTATGAGAGGATATATTATATAAAACTATAAAATTACAGATAATAAAATAATTAAATCATGAAATAAATGAAATTTTTATAATGCTCAAGTGAAAATATATGAAGAAACATAAGATTTGAAGAAATAAAATAGTTTATTTCATTCAAAAATAATTAATTAATTTAATTACAAAATTTGATATTTTATAAAGATTAATTCGTATTTATGTAACATTTACTTATTGTAATGTTTAACAAGTATCCCTACTACCCAACAAGTTATAGGTGTGGATACATCAGCCATTTAAGAGTACCCATTCTCCAAAGATGTTAATTGATCTCTCAAATTGCAAAGTGCAACTTTGCAAAATTCAAAACACAGCTGTTTTTGATGATTTGGAACACCACTTCTTGTTCTTTTATCTTTGCTTAGATGAAAAGAGAAAATAAGAAAAAAGAAAAAAAAAAAGAAAAAAAAAAGAGAAAAATATATTTTCTTTTTTGTTGATTAATTAAGAAGAAAAGTGGAAAAAAAGAAAATATAATTGTATATAAAAGATAATTTTATCAATTTATTTTATATGATTAAAAAAAGATTAAAAGGATAAAATGGATAATTCAAGGCATAAACCTTCTCTCTCTCTTATTTTCTCACCAATAAAGAAAAGAAAATTTTTTTATGTGAGACCTATATTTTTTTTCTTTCTTCTTTATTTTCTTTCCTATCCAAACAAAAAAAAACTCTCATTTTTTTCTCTCCTACTTCTTTCCTCCTATTTTCACGCTGTCCGAGCAAAGGATAAGGTTTTACATGATTGAAACCAATGGTTTTTTTTATTTTTATTAATTTTTTTCATAGAAGACGTGCATCACATTGACAGTTTGATCTTCAAAATAATCGATGTATAATGGTCAATGGCTTTCAAATTTTGCAAAAATATCGTTTTTGGCATCATAATTTTTTTTTTTCAAATTGATATTATCTTGGATATAAGGTTCACATAGTGTTCATATCATCTATACTCTTATATCTTAAAAAACAAATTAACTATCATATTCACAAGATAATTGATTATACACTTTCTCAACTCAAATTCTGCTACCAATACATTAGCATTGACAAAATATAAACGAAAATTATGATGGGTTCGAGGAAAATGAGAAGGGTATTTGACTCCAGCCTTGTATCAATTGCTCTAACAATCTGAGCTCTAGTACCCAAGTGACAAAAAGCTTTATGGCATATGCACTGAAGCAGGCCCAAACACAACGACTCATACTTGACTCGGTCATCACTGTTTCAAAAAAATGTTCATCAGCTTTCCATGGCAAGCATGATTGTCATTAAAATACAACATTTTCCTCGATAGTGTCAAAATGCATCTAAGCAAATGTAAGCACTTTTTCTTGGTAAATTAAGCATGTGGGTTTTGAACTTTGATCATGCAGATATAATTCAGATCATAGACATATGAAAGGAAATTATTTATTTACACCATAAAGCTACATTCATACTACTACATGCAACGAGCAAAAATCGACTCAAATAATAACTGGATTGACATCTTAAATGACATAACTAATCCCCATCTGGTCATATAAGTGAAAGAACAACAACAACAACAACTAATGTTTGTCCCATTAGGTGGGGTTGGTTACATGGATCAAATGATACTATAGTGTCTTATCATAAATCATGTTACATTCAAACCTTTAAAATCTAAATCTCTTTTAATATATATGTGAAAGAACATTGTCAGAAAAATTGTTAATATGAAAGCTGAGGATGGAATATATGCAATTGAAGGATGTCAACATACAAGATACTGAGTTTTCTGTGAATGAGAGAACTGATAATGCCAAATTGTCATGAAGCATCAAAGGGGTGTGTTATGCTTCGATTATAAATGAGTATGATGACATATTTCTACAAGGATTGGGTAACATGATTTAGTACCTTTCAATGCCACTGCATTAGATGATAAACAAAATAATTCAATGATGAAGATGACAGAAGTTGGAAATTCCCACACCTACAGGATACATATATGAAAGTCAAAGAGGTATACTGAGTTTAACAACACATTATATATTGGCACAGGAATTTGTAAACAATAGGACTGAGAAAGAAGCATCTTAGATTTCTTCATTGCAGACTTTACCATCATTGCCATAAGATAAATCTTGAAGTAACTTGAAATCATGAGTGCAACTAAAAGGTCATTACAACTGCATAGATGAATACATTTAAGTTGATGTTAGATTGATGGTCTTGAAACAGCAACTTGACATGGATAGAAATGTTAACTTAAAAAAAAATTTGAAAAAAAAATTCAACTTATCAGTTATTAATGCTTCCATAAACTTAAAATTGGCAGGGATAGTCCTATAATCTAACATGAGCCATCTTTATGTATCCCTTTAATTACAAGTTCTCAAAGCTAGAACCTTACCACATACCATTAGTCTTCTGGTGCAAATTACTGCCACCATTTTGCTAACTGTGATTCATCTTTCCTATCTACACTCTCACTTGAGCATCTGAATCATTTCATCATATTGAAATTCTCGTTTCAACCATAACTACAAATTTTAATTGATATGTTCATGGCATTCCTAACAGACAATCTGGTTACTCAACCTTCTTCAAAATGCTACATAATGAACAAATTGTTCCTCTATTCATGACGCGTATGGTTTGACTGATAAATCAGAACTATATACCTGGAGACGCTGATTGATGTATGGAGAAATATCTTAACCATAAAGAAGAAAGTCACAAGAAACATAAAGTTCCCGAAGAAGACATTCATGAACATCTGCCAATGAAAACATAAAACATTCATCAGAAATGGCATAAAAATTTTTAAACCAAGTAATTTGAGTAAAAAGTTGATTTTAATGTTTATAGATATGTGAACCTTCCAACATGTTGACACTAATGAAGAGAAGTTCATTGATGAGCCCAAATTTCCCTTGCTGCTCTCCAAAATCAAACACTTGTCTTAAACAAATTGTAAAGGCTCCCATATATGGTTTTGTAAAACAAAAACGAGAATTTAAAACTATAAAGCATTAAAAAGAATACTATCCATAGTTCTACATACGAAAGGATACAAGCATCAAAAAGAAGAAAAATGACAGCCAATTTCCAGAATAGTCCCTGCAAGGTTACCAAAAAGTGAGCAACTTGTTAGTGGCAGAAAAGGTGAATGATGAAAATATAGTACATTTTGGTTTTGGTCACCGAAATTTTTTTTGATTTAGTCCCTAAAGAAATATTTTGATTTTAATCTCTCGTTTTTCAAGCGACCCTTGTGGTAACTTTTAAATTTTTCAAATATTACTTGCACTCATTTCAAAAAATGTGGACTTAAATCTAACAAAATTTTTTTGAGGGAGTAAAACTAAAAAGTGCTATAATTTCAAGGATTAAAACATATGTAAGCCTATTTTTTTTTTTAATCTTAAAAAAACAACAAAGTAATTAGTCAGTAACATAGTGCAGGAGGAGGAGTCATGGAGGGAGGAACTCATGTACCATACCTCAAACTTCAATCTTTGTTGATTAAGGACATTGTAGAGAAGATGTCTATAAGCCTTTGGCTTGTGAAGTATCAAATCTATCACAAGAATCTGCAAAAAAAGAGGGGTAAGAAGAAAAACAGGGAAATTTCCAAAAAAAAAAAAAAAAAACCCACCACCCCAAAACCATAAAATTGAAGAAAAAGATTTAAACTTTGAAGCCAGTGGCATAAAGGGGTATCAGAAACCATGATTTCACACTCTATATATTCGTCTGCAACAGCCTTGCAATTCTCCTACACAGAAAACAACCAACAAAAAAAAAAAAAAGAAAGGGTCTCTGAAAAATGAAAAATTCAAATCGACTAATACTAATTAATTGAAATGCAGAAAATGGAATAAATGAAAAAATGGTCATTGAGAAAAATAAAATAAAATAAAATTTACGCATTTCATCAATCGAATGTTGCCTGGAGAATACTGAACGTAGAGAGATTTGATGCGGAAGCCGCACTGAACGCATCGGTAACCCATTATTCTGGTGTTGTTGTTGCTGATGATGATGGAAAAATTGCATCACAGCTTCGATTGAAATTGGAGATTATTGATTGAATAAATTTTCAGAATTTCATTTTCATGAATCTATGTGTATGTTTATGTGTATGTGTATGTGTATGTGTATGGGGTACCTTCAGTTCAGTCTCGCCGTGCCTTTTTCTTTTTTTTCGCTTTGGCAGCTGAGCAGTACTGAAGTGAGGAACAGAGACATGGAAAACGGGTCGGGTCAACCCACCACGGATAGCCCGCACCCATTTGACGAATAAGTTGAAGTAGTTATATATTTTATTCTATTTTAAAATGACTTGGTGTCTCAACTCGCTAATATAGTGAAAATAAAATAAATACTTACATTTAGTTGATTAAAGTATCTCATTATTTATATTACTTGGATAAAATATTAGGTTTGAGTCATTTTAATAAAAATAAAAGAAAAATTAGCACTGAAATGATTTTACTCTTATAATAATAGATAGATCCAATTCAAATTGTATTAATTTGAGTTTAATAGATTTTGAATACTAAAATTTTAGACAAAAAAAAAAATACTTCATGATCTGATTTTTTTTATTTGTCATTTTAGCAATATGTATGGAAATTAAGAAATCTAAAATTAAGATTTATTTACGAAACTTCTTTTTTTGGGCTAAAATGCCCTTACTCAAATTTCAACATATAACCATATCATTTTATTAACTCATGTCATATTACATCTTTCAATTAAACATAAATTGCGAAGGATAAAATTAAAAAATAAATAATAAATACTTTATTGATATGTAAAAACGATGAATATATTATGAACTAAAAAAATTTCATTAAGATGATAAATTTAATGGGCTAGAGGTAGTAATAATAATAACTTGCAACATTGAATCTTGATATTGTGAATTGTATAATAACATAATTTTTTTACTTTGATATCTAAGAATTTTTTTAAAATAAATATATTCGGTAACTTCGTTTGTGTGATCCTATAAAACCTAAAATAAAAAGTCAGCTTAAGTCATTAGGCTTGAACCTAAACAAGAACTTAGTAGTTTGCAGCCTCTAACTTCGTACAAGTCAAACATGGCGAGTACTAAGGTATGAAATTAGTCGATAAGTTGAAATATGCTATGAGTGTTTATTGCTTAATAATTTAATTATTATACCTAACTTCATTCTTATCCTAACTTTTAATAAATATTGTTTGGTAATTAATTATCAAAATATTTTAAAATTAGTTTTATCAATTTGGGCCTAAAACTAATTTTAAAAAAAATTAATTTTAAACTTATTTTATTTTATCCCAAATTTTCCTCCTTTTATTTTATCTCTTTCCATTATTTTTTTCTTATTTCACATTAATCTTTTTTTTTTATTGACCTTATCAACCAATCCTTTTAGAGCTCATCTCCATGAATCCTAATTTTATTGCTCTTTATCGTAGGGTGTGTTACCACTTGAGCAAATTTTAAGATGGTAGTCTACTAACTAATTCCAAAAAACTATTTAATTATCACCACTTCTTCTTGTGTAATGTGATAGCGCAAATATTTGAAGTACTCAAGGTTAGATTTCTTATATTGACAACTGCTCCTCTTTATTCTGCTGAAACATAAGTCAATATTGTATTGTATCTTATTAAATGAGAAATAAGCTAGATTAACTTTTTAATAACATGCATAAAAAAAAAGAGATACAGAAGAAAAATAACAATATATATATATATATATATATATATATATATATATATATATATATATATAAATTTTTAAATTGCTGAACTAAATACTATTTAGTAAAAAACTAATTTATTTTTATATAAAATATAATTAATTTTACTTTATATCACATTAACTTAATTTTTCAAGTTACTAAATATCCCCTTATTATAAGTGCGAGATTTAAATTGTGTTCATACAAAAATTCTTATACTTGGTCCCCCTCACCAAAAACAACGTACTTCAATGCACACCATGCATTGGCATCTGTATTCTCACATTAGTTTGTCTCACTCTCATGCTCAATTAATTATTGTTGCAGCTTATTTCCCACTATACATAGTATGTGACCAACCAATTCATGAAGCGTGCCATTCCTTCCAGTCCCCACTACTAATTTCCATTGTCATCTAGTTAGCTAGCAAAAGTACTTATCACACACAAACCACTGGAAAACAATTAATTCAGTACATGAAGCCAAAGAGAAGACACATCTTGGAATGCATGAAATATTGAAATTGGAAAGTAGGGGTTCGAAATTTTGCACACATGGTTTTGTTCTATTTCCCGTTCTGTCTCGTTCCAATATTGCTCCATCTTATCAAAGAATTAGTGTGTTACCTAACTCGAATGGCTATTATTACGAGAGATCCAATATCCCACATGCATCTGAGCTATAGTAGTTGTCATATTCAGGCCAAAACCAACCCACATAGGGCACTGGAATCGATAGAGTCTTCTCTGAAGACCACATATCCCAAAGTAACGACATTGGGTGCCACTAAAGAAGCTTCGTACACATTACATTCTCTTGTTCCTTTCAAATTTGGTGCAATAAATTCGAAAACAGACAAAAGGATAACACAAAGGCATGTGGAAGCTAGCTTGCCAGCCAACTAGCCAAACCTTTCATGTAACTTGGAACTATCTAGCCTAGGTTTTGTGAAGGCAGCACTTGTTTGACTATTATGTATGTAGATTGGAAATGATTGTCTCATGCGTAGATACTCACTATTTATCATATTATGTAAAAAACTTAAGAAATTAAAACATAATTTGATTAATATATAATAGAATGTACACATGACTCAAATTATTTAATTATAATACATGCTTAAGCACTAATATTTGGATGGTTTAAATACTTTTATATTTGTTTTCTTTAGGTAAAGTCACGAATTCGAATTTTTTGAATAAAAAAAATTAATATTGAAAGAAATTTACCCCTATAATAAACCAATCTAGTTAGAATGAAAAAACTACTTGCTTAAATAAAAAAATAATACATACTTGAATGATATATATTTGATCCGTTTTCTTTTTAGACTATTGTTATTTTGACATTAAAAATGAATATTAAAAATAGACACCATAAAAGAGGACATAACCTTGGTTTCACCCATCACTGCTAGATGTTTTAAGTGTCCCTGTTATTGATGTCCACGCTTAGTATCCATTTTGAACGTCAAATTAAACATTATTCATTTTCAATGAAATAAAATGAGTTTAACTAGATGAAACCCTAAACAAATGTTATGCAGAAAAAAATTATGAATTCTTACTGATGAAACGAGTGAAAATTTTGTTATATATTTCCTATTAAAAATAATTAAAAGATAGTAGAAGATAATCCAAATTAACTATATATTACTACTAAAGATGACATGATGAATTATATAACTTGGGTGTGCCGGCTTCTTTCGTTTTCTTGGCCACCATAAGGAACTAGGTAGCTTCTGATCTCTCTCTCTCTCTCTCTCTCTCTCTCTCTCTGGTCCTCTCTCCTTTTTGGGGCTGCATGGTCCTCATTCCTCAACCGAAATCAATGTGCATGCATCTGATCTGTTAACTTATCACTATCTTGGTAAGCATATAGAAAGCCACAGCAAAAACTTCAACACATGGATAAGATCTGTCGCTTTTGGTGGATAACTTCCGTCCTGAGCACTCCCATTCATATCCCTCTCTATGGTCCTCCATGCTTTGTTTCATAAAGATCCACTATGTAATTAGAATTATCAATGTTCAGCTACCACAACATGTATGGATGCGTATATATAAAGCTGCTATAGTAGCTTTGAAATTTTACTTTTGGAATTGGTACTTGTACCTTCTTGACTTTTAGGGCTTTGAAAGCTACTAGCTATAGCAGCACTCATTAGAATCAACCAACCTATTTAACCCCCTTACAAATTTAACCCTAAATTTAATTTGGTCTTAATTGGTAATTTTCCTTTTTTGGTTTAAATCATCAATATTGGTCCCCTATAGAGATAAAGTTATTTCAAAACTTGTTATGAAAATATTAGTATGAAGGCAATCATAATAAATTGACACAGTAAAATGACTAGACAAATTTGTGCCTCTTAGATTTTGGGCATTAGTTACCACCAAAAAGAGTTTGGAAACAATATGTATAGCATCATAATTAACTTACCACAATTTTCACCACTCTAATAATCAACTAATAAGTTGAGAGATCAGAAATGTAAAGCATAAAATAAACATTCCTTTCCAGTAGAAATCATTAAAAAAAATTAATAGGTGCGATTTTCATTAGAATCAGCTGCCCAAATTAGCAATGTCAGAGCCATTTCTTTCTTTTTTTTATTTCTTCATCTACAATAATGGTGAAAAAGATATATATATATATATATATATATATATATATATATATATATATCGGAAGTGGTCCATTATCGTTTAGTACAATTACAATGATTTGGATTGATCACTGATGGAGTACACTGCATGCGTCCAATGGTTCTTCTGATTTTCAGTTAATTAATGGAAGGCCACGCCATGGGAAGGGAAGGGAAGTAAAAAGGTGAGAAAGAACTTCTGCTAACTTTACGGTACAATCTGCTTTATAGATCGATCGTCGTAAATATTAATAATGCAACCTAGCTCAAGTCGTCCTCTTAATTAGCCCTACATATCACCTACACAAATAGGGTTCTCTAGGGTGGGTGCACGCTTCATTCAAAAGGCCTTTTCTCAGATCCACAGAGCTAATCCCAAGAGTGATCTTACCAATAAAAAATTCTTGTATCAGATCCTTCTTCCTTTCGCGGAGATATCAACTACCAGGTGTATGTTTAGATTAATTTTTGATAGAATTATTTAGATTTTTTAAAGGAATTATTTTTAAAAAAATTATTTAAAAAAAAATAATTTATGTTTAATATAAATATGTTAAAAAATTATTTTTATTTAAATAAGATAAATTAAAATTATTTTTTTATTATTAATATGAGAATAATAGTAAGATTTTTTTTCAAAAGATCTTTTCTTAAATTATTAAATAATTTTAAAGATACTTATTCTAAAAAAGTTTTTAGAGATCCAAAAATAAATTAAAAAAGGGCTTTTACATGTCAAATATATTAATTATTATATATTTTTATTTTCATTTTAATTAAAAACTTTTTATCATTCTCCTAAATTGCAATCCAAACAATCCTAGATTTTTGTGATTTTTATTAGTAGTGTCATGGGTTCTATGTTAAACATTTACTAATAATGAACATGGTTATGGAATAATTCTTTCTTCATGAACATAAAAGAATTAAAAATTTTAAAATAATCCCACATCGAAATAAAAAAAAAAAAGAAAAATATGAAATAATCATAATTTTATTTAAGCTCTATTTTAACTTGTCTAATCATTATTTTTAAACCTTAATGTTAATGGCAAAAACAATCTCTCCTTAGCCTCGATTTGATAATATTGTGATTTTTTTAGAATTATTAAGATTTTTGAACTCTTTAAAAATTATTTTTAAGAAGTTATAGTAGTATTATTTAATAAAATAATATAAAAATTATTCTTAATAAAAAAAAGTTACAAGAATAGTATTTGATAAATATATTATAAAGTTACTCTTAAAATCTAAAATAATTATAATGAATATAAATATAAAAGAGAATAGTTTTTACTTTCACTATGATTAGACTTCAATTAGGTTATATTAATCTTTTAACTCTTAGAGAGTATAAATTAGCTTTAAAAATCACTCTATAATATGCTCTCAAAAGTACTTTGGCATTTAAAAGTTAGGAAGAAAAATACCTCTACTTTTTTATTTACTAAATAAAAAAATAATTTATATTTCTCATAAGCAGAAGCAATATCTAAAAAAGTACTACTAAATCAAGTCTATAGCCACTATCCATCTATATATTTGCATATTTTCATATATGTAGCTTTGAAATGAGCATTGTTTATTTAACAAAAATATTTAACACAGGAATCTGACAAAAACCAAAATCAACCATTGATGTAATGGAAAAGATGAAAATGGGAAAAATTAAAATAAAAATTATTGTAAAGGTATATTTGCGAATTTATGAGGAAGAATTCTATATAAATAAAAAAAATTTATGAATAATTTTTTTTTTCAAAGTACTAGTTGATTTATAGTCAAGTATAAACTTTTTTTTCCAAATAAAAAAATTTCTAACGATTAAATATTATCTCTATGAAAGGACAACAGATCAATTTAAAGAAAAATTAAGCTCAAAGAATATATTACCTTTTCCTCTGCAATTCACATATACTCAAATTCAAAATGTTTATATTATCTTTCAAAGACAATTATGCAAACTTATATATAATATAGTTTTGTGTATAACACATGATTATTTAGGTGCCTTTCACTGTTGTATCCCCCTATAATGACTATGTACTTGGAGGGGACAAATGAAAAGCTCAAAGAATGAATATAGTAGAACCTAAAATCAAGAGGTGAATTCAATTGGTTATCCTTTTTTGCTTAGTGGTGAATTCAATTAGTTATCCTTTGTTGCTTAGTTATTTTTCATAGAGAACAAATACTCCTACCAAATTTATTTCATTGAAAATAATAATTGATAGTCAAAACACAAAAACCCGGCAAAAAAATTTTCATTTGACATAGATTCATGAAAATATAATTTTCAAGTCACTTTCTCACAAGTCGTGGGATAAAATATATAGAATTTAGGGTTTAGAGTTTACACTTTCTCACAAGTATTGGGATAAAATATATAATTAACAGAGAAAAAAATTGAAAAGCAAAACAAATTTACAACGACTGGCATAATCATAAGTTAGTGATGAACTTCTAATGTAATATTTAGTCAAAAGTGAGGGGGGAAAAATACAGTACCATATTGTATACCCGAAATAGACAGATATGATATAAAAAATAGAGGCAATTTCAACGCGCAATGATTTTCAATATAAGTTACCATAAAAAGTATCCATTTTTTTTTTTTATATTTTAGTTTCTTGGCCATCTATATATATCATAGTTGTTCGTCTTGATTCAGTGTTTGGCGGCCATTCTTTGAGATTAAAATTGATTATTGATCCATAATTTCTTTAAAACTCCCATCTTTAGCAAGATGAGAAATAGGATACCTTTTCCGCAAATAGAAATCACAATTGTAAACCAAAAATATACAAAATGAATATGCTGGGATATAGAAGTCCTCATTAACTTGAAATTTCTGTCTACCATTGGAAACAGAGAGAGGTGTATCCCTTTTCTTTATTTTTACAAATATTTAAGTCTTTAAGTTGATGCTTAATCCAGTTAATTATCTATTACTAGATAGCAAAACCAATGATTTTAAAAAGAATTGAATATTTGACTGGCAAGACTTCTGGTTTAATAAATTTTGATCTAATAGAAAATAATAAAGTTTGAAAAAAAAAAAAAAAAGAGATTTGCTATTATCAGTTTGACAGTTTTACTCTATTTAGAAATTAAAAACAAAAGGTATATATATAATCGAAAGTATTAAGATTTTTTAATTTCCAGTAGAATTCTGCAAATAATTCTAAACGACATCAGATTTGGTACATTATTGATGAATTGGAAATTATTTTAAAAATAATTTAATGAAATACATATTAAGATTTTAACAAATAGGTCATTTTTTATAATTTTTTATTATAATGGAAGTTTTAACTTCAAAGCATTTGTGAGAAAAAAATTAATATTAGAAAATTTTTAAAAATATTCATTGTGGATGAAATTGCATAAATTTACTTTTTTTAGTGAAATGTTGTAAAAAAACATTTTTTATTATCAAATTAGAAAATGCATATGTACAGGTTACAATTTATTTAATGTGATGGTTAACAAGGCGATGGTATAGAAAGGCTCAAATATTTTTCTAGGATTTAATTTTAATATATATATTGCATAATTATTCAATTATATATAATTACATTATCAAAATTATTAGAATCTTAATATAATTATCTCAAAACTCGTATAAAAGATAAAATATAATTAACAGACAATATAAAATTTAAACTAATAACATATTAAAATTAATTTATATATGTTTTATTCTGTTCCTCATCTTTTAGTCATGGTACTTCTTACTTTGGATTCAGGATTCTGAACCGAAAAAAGAAAGGAAAAAAAATCCACATACACAATAACAAGCAATCGATTTTGTAATGATATTTTTATGGGTATATTGTACGTAAAAGATGTAGTTTGATTGGTGGAATCTTACAAAAGATGATATTTTCTTGTACCTGTTCCCAGTTATGAAAATATACTTAGCGAATTACAACAAAAAAAAAATAGTGTATTTTAAGATACTTTGTAAAAGCCTGTGTATTTAAAAGGAATCACATAAATAGCTTTTAGTATGAATATTATTGAAAAGAAAATTGACCTATAGGATGAGGGATTTTTATAAATTTCAATCTTTTTCTAAGAGCTTAAATTTATAATTGCATAATTAATATCATGACAATTTTAAAGAGTATCATTATGGATAATAATTTATTATATACATCAACTTATTTTTTTATTGCAACTGATAAATCCATCGAACACTTCACTTTTAAACTATGGCTATCAGCCTCTATGATAAATAAGGGGTAACCGGCCTACTGATAAAGTCTAATTATGAAATCAATGGATAATAATTATGTCAATGTGGCATTTTATTATAATTAAGCTTAACAAAGTTTCTTTTATCACATATTCCTTTTTTTTTTTTTTGGTGAGATGACGTATATTCTATTTTTGAAAATTTAAAACGTAATAAAAGATAAAATCCTAAGTCCTAAAATGTTTTTATACTTCGTCCTTTTATTCTTCCAACATAAATTTAAACTTTTTTCATAAAATTTCATTGACATAATCATTTCCTGTCACATTTATCATTTTTTAGAATAAGGTTCTGGAACCTCGTGAAAAAAAAAAGACAAATTAAAGATTTTGAAAGGCACAGGGAATACCATCACTAAGCCTACCTACTTATGATTCTGTTACCTGAAATTCTGATATTATAAAACTAGCAATTAAATAACTTGTATGGACTTCAACCTTTTTTTCCCCTCTAAACCAACTAATTAGGATGAATGCAGTTAAATTTATCATATATTTATGGCATTTGAGAGTCATGTGGAAGCCAATTAATAACACAATATATGTTACTATGAACCTTCCAATCTTGTTACATATTCACAAATTAAAGAAGAGTGAATGCAATCAGATATCTGTAATATTGATGCAGCTATATTCAGATAATAAAATTGGAATCGAAGGAGCTTGATCATACTTTGGTCTCAATTGTTTTTCAAATCAAATTCATGATCCTTCAATTTTTTTCTCTAACATATTTATACTTTATGCATGCAACATGTTGTAACAAATACCCTTCACTCGTTTATATCACTGGTAAAAAAATCTAAAGTTATTTTCTAACATTAAGGTGAGGTTAATTTGAAGATGCATTCGCAAACACTACTTTTATGCATGCAATATGTTGAAACAAATACCTTTCACTTGTTTATATCACTGGAAAAAAAAAAAAACCTAAAGTTATTTTCTAACATTAAGGTGAGGTTAATTTGAAGATGCACTCGCAAATACTACTTTTATGCATGTAATATGTTGAAATAAATACCTTTCACTCGTTTATATCACTGGAAAAAAAAATCTAAAGTTATTTTTTAACATTAAAGTGAGGTTAATTTGAAGATGCACTTGCAAACACCCTATTCAGTTGTTACCTGTGTCAACAATATTTCACAACGCAAATACCGTGATTTAAATTAAAATATAATATAACATATACTTAACTATATCCATTTAATTTTGAATTATATCCAAACTTTGTGGACGGACATCTTGGAGAGTGATATGCAAGGGAATATTCATTTTTCAGTTAAATTGAAGACTAAAGTAATAGCATAATATAGAAAGAACGTTGCAATTACTTACTTTTTCCTACTTAAATATTAGTAGTGACTGAATATGCAGCTACTGCCCCCAGAAAGGGGGGAAAAAAAAACAAAGAAACATATGGTCAGAAAATTTAAATTTGTACCTTCATTAACATTCCTAAAGTCTCATTGAAACATCCTTCATAAGGACTGACTTGGCAGTGCTTCTGTTGTTCCCTTTCTGCATAAAACACCCATAACTAACAAACATCACCAAAAAGTGGATAGACCTAATTAACATTGCCAATACACAAACATATAACTGGCAGACATTGCCTTTTTTCTCATACACTGTATCTTGGAAATGCAATTCATACAACAATAACAGCCTTCATCGTTGCTAAGAAACATTCTTCACCATATGAACATAAATCCCATTATTTTATAATCAAGCATGAGGCGTTATACTATGGAATAATTAATCCCATGAATTTATGGTTAACTTTAATCAAATAAGGGGTCTAAGAATGCTCTCGAAATCGTGATTCATTATGTAAAAGACTCTTAGACAACGGTGGTAATGCATACACACACACACACACACACTACCGGTCACTAGCTAGTACATGTATTTCATGCATGTAAGTAAGAAGCATAAAACTGAATTCTCTTTGCATAAAGCATAATGAAACACAATTTAAAAAGAACAAAAAGAAAAAAGAAAAGAAGCAACCTTTTAAGTTACTTTGTAATATTTTAATCTGTTTGTGTCTTTCCTCTTGAATGTCATTTGATTTCCTTAATTAACTAGGATTTAAGAGATCATGATTACCGTAATAGCAAGGACAATAGCAGAATAAAATGCACTAAAATTGAAGTGAAAAGAGTAAAAGACATGATCTTAACTATATATCTTTTCCCGCCTTGCTGGGTTCCAAAGCATTTTAAAACTTGTTGATCATCCCAAAAAAAACAAAAGATTCATTTCTAGTCTCTTTCATTCTTTATTTTCCAGCAGTCATGAGCATTCTTCCAAGACTTTCGAGTTAAGATCATGGAAATTGACTTCACACAAGGATCTGAGATATTCCTCACACAAAAGTATCACATTCAAGTCTGTGTTATACCAAAAGAAAAAGTCCTGCTTCTATGTATGTCTTGTCTCGCTTGATCATCACTGTTGACGTTGCTGTCCTACATGTTGCTTATGCTGTCCACATTGTCACACCGTGAGAACATAACATTCTGTATGGTGTCGCCCTTTTATGCTATAAACAGTATATTTGCATTAAATGTGAGTTCGATACTCAAACCTCAGTTATCCTTCAATTTCTATCAAGCTATTACACCAAATACACATAGATAAAATATGGGTGATATTATTTAAACATTAAGATGAGACATTATAAAAGAACATTTAATTAAAGAATCAAAAATAATTGAGTCTCACGATTATATAACTTATCACTAGTTTATGTTACAGTTCACAGTGTTCTTATTGTGATGACTAGAAATTAGATATAAATAACATTGTTGATAAAATATATGAGTAAGTCAAATGAGAATATCATGTGAACCTAAAAGCAAATTGCATCGATGTGCCATTAAAGGTAGACAACTCTCTTTACCCAGTCTATACTGAGAACCACATGATAATTTCAAACTAAAGTAATATGCTTATTCTACTTAATTTAGATTGATCAACTAGCTAATAAATCAAGTATAGTGAACACAATATATATGTCTTGGATGAATCAAAATGACAAACCCTTTAAAAGGAAAAGTTTCACTTTCTTATATAGTATCTCATGGTTTAATTATGTCCGCTATAAAATGGTAAATTTCACAGCAAAAAATAAAATAAAATAAAACATACATGGTAAACTATAATAAGCTGATAATTGATCACCTCACCGAATGAGTTATGCTACTTGAATTCGATGGATGTCCAAAAGTCTTCAGCTATAATTATTGCAATCACTGTGAGGAATCTAAAAATGTTATGTTAAATTAATAACCAGTGATCGAGTTTTCCACTTTCAACAGTAAGAGCACTGTGATGGAGACTAATTAAACATCACGCGAGGAATCTAAACCCATAAAGTAAAATAACTAAGCCGAAAGGATAAAATAAATTGTATCACTAAGACGATAAGCATCAGAAAATTAGGCTACTTACTCTTTATGCCTTGAGAGAATGAGGGGAAAAGCACAGTTTCTATTTACCCAAAACACCTTTGTGTGTGGTGCAAAGCCAGACAAGAATGCGGCTGCTGAATAGGAGAAGATAAGAAAGTATATCACCAAAAAAAGAAAAAAAAGTCAAAAAAAAGTAGCAATGTGGAGAGGAGAGAAGATGAAAGGAAAAATGAGGGGAGGGTGGTCAACTAGTCATCAATATCAATAAAGAGATTAATTTTGCATTAGTGTAACTAAAAATTTTACACTACTATTTAATTATATTTTTTATATATATGTGATCTTTAATATATAAACATTTTTACCGATATTACTAACATATTGGATAAACGTGTAAAAATTATTTGCACAAATATTATGCTAAATTAAATTCATGAATAAATGATATAAGATAACAATGGCACAGCAAAGTAGGGAAAGTAATCAAAATGGAGGGAGCAGGAATAGGAACAGAAGAAAATTACCCTTTTACAGCTGTACAAACTTTCTGCGCATTTATCTGCAAAGCTAAAATGCCTAACTAAGCAGCAGCAGCAGCAGAAGGAGCAGTGTTGTGATCGACATCAACCCAACAAGGCTAACAGAAACATTAGAGAAGAGAAGAAAAGCAACAAACTTTTCTGTGTACCATTAAATGCAGTGAACGGAAAGAGAGAGGGCACAGTATATATATTGGACCAACATATATTATTGTGTGTGTGTGTATATATATATATATATAAAACATTAAAGAAGGGACAAAAACCATATATATAATATTATTATAAATAAATATAATTTGTATTGTATTATACACAATTGACAAAGGTCTAGACGTGATTGAATCTCCATGGATTTCATTTCTCTCTTTGGGTTGTGAGACCATTTTCCATTTCCTCATGACCCTAATCCCCAGCTAATTTAATGCATTGACCAGTTCTAAACGTACTAAATGTTCAAAAGCTGAACACTAATTACTGATGAGAAGAAAGAAGAAGATGAAAGAAAGTCTGGGAGCTCTTTCCTTTGTCGCTGATCAAAGAAAAAAAATAAAAGAAAATAAAAGAAAGAAAAAAATTAAAATATAATAAAAAATACTGCAAAAGAGAGTGTAGCTAGCCCAGGTAATTCCACTTTAGGACTGGTGTAGTCTTCTTCATTATTTGGGGTCTTCAACAATTTTGTTTTGATCTCATCTCACTGATGGTATTGCAAAGAAGGGTCCAAGTCAAAAACCACTGCAGCTTCCCCTCTCTGATCTCCAAACCTTGCTGATGACGATGATGATGAAAGTGGTTCTTCATTTTGAGGTACCCTCAAACGTTGGAGTGATGGCAAAGAAGAAGAAGCAAGTGAATTATTAGCCATTGTCACATGTGAGGACAGCAAGGTGAAGCATGTGGGGTCTTCTGGTGTTGTCGAAGAAGCACATTCCATGTTCACCCCAAATAGCCTTAGCCTTTTGCCTGCAGTACTAGAATTGTTACTACTACTGTTACCACTACCACCAACATGGTGATTATGGTGATGATGAGCAACCGGCACAGAATCAATGATCATAGGGGCAACAATATTGCCTCCCTCTTGCTGTTGCTGTCTTGTTAAGCCTTGATTATCAGCCATTGGCATTGAGGGTGTTGTTGATCTCAGGTAATAGACTGACCCAGATCCTGAATTCATCTCACTATTATAGCTATAGTGGTGACTTAGGCTTCCACCACCACCATGTTGCTGTTGTTGTTGTTGATGAAATGGATACATATTGTTGTAATTGAGGCGCTGAAAGTGTTGTTGATCATGGTGGTGCCTTGGTGGTGCTTGTGGTGAAGGCAGGGAGTAAAACCTTCCACCCCATCTGATTGAGTACTGTGACAAGTGTGGCTGATTGGGGAGAAAGAAAGGTGTGGCGAAATTGGTTGATGGGTCAGGGCCATGATGATGATGATGATCAGGTCTTCTCCTCCAATCTATGTACAACCTATGCCTATACAATTCCCCAACACCACGCTGGAAGGACACAATGTCACCAGCATCAAGCTTCTTCTCCTTCACAAAACGACTCCAACCTTTTGTCATCACATAGCTCTGGCTGCTGTTCCAGTAGGAGTACCTGAACCTCCACAATTTCCCATTCCTGTCCTCAAAATTGAGCAAAAGGCCCTTCTCATTTGATGTGGAGTCAAGTGGGAAGTACTTCTCAGCATGCTGCTTTGGTATCACTAATCTGTTCAGCTTCCCTACATCACTTGGTGTCACAACTTTGTCAAACATGTGCTCCTTCTCAGCAGGTTGTTGTTGTTGTTGTTGCTGGTTGCTATTTGTACTAGTACTAGTACTTGTGGTGGTGCCATATTGGCCTCCTAATGGTCCTTGGAAATTGTTGGATTCATGGCTGTTGTTGGTCCCAAGTGACAAGTCCATGAAATCTAGCTGCTGCTGCCTTCTCGTTTGGTTGATGTAATTGGAAGCTGCATCCTGATGGTGGTGTAACCCTAACCCATATGATGAATTTTGATGAGATTCAGTGGTAGTTGTGGCATCTGGTGACTCATGATGATGATGATGATGATGATGATTATGATCATGAACCATCCCCAGCCATTGATTTTTTGGTTGGTGAGGACTATCAATGTTTATTACATGGTGATGATTATGATGATTATGATGATGATGATGATGATGATTTGCTATTGAAGGAGAAGAAGATAAAAATGGTGAAGAAAGGGGTAGTGGAAGTGCTTACTGCTGCTGCTGCTGCTTTCTTCCCTTGTGATGATTTCTTCTGCTGCTTCCTCCTCTTCTTCCAATTCCTCTCTGCTATCAGAATACCCTTTAGCTTCTTGCATCAGCTCCATGAAATTATAGAGTGACCGCACCTTGAAACTTGCTAATTATAACCTCTGGATCTCACAGAATTAAACAATGTCACATATGGAATGATTGGAATGAAGGAAATTGAGGAGAAGAAGAGGGGGAGAGAAAATACATGAACAAATAAATAAATAAACAAATACATAAGCAACCAACTAATAAATTCGACAAAAGAAAAAAAAAATTGGAAAATTCTAGGAACATGGGTCTGGAAAAGAAGATTGTAAGGGTCAAATAAAGAACCTCACCAACAAGGAGAAATATTGTGTTAGAGGAAGATATTCCACCCCAGATTTGTGAGGCTCTAAAGGAACACGAAAGCAGGCACACCTAAGAGGTACACACTACACAACAATTGTAAGAGTCGGTGCCTTCATATTTGACCACGAGGCCTCAAACCCTAAAGAAGACAAGGCCATGGAGAATGGAAGATTCAAAACGAGTCAAGTACTGTGGTTATTGTTGACCTACACAGCACAACATGAAGAGTTAAGAGAGAGAGAGAGAGAGAGAGAGAAGAGATGTGAAAGAAAGAAGGGAAAGCAGGTGATGTGAGTTTTAGCTAACAAGCATAGTTACTTCACAGGAAGCTTCTTTACAAGTAGGAAAGCAAAAATATATATTTGCGGTTGCATTGTGATGATTGTGATTGCAGAAAATTGCCAGAAAATATGGGTGATGTAACTATAATTATTGCAGCGACGCAATTGTAAAAATTACTCTAATAGCAATATTATGGCCATAATCGCGGTTGGGAATCACATTTTAAAATCATATTTTCAAAGGATAAAAAGATTTTTATATAAATATAAATCTAATATAATATTAGAATTAAACTCTATAGAATAATTTTACTGTTATATGTATAAGTATGAGGTTTTAAATTTATATATATACGAATAATTTTCAATCAAGAGAGTTACTACACTACACTTACGTGGGGGGGCCCATGAATAATGTGCGTATTGGGGTCATGTGAGCAAGTGGTCGTTTTCATAATATTTGGGATAATCTGTACAATATATGCTTCCGATTCGAGAGATCAAAAGGTTCCAGTTGTTCCAGAAGGCCATGATAAGCTGAACTAGCTAGTGTGTGTTACTTAAATCTTATAGCTAAATTTTCATATGTGAAAAAAGAATGGGGAACAATATCTATGGCTAGTTGTAGTTTATTTAGAGTTTAATTGGACAGAACACAACAGTATAGAGGTGCAATGCCAACGGTGTAGTAGAGGAGAGAGAAGAGAGAGATAGTGCACAGTGTTAGGTTGTTTTTGAGTTTATTTTTAATTATTATTTTTCAATTTTTTTGACTTTTGGTGCCATTGATTGTGTGCTGTGTGATGGTCCCAGCCGTAAGGAAGGGCCTCTCTGCAGCTGCCTATGCCTCTCCTCCCATACTTCTTCTCTCTACATCTAATATATGTATCCCTTCATTCTATTTTGATTATATATATATTGTCATTTCATTTCAATATCTCCCCCAGAGGCTCCTGAAGAATCAACATTCCATCTCCAATATTCTTCAATCATGAATTTTTTTTGCTTTTAAAAAGGAAAAACTAGTTCTCCATTCTTCCAAAGTCCAAACCAAACCAATAACTTCTTCAAAGGTTCAACTCACCCTCCCAGAGTTCAATGCATATTTAATAGCCCAGATCCCCAGGAAAAAGTGCCAAATATGATCACCTTTTTGATCTAGCTTTTAATAATGTTATTCTACCACTATAATTAATTTATTGGTTTTTATTAGTTTCTGGAATTTCTTTACAATATAATAAAGTTTTCTATGTACCTTGATTTCTCATAAAGTTTTCTCCTTTTCCTTCATTCTAATTGCAATTATTTTTTAATTTATTAAAAGACGTTTTTTTAGGAAGCAAAATGGAAAAGAATTATTTAACATTAATGAACTAATAAAATGGAAATTTTCACAGTATTTAAAAAAAAAAAATCTTTGAAACTACTCTAATTTCCAAAATATTTAATAACAACCATAATTTTATCCACAAGAAATAAACAACTAGACAACAGTTTCATTCTCTTAATGAAATTGTATTATTATTATGACTATTATCATTAAATAATGTATTAACATTTATATTAATTGGCATTTATAAATGTTACACCGACAATGTCTTCTCTTTAAACATAAAGAAAAAGAGGAGGTACAGATTTGGAGACAACATATGTGTTGCTTAATGTATGGCTGGACTATTTCCCTATATATAATCCATATAAATATGTACAATTTGTACATATATCCAAATGTGGTAATTAATTAAGGCATCTTGATGAAGCAGTAAAATAAACATGTAATATAATAGATATATGATCATAAGCCCAACACTAGTTGATCACAAAACCAAAAATATCGGCGTTTAATTAATGAGATAAAGCGGCAAGTATACCTAGAAAATTGCACGAAACATTTAATTGTCATTTTGTATGCAATTACCAATTTATATGCACTTATACGTGTTATTATTCAAATAATTAACAGTTTCCTGAAGAAGATAGCTGTTAGTTTCTGAGAGACTGAGACTTGTTGAATATAGATAAACTATGTAACTTGGGGAAATAAACCGGAAGGTTGAAATTATAAAACAAGTTGAATTAATTAACATATGCATTATTAATAATTAAGCTGCTCTCCTGCACGTGGTTGACCTATAATTAGGAACGTATAGTCATCAATTTATTAGTTATATATATTGTGTGTGGTTAATATTATATTTACGATAGATATATAATTTAGGTAGAAGTTTAACATACTTGAATATTAAGTAGATCATGTTTAGATTCTCACCAAAAAAAGAAAAAAAAAGAATACATCATCATATTGTTTAAGTTGTCTTGAGGTAAGATTACACACGCCTTGAATTAAGGTCCCTAGAAGTCAAAGTCATTAGGAATATGAATAGCTAACATGGTAATCTTGTGTTTACGATTCCAATTATGAGCACCTCAATTGATTAACAAAATCTTCCCATACATATTGATGGATTTACATGCAATGTATATTCAAGGCTAGACGGGAAAAAATATTTTAATGTATATGCTCATGTAAATCAGTGGTCATTGGTAGGAACAAGATGAATCAGCCATGACTAAGGTATCATATTGGTGTATTTAAAGGTATTTTCAATTTCCGGCATATCATCACACATGACGTATGGTATGTCTGCGTAGGTAGCTTCAAATGTCCTCAAGACATATCTTAGTCAACATTAAACACAAATTTGACAACTATATATTTAGATAGTTGTTGCATTAGGTGCTCTTGATAGAATTTGAAATGATCAGACGTATATCAATTTTTATTGAAGCACCAAAAAAACAATTAAAGTTACGCATACACACAACAAGGTGGAAAAAAATAGGAGATATATATTAATTAGCCACCAAAAACAAAATGTCATAATATTTGTGTGCGTGCTAGATGGAGTTAGGGGCCTCAATTTCTGACTTGTTTGCTTATGCTTTGAAAGAATTATATTTATATTATATTTTGGGAAAGTAATTAGAACTATGAAGAATAATTACTATTTAGCACAGGATATTCGCTTGTTTTTATTATGCAGAGAACAGCTAGCTAGTGAAAAACAAAAGTGTAGCAAAACAAAAATTAAACAGCGTTTTATATAGTTTGCAATTTTAGTAGTTATGCTTTCTTGAAAGCAGAAAGCCGAACATGTCCTTGTCCCTTGATTATATAGTTAGCAGTATGCACTGCATTTTAATACTGTAGACTGTACAATTAATTGAAACTGCTGCTAGCTAGCTTTATACGTAATAGATGGCTATGTTTATGAAAAGTAAGTATCTTGTGGTCCAGTGTGATCTATGTGCCTATTTTCTATGGGTTGGACAGACTCTCCAATCACCATAAATTGCAAATTTGCATCTATGATATAGACAAGCAAAAAGATTAACATTGTCATACTCAAGTTGTGTAGAGGTAGAAACACAGGGAATAATAAGGGATCAAACGAGACTCGCCTATGCCTTGGCAAGAGGAAAATGACGTCTAGTCACATTTCAATTACAATTGTATGCACGGCACTCATGTAGAAGAGTTATACCCTTATATTGGTTCTTTTGGCACCCTCATGGTAACTGGTAAGTTCGTTGAGATGAGATATATCCTGTTAAAACATTAGGCTACAATATAGTAACTAATAACAATCATAATAGTAATATTTTGGAATTTAATTTTAATATATCATTAATATAAATTTGATTTTGATGTATTATTAGTATAATTTTTTATATAATTATTTGATTATATTTAATTATTTCATTAAAATTATTTGACTTCTATTATAATTACATCAAAAATATATAAAAGATAAAATATAAGTAATTAATAGTATAAAATATTTTATAATTAAAATATATTAAAATTAATCTCATAAAATATACTGGAGTCTCCCCTCATATTAAATTTTTGTTATGTTAAAAAAAAATACTAGAGACTTGATCATTATTTTGAGGAAAAAGATGCATGGAAACTTGCATGTCATTTTATTTCATCATTAGTCCTCGTTTCTCAACAAAAAAAAAAAAAACACTTTCTTTTTTGGTACATACAAAATAAAAACACTAGAATCCCGTCTTTCATTTCCTTAAATGAGTTATCTTTGCATTGAGAGTAGAGATTGTAATAATGCTATGAAAAGACCAACACAAAGGCTGATTTCGTTTCTTTCTCTCTTTGTTCTCTTTGATGAAGAAGCAAGGCATGCAAATAACAATAAGAAAGCGATTGAAATCCAAATTCACTTACTAATGTGAATTCATTCAATGAGAAGCAGAAACTAAATGAGGCAATATATTTCGTACCCAAAATAATACTTTATTGGTCACAATAGCCGTTTTGTATATTAATTAGTTATAGCAATCGACAATATTTTTGTTTTCCTTATGATTCTCCTTTTGTTAGCTTCTGGCATTAATCTGCAAACTGTTGGTAAATAACACTTACCGAGAATTTCCGAGGAAATGTCACATGTTGTGGACAGATAGGAAGAAAAGAACCGCATGCCTAGATTCCAATTAAGACCCTAGAGAGCAATTGGGAGGATGGTGGTGCCGCACCCTCACAAGCCCCTTTTTAGCTACTAACACAAATTTAAAAGCCTATACAAAGCGAAAACCCCACATAGGCTAAAATGATAATCTATTGGGTACCCTCTCATGGACATTCCAAGTACGACTAACGTGGCATGCTTTTATATATATATATATATATATATATGGACGAAAGTAAACTAACAATCAATATGTGTATAATATGATAATAGAGAGTGACAAATTTATGATAATATGGTGAATCATGATTCTAATATTAGCCTATATATATTAACTTGGTTCAAGCTGGATTTCAATGCTATTTTTTTTTTGTTCACAATATTTAAATTCTAGAGTTTAAAAAGAAATAAATGTATTGAACTATTTGAATCAACAAAAAATTAGTATATATAATACCGGAAAACATTATAGTTATATTAGTTAATTGTTTTAAACTAAGCAGGATTGTATCTCACATTAGATCCTACATATTAGCTAAAAAAGTTAAATAGATCCCACATATTGATGGTTTATTAAAAATATAAAAGGTGTTATATATGATTTTTAAGGTGTATTTAACTTAAGGGTTAACCACGCTAATTTTCTTTGAAATTAGGTAATATTTCATATGACACTCTTTGATTTACAAAAATATATATTAATCTTTTCTAAAATAAAATTTAGATGATATTATATTTAATATCCTTATATTTTGTGGAATATGATACTGAGCATTTTTATACATATAATGCTGAGTATCATAATAAAAAATATTAGTATAAACATAATAAATCAAAAAATATTATGTGTAATATCATCAAAACTCTGAAAATTTAATGTAATTTATCCTTAACTTAATCATGTAATAGCTAATAAATATTTTTCTACAAGAGCCTAGAGTAGTGTTAACGCTGGTATGGATAACAATAATTTGGGGTACGGGGCAACTGTTGTCTTCTCAAATATAGCTAGCTGGAGCTATAGCATTTGGAGTTTTTGGACCACCTCCTCCTATGTAGTCCTACCTACACCCAACTGGACAGTGCATGTACAGTCTTAAATCAATTGCTCTTCTTTTTCCACCTTCATCTCTCTCTCTCTCTCTCTCTCTCCCTAGCTAGCAGCTTTATGAGGTGGCCTCTCTTCTCTTTCGGCCTTAGTGAATGGTAGGGTGGGCTTATAGTGCATGCAAAGTCCACTTATTGGTCGTGACAAATAATAAAATTAAAGTATAATCTTGCACTTAATTAGCTCAAATAATTTGATATTTATTTTTTTTAAATTAAGTCCTAAATTTAAATTTTATATATAGAAAAAAAAAATTAATGTTAAAAAAGTTTTATCCTAATAATCTAATTTGACTTGAATTAAATTAATTAAAATTTAATAGACTCTAAATATTAGTAATTATATAAAAAATAAATAAATTAAACTTGAGATACTGGAAAATAGATGTCAGCCATAATAATGACAAATTAGCCTATTTTCTTCTTGTTCATAATTCGTTGTTCTATGCCTTCTTCCTTTCTTTTTCACGTGGAGGGGGGGTGGTATTTGGTGGCTAACTAATGAACTTGATAATACTAGGCCTTTATTGTTTTAGCTCTTTGTCAAATTCTAATTCCTTCCCTAACACTTTTCTATTCAGGTTTATACCACTGTGTGACAGTAATGTATCCCGAATCATATGCAAATGACATTTGCAAAAGGAGTGGACTTCTGTTATTAGTATTATATTATACACAGCAATTAATAACCATGTGGCTCTTGTTAGGATATTATATAAATAATAAACTAATCATTCGTCAGCACTCAGATAACACTTAACCAAAACTCGATAGAGTCTAGACTAAATGCTTCTTAACAGCTAAGATAACGATTAATATAATGCAAATTAAGAAATATGGAAACTATAATATGCACATAGTACAGCGAGTGCAGTTATACAGATCAGTTTTCTAAACCCTATTGTCTGGTCTTCTCTCTTATATCATTTCTCAAGTTCAGGAAATTAGGTGTGGCCCTAAATATTGAGATTTCCATTATTGGAGTTTGGGATATTGTAGTGCGGTGAGAAGGGAAGGAGGAAGGGATCGGACTTTTTTTTTTTTTTTTAAATTGCCAGTATTAAAAATCATTAGATTTTAATTAATCTGGTTTGAATTGAATCAATTTATCATGAGGATAAAATTCTCTTAATAATATGGTTTTAAATTACAGTTCACAACCGTAATTACGGTCGCAATATTGTTGTTATGGTATTCTCTGCAACTGCATCACAGTGGCAATTGGAGTCGTGTGAGCTACATTTTCCTGCAATTGTAATGCAATCACAATCGTAATTTAAAATTATGCCTAATACTAATTTTCTATATTCATAATAACTGAATTTGAAACTTGCATAAGAAGGGCAAGTATTGAACCACTTGAAGAAATCAAATGTTAATTTGCTTTAGTGTTTTAACCAGCCCTATAATCGTAAGTGCTTTAAATTTAAGGAAATGCAAAGAATTAGGACACAGTCTATAATTATTTCATTTGTATAGAGGGACAACTGCATATGCCGTGTTTCCAGTGAAGTACTTTAGAGACAGTTATGGGTCATTTAACGACAAAAAGAGTTAGCCTCGCTAACCCAACCTGAATTTAAGCTTCTTCCTTTATTCTTCTGAGTTTTTTTTACTTTCTACCTTCAATACTTTCTTAAGCATTTACTTGGGTGCATTATCAGTTTGTCAGGTTGACGATTTGGGTAAAAATTTAAAACCGATTCAAATAGAAGCTTTATGTTTTCTATCAATGACTTTTGAAATCATAGCCTTCTATCTATAGCTGTCGTGTATCTTAGCTTTGCTATGTGTTTGCAAGTCACATAAAGGGAGTCTTGCATATGATTTGTTATCCTTATATATCATGTATATGTAGTTTTGAGAACACAAAGTTTCTTTCTTCATTGGTCACATTAAGATGGGAAGGGTTAGCAGTATCCCTTATTAACATTTATGGTTCCTCCTCGAGCTTCATATTATTTCTAGCACCACCTGCATGTGCCCTAAAGTATAGTCTACAGATAAGGGCTAAGTCAAAGCAGCTTAACCTTAGTTTCATAGAAAAAGTTTGAGTACATTTCATCCTAGTTGAGGATATACTCAAATTATAGCAAGCAACATATTTCTTTTCTACTTGTCTCAATTTATTTTTCAATTTCCAGCGTACAACTTTTTCAGCATAACTTTTTTTTTTTGTTTTGTTAATACTTCCTAATGCTAGCTAGCACTGGCTATGTTTTCTAATGTAACTACTTTGTGAGGGAAACTACTAAGATATCATAATTAAGACCAGACTACATTTGCATAAAAAATAGGCTACAAAGCATCTAATTTACAAACTTTTATCTAGCATCAATAGCAAATTATTCAACTCCGCCCACGTGGTGGTCCAAGTTCTTTTCTAGCTGTGTTCACACCCGCTATCTTTCAGGTACTCTGAGAATAGTCTTCAAAACTTTAATCCACACCTATGTGAACCCTAGCTACATAAATCAACGTTACCAATTCTTAACACAAATCCGTGGCAACTAAGTCAAGACAGTCATCTAGCCTAAACATGTCACTAATAAACATATACACATGTAAATATGCAACTAAGATTTATGTCCAATGAATGACGAATTCTTAAATGGATATAAATTTAACATTTTATTAAACATACACTTACAATAAAATTAATGAAATTCAGAAATCAGTAAGTTACTCAAATAAAACTAATATAATATAATTTTATTTTAAATATTTCAAAATATAAAATGTTAAATTTATATTTATACAAAAATATCTCCTTTTCCATTACTATTCAAGAAAGGGATAGAGAGAGATGAGGTATAACCCTACCCAAATACCCATTAGCATTAGCATAAACGTATAGGACAAAATGATCCCATGGGGGAGTATAGTTGATCAGAGGATGACCTTACCAAAATGCCCATTAGCCAATACATACAGAAGGGACAAAATGATCCCATGGGTGTAGTTTTCATCAGAGGACAAAACCTCATCAATCTATCACAGACTTGCTGATCCAATAATCCTGCTAGGGATAAAGGGCAAGACCACAAGAACACAGGGTGGGGCCATATGTAAGGGAATGGGGACACATACAAAAATCAACCAGATTGCTGGAAAAGGAAACTCTATTCAGTGCTGACGAGCTTACCCAATAATTCCATTTGAGGTGTGTATATAACTATATGTAAGGGGCACAGTATGGTGGAGAGAAGATGGGTATAATATATATTTGCAATATAGGCCAATAAGTAGCTGGAGCCTGCAGCTATGTAGCTAGGTTAGCTGTAGAAGCATACGTTATTACAGTTTCTATATTTTCAGGCTTCACAGCAAATCCAACACCCCTTCCTTCCTTCATTCACCTCCCTTTATCCTTCCCATAAATACGAAATCTAACACTATTAGATCACTGAATGCTTTTTATTAGGTCAAAAATTATAGCCGATACTAAAAATATAATTTTATTTTCTTAAAATTTTTGTTTCTCAAAATCGCATGTTTGCATCTACGGTATATTTGTTTTTTTTTTTTTTTCCGTATGCAATATTTCAAACTATAGTTTGAACAAAAATTATACCCTTATAGTATTTGAGCAAATCATAATTTGAGAGTTGCAAATATAAATTTAAACATGCACAATATAAAAGACTTCACCTATTACAAGCGGTATAAATCGGGAGGTTAAACTTATCAAATTTAAAAGATGATATTGATTTAATAAGGCCAAAATAACCCCACACTAAGAAGCTACTATCTACTGCTACATATGCCCTCAATACTACACCGCCCTCTGAGAAAACCGTTGGGTTATCTTGCTGTTAGGTCGCTTTCCAACCTTCAATTACGTAGCCCTCTAGTAAAGGTTTAGGCCACTAGATGCTACAGCTTCCTCTTTCATTTATTCATGTAATTGTAACCATGTGTTGCCTTTTGTTTCTCGCTTTTGTTGCTTTCCACTGCAAAAATTGCATGAGTATAATTATGATGAACTCATCTGCCAAGCTGTATTGCTGACTGCATTGTGTGCCTTTAGTTTCTTTCTTACAACTTTGCATTAAGTTTGCTCATCAACACTCAAATCGGTCTATGTTGACATGAATAATGTTATATAGTTATAATTGTTTGCAACAATTATTACAAAATCTTGTTAAGAATAATGAAGGTGATTGGATAAATAAACGAAGTAAAAATTACTTATTTATTTAAATATTACAAATAACATCACATCATTTTAACAAAAATTTTAACGACAAAATTTTGCCTATTTAATGTTTTTCTGTTCACACATGACAAATCCCTTGTGTACAATTGACTTACAAGCGGGCACAAATATACTTATAAAAGAGATAACAAAAACAAAATAAAAGAAACAAACTCTATGAAATGAAAAGAAAAAGAAAATGGTGAGTCGCTGCCACCAAAATAGAAAGATGGCAGTCCCCTCAATAATATTTACACAATAGAAGACCAAAAAAAAAAGAATAATAATATATTATTACTCATCAGTGATATTCTCACATATGTATTAATGTATATATTCAAAGAATATGTAATGCAATTAATCCAACAATTCTAATGTAAAAAATCGCTAATTAAAAAAAAAATTCACATGGTCAAATTAATTTTTAATAAAATCTTGGTTATGCATATATGTATTCAGAATACCCCAAGATGTAGTTGTACATGTTAGCTGCTTACAAGCATACAAATTAAGTGTCATATGATTTTATAAATTCAAGACTAAGAAAGAGTCTAACCTTAAAGATTAAACTATTGAATAGAAGAGTTTTTAGACTTAAATACTATATTCGGATGACATGACTTTCCATTGTGAAACTTGTAATATTGCTACTCATATTTAAAGGCCAATAACTATAGTAGTCCACTTCAAGTGACTTCAATTTTGCCTTTCAAGTAGCCCTTTTTCTGGTTGTTCCTTTCTTAGGCCGTTTCCATCATGTGTTGGCCTCTTAATGAAAGCACCAATTTTATGGATCTAAGTCCAAAGGGAATCCTAACCCTAAAAACTAGTATATTGGATCAAAGAGCCTCCACTACTACATTATATTATTGAGATTTAGTAACATTTTTCAAATGTTACCAAATTATAAAAAAAAGCATTTATAAAATTTTTTAGTAACATAGACTGTGTACAATACTTGTAAAAAAGTTTCTATAAAGTGTTCTAGCAACACTTTTTACATTTTTAATGATATTTTTTAAATATTACTAAAAAATTTTAACAACACTTTTTATTAAAAAATGTTGTTAAAAATTAAATTAGTAGTAGTGCCGTAGACTTAAGTATTACTTTTGGATAACATAACTCCCTAAAGTAAAAGTTGCACATCTGAATTGATATAAATTAAACACATGTTGGGTGTGTTTGTATTAGTTGTGAAAATAAGTTTTTTTTTCAATAATTAATTATAAGTATAATTGATTTATTTTTTATATTCAATTATAATAAAATTAATTTCATGTTTGGATTCTTAAGGTAGTACATTTTGATTGGATCTTAAGATATTACTTTTATGTTTTAAAGTATCAAAAGAGATATGAGGTTATTAAAAAAAAAACACTATTTGATTGAGGACAAAAAGGTATTTTTATTTGAATGCTTTTGAAATAAGCTGAAATTATATAATTAAATTAAAATGCTCAAATGTTAGCTTTTCATTAGGGAAAAAATTATTTTTTGTAGTATAAATAAAATAATCACAAATTATATTCGTCCCAAACATGTTATATTTGCTTATAATTACTCCTATTCAAAGGTAGCAATAGTGACAACTCATGTATGTGTATAAACTTCAGGTACTGGAAAGTTATCAAACAATATGTGCCTGGCTATCTAACTACATTATGGTTTTGATAAAGAAGATAACATTCAGAGATATGATGATCGAAAACTATTATGTCAGATAATGGTGGTCCAACAAATGCGTATAATAATGTCATACACAGAATGTGACCCTATAAATAAATTATTGCACTGAACAATATTTTGTTTTGAATTTAAATTATTTTTGGCCCAAAATGTGTCCGTGATTCAAGATATATGAGTCATCATGCGCAAATTGAAACATAACTATCTCAAAGATAACATACAAGTTTTTACTTAAATATGACCAAAAGAAAGTATTTACTTAAATTAGCACTTCGGTAGTTCACCGAAAGAAAAATATATAGCACTTAAAACTAATTAGCAGTTCAGATCTTCTTAGAGATATAGACATTGGCTGGTCAGTCAAATTAAATTTACAGTTTAGGTCATGCAATACATTTTTTTATTTAAATATATAAAATTAATAAAGTATAAGAATTATTTATCAAAAAGAAAAGTATAAGAATTATAAATAATTTAAAAACTACTTTATTGTTAATCAACTTTATTTATTTTTATTTAGAAAAAATTATAAGTGCTCACAAATCGTAGTTTCTTATATTTTAAGATAAAATTTCCATGATAGTGAAGATCAAATATCAAAACCAAAATTGATACTGTATAATATGGATTCATTTGCATATAAGATTTATCCTATTAAATTCTAAATCCACCTAGGGAATGAATGAAAAAAAAACGATAGAAGGAGACGATGAAATAGTATTCAATTCATTTAGTTCAGCACAAAGACAAGAATTTTAATATATTATTCACTTTTACCTATCATAATGCCTGTATATACCTTGGATCAACTTGTATATATAGTTGTGAGCCAATAATTTGATAACTTACACAGCATTGCATATAATTTTTATCATAATTATCATGAAATTCAATTTCTGTTGTATCATAAACGCATGTAACATATTGAGGCATTGTGTGAAACATATAAAATCCTAAGAAAAATGCTATTAAGCTAGAAAACTTGCCAGACTGACATGACACGTTATGAGTGATTACAACTTATTCCATCATTTTCTCCACATTTTTTTTTTTTTTTGGTTTCTGGCAAGCTACTTTCGAACAATTTATTCAAGCTGCCTAGCAGCACTCGAAATCCTAAGATGAAAAGATTTCAACGGTTCAAGATTATTTAACTAGATCATGGGAAACCGTCATTTCTTTACTTAGTGTATAGCCCACCATGAATGCTACAATATTTGATACAATAAATTGTAAAATAATTTTGAGACTTTGAAACCATGGACTAAAATAGTTTGGCTCTTTCTAAACGAGGGAAGGTCTGAAGGATACAGCGGCCAGGCATACAATAGAAAAAGAAGAATAAAAATCGTGTTGCCGTGTGGAATAACAGGATAAAAATCACGTGGTACTCAAAACAAACTCAGATTTTTAAAATAATTCTTTTAAAATCTGACTGAGATTATGTACTTGACTTCTAATAAAGAATTGATGCTCGCTTGGAGGATAGATTATGAAAAAATATTATTAAAATAATTTCTATCAAATTTTTAAGTTTATCTGAATATTGTAAAGTAAAATCAATTTTGAGATCCAGCTAACTATAGAGATATTTATAGAAAATTACTGAATCTTGTTAAAATTGATATTGTAAATAATAAGTGTGGAATTTTTTTTTTCAAAAAAAAATAACAATAGATATATCACAACCTAAAACCAATCATATTTAAAGAACAACAAAGATATGATTTTTACTCTCTAAATCTAAACCATTCAGTCATCAGGATAGATATATATACCTTATCACCCTTGAATAAATTCTGCCTAAAGTCTCAATCAGTTTGTCCCAACACAATCTCTCAGGTCGTGGTTACATTTGAATTTGACATGAAAACATTGTTAGTGAGACTTTCATGTAGGTATAGTTGTACTGCTCAGATGCAAGCTAAGCAGCATTTCTCAGATGCAAACACACATCCACATCAATGACTAGTTGACTATGCAGAAGTCCGTGCTGAGATAATTTTGCAGATTCGGTTGTTCTGTGACCAAAATGAAGGAGGAAAAAGAAAAGATCAAAAGATTGACATGGATATTTTCTTGGTAACACATTGATTTAAATTTCACTATCATTCAAATGAAAAAAAAAAAAAATTAAGAAGCTAAAGACACTTGTTAAAAAAAAAAAAAAAAGAAACAAGTATATTTTAAAAAGTAATTTAAAAAGTATATGCACTTATTTTAAAAGACATTAATTTTTATACATCTTCGGTGTAAAAGAGTTTTATACTACTACCTAATCATATATTATTATATATTAATATATCACTACATAATTTTTTTTTGTCAAAACCATAGGTATTCTTTAATCAGAGACAATCCTGCTTAAGTTGGATATCACTTGGACGCTAATGCAGCTGTATATCTAAGGCTCAAACGTAAGACTTCTAGCTAAATTAGGATAGCTCCTACCAGTTGACTTATGTTTGTTGATCTATCAATATATAATTAGATATACATATAAAACTCTTTTATATTAACCGCATATTAAAGTTAATTTTTTAAAAAATCTATATTTATTTTTATTATTAAAAGGTTAATGTTAAACTAGTTGCTTGGGCGTGTGGATGATATTAAAAAGCAGAAAGAAAGGCAGGGAAGTTAGGTGAGGAAAGTATGACAGTGGCTGAATTGTGCAGGTCAGGAGGGAGGACACTAGACATGGAGCGCCGACCACCTGATATCTAATCTGACTTTATTCCGATTTTATGCCATGAAAGCTGAATGCATGATTCACATGCACTTTGAATTATGTTACTCTCTTTCTCTCTCTTACTCACACAACTCACAGTCTCACAATATCATAACAACTCTACTATTGTTTATTTATCTCTAGTAAAAACATATCTTTACAAGTTTAGTCTATTTAAATGACTTATGAAATTAATATTTGGTCGACAATGAAAGTACAAGAGCTATATAATTTATACACAAAAGTCATACTTCTTTAAAATTTAAACTTATGTACTCATTTTAACAAGTCAAACTTATTTATCACATCAAGGAAGCCTTTGGGGGTAACACTGCCCCTTGTTTTTCTTTCTATCTTTTCGGGACTATTTGAGATTTGCATGAGAGTTCATGTTCACATTTCAACGAAATATTGGGTGTCTTTTCCTATAGTCATCAATTTCATGTTCTCTTCATATTCCTTAGACGCAAAGTTTCCTTCCCAGCTAGAAACCACGAACCAAGGGGCCCTCCTCTAGCAGCTGGTTTCTGTAGCACCATGTACATTGAACGGCATCTTCCAATTGTACTTCCTTATCTTTTAGCAGATTTCTAGTAAAGATGATCTCTTGTTTTATTCCTTGCTCCTGGTGAATTGATTCCACTTCATCCCCTGAACTTGCATATAGTGGATGACATACCATGTTAGGTCCATAGATATATACCCCCATAATGGGCACATTGATTATAAACTGAGGGCAAATATAAGGCAAATTGTGGATGTAAGACATGGATTATAAATATTAAAACAAGGGTCAAGAACTCAAGATCAAGTTGCACTAAGTGTAAGTTTAAATAACTTTTGTACCAATAAATAATTGTCATTATGAAAACTTTTTAGGAATCAACCTTAATATCTTTTAGTAGTAATACTACTATACAAATTTCAATCGTAACTGTGCAAAATTGATGACTTTAATTGAGTTTAACCAAAATAAATAAAGGAATGAGACGATCTAAGGTTCTATTGGAATCTTGTGTGCAATTATTTATAGCTAGGCCATTTTTTCTTTTGTGGGTGATCATTAGTCATGATTATAATATCTTTGGATACGCAGATTAGTGTTAGATTTTATCCTGAAAATTTCACCCATGACATGACATTTTGATTTCCGTCTTTTTTTTTTTTTTTTTTGGCCATGCCTTTCCTCTCTTTTAAGAAATCTCTTTGGTCAAAGGTCAGTAATTTTACTTTTGAAAGGGCGGCCCAAAACTAATTGCTTTAAGACTATCTGTACAAATGTACAATGCCCATTGCAGCAGATGCTGGTCCAATTATAAATCATTTAGGCAATATTTTGGTTCATGTAGTATTTTACTCAAAATAATGTGACAACTTTTTCTTCAGGCCCATTATTATTACCCATAACCGGATTTGTACTTAATATACATAATACAACGACCATTTCTCATACATAAGCCAACCCACATAACCAGTTCTTTAGATGGCCAACCAGAATTGCTCCTTTAAACATGTATTGCCGATTATTTTATATCTATTATTTGATTATAAAAAAGCTCCCACCCAAACTTTAGGCTAATCTGGACTATAAAAGTTGCTACAACTACCCCGAGAGTCCAGAATGAAGGTTGCAAGTGCATGTAGAATCAAATTGACGAAAATAGATAACCAAATTATTAATTGGAAAGTGAATAATATAAGAAAAATGCTAAAGAGCTAAAATTTGTCTGAATTTACTTTTTAGAATGATATAACATATATGTTGACTTTGGGATAGGTAATGGATCATGCCACTTAATTTCGTCTAACGAACACCCTTTTGTATAAGAAAACGTTGCTCCGACAAAAACCCTTGTTCTAACAAACACAACCAGCATTTCTCTATAAGAAAACATTTCAAATTGAGCATAGATGATGCTCGTTCTTCACTTAATAAACCAAACACAACTGGTGTATCATCCAAATGAATATAAAGTACAAATATAATTTCACCAAAATTATGCCCAAAAACCGTCTAGAGTGCAGCTTATTTTGATTCATGAAGAATATAGTATTCTTGTCTATCGCCTCAAGGTTTGCATAATATACTCCGCATAAAGATCCCTGCACCAAATTAGATATATTACAGTGAGGTGAAATGATGCAGATTGCAGAATAGTGCAATATTTGTGTTACATGAACATGGGAGAGCAATGACCAACAAAAGAAATTAGAGAAGCATGGTAGGGTAATCATTAGTGAATGATCTAGGAGAATGGCAATATTTTATTATTTTGTTACCGGAATATTATCTCATTTTTTGCCTTAAATTATTTCTCTAAAAGCCAAATTTAATTATACAGCAATAACAACTAAGCCTTGTCTTAGAGGTAAGGCCAACTATATAGATTAGACGGTGTTATAGTTTCCTGTTGTAACACAATGTAAACAAACAAGAGGCAAGAAAAAAAGAAAAAGAAAGGATGAAACTAATAGTTGCTTAATATATACTGACATTGAGTACTGGATGGCTTCAACTGCAGCGGATGCAGGCAAAAATTCATTAACTGCTACCTCCTTGTTCTCATTCTTCTTGTCTGATAAATTTGTTAAGTAACTGCACTCAGATTGTGAAGAAAATGCAAACTAAGCTTACAGAAACCTAGGCAACAAGTTCTTGAATTAAGATTGTTAAGGATACAGTCTTCAAAGAAGCGCCGGATCTCAGAGAGGCGATGAGGTGGAAGTTCTTTGATGTCGGTATAGTGCTTATACTCTGGATCATCAGCACATACAGCAATAATTTTATCATCCTTCTCCCCCTGTGTCAATAGAACAAATTTGTTATGATGTAAAAGGGTGGAGAGAAGTTGCAATTGTTGTATTGACTAGCAAGCCAAAGAGATACCTGATCAATCATCGGCATTAGTCCAATGGCCCTAGCTCTCAGGAAACAACCAGGAAGAACTGGCTCCTACCACACCAGTAATTCAGTAAGTTACTAACATAGTCGTCAAATTAATTACTAATATGGAAACATAAGATGGCTAACGCAGCATTTGAGTTTAATTGGCATCATCTTTTTGAATGAATGTAAGGGTAATTGAAAAGTATGATAAGAATAAGGAATCAAAGTTGATGTGTACTTTCCCTCAATACAATCCAAATATGTCAAAACTTCAGCATTTTAAACTTACTGCTGATAAATAGAGAACCTTGGCTAATGTTAATATTACTATGAATTAACTTGTAACTAATGCCTCTTGTATAACTTGGATGAATTTGAAATGGTAAGAGTTTACCTGCATGAGAACCAAGACATCAAGTGGATCATTGTCTTCGCATAGAGTTCGAGGAATGAAACCATAGTTATGAGGATACACAACTGATGAATACAAAACCCGATCAACCTGAGCATTATTCAGATGGTAAGAATCATCTAATTATAGATGAGTAATGAATTGCAGAAGTCAAAAAAGGAGATAAATTTGAAGTTAACTGTGTTGTTTGATTGTCCACCAACCCATCATGTTGCATTCCGGTTGGTGAGAGCACTAGAGTGTTCCTTTACAAAACGGAGGTAATTGGATCATACCTTAATTAATCCAGTCTTTTTGTCAAGTTCATATTTGACCTTGCTTCCCTTAGTGATTTCCACAACCTGCAGGTAGCAACTAACCATTGAACAAGCAGAAACACCATACTAATGTGGGAAATTTTCAGGCCTAGAATGCAATTACAGCTATTGCATAAATAATGTTAACAAGGAGAAGATAAGTTATCGGAGATTTCAAAATCCAATAACTTATCTTTTGGAAAAGTGGATCAAATTTGAATCTAACACAATTTTTGGGACACTGAATTTTAAATATGAATCCAACACAATTTTTTTGGCAGAATTCTAATGGTCCAGATACTGCCATAGAAATTTTCTAATATAAATGTTGAAATTAATGGCACCAATTTGGTACATTCTTTTATCCACTACTAAGTAGAATGATAAGGCAAACAGTATTCTTTCTGGAATCAGGAGATGTAGGCTTACACAATTGAAAATCTGGGGGGCTGCAGGACCTGCATATGAAAATTAAGAACATCTGTAACATGATTTAAGTCCTCTAACGCAAATTGAATGCCATTGCACTAAAGAAATAGGACAAGTAACATGATTAACAGCAGTACCAATTTCAAGATCATGCCAAGGGTGCGCAGCAACTGATCTCCTTGACAAAGATGAAAGAATCCTTTCATTCAACCGTGGAGCTGGACGGTTTTCTTTAGCTTGTTCACCCGTCTCACTCATCTTTAAGGCATAACAAAGAAAAAGGAAAAATTAACCTTGTTTTCTATGAAACAATGAGAGTAACAATGGTCAAAAACTAGCAGACTATAAAGAATGTTTTCAAATTTCAATAGACATGACATGAAACATCAAGCCTGATACCTATATAGTCCAAGTTTAATAGGTCAGGCTCCATCAGAACATGAATATGAATCAATATCCAGGTGATTCGTCCGAATTTCATATCTGTTTGGCATAGGCCCACGTTACCAGACATATGGGGAAAATCTCCCTTCTCAACCTAGCCACCAATCTCTCACTCAAAACCCCTATCTACACCTTGACGCTTGCCCTACATTAATGGCCCCCCACTATAAAATACCTTAAGGGATAGTAGCTAAGACAGATTCATCTCTTAACCTAGGTACTGAACCCCACCTTTAGCTGAGATAGCAATACCAGGCATAGTCCAAATCTAAGGACCCTGACTTTGTCAACATTTCACCAAAAAATTTTGCTTCCTTCCATTTCGTGATATATTATTTTCTACTTTACCAGTTTTCCCAATATTAATCAATGGTTATAAAGACTAAATTTTTGTACACTGCCCTGCACATATGAATCAACACCAATAAGGCAATGACTTTTAGTTGTTCATCTAATCACATTTAGTTATTATTGGATCTCAAAAAGGCAATTTTTTCATGGCTATATAAAAGGAATCACAAAATAGGCTGCTTTCAGAAATTCTACCATTGTTGGTGCAAAGGTTAATAGAAACACCCCAAAAGCATCATTGAAAGAGGCTTAGCAGCCATGACAGAAAACCCAGAAAAGATGACAAGTTGATGAATGAATCAAATACTAAACATATCATTAACAAATGAAAAGGCCTTTAAGGAGATTATAAGCTTTGAAACAAATGAGATGCATACCTTGAACAAAAGCCAAAAGCAAATATTCTGAGAAGATGGTAAAGGGTTTAGCAAAGAGATCCGAGCAAGTGTTATGGTTTGTTATATATATAAATATATAGAGTTCAAAGGGAGAACTGAGTCGGTCAAATCTTTAGAGAGATTCTCGTGTCCGTAAGGGAGACAATTTAGCTTACCACTCCACCTTTTATGTTGGAACTTGGAACTTTCAAAAGACAAATTATAGCAATCGCATAAATATTTTTGAGTCAATTCGCATCAGAATGAAAAAATTTAATTTTTTTTACCATAAGAAAAAATGTATAAAATTATATGAAATAGATTGGGTTAACCAATGTGAATATGGAGAACATACAAACATAGATGTCAGGAAAATAATGCCCAAAACCAAAAGAAAGTGACCTAATTTGAAGGAAATATTCTGTACAAGTTCCTATACAGTACGACAGGAGAATCTATGAACATAAAATTACTTTGTGTGAAAACCTTCATATTAAGCGTAAGGCTTAAGTGAAATTCATATATGCCAGTATTAAAAATATTTTGCTTGAAAACCTTCAATCATGAGAGTTTTGTAACCTATGATCCGATTGTAATAATTTTTTTTTTCTTGTCAAATGTATCCTAATCGACATAGTCTACGATAGGATACTATGGCGTGACTAATCCATATAGTTGAACCTACCTGGCTGGAACTGATTTGGTTATTGATTTTGTCAAATGTAACCTAATAAGTTCTAATATGCACGTTTAGACCACTTTTTTATACAACTCATGATCATGATGTCCTGGAGCCTCCCTTCCAATCAAGAAAAGGTGGACCCTTGATTTGTCTCAGAAGTGTTGGCTGTATAGCAGGTTGTGGAGGTCACAAAGCCAGGGAAACCCCTCCTATCCGTGTTTCTTCACTTGACGCATTCATTGGTTGCACGTTTTGAAGGGAAAGAACTTTCCGTTGCTTGAGTGGGATAGGTTGCACATGCGGTACATGTCAACTTGTTAGTCCTTTCACAAAAAATTCCAACCAAAGAGCATGGCCATACAAAGAAAACAGAAATTGGTGGTGTCACATCCTATATAGTCTTAGCACTTTAGTCATAGGTAATATTCATATTATGTAATATAGTGATTAAAGTTATGGAAATATAGTACTAATATGATGGTTTAATGGATTCAACTTCTCTAAAACGTGAAGTGAAATTTTAAGGTTGTTGATAGAAGCATCGATCACCTATTCACAGATGTATCATATGGAAATAGTTAAGTGATAAGTACTCAAGTAATTTAAACAATATGAATGAAACAATAGAAAGACTTCTGAAAATGAAACAATAGAAAGACTTCTCAAGTAATAAGTACTCAAGTTGGTTATACCCATTTAAATATCTTAATCTTATTGTACTCAATTCCATAGTTTTTAATATTTGAAGTGCTTTTAGTTTACTTTCGAATTAGCTGAGTTTCATCACCAATTGACATTATGTGAGATGAAGAGCTGGTTAAGATCTGTAATCTGTATAATACTATATGTGAGATGCGACTATATGTTATGTTCTTTTTATACGTTAAGGTAAATATCCTTTACGTTCAATTGTCAATTTATTAATTCTTTCTGTCTCAAGTTTGTACTTCTAAAGACCAGCATCCTAATATCCAATGAGGGTAAAGATAAAATGGAGTGATTAACTTTTGGTTGCAACTCAACATTACCACTCACTGATAATAAATAGGATTTGTTGCAAGATGGCAGGGCAGACCTCCAAAGGCACAAACAAAATAGCACAAAAAAGTATAAAATAAAAGATAGAAATAATTGACATCGTTTAATTAATAACCTACGTTTACGAACAAAAATGGCAAGATAGTCATACTTCATTCAAAATTCTAATCTCAAATATATCTAAAGTACCTTATAATATTCTTTTTTTTTTTTTATTGGTGTAAATATTCAACACTCAAAGAGAAATTTAGAGCAAACAACAAACTCTCTACCATCAAAAGGCAAATGCTTTTAAGTTAAGGTGCAGCAAATGCTGAATTTATATATTCATGCAGCAATATTGGACTTTTGTGCACTGCCATATAACTTGCAGTTTTTTTATTTTTTTAGGGGGGGAGGGGGCTTAGCTTTTGTACTACATAAACTAAGTTTAAAAAGTGATGGCTTGGCTTTTCAAACCCAGTGATGTAATAAATCTAATCTAAAATTACCACAAGAATATATGAAGGTGCATATACTAAATTTTTTATTCAACATTTATTTTACCTTAATTAGAAAACATTCTTTTGGAGGACAATTAAATAGAAAGACCAAAGACCTTATTTATAGGCCAGACATCCTATAAGGTTTCTACTCTTATTCAATGTGGGACTTTGACTTAAATGTCAACAATTCGTTCCCTTAACCAAAATCCTACTAGAAGCATTGATTTTAAAATGCACCAGCAAATAGTGTGGCAAAAACACTTCAAACACCACACCCTCAAAGCAATTGCAATGACTCCAAAATTGGTCACAAAAATTGGCTGCAACAACTCTATTCAAGAACATTCTTCTTGCAATATCCTTATATTTCTCGAGTATTCGGTGGTTTTAAGAAGAGCCTCATCCAAAAGCCACCTTCTCCAAGTTAAACATACTCTCTTTACTTGTAACACTGTTATTCATTGAACACATCTTGCAACAAGATTTAATTTTAATACACTGTCAAATTAAAATTTTTTTACATATTCATTCAATTATATATTATCACATCAGTAAAAGTGTGCATATATTGCTGCTAATAGTCAGATAAATATGCTTTTCACATGGAATGCAACAGTTCATGCGGATCAGCAAACTGATCAAGGTCAACCACCTTTCGGGACTGATAACCAACTACAATTGGCTTGGCAAACTTCGTTCAATTGGTTGTGGGCAGAGACAAATAAGAGATCATGGTTGACAACATTCAAAACATCATATGTTTTTGTAAGTTTAGTTATTTGCATGTGATGCTCAGTATTTCTGGTATGATAGATCAAATTTTGTAAGAAATAAGACATGAGTGATTAAAACACATTTAGCATCTTGAGTTGTCAGAGCAATGCTTCTTTTTCTTCTTTTATTTTTCATTAATGTTCTATAATGAAATTATTGTTATTAAAAGAAATATATTCATAAGTTAATTACTCATAATGCAATCATTAGTCACTAAATTACTCATATATTGTACCCAAAAAACTACTACCTTATACAGTAAATGATTCACACATGCATAAATAGCAACTGATTCAATTTGTTAAGAAGCATAAACCACATACACTTCCTTATACAGCTTAGTGTAGTATGTTAGAACCAGCATATTCAATTCATTCCCCAATCTACAGCGGTAGGGGATCTCTTATGCCCACATACACATTTAATCTTGGTTGCTCATCTTTTCTTGTTGGGTTGGGGGGACTGACAAACCAAACTGACTGGCACAATGAAGGAGGAGAATTCAAGGAACATTCATAGAATCAGGAGACATTGATATCATTTGAAGAAGGCTTGAATTTGAGAATGTCTCCTCCAATATAGTTCCCTTCACATTCCCTGCATCAGGACTTTCTTTAGTTATGTGTACTAACTCCCTCACAACATCAATCATTCCAAGCTTTCCATCTGCACCAAATAGTAGGCATCTTGTTGCAAGGTCTGCAATTATCTGTATTTGCTCTTGGCGATAATGCGGCTGTTCATGATAGGAAAGAACTGGATCAACAATTTCTTCTAGCTTTCCATCCCTTATTTTCTGCAAGGCTAAAGTTGGTGAGTCCAAGTGATTTGAGCCTGAGATAATCTCAAGAAGCACCACACCTATGTCATAGACATCATTTTTGCAGAAGCAAAAGCATTCGTGCTCCTTGTACAAGTGAGATTCATAATTGAAATCAGAATTAAGTAGCCCAAATCCTGCAATCTTCACAGAAAAATCATCATCTAGGAAGATGCAGCTAGTTTTAAGGTTATTGTGGAATATGGGAGGAGAGTTCTCATAATGTAAGAATGCAACAATGCTAGCTGTTTCTTCAGCAATGATCAATCTCCTATTCCAGTCTAAACTAATTCCTTGTCCTTTGCTTTGATGTAAATGCTCCTCCAGGGTACCATTTGCAGGATACTTATACACCACTAGAGGAGTATAGCCATACTCAATACAGCATCCAAGAAGACAGGCCATGTTCCTGTGTACAATAGCAGATAGAACATCAATTTGTGACAGCACTTGAATTATGTCCTTCCCATTCTCACATTTTAACCTGTGGACAGCTATGTGAGATCCATCCCCAAGAGCTCCAGCAAACATTGCCCCATTAGTACCATGCATAAGTTTCTGGCACTCTTCAAAACCGTTGGTGGCTCGCTCTAGCTCGTGGTAGCTGAATAATCGAGTTCTATAAGCTTTGCGGAATGAAATGTTGTGATAGTAAGCTTGCTCAGTGTCAAACATCCCTGCTTTTGCTGGTCTTTTAAGAAGATAAAATAGTGCAATCAAGGAGGCAATAATAAGAACTGGACCAAGGATTCCTGCATGTTAAGGATGCTAGAAGATTGATTTAGCAGGACCATAAAGTAAATATAATGGGGCATGACTACTAAGTTAAACAGATGAAGGGAAAATGTTGAAAAATTGTATATAATTCCACTAGTCACTAATCCTTATTGCCTTTTCATCATCTCCTGAATATGTCTCATATATTGATAACATGTTGTAAATGTATGATTGGTCGATGACATATTTAATTTGTGATTTGTCACACTGAAGACCTTCTGCAAGCAAAATTATCAATATTACAATGATTTGCTACTTACCTGCAATGATGACCACTTTCCTTTGATCATGTCTTTTGATGTAGCAGTCGCTTCCATATGCTTCCTGTCCGTCCTTGATACAGGCTGCCATGAATAAATCAAGCAGAAGTGAAAGACAGATATAAACAGAGGGTTTTGCGAAAAATCAAGCAAATTTAAAGGACCTTAGAGGGCCAGAAATCCATTTATCAAATGAAAAAGAAAGGAGTTATTAATCTCTCACAAAACATATTATCATTATATCATATATTTACCTTGCTTGTTTGGGTTTGCTTTCTAATATATGCCAGGTATCTCACATGATTAGTTGTCCAAACAAAACAACCAATTCTCTCATATTTTCATGAAGAATCAAAAGAACAAATAATTAAGTGAAATCCAAAGCTATACTATCAAGTCTTGTTTATATTGGTGACCTTACTTCATTCAACTTATACAATTCTGAGCTTGAGTTTCTAAGCTGTTCAACCATTTACTAGTTTTAATTGAACAAGGATTCACAGCCTAGATCAAAGATAATCACAACTTGCTGCTGCTATTTGAGAAAGTAAAAATTTTCTATGTCCCATGAAGTCAAGTAACAGAACAAACAAAATCAAGAGGCAAGGTCACAATATGATTTAGCACATATGTATGCACAAGATCAAGATAATTGTAAATATAATATCAAAAAAAAAAAAAAAAAGGTGGATACTCCTTTTTCATCCACATGATGAAGAACTACTCACACTGCAAGCATCCTGATCCATTAGCAAATCCATCACCAACATATCCATCTTGGCAGACACACCTCACTCCACCTTCAACTGCCGTAGCATTTGCCATATCTGCACTCATTGCACAAACTTCCTTTGAGGAGTTCCTAGGAATAGCCCATTCCAACTTCACCCCACGTTTTCCTGAATTAGACCCTCTCAAAACAGCCCAACTAGAGAACCCCCTGCAACCAAACTGAGAGAACACTGAGAATCCTTCACCAGTGTGCCATATGCTATGGTCAGTGAGTGGATAGCAGCATCCAAGGGAACCACCACCACTTCCATCACAGCCAGGAAGGTCAATGGTTTCACAATCTGCTTTGCACAAAGAGGAATCCTCACAGTCATAGAGGCCAACAACATTGTCAACTGAGATTCCAAAGTGATCTTTTCCATCAAAACTTTCGCCAAATGAGTTCAAGTCATTGTACTGGCGACATGATGATGTGCCTGGGAAGTCCACCAACAAGCCATCAGGGAAAAATTCCAACACTTTGTAGCTTTGTGAGCCAATTTTGAGCAAAATGGCAGAGGAGTTTGAGCAAGAGAGGTGGAAAGCACTAGAGAGTGAGACACAAGAAGTGTTCACATAGAATGGGAAAGGAACATGCAGCTTCCCACATGTTTCATTGCAAGAATTTGGAAGCAAAGGTGGTTGCAGTAGCTTTCCTTGCTCTTGGAGGGAACAAGAAAAAGGCAAGCACACAAGAAGTCCAAAACCAATTGCAACAAAAGAAGTAAGAAGAGCAACAATAGGTAACATTGCCACTGCCACTACTGTTTGACCCTATACTGGTTGGCTGCTAAAGGAAGAAGAGCAAGTGAGTTCAGTGCAGGTGTTAAAGAAAACAATACCTTCGTGGCCACCCTTTTATATCCCAATGGCAGTGGCTCTTAAAATAAGGAAATGATTTTTGAATATGATATGTATAGACATAGTATAAAACATTACATACTAATATAAGTGAGCGATTAAATATTAAGGTACACATAAACAAAGATAGGATAATATACTGTATATTTATGTGACAGAGTATTATATCTTAATATCCCAATATGATTTTCAATTGATGGAGCTCCTTCAAATAATTAATAAGTGATTAAGTGTTGAAGGTATAAAGCATATACATGCATAAACATAAGAGTTACCCAAATGGGAATAGTAAACAAGTGAATGCATAGTATGTTTCTGACTTCTGAGCACCCCTTTGAGATTTCCAATCAGAAACACCAAGGTGGACACGTGGCATGATTAGGGAGGTACTTGGTATTGAGGAAGGCATGGAAGTTGGGGAAGAGGGAGACGATTGGTCTGTGGAATGGGGTGCATTTGGCATCAAAATAATGTGTGGGAGTGTGTGCTGAGCGAGCGTGGCCAAAAGTTTGTGAGCATTTCAACCTTGTTGAATTGCACAAAGCTTAATTACGTAGCACATAGAGTATTGCAAACTTGCATGGGAATTGAGAGTTTGGAGCACTCAATGTGGAATAAAATAAAGATACCAAGAACTTCAAGTAATCTAGATTGAGAATTACGGAATGTCAGATCTGTCAACAATGTTAGGAGGCGTACCTTACAAAAAGAGAAAGCTAGGTAATGCTATTATTTAGGGAACAGTGAAGTTATTTTAATATCACAATTCACACGGGATATACCACTTTTTTTCGCATAAACATGAAATTAGCCTATTATAAAATGATAGTATCAATTTTGATACGTGCATGTAAATGGTTTTAAATTGTTATCTTATTATATATTATTATATGTGAGTTTTGAAGTATTAATTGTAAGAGCTAAACATTCTTTATAATATAACACTACGTAATTAGATTATTATATTAAAATTTTTATACTATCATCGCTTTAAAATTAAATTCTTGCGAAAATGGTAAAAATGTAAGAAAATGAAATGAAACTTGATTATAAAAGTGTTAAAACTGTAGAATAACGTAAATATATATAGCGTTGTTGATTGCTTAATTTATGCGGTGGTGGTGCTAGTTCTGCTGCAGAAAACGATGCCAGGACTTAAAGCCCAAATTAGCGCTAATGCTAACCTATCTGAGCACTAAGTTAGGTAACCACATATAGTAGCTACTAGCTAGCCATGGTTTTGTTGGCTTTGTAGAAGCCCAAAGTCAAAGGACTCGCAAAATATAGGGAAAAAATTCTTCGACATTCTTAAAAAATTTTTAAAAAAAAAGTTATGTTTTTTTAATATAATTTTATTCCATTTTAACACTTAGCAATTGCATTAAAATATGTTCGGCATTTTGGTTGTAGAGCACCTAAGAATTTCTAAATATTGGATTTTGGCTTTATTTTTTGAGTTTAATTGGTATGTTTTGGCAGTGTAAAATAGTTTTACACTGTCAACTAATAGAAATAGGGGAAATTGAGAAATTATAATGAGTCTGTCATTATAATTGATGGTTATTTATATGAATTGACACTTTCTACTATTTCTATTGACTGATAATATAGAACTATTTTATTCTGTTAATATATTTAATTTAAATTCTTATCTTTTTTTACTTCACGGTCTGCTGGTGTTTGAAGTCCAGATAAAAGAAAAATATACACCAGCAATCGTATGCAATTTTTTGCATTTAGAGTGTTTTGATTGTAAAAAGATTTGTGTTAATAAAGGGCGTGAGTATTTTGTATAAAAGAAACAACATATGTGGATAGAAGGAATCTTGTATAGAAAATGGCCAAGTATAATAAATAAGTGCAGTTTAATTGCGTTACAAGAAAGTTTAGTCCGCTAAATCTGCATCTTTGTGCTGGGAAGTCCAATTCCCAACACAGAATAGTATTCCACTGAGAACAGTACAATTTGATTCTTTAATATACGCAGCCAAAAAGCATTGTTTTAAGGTTATCCTTCATGCGTTAGGTGAGAAGTAATGGTTTCTTTCTTATTACATTATATAAGTGTAAGTTGAAAATGTGCGACTTGATGGCAATTTAAGAAAAGTATAAAATGCAGTAAAAGTACAAAAGCTTGCTTGGAGACTTCGACTTGCAGGATTCCCACCGCACGGTTAAGGTTTCATATCACAACTAAACTAAATGAATCCTAGGGTGAACCTAGGATTATAAGCCAGAGTGTGGCGATTATCAACTGTAATAAATATAAGTATTATTATTTTAATTGTTTTGTTACAAAAATAAGCAACCATGCTTTGTTATTGCAAGCAGCTCGACACTTACCCCCCGATTTAGATTAAAAAAAAAAGGACATATTTCTTCAAATAGCAACTTTTTTAAACATCAAAGTTTTGAAAAAGACAATTCTTAGAAAGGTTTTTTTAATAACGATAATGGTTTGGTCTTGTAACAATATTTACAGATAGTTAATCAAAACCCAAAAAATAATCTTTAAGCTAGATTAATAAAACATTTAGTTTGTATAATTATTCGGTAAATGTTCATATGGTATTGAAGATCATTAAATTTATTCAGGAATAGGTTTTTTTTAAAAAATAAAATAAAATCAATACTACCGATTACGCGGTTGGAAGGCATACCAGAAAGTTCATTCTTTTAAATAATTTCTACTTCCCCACCTGTATTGAAGATGAACATACAACTCTCCCAAGAACAGTGATAATCAAATGGCACCAAATTCCCCTTATAATATGTTCTCTGTCTTGCTTTACACTTTGCCTATTGTTCAGACCTTTTTCCCATATTAGACTGAACTAAGTTTCACTTGCCTTTTCAATATTTGATTCCTGTACTTTTCAAGGATATCATTCTTAGTATACTTATCGGACTATAAGTCAAGATCAAACAACAAAGACAAACCAAACTACATGCAAATAAACCAAAAAATATGATTTAAGATTGAAAATTATAAATTTATAATCTAACTCTTCAAAAGAGGACTCAAAACTTCAAAGCCCAAAAAAAAAAAAAAAAATCACTTTTCATCACATCAAGTGTAATATATATTTTGGCAACCACATTAACGCATAAGTATATCCTGTTTGGGAAAATTTTGTTCTACCAGAGCAGAGTTTGAAAAAGTAGTAGTTCATAAATAGATGTCAAAAAAATTGTCGGTAGAACGAGGAAAGTGGCTGAATGAAGGATCATAAATTACTTAATGTTCAATGCTCAAACAATACTTAATGTATCTTGTCTAAAGTCTATTTAGCGGATTTTTTAACAGCAGTAACATCAGTCCAAGATAGTAAAAGAGCGTATGGAGTAATTTAATATGGTACACACATCTACACGACAAGTTTCGTGAGCTGCAGAATTAGAAACAAACAATAGGAGGACTAAGAAATGATAATGAAACCAAAGGTCGCCTTTACGTGGATTGCATGCATGTATCATAACCAATCCTCAAGTTGAAGCCTCCCCTTCCAAGCGTATTCTCTTAGAACCCTTCTCTTCACCTTCGTTGCTGGTGGTTCCAACCCTGTTTTCCTTGGTCTCCACTGAACATCTTTTGTAAGGTTTAAAGCCGGTTCGACGAGTCTTGAGCTTTCCTTGTCCGAGCCCTATGGTTAGCAGTCCCTCCTCCTCACTGTTATTTTCTACCAATGGCATGTTTTTCCGCATTCCTTCCCAATTAGTACTGCATTTCTTGCTGTCATGGTCTTCATCCTTGTCATCTGTGATTTGATTGTTGTTATCCTTGATGCTGTCCATTTCATGATCCTTATTTTTCAAATCATAGAGAGGTGAAAAGCTTTGTGGCAACACCTCTCTGGAGAATAAAGCCTGAAAGGCAAGTCGACCCTGGTAATAAATGTAGTATGAGAAAGAGCATTGTATTTAAAGATTTCATGAAAAGAAACTGTGATACATTAATACCTCTTCGGAGACCTCTTTCCAAGAATCAGTGAGGTAGCTGAGGCTTCTACAACGACGATTACTAGACTCAATGGTTAAATGGTTAGCATCAGGTGTTTCTGGCTCTTCCTTCCCTTTCTCGTCCTTCTCTAATGCATCAGTCTCCACTTCACTGCTAGAGGTTGTGTTGGAACCACATGAGGATCGGTCCACCGGTTTTCTTCCTTTCGTTTTGTTGGAATCAAGGTGCTCTGAAATTGCTTTGTTCATCTCATGATCAGTAGCCTTGGATGAAGTATTTAATTTGGCATCTCCACTCTCCTCAGAATCTGATGAGACAACAGCTGGCAACTTAGAAGCTGAATGTTGAGCTTGTTGAGCTTCTGAGTATTCAGGATCAAGTGCCTGATCCTGCAGAGGAGGATTTTGTAGAGTAGTCTTTTCTTGTTCTGTCTTTGTTGTTGGTGCTGGTGCTGGTGCTGGTGCTTCGCTAGTATTCATTGATGGAACCACAGTCATTGATGCAGGAGGGCAAGCAAAAGCAGTATGAAGTGGAGTACACAAAGGAAGCAGTCCATGGGCTGCCCACCATGCAGTTGCAGCAGCTGCAGTAGCAGCTGCAATAGCCGCCACACTTGGAGGAGAGCCATTTTGTCTAGGTGGAAAACCTCCTTGAGAGCATGTAGGAGAATCTGCTGAAGTTTCTGAATTTGCATAGGGCCAGAAGGTAGCAGCAAAACTTGCTGCAGCATGGGCTGCCGGGTTTTGCAGCAAGGTAGAGACAATGAGACTTGAAAATGTGGAGGACATGTGAAGAAATGATTGGTAATCATCCTGATTATGTTGTGTGAAGGGTGGATAAGGAAGAAATGATTGATGAACAGAAGATCTTGCTGTGTTGTTCTGAGTTTCGCTCGTGTTTGATGCAGCTGAATTGATGAAAAGGTTAGGTTGCCCATTAACCCCTCCTAGTGGCTGAAACATGGAGTCTTGAAACAACATATCTTGGGATGGATTTTGAGTACTTGTTCCAAGGTTCCCATCAACAACGTGCACAGTAACATGTCTAGGATAATTCTGATTGCCTTGTATCCCATCTATAGTCAATGCACAATTAAGACCATCTGTTTTCTCATTTTGAACCAATTTCACTTTACCAGAATTCTCCAACTTGGAGTCTTTACTAGTGCCATTAGTCTGTTCTCCATCATCTATCTCCAACTTCCGTTTTTCAAGTTCAATAGTGACAACAGATTCATTTGTGCCATCTTGTGCTATTACCTCTTTTACTGAAGGTATAAACTCCCTTAAGGCACATGAATTTCTCAGTGGCACTGACAACGATATTGAACTCTTGTTTGCTGAAGATACAGAGGAAGAGGGTGCCTCCTGGAGAACAGTAAATACTTTAGAGCAGTTCTCATCCTTATTTTCTTTTACAGTTGTTGACCCTTTGTCTCCATTATGTTTCTAATAAAACAAGGAACAAGCTGAATTATTTCACTGAAAGAGAAAACAGCGAAAAAAAAAAAAAAGGTTGTGTGAAAAGTGGAATATATAAAACGAAAAAAACATTAACCTCTGGAACTGGTTCTTTTTCCAAGTCCAGTGCTTGTTTAGCATGCGAAGATTCAACAGAACTGAATTTTCCATCCTTTGCTCCACTATGTAATGTTGGGGCACCAGCACTGTTCTTCCGAGGATAAGGATTGCTTGGTTTTCTTTTGGGCCGTGGAGGGGGAATTTCTATATCCAGAGCTTGTCCAATTGGAACACCCTTGACAAGGGCCTCTTTCTCCAACTGAAAGTGAAAATTATAATACCATTCTCAGCAAGTGAAGTCATACTAAAATCATTAAAAGCACTAATTGGAGTATTAGCGCATTAATTCTTATATGTAGAATTTTTCAAAATACATTTTAGAAAATATAAATAGCTCTAAAACCCATATTTCAGTGTATTCAATTATAAAGCAGAATCAACTATGTATATGGTTTAAAATCAAGTACTACCTTTCATGAAAGCTAAGAAAAGAAAATAATCAAGGGTTTTTTTAACTTGTGCTCTTAGGATAAATGTTGAGAAAAAAAATAGCATTTATTAATCATCTTAGTTACTTAAAGAGGAAAGTATTGACTGTTTTTAGATTTTCAAGATATTAAATAACTGTATTTTTTTATTTATTTGTTTTTATTTTTTATTTTTACTTTTTAACGTGAGCCCTATGCACACGTTATCAAACCTTTTCTTCTCTTTTTAGTATAGTATAAAGATAAGGTTTGATTTAGCCAGTAAAAGAGCTGATTGCTTATTGCATAGAACGTACCAAGAAAAATATACATATTAGTAGCCTTAGCTATAACACTCAGAAACTGAACAAAATCTTGTCTCTGTGGTGGTCCACTATCCCCAGCAGATGTTTCCAACATTATATCTAAAAGCAATGTCCTATCAAATTATGCTTTAGCCTTTGACTATATATATTCCATTAGAAATGTTAATCTTTGAATGTTTTCACATTTTTGTCAGGAGGCAAATTCCTCTATTCTTCAATTCCTCCTGATTCTGTTTTAAAAAGCCTATGCTCTACTGAGGAAAGTCCCACATCATTCAGAGACCAATGCCCATACTAAGATGGCCTCTCCATTGAGCTGTATAGTGTTCAAGTTGAACATGGTGTCAATGCTTGATCTTTATTCATTCTTGGACCCCTCAAGTTAGCCGATTCAGATTAAGCATGGCTTCTGGTTTCATTTCTCAGATTTGAGCCCATTGCAAGAATTTCTACTAGGCTGGTTTGATATTGAGATTTGTTTGAATTCCATGTAGGATCGGCTGTAAAATAGTTGCATTTATGGCTGCAGGGGTACTTTATAACCGCATACACAGGCCACCACACTCAGCACGCATTTTAAGATGGATGGGTGAATATTTTTTACGTACTAGTCATAGCTTTGACATGAAGTTCTATTCTACATATGCTAAAATGGCATATATACTAGCGTACTTAAATGAAAAAAGGGGGCTGGTTTGGCCAAGTAATCAATTGATTACTTGGCCAAACCAGCCCCCTTCATTGATCTGAGCAAATTCTTTTCCAAGAGAGAGGATACAGAGAGACCATTTAGCCATGTATTGTCCAGTTTTGAACTGACAATAAGCATTTCCATTTAACTTTCAGTACTCGCTACTCAAAATAAATAGAATTTGAATTCATCTATATATTAGAGTGAGCATCAATCATCACGAAGTATGGAAAGGAACTCTAGTTTCTTTGCTTCCCAACATCAACAGTGGCCTTTTTGGCACTCATTACAAGAAGAGGTAAATTCAAGTCTTTCTGTATTCTGCTATTCTCAAGTACACTAGTCGTTATTATTATTAATATATTATTTATTTTTCTAATACTACTGTTGTTATTAAGGACAAACTTTTATTGTTATTAAAAATGATTACTTGCACTAAGATGGGACAGGAATATGTAGCCAGGACTTCCTCTTAAAAGGAGATGAATGTGAGCTTAGTTCTTCATTGATTCAGACTACAGTAAGTTGAAAGCACAGGCGTGCATGATTGGATTCTAACCTCAATTTAAAGATTACTAATGTATGGCTTCATTCCAGAGTGTCAATTTCCACAATTATCTAATACACAGTACAATACATATAACTGTGTATAGGCTAGAATTGTAAGGAAAATTCAAAACTTAATTATTTTGGCATAAATAATTTTAGGCTTTCAAAATTCCAACCAATCAGTTTTCTCAACACTGAGATTGAGGCAACTAATATAAAGGCAGTCTAGTCTTTCTGCGGCTCTTGGTAAGTATTGAACTGATAAACTTTCTAACAGAAAGAAGAGGATTTTTCTCTATGCCTAACAATGAAAGAGGAAGAATGGTTCTCTAAACACTCTTGTTCTTGTGTGCTTGACGTTTATTACACATATTTCACCTACAAGTGAGAACCAAATGGCAACAACACTGGAACCACAAAAAGCTCACGGAAAAACAGAAAATCTAGCTTTTAATACATAATTGTATCCAGGTTTTAAGAAAAATCACTAAAAGAAAACAGTTACCAAATTCTCAAGATTTTTTGAAATTCTTTAAACCAACAAGGACTTTGGAGAACTGAAACACAAGTTATCCAATTGAGGTCAACTTGGGATTGTAAGATCAAGCCAAGGCAGTTTGATCATGGCTTGTGCGCTTCTCTTTGTTTTAATTAGTTCAGAGGAGTTCTAGAGTCAAATTTAGTCTTGAATTTGTTCATTTGGGCTTGCGGGTTCTATTCAATCTAAGACTTTCAGATATCGCTTGTGAAAGGGTAAATTTGAAGACAAAAGCTTCCATGTTAAAAATAACACGCATTTCTTTTATCATAAACAGGATAATATCTACTCTGTAAATAATCTTCTTTCACCAACCAATATGTTTATCTGTATACATACTTTTCTCCACTATTTTAGTATTCGCTATGTTGGCTTTCCACTCCCCTTAACAATTAATTTAATTTTTTCAATCCCTTATTTCAAGCATCGTCATTTAAAATCAACCTGATAAGCCCTTTGACAGGTGCTACCAATTTTTTCAACAAAAAAGTACAGGTTTTAATATTGAAGCACTATGACTTCGAAGGCATTTGAGTACAACCAGGGACCATTTAGTTAGGATTTTTTTATAGTTTCAATTTGAGATCTCAATATAGTTTGAAGTGCATAAGTTCAGATACATCATTATTATCTGCAATTGGATGGGAATTTTTATTGATTAAAGTGAATCAAACAAGCTATGAAACTGATAAAACAAATCAACAGCCTGTCAAAATAAAGCAAAAATAAAAAATTCAAATAAAAAAACCAAAGATTTTAAACATATAAGCCAAGGTGAGAAGGTACCCATTGACCTTTGTAAAGAACTTCTGTGCATGGCTCCTGATTTGCACAGCAGTTTTTGTTCCTATATGCTCTGCACAGCAGAAGTAAAACACCAAAAGGGAAGCCAGGCCATGGGAAAAACAAAAAAGGACAGTTCGAATCAAAAGTTAATCAAATAAAGAGAACAGTTCGTGTCATTTTCTGATAGGATATTTCAGAAGTATGACACTATTACTTGGCACAGGAAATCCTAATGAATATCTGCACCTGAATCTGAATAAGTGAACAAGAGAAGATATCCAAGTGTTAATTAAAAAACACAAACTATTACCTTCTATGCGCTGCCATGCCCGCCCATGAAGCTTCAAAGCTTCTAAAAATCTGTTATGCTCCTCCTCTGTCCATCGTTCTCTTTGCTTTGTGATTGTATATGCTTTTCTTGCCTGCAATTGCCAGTAAACTACTCAGGGTGCGTTTGGTATATAGTTTAAAAGCTAGTTCTGTCTGACAGAAAATCAACTTTTTCCCGTTTTGTTCCAATAACCTGACCATGAATCACAATAATCTGACCTTAAAAACCACTTCTTCCCCAGAGGAGTACGCGTCCATCACAGGATGTGAGCAGCTAGCGCTGCTTCAGATCTTCCCTGACGAGTAGCTGATAAAAGGAACTCCTCCTTTCATTTTTGGTGGCACGGAACAACACAGTGAATAGTAAAGCCGTGGTGGTAGTGAAACTAAGCAGAAGCTGATGGCAAGGTGACGCTAACGCTACTGCAAAAGAAACAAAGCGAGAACAGTAGGAAGGGATCCGTCTCTGTTTTTTTATCAGCGCCAATAACCATTCATTCATTTATTCACCAATTTCACAAGTTCACGCGTTAAAAAATAATAATACATAGCATAATCAGAATCAGAATCAGAAGTAGAAAAAAAAATAAAAATAAAAAAATTGAACAAAAATTTCAAGAATCAACCGCAACGGAGAGTCGCTTCTCCGAATGAATAAAAGTAAATTTCCTTAATCAGAATCCTCACCAAAACGAACCCGACAGCGCCAAAACCTTTCAAAAACGCGGAAACAAGAGAAGGAAACTACAATTAGTACATCAACCAAGAACTTCAAATCACAACAACCATTTTTCTATCATTTACTTCACACAAATTACTATAATAAATGAATACTTTACTATCCACCGCAAATTTTTCAATTCCTCCTGTTTGGTTGCCGAGAAAAATGCAAAAAAACTAATCACAGAGCAACGCTAAATTCAGCTCAACAGAGTCGAGCTGAGTTGCGCGCAGTGAGAGCAACCTGCCACATCCAAATCCAGAGGTGAACTTGAATCGAAGTTCGGTGGTTGAATTTGAATTTTCTCAGGAGCCAAACAGTAAATAATCAAAAGAAAAATTCAAAAAATCATCCGAAGGAAAACAAAGAATACCTCGTAAGAAAGCCATGGCAACAAAGAAGAACCGATCATGCATGCACGCCAGCTCACCGGGCACTCGCCGGAGGACTCATTTCCGGCGATGAACGTATCGGAGATCGGAAAATTCAAAAATCTCAAAAAAAAAAAGAATTCGCAAAAATCGAAAAAGCGAAAATCAGGAGAAAGAGAGGTTTTGCTTCAACGAAACAGAAACTGCAACAGAAACTGAAACCGAAAAAATGAAACTGCTTCTCCCTTCTCACACACACCAAAGTGTCTAAGCTCAGGGAGCAATCTCAGCCACTATAATTTCTTGTGGATTTATTTTTTTTTTATTTTCATTTTTCGAAAATTAACTCTCCGTTTTTATTTGAGGCTACAACCCCTCAGCTTATATGAACGTGCCACGTGGCAAAAATTTACTGGTTTCGCTCTTGATGCTTACCTTTGCACTTTTTCCCAATAGTTTTTTTTTTCTCTTTCTTTTTTTAATTTTAATTTTAATTTTCGCGTCTTTTTCTCATCCACAAACTTCGTGGCTGAGGTTTCGGGTTCGTAAAAGCGTAGCCAGCCGTGACGGTGGGGTCCGCTGATGATGTGGCAGATTAACTGGATGTACCCGGTCATCGTGTGGGGTTTGTGGTGGGAATTTTCGCCAGCGTGGCGAGGCGCACTTTGTTGACTGGCACGTGGCGGTTAGCTGGGGCTTTCACTATGGCGGACGTTCGATGGGTGCTTGGGGTGGACACGTGCACGTTGTGAATGTGCGATATATACTCAGGGGGCGAACCTGTACGGTTCTTGCAGTAGTTTTACTTTTCTTCTTCCATTGTTCATTTTTTCCACAAGAGAAAAAAAAATTCTTTTATAGTGCTGAATACTTTTTTGAATATATATCATTCTAGAATCAAAACGCACTTTTTAGTTTGACACGCTAACATAGCATTAAACGAAATTGCAATAATATACATGAGTCAGAGTTAAGTTATATAAGTGTAATTTTAAGTATAGTTATATTATTTAATAATTTTTTATATAATATATCTTTTAATTGATCTAATTATTAAATTATAATTATTTATTATATAAATTATTTGTATCAAATTTTATAAAAATTAAATATTATTAAGAATATAATTAAATAAATTTTATTTATATTTATTATAAATATATATATTATGTTGATTTTGATATATATAAAAAATATGCCAAATAATTTTAAATGAATATAAAATTTTATAGATATAATTTATAAAATATAAACTTATATTTCAACAGTAAGTTTTGTAAAAGCTTATATCAATAAAAAATTATTAAATAGTATAATAATTATTTAAAGTTATATCCTTTTAATTTTATATAGGATTTAATTTAAATATAATGTTAGTGTAAAAAATTTTAATACAGACATTCAATCATATATTGTCACATCAGCAAAAATTTTTGACATAACTACTCATTACTTGAATGGTCATGTAAATAGAATGTTTTGATTGGATGACAGTGTAAAAAAATTTTACATTGTCAGTGCACTCCAATTAAACTCTTATATATATATAATGAAATTACTTTGCAAATACAACAATAAATTAATAGACTTCATTATGCCATCAGCACTTACATTATAAAGTGCAAATTAGATAAAAAGTGTTAAGATAATTATTTTGAAAAAATGTTGAGCAGAGAAGCAGTTTTAATATAGAAGTATAAATACCAGAGTAGTTGATTGTTTAACTTTAAAAATCCATAATTTTGACTAAAAACAAAGTCTTAAGGAGGAGAGCAAAAGGATTAGACTTAAAGGGTAGGAGTCACCTCTAAGAAAAGATAAAAAATAAAAGCGTGAGATATACCATAAAAGATATTAGATTTAAAACTCAGAGAGAGAGAGAGAGAGAGAGAGAGAGTAGAGGCTAATGAATAGGAAAATGAAAGAGGGAGATGAGACACAAGGACCCCTAAGATTCGATGACTTCCCTAATATATATATATATATATATATATATATATATATATATATATATATATATATATATATATATATATATATATATGTATGGTTGAGAAGAAAATAGTTAAATGTTAATACTTGGTAAACAATGAGCCAGACCTTACTAAAAGAATTACTATATATAGTGTTCATTCATGATTTTGATCCTATGGTTTTGCTAAGAGTTGCAATATAGATTTCACCTTGTCCATTTTTTACTGCTACACAAAAATAACGTAACACACGTTAATGACATATTTTTAATGAAACGAAAATTATTATCTCCTGGCTAAATTGATACGTTAAGGTTTCGGTTCATTATCTCCCCCAGTCACGGATATCAGCAATGAACACGATACCAAAAGTGAAAGTAGAGAAGGTTCGGCTTGAAGAAATGGACTCTATAATGGTGTTAGCAGTGATAGCCACCAAGATCCAAAGACTGAGCCCAAGTTTGTATATGGACTTGGATTATCATCGCATCTAAGGGACCATATTGACCCATATTAAACATTTTGGGTCGTTCAGCTAATTGATAAACATAAAAATAACAAGTGGGTTGAAATTCTGGGATGGTCAGATCTACAGCCATAGTTGCAGGCCATATTAAACATGTATGTTTAGTCAGTTGGAGATTAAAATCCTATGTCTCCGACTCGACACTTTAAAAAAAAAATTACATATCATAAGTTTCATCAATTTAAAAAAAGAATAATTTTATATTATTATTTAATAGAAATCAAAAGATTTGTCATGTCATGTCATGTGTTGGGTATTTATGTAAACTAATTACTTTTAAAAAGACGATATGGTAAATCCCTTGATTTTAATTTTTTTAAGTATCAAATTTTAAACAATGAGAGAAGAAATAGGTGCTCAAGATTTTAATTCATACATAGATTGTGTTTGGATTAACTTATTTTGACTTTTAAAATAACTTAGAATCAAAAGTTTTTTTAAAACAAAGCTTTTGGGAAAAAAAAAAAAGAACATGATTATATTATAAAAGTAATTTTTTCCAAATATGCAGTCTCTCCGTGCAACATATCCTGCCTTTGCGATGGTTTAAGTTTTCGTGTACCTCATGGTATTTTCTAGTAGTTTATATACTCCATTCGTTTTAATATATCTGCATATAATATCAAACTAATAAATATATCAAAACAAAGGGATATTTGTTTAGGGATTTTGCCTGTTCAATTGCAAATAGAAAAAAGCACCCACAATCTTCAAATGGGAGTATTTTTTTTATACTTTTAGATTAGATTATCATTATCATGAAGACCATATATTATGAATGCAAATCGGATTTACAGGTCTCATGAGTATTCTGCTGAACAGCATATTCAATGGTCCCTTTATTCATGGTGAGTTAGGTACAGGAAGCCTTATGTATCATTATGATTAGCTGCAAGTACAGCTATCGGATCGATACGAACCTGACTTGTTTAAACATAAATACACGTATAATATGAAGATGTTTTGAATAAAAAATTGGTTGAACTCAAGTACGAGTCATACCAAGAAGTTTATTATATAGATAAAGTGATTATAAGGATAATAATAAAATAGAAGATAAAATTAACAGATAATAGAAAGATAAAGATAAGATCTAAAATTAAGGATAAAATATAATAAATAAAATCAAAATCTTATCAAACTAAGTATTTAAATTTTAACTAAGATAGGGTATCATTATTGCTTTATCACCGCCTTCAAACTGAACATTGCCTTGCAAAAGATATGTTTGGGTAATAATGGGAGCGGAAACGAGTGGTGAGTCCAAATCACGGTGAAGGTGAATAAGTTAATCTTGATTAGAAAGCAGCTTGCCAACAATCATAAGATCATCACATTTGGTCTTCAAACACCAGATGTAAACATGAAACACATATTGGAGTATCAACCAAACCTTTTAAAAAAATCTTACGTCCACAGCCAGAAAGCGAGGGGTCTTCAATAAGATGACTTTATGAGTCATGCTTGAACAAGATAAAAAGAGATGCGTTAGTGGCAAAAGCCAAAGATGAAATGATCAAACCTCTTGCCTCGTTACATGCATGTCTAAGGGGAGGGATCATTAGAAGGGACGCCAGAGTTTCTCCAATAAAGCCACCAAAGCCAAGTAGAGATGTTAATGGGGTGGAGCAGGGGACGGGGGGCCAGATAAATACCTATCCCCGTCCCTGCCTCATATCCACACGGATACTCGTTTTTTACTTCCCCGCGAGTTTTACAGGTACCCGTGGATATCTGTGGATACTTATTAAAATAATAAAATTTTAAAAAATTTAAATTAAATATGAAGATTCTAATATCATAAAATATTTAAAATAAACATAAATAATAATCTAATTCAACAATTCAAATTCTAACAACTTAATATACTTAAAATAAAGAAAAATATATAAATTAAACATAAAATAAGTATAATAATCCAATTTCACAATCTAAATTCTAACAACTTAAAATACTTGAAATAAAAATAAACACATAATAGTAATCTAACCATTAGTCTAATACATAATAAGTACAAGTAAATCTAACTTCTAAATTTAAACCTTAATCCAATCAATTTAAATAATAACAATATTAGTCTAACTAAGTTAATAACTTAAGGGCAAAATAATAATTTTATATTGAGAATCCGCGGGTATGAGGATAGTAATCCCCGTCCCCATTATCCACGGGGGCAAAATCTTCTCCCCATATCTACCCGTTGTGGGTATTACCCTCAGGTATTCATGGGGACTGATTTTTTTGACATCCCTAAGGCCAAGGGGCATTAGCTAGAATTTCTCCATTAAAAAAGACATCAAATATTCTAGTGTTTGATTTGGTGTTAACCATAAAAAAGCTCTGATACCATGAAGACGTTTTGAATGAAAGATTAGTTGAACTCAAGTATGAGTCATACTAGAAAATTTATTATATAGATAAAGCGATTATAAGGATAACAATAAAATAGAAGATAAAATTAATAAATAATAGAAAGATAGGGATAAGACCTAAAACTAAAGATAAGATACAATAAATAGAATCAAAAATCCTAACAAATTAAATATATAAATTCTAATTAAGATAGGGTGTTATCCTTAATTTATCATAATATATAATAAATCATAAGCCCTCATGAATGGCATGGTGGAAGTCATGACCTACTTCTCTTAAGGAAGGATAGAATATGTGATACATTTATGAATAAATTCCTATAGGTGGACGTTGTCTTGTTTTATTATTAGGATCTAATCACCTATGACAAGGTCCACGACTGCCTCCATTCGTTTTGCAAACTGTGTTTATCGTTTAGAAAATAATATTTTGATTCCACAATTACTGACCCTCTAGTTACATCACTTACATGTCTAGACTCCCATCAGACAGTTAATAGCGAGAGACAACAAAACCAATGGGGCCAGTAAATGCATGAAGCCGGCAACCTTTTGAATATCCCTTTTCAAAAACAAATATCATGTGTGTATATTTTATATTGAATCTTATATTAATTTATATTTTATTTAATATTAAATAAGATATAAATTTTATTTAAATTAGATCTATATCTCAACAAATAGTAAATGAAATATAAGTCTATATGATATTTCACATAAAATATATATACATAACTCCTTTGCAAATTTTTGTTTCTTTAGGTGTTGTTAGGAAATGATTGATTTTATTTTAAAAATTTAATTTTGATATACTGATGATGTAAAAAAAAATTATATTATTATTCAATCAAATATGGCTATATTAACAATTATGATTAATTTTAACATTTATTATTTAAATAATTATATAAATATAAAAATATAATTGCACAATACTGTAAAAAAAATTATACTATAAATATATCAAAATTAAATTATTTACTTCATATTCCTTTCTTAATTAATGTGCTCGAAGGTTATTAAAATATAAAATAAAGTTGCGCTAAAGTAATCTTACTTTAAGCGACAAAATGAAAAGTACTTATTATTATTGAGATAAATATTTTTTCACTTTTTCATTTTAAATACAATCTCGTCTTAGGAGAGTATTTTATTCTAAATATACCAGTTAAGACATGATCGTAGAAGCCACCCTTTGTCTAATCGTTACACAAAACACCTTTCACTAAGAAGTTAAATTTTGCCAAATTTTTTAAAATATACAACAGATTAAACTAACCCAAACACAATTTTTTCAGTTAATAACAATTTTGTCAATTAAAATGGAGCTCAATATAGTGAATATGGAGGACAGGGCAAGAATAGCTGATTGCCCTCTAGAATTAGTTAGATGCATATTTAGATTTTTGTTTAGAACCCCAAATTTTTTATTTTAATAAAAATTATTCGGATCATGATTCTGTAATTTTTTCAAATAAGAAATAATTCTAAACAAGACGTGACGGCGGCGTAGTGAGGTCACCCATTATTACCGAAAAAATGACAAACTGCTTGAAAGCTGGTGAAAAGCCATTCGACATACATATTGTATGTTATTTGTATGTATCTTTCTAATATTTAGCATAACATCTCATATATATATATATATATATATATATATATATATATATATATATATAAGTGGGTTCGAATGATATCTCCCATATCATATTGTATGACACGATCGACGGGCATAATTGCTGTCTTTGTCTTTCTTTGGTTCTTTACCATGGGTGAGTCCAACATCCAGGAAAGAGTCTAGAGAATGGTAGGTTAAAGCCATGTGATTTTTTCTAGAAGCTAACCATTTATTTGGGCGACGCATGAATAGATTTAGTAGATCTTGAGGTTTTCCAACCTCAATGGATGATGTTATATTCAAAGAGCAGCTCATTGGCATGAAAGCAATTTCCTTACAATTTGTCACGAAAGGATCTACAACCATTCATCAGGAGTCTGTAGATCAAGAGAAGAGAGAGAAAAATTTGCCATCTATAAAATGCAAGTAAACTGCACGTTATTATATGTGTCGTGCCCTGTTCTATTCAAGCATCTCTCTCTCATTTCTCGGAAAGAGTAATATTATCTGGAATCATTTTATTTAAGATGTAATACTGACTCATCTTTTATCTATTCTTAAAAATAATAAAAAAAGTTTAAAACGAAAAATTTTAATTATGAATGACAAATAAATCAACACAATAACTCAAATAAAATAAGCACATATAATATTATTTTCGCATAAATTAGTATGTTCGCTTCTTTCATCTCAAATTTTTTTATTGATTGTCAACTCAACATCCAATGCCTTCTTTCTCATGAAAACCCGATATACCCTATACATATTGACAATCTGACTGTTGACACGATTTGAAGAGTACACATTCTCAAAGCAATGATGGGTACAGGAGGGTGCTGCATCCAGAACGGGTGAATTGGGAGAAGGAAAGGATGTCCATTCTAACAATCTATTGCCCATCCCCGGATGCAGTGACAGGACCAGCACCCCAACTCATAGACGATGATCATCCTCCTCAATATACCAACTTTACATACGGTGAATATTCCCACAATGTTCCAACTCCTGGCCCAAACCATCAGGAACCAAGCCCAATAACAAGGGGAGAAGGTGAGCAAGCCCAGTCAAGTGAGGAACCAACAGAAGAGGATCCTCAGCCCACTAGGAGGAGTAAACGAGTTAGAAGTTGTCCTAAATGCTTCATGGATTTCTACATATACGGACTGCAGGTGCGAAGCGGGGAGTAGCCCCTAGTTGCTGGGCTTTCTTAAACTGTACTCCATTTCGAAACATAGTAAAGCCTTAATTCGGAACGAAAAGTAGGTTGAACTTTCTAGAACTTATATATAGATCGTTCCGTACTTTTGTTAATAAAAAATTATTCATCGTATGGCTTGTATTATGGATTAATAATACACTTAATAATCTATCATTTTAGTTTTTTTTTTTTTACATTCATTTGAAAAAATAAAAACCCCTCCTTAAGTTTAATTTCTTTATAAATTATATGTTTTTATTTTATATTAGAAAAATGAATCAAAAGGACAAATATAACTTTTGGAAAAATAATATGTGCAAATAAAAAATTGCCATGCGTATTGATCAACACATATATATAAGTCACGTGATGACTTAGTTAGCAGAGGGGTCTAGTAACATGTTTTAAAAAGTTTAGAGACTTTTTCTTTTCTAGAATTAAAGTGAGGTAAAGTTAGAGTGCGTATGCAATCCCCCCCCCCCCCAAAAAAAATTAAGTATGCTAAATGGAAGTTGTAGCTATGGAGTTACATGTCCAATTTGGTGAATCTATGTACTTCTCAATGTATTTTAATTGAAATTTATGCTTTGCTGTTGGAGAGAAATACCTTTGATTTACATATCAAGAAAGAAAAAGAATTACTTAGGAAGGGAAAAAAAAGGCTGAGAAATTGCAAATGAAGCTTCTCCTTTTTTGTTTACTCTGGACTTTGCTTCTTTTTTTTTTTTTTTTTGTCAACAACAACAAATTTCATTGATTGATAATCAAAGATCAAGTCTGTTTACAATAGGAAAATTTGATAACATATATAAACCAAAGACTGTAATTAATGAATTCTATGCAGCTTTAAACAATAAATATTAAATCATAGGCGATTTTGCATCACGCATTAGATCAAAATTAAAGCATAAGTGAGCTCATCACGAACCTCTAATTTGGGTATCGATGCAACTTTTGATTGCCAACCATATAGAAGAAGAAACAACTTGCATTCTATAAATACCAAAATAAGGCACTATGCAAATTTTGAGCTATACATAAGTTAATCTTGTGTTACATGTCAGAACACCAACAACCATAGAGCATAGCTGAACTTCCTATACTAGAGGCCTAGCATCTCGAAAAATGTGCTAACACAAATAGACATAAAACAAAAGATTATAATACTACCATCTACCACAAGCAATTGTTATGGATCTATCACCAGTCTCAAGTACAATTCTTTGATATAGTCTGAAGAGTAAACTATTATGAAATCTACAAATCACACAATACAAATATCATTACTATCAAAAGAAACTCATCAGATAATATATATCACAACAAAACAAGTTACAAGGAGAGGTGGGAAAGAGGGGGGATATTTGTCTGCTATTTTTAGCAAAGTGCTCTAAGCGGAACTCTCTGGGCCATATGGCTCCTACATGTAATACATGGACATTTTGGGCCAAAGGTACATATAGATGAGTTATGGCCCAAAAGTTTTGCAATGGTCTATTCATGTAGTGTCACGCCTACTTGTACTATTTAATTTTTATCTTTCCTGTAAAGAAAACAACGAACCTATAAAGCACCAACACACCAAGTTGATGATGTGTTCATATATCCAACGCAAATAGGATATCGATAAGCGTTGGACACTAGTATAACACATTTTCGACATGCGGTTTTATATATCCCATTTAAAAAATATTATTTTTCGACTCGGACATGCGTCAGACACAATTGGACATAACTCGGATAAGCATCGAACACAACTCAGACACACGTTGGATACGATTGGACATGGCTCGGATACGGGCTGAACACTACCTAATACCTTTTTTTTTCAATTATTTGATGGACAAAAAAAGAATTCAAAAATCCAAAAACTCAAGTTCATTTAAGATTTTTTTTTCCTTTGAGATATCAACAAAAATAATATCCTATATTTTTTGGAAGGGGCATAGAAAGTATATATAACTACATTAAGAATACTTCATTTTTTTGGAAGGGGTTTAGAAAATAATAAAAATTAATAATTTAATATTTATAAATATTTAAAAATATTGTACTATGATATTATGAATAGCGAATTTTTCTTCAATTTTATGTATGTATGTCATGTTCGTATCTGTAATTTTATGAATTTGGTGTGTCTCTGTATCTATATCCGTATCTATGTCCATGTCCATGTCTATCCTTCCTAGCAATGAGCCAATTGCCAATAAATAACGTGTGAGAATCCCTCTTGGATTCATTCAAATAAAAGCAAAAGCAAGTCGTTGCTACTCGTGAAGGTCATTCTCGTTGCTATGTCAAGCACCAAACAAGAAGCCTTCTTTCGTGTACTTGATTTAATTTAAGTGCTTTACATGATGTTTGGAGTATGAATGCTCCTTTAACATCAACCGTTAAATTTATTTATCAACTTGATCAATAGTTAAAAATCAGGTAAAAATTGAATATTCACTTTTATTGAGTGAACATTTTAAACTTCTCTTTAATTTAAAACCACAATTTGATTAATCTATTGAGTATTGAATGAAAACCTAAAAGGTTAGGTACAACTGAGATGCGTAAAAGATTAGAACAAATTAAAAGCAAAAAAAAATGCTTCCAACGCGCTGGAGAGCAAGTCCAATTTCACTGTTACAGCCAGAAATAGTAGTGTTTATTTTATATTAAATTGTATTAAAAAATTTCTAAAAGGATTGTGTTAAAAAATTTTAAAACTATGTGGTAGGTGAATTTTTTTTAATCATATATATATATTACTTGATCAACCGTGCATTATATATATCACACTTCAACCCTCACAGAATTAACATATGTAAATATAAGGAATAACTGCCAATAAATATGTAGTTGGTAGCATGAACTTCAAGTTATTAATCCATTACTTGATTCTGAGTTAGCCAACCCAGCAAATAGGCATGTATTCATATTCTCTATATCTTAAGTGAATCAATCATTTCATGTGCAAATTTTATATGATTAAGTTATACTTTCACTGTTAATTAATTAAGAAGATGAAGTTAAAACGAGCTTATGAAATATCTAATTAAATTATGTGAAATTTTTACGAATCCATTTCATATAGTGAATATCGCTCTATATTTCATCTTTATTCTTTTATTATTATTATTCAGTACACTCATCTTTATTCTTGTTTTTCCTTTCTTATTATTATGTCTTTTTTTTTTTTTTGTTATTGCATTGAAATCTTTCTCTATTGATACAACAATAATCCAGACCAAAGGCTAATGGAAACCCAGCCAAAGCTTAATGGCATGGCACCAAAAACAAATAAAGAGGGAGAGCCGGTATTAGATGATGAAGAAAGCTTTGCTCATGCTATTCAGCTTGTGAATTCTGTTGCACTTCCCATGTCCTTGCATGTTGCCTTGGAGCTTGGTGTGTTTGATATAATACACAAATCAGGTCCAGGTGCTAAGGTCTCAGCCAAGGACATTGTAGCCCAGATATCTAGCAAGAACCCTCATGCAGCCAATATGCTAGATAGGATCCTCATGCTCCTAACCAGTCATTCTGTGCTTCACTGTTCTATTGTTGATGCTGATGCTGATGATGAAAGTGGTTCTTTTAAGTGATTATACTGTCTAAATTCTGCGTCCAAATTTTTGTTCCCAATAAGGATTGGGTGTCATTGAGGCCTCTCTTAGCACTGGTTCAGGACAAGGTCTATATACAAAGCTGGTCAGTTTTCTCAATTTATTCTATGGGCCTTGTTTTTGCTTGTAATGTTACCTTCCTTTCATTTTGGTGGTTCTTCATCAATATAGACCTTGAAACAAATGAAAGTGTATTATGTAAGAGAAATGCTACACAGCCAAAAAAATATTATTATAATTTTTGGCAAAAATTATGGTGATTATTAGATATAATGAAGTGGTATGACCCACATATTTTATTCAAAAGTCATGATACCATATTACCACATCGTTCTGATAACTAAATTTTAAGAAAATTTCTAGATCTCTAGTATTTTTTCTTAAACAATGTTAAATTCTAGATCTTATCTGGCAATTAAGTTTTTGAAAGAGATAAATGATGTCATGGTAACAAATTAATTTAGAATTTGATCTTTGTTGTATTACATTCTTTTAAGTAAAAGTTAAATTTTATCGTAAGATGACGTTGAATTGTGTATTATTCATCCTTTAATTTCAATGTCCTCCTTCTTTAAAAAGTCTATTGAACGTAAAATAATTATAATTTAAATATTATCTTATCTATATACACACTTTGATTTATTTTGGCTAAGCATTTATTTTTCATTTCCTATTTATATTTGCTTGCAATTTTGAGAAGAATAGCTAAACACTTATTTAGATGGAGTTGATTGAAGTGGTCAGGTGTTTTGACCTCTTAATCAGGTATCTCATATTCGAGTACTAGCAATAAAAAATAATTCTTGTTGAAAAATTTAAAACTTCCTTTAGAACTTTTATGAGCCGAGTCGGATTAATAAAATTTTTAGTAATGGAACTAATGAGCTAATGGGCTCCAAAAAAAAAATGTTAAAACACTTCCCTTATTAAATATTTATCAATATAATATTAATTGTAACAATAAATTAATTCAGAAACTTCATTGACTTCGATGTTGTGGCTCCCACAACACATTAATTATCTTGTAATCTTACAATGATTGCTATATTTCTTTAAAATAATAATAATAATAATAATACTAATAATAAGGAAGATTAGAAATCTAGCGACAAAACGACGTTGACTAGAATATTTTTGTCATAATTATAAGAGCTGAGTGACTAATGAGTATCTATGTTCATTTGTATGAGAGAGAGAGAGACTAAAGACAAAATGGAAAGACGAAGGAGAGACGCGGCATGCACGGCGTCAAACGGGTCGAGTCACCCGTTTAGATCCGACCTGTTTAAGCTAGTGAAATAAATAGGTTAATTAGATAAATTTATTTAATTTGTGAGTCATATTTTATTAGTTTGATCCGTTTAATTTTCTCTTTTTTAGGTTTTTAAAATTTAATTTTGATTAAAAAAATAAAAATATCCTAAATTTAATTATTAAATTATATCTCTTTATTTAAAAAACAATAAAAAAGAAACACAGATTAGTCCATTTAATCAGCGAATTAAACAGGTCAGTTTAAAAATGAACTAATTTAAATATATTGTCATTTTTTAAACTTAATTCACCTTTTTTTGGTAGGTAAATAAGTTAGCCCATATATATATATATATATATAATGAGCCAAACCTTACTTAAAGAATTACTATATATAGTGTTGAGTGTTCATTCATGATTTTGATCCTATGGTTTTGCTAAGAGTTGCAATATAGATTTCAACTTGTCCATTTTTTACTACAACACAAAAATAACGTAACACACGTTAATGACATTTATAGTTAATGACATTTTTTTAATGAAACGAAAATTATTATCTCCGGGCTAAATTGATACGTTAAGGTTTCGGTTTATTATCTTCCCCAGTCACGAATATCAGCAATGAACACGATACGAAAAGTCAAAGTAGAGAAGGTTCGGCTCGAAGAAATGGACTCTGTAATGGTGTTAGCAGTGATAGGCACCAACATCCAAAGACTGAGCCCAAGTTATATATGGACTTGGATTATCATTGAAGATAAGGGACCATATTGACCCATTGGAATCAAAAGTTTTTTAAAACAAAACTATTAAAAAAAAAAAAAGAACATGATTATATTATAAAAATATTTTTTTCCAAATATGCAAACTCCCCGTGCAACAGCATATCCTACCTTTGCGCTGGTTTAGGGTTTGGTGTACCTCGTGGTATTCTCAAGTAGTTTATATATTTTATCTATTTTAATATATCTATTAATTTAATTAAATTAGTATATTTTTAAATTAATATATCTGAATATAATTATATATAAATATATTAATTTTAAAATATATCAATTTAATCAAACTGACAAATATATTAAAACGAATGGAATATTTATTTAGAAATTTCGCCAATATTGGGAATAGAAAAAAGCGCACACAATCTTAAACGCGAGTTTTTTTTTCATACTTTTAGATTAGATTATCACAATGACCATCTATTATGAATGCAAATCTGATTTACAGGTATCATGAGTTTCCAACCCAACAGCATATTCAATGGTCCTTTATTCATGGTGAGTTAGGTACAGCCTTATGTATTATTATGATTAACTGCAAGTACAGCTACGGGATCGATACGAATCTGACTTGTTTAAACATAAATACAGGTATAATATATAATAAATCCTAAGCCCTCATGGATGGCATCGTGGAAGTCATGAACTACCTCTCTTGAGGATGGATAGAATATGTGATACATTTCTGAATAAATTCCTATAGGTGGACGTTATCTTGTTTTATTATTAGGATCTAATCACCTATGACAAATTCCGCGACTGCCTCAATTCCTTTTGCAAACAGTGTTTATCGTTAAGAAAATAATAAAAAATTATACATGAATTTGACTTGTTGTAGATAATAAATTTATTTTCATATATAGTATAATAAAATTGAAAGATTTTTGTTGTTTTTCTTTCTTCTTTTTAATTGTATTTTGGATTAGCTATGGATGAATTATGAAAGCAGTGCTATTAATTAAAGCAAAACGTTATTAATATTAATGTAAATTGAAGCCATACGTGAGTACATCATCTTTTATAGAATGAGTATTTCACAACTTAATCGTTGCATCCAAAGAATACATCACGCATATCATTTGCTTATAATTTCATATCTTTCAAGTAGAGTTTGTTCGATCCTACGAATAAGTTGAACCTGCATCCATTCATTCAAAACAAAAAAAGTTGAACATGAATGACTTCAATGTTCGATTATAATAAATTAATATTTTTAAACTATAATTATATAAATAATAATAGATAATAAATATATCTATGTGCGTATTTTTTATTTGTTCTTTTAATCATATTTTTCAATCTTTTTAAAAAAACAAAAAACAACTAATATATTAGTTAATGGTAAATAACATTTTTTGTCCTAATAATTCACAGTTGACATCAACTTAGCCTTCAAATAATTTTTTTACATTAATTTGGTTTTCATATTTGAAAATTCGACATCAATTTTATTTGACTATTAAATTTCACTAACACTTTTAATGATCTTTCTGCCTAAATTGCATATTTATCCTTCTCAATATCTACATCTTTAAAATTACATAAATTAACCCAAGAAAAATCTCTAGTTTCCCAAATTTCTCCATCCATATTTCTTTCTCATTTTTGTACTTGTTCATCATCTCATCTCATTGCACCTAGTCATCATCATCGTTCCTTGTCCTTTATCCTCCGGCCACCACGCATCCTACTGGTGTTTGACCTAGCCATGACTGTGAACACCTTTGGCAACCCACCCTTGCCACAACGATGAAGCACATCTCTGGCGAGCCCATGCATTGATAGAACTGGGCTCATCCCAAAGACCCAAAAAGGTGACAACTCTTCACATTACAAGCGAATGCAAAAGCTTGGCTTATTGGACCTTTCAAGCTCAAAAGCCAGCACTGAAAGGAAAACCCACAAGACAAAGAAGAAGCACACCTTTGATGCCTTACCACCCAATGAATCAGCCGCAAGGCGTTCTTCCATATTTGCTCACTAGTTCGTGCTACCCATTTTCATTTTATTCAACGATACCAGTTTTGAGCCTATTTGGTTTAAAGTTTAAGGCTTCAAAAGTACTTTCGATAAAATGAAAATGCAATTGCACAATAACTCAATATGTTTAGTTTGTTTTTCCTACAACTAAAAGTATTTTTTGGGTAAAGTATCTTCTGAATTACTTTTAATTATAAAAAAGGACTTTTAAGATGGAATATTATTATTGCTCTCACATTAACAATTAAAAGTAATTTTATTTTATTATATCCAAACAAAAATTATTCTCTTAAAATTACTTTTGATATACTCAAACCAAATACAAATCAATTCTTTTAAAAGTAATTCATCTAAAAAAACATTTTTTCAACTTAATTCTTCCAAAAATTAAATCAAACTTACCCTTTGTGTTTTGTTTTTTAATAATGATAAGCATATGCACTTTTGTGCGATCCACTTGTGATGCACTTGTAGTTTAAAGACTAAGATGTAATGATACATCCATATTTCTCATATTTGTGATACACTCTAAAACTCACTCAAACACTTCCTCTCTAGTTGAACTCGGAACTCAAGAAAAGCCATCACCCAAGTAAATTAGTCAAACTGACCCCACCAAATGTATGGCAGCCTATGACTGAGTTTCGATCTCAACAGATAGTTCTTGTTTTCCTTGTGGCAAGTGAGTCGCGCAAAAGTGTGTATGCGTATCATTAGTCTTTAAATAACATGGATGCACCATAAATTCAAAACTCAAAAACTTAGAATAAGGAAGAAGTGAACTCTCTGTCTTGAGCTCAGAACTTGGTGTTTGACTAATACAATGAGAGAGAGAGTGTGTCTGAGTGAGTTTTAGAGTGTATCACAAATATAAGAAATATGGATGCACTATTGCTCCTATGAACATTTGAGCAACTGATTGCATTGACTTGATTAAATTAGCATACAATAATATTTGAAACAGAGATTACACGTTTTTGACCGATACTTTAGCCATAGAACGATATAATACAAAACTAAAAGATAGCTATAGATAATACAAGCTGGTGCAACTACTTTTGGTTGGCTACAGAGATCACGAATTGGGGAAGTACACCAACATGCCCCCACAAGACGGTGGAGGGGCAACGAACATCAATCTTGTCCATGAGGAAGGAGTGTCGTTTGGATGCCAAAGGCTTGGTTAGAAGGTCTGCAAGTTGGTGGCTTGATGGAATATGAGAGACAAGCAGTTCCTTGGCTACAACGAGGTCACGAACAAAGTGATAGTTGATTGCCAAGTGCTTCATGCGAGTATGGAGAACTGGGCTAGCACAAAGATATGTTGCTCCGATGTTGTCTGAGAACAAGGATGGTGGCTTCACCGTGGGGATGCCGAGTTCCATAAGAAGCTATTGTAACCATATTAACTCAATTGAAATGGTGGATATGGTGCAATACTCGGCTTCTGTTGATGATCAGCAACTGTCGATTGCTTTTTAGAGGACCATGAGATGGCCTTTGATCCCGAGTAGATGAGGCAGGCTACAGTGGATTTTTGATCTTGATTGTCACCAGCCCAATCGGAGTAGCCAAAGGCAATGAGAGGAAGATCACTGGACTTAGTGAGATGAAGCCCATGAGCTAGAGTTCCTTTAAGATAGCATAGCAAACGCTTTACAGCTTGCATGTGCAAGTCAGTAGGAGCCTTTATGTATTGAGATAGCTTGTTGACAATGAAGGAAACATCTTGTCGCATTAATGACAAGTACTGTAGAGAGCCAACAATGTGACGATATTCAATGGTATCGCAAGAGGAAGAGTTCGCTGAACATGTTAAATCACAGGATGTAGACATCAAAGTTGAGACAAGTTTGGCATCTTGCATGTTGGTTGAGCAAACAAGATCATGTAACATCTCCTTTTTTCCTAAAAAAAAAAAACCTTCCGTAAGGCGCTTATGCACCACCTGAAAGTCAAATGTAATAACGACGTTCGTGTTCAAATTTCTAAAGACTAAAGGGCAGTAGATTGAAAGGGGACGCAAAGGTGAGAAAAAAAATTGTCTTCAAAATTTAATGAAGGCTCGGACAAGAAGGAAAATTTGTTAAAGAACATGTAACAAACGTCACAAATGATGTATCTAACTAATCTTTGACCCATTATAAATAGAAGGGTGTAGCTTGTACCATCTCAAAGGCAAAGCAAGTTGAAAATAATGTTGAAATGTGAGATTTGAGAGGGTAAGTGTGAAGGGAGAGAGAGAAAGAGAGAGAGAGAAAGAGGGAGTGAAATAGAGAAGGAAGAGAGAAAGGAAGCAAGAGGAAAAGAGAGAAGACAAAGAGTAGGGATTTCCAAAGAGCTTAACAAGATACCATCCTTACAACATATAAAGGTAGATAATGAAATTAGACAAAATTTCCATTTTGGTCCTATATGGATTCTGTACGAAGGGACTAATATGTCCCTTTTTTGAATGGTGAGGGACTAAATATGGACTTTCAAATCTTTAGAGGCTAATTTGCTCCCCGAAATTTTCGTCAGGGATCAAAATGGGTATTTACTCATGAAATTATTTGCAAAGTAAAACTATAACTTTATTTATTCATTACAAGTTATATGATTATTACTCGTTATTATCTACTATTACAGTTTATTTTATGTTCCAAGTTAATTTATTTATTAAAGTTGCTCAATATTATTCTTATTGCTATTTATTCTATTTATCGCCCCAAATTATTTTATTTAATGTTCCTTTATACTATTATTCTTATTATTATAATATTTTTTATATAGATATATTATTTTAAGATGTCAATTTTTATGGTAATTTTTCTAGAGGACCAAATTAACAGTAAAAATAATATATCTAACCATAAGTAAAATTTGTTATACACAAACTTGAGCTATTAAATTATCAATATCTTTGTTTGGAATATTATACCTGGACTTATGGACAATATGGTGACTCTTGACTTATAGACATTACTATGATCCCTAAAAGGATAGAACCAATATGAGCTAAATGTACCACAATAACAAGACAGATTTATAGACCATGATAAGAAAGATTCCAAAAAATTAAATAAAAATAATTTTAGATTTGGTCCCTTTAGAATTTAACATTTAAATTTTACAGCTCAATACTTTGAGAAATTTGATTGAAATATTATGTTATTTATTTAACTCAAGCTTATATTATTTTAGTTTTGTGAACTTTATTTATGAATTAATTTATTTCTTTTGCACCTTATTCAATTTATTCTATTACTCAATTTTATGTTCTATTATTTAATTTGTTATGTGATGAATTTATTCATATTATTCAAGTTTATTTTTTATTTTATTATTTGAGTTTTATTTAAGTTCTATTTATTGCTTAAGTTTAGGCATATGTGAATATATGCATAATGGCAAATAAGTATTTTAGAAAAAAGATATTTAAAATTTGCTGCTAACCACCAAGAAAGTAAAGGAATAAGATGTAAGATCTTTTTATGTTACCTACCTTGGTTAGTGTAGTGTAAAAGTCTTGCTTTGTAGCCATGATGTTAAAAGTAATACCAAAGAATGAGAATTCCCTAAGAGAAGGCTTATGAATATGTGTGAGATAAGTATACAAAAAAAATAGAAATTAAAATAAAGAGATTATATTCATATTAACGCTTGCCACCTTATGTATTGCATAACATATATTTTTAAACATTTATTGTCCATAATATTAGGATATTCTTATAAGTAATGTGATGATAATATGATCTGATAAATGTGAATTTTTAGTCAAGACACGATCATTTGGACCATGGATTCAAATGCTTTAGAACTCTTCATTTTTTATTAAGAATTTTTAATTCTCACTCTATTTCTGGTGGTTTTAGATTAGTCAAGTAACACCATAGAGGAGGATGGACTCCTCTAGCTTCTAGGAACATATGAAATTATAATTAAATAAATTGTAGTTTCATTATTTGGTTTAAAAATACTTAGCTTATGGTGAGCAGAACTTTACCACTACTACTGTATTCTGTATTGCATCTATATATATTAATGTTGAACTTTAAACTTTCTATATAAAATTATGTTATTAACTTTATTATAAATGGATGATACAAATCACGGACTTGGTGAGTACACCAACAGCTCCCAGCATAAGTAGCGGAACATGTGGCCTCTCCATACGGATGCGTCGCAAGTGAGTCACACAAAAGTGTGTATATGCATCATTATTCTTCATTTTCTGTGGAAATGGAAGGTTAAAGGTGCAAACTTTTTCATGGGTTTTGCTTTTTTGTGGTTATTGTATCTTTATCTCCTTTTGGATGTGAAAGCGCCTGCTCCAATTTCTAGTTGGCGAAGATGAACAGGAAAAGGTAAGGTATTGGAACAGGGAAAGCTTTCGAATTTTTGTCTCATACTTCTTTTTAATTTTTATAATTTTAAAGATGTGAATATTAAGGAGAATAAATTTGAAATTTAGATAGAAGAATTATTAATGATGTTAGTGAAATTTTACAGTTAGAGTAATTTGATGTTAAATTTTAAAATATAAGAATTAAATGGATATCAAAAATTATTTCACGACAAAATTGATGTTAATTGTAAAATTGTAATATTAGAAAGATTATTTATTCTAAATATAATTTTACATGATGCTTTATATATAATAATAATAATAATAATTTCTCCTAAATATTATAGGTTAGATTTATTTTTAGAGTTTAATTAGTATGTGTTGATAGTGTAAAATAGTTTTTTATTATTAATAAGTAAAAATATTAGAAATTAAGAAATCATGGTGAATTTTTTATTATAATAGGTAGTTATTTGTATAAGTTGGTACTTTCTATTATTTTTATTAGTTAATAATATAAAATTATTTTATACTATCAATATATTTAAATTAAATTCTTATTTTTATACAATTTTTTTTTTAAATTTTACAATTTCATAGAATTCAAAGAGTGCATCACGCATGTGACTTGTCATTTGCTTCTAAGTTCCGTATCTTGACAAATAGAGTTCGGTCGATCGTACCAGTAAGTTGAACCTGAACTCATTGGTTCAAAGTAAAAAATCAAAGTTGAACATGAACTATTTCAATGTTTGAATTTGAATTATAATATAAAGGACAAGGAATTTTCACCTTTTGAGTATAGCGGAAGGGTAGGATTTTGTCGGTGGGAGTCGGCGCCAAACTACGAACACCAAACACTCGATGGAGATGGCCCGTGCACATTTTTATGTAATCCTTAAAATTAAATGTATCTAATTTAATCTTAAAAATTAATTTATAAAAAGAGTTATTGAAAGTTGAAACTCCTATAAAAATTATATTTTTAAATAATATAAAATTTAACATATTTTTACTCAAATTTAAAATTAAATATCTAGAGCATAAAATTTTTAGAGTTAAATTTAACACACACCCTAAACCTAATATAAAACTCAACACAATCTCTTCAGACAAGAAATTGAATTTGTGTGGGTGATTTCAATATCAAATATAGAATAAATTATAATATTTTTTGAAAAATGAAGTGAACCTAGCCCATTTTCAAAAATTAATTTATATAAAAAGAGCTATCGAAACCCTTATAAAAATGAAATTTAACTAATATATATTGATATTATAAAATAATTTTATGTTGTCAATTAATAAAAATAAAAAAATAAAAAATTATGATAAATTTATTATTATAATAAATAATTATTAATATAAATTAATATTTTTTTATTATTTTTATTAATTATAAAATTATTTTATATTATCAATATATTTAAATTAAATTTATTAAAAAAAATATTATGGGCATATTCGCACGGAATGCGGGACTTGACAATAATCTCAACCTGCAAGATTCACTTCTTGTTTGTACTCTTTTGAAAAATACGTGGCTGATTTTGGTTCCACAATTTCCGAACCCCCTAGTTACACAACTTACATGTCAAGATTCCCATCACACAGTTAATAGCTGGAGACACCAGCCAAAGGGGCTAGCAAAGAGTAATGATCCTGCTGTCTCGCGTTCACGTGGCACACAGAAATAAAAAAATTACAAATTACTTAAATATTAGATATATTATTAAATCAATACTATATGAAATTTTGGTAGTTATAATATAAATATAATTTGTTACTTTTATATTTAATAAATATTATTGTTTAAAAGTAATATATACATATAAAATTTAATAGTAAAATATCATTAATATTTAAACATTTATTTGATATATATTATATTAAATTTTAAAATTTAATTTTAATATATTATTAACATAAAATAATTTTATATATACATTAAATTATATATTATTATATCAATAAAAATATTTAATTTAATCACCTACTATTTTAAAAGTGTTACATATAGATTTATTTAGATGATAATATAAAACTTTTTTATATTAACGATATATCAAAATTAATCTTTAAATTTCATTAATAAATTTTACATGTATAATATTACTTTTAAGTAATAATAGTTATTAAAGTGATTAATTTTGATATACTGATGTGTAAAATTTTTTTATACTATTATATAATCATATACTTCTATTTATAAGATTTTTAAGGTAATAAATAATTGAGTTAAATAATTTTACTAATATAATAATATATGATTAAATATTTATGATATAAAACTTTTATACTTTGAGTAATAATGCCACATCAACAAAAGTCATATTATATTTAGACTTTAATTTTGATAGATTATTATTATAAATTTTTTTTATATAAATATCCAATTGTGTATTGTAATAACAATAAAATTGTTTAATTTAACTATTCACCACCTTATAAGTATTATAAATAAAAGTATGTGATTACATGCAATATTATGTATGTAAAATTTAATTAAAAAAATATAAAAATTAATTTTGATGTACTGTCAGTATAAAAGAATTTTATACTATTATTCAATTGGATATTTTTATATATAAAACTTTTAAGCAAATAATTAGTTGAATTAAATATTTTTATTGATATATTAATACATAATTAGATGTTTATATAAAATTATTTTAAACTAAAAATGAATTAAAATTAAATTCTAAAATTTAAATGATACATACTGAATAAACATTTAAATATTAATAATTTTTTACTATTAAATATTACATACATAATATTACTTTTAAATAATAATATTTATTAAATATAAAAGTAACAAATTATATTTTTATTACAACTACAAAAGTTTCGTATGCATTATTGCTAGATGGCAATTCTAGCATTCATTTGATAAAACATTATATATTTAAGTTACTTATACTTTTTTATACTAGGCTACCGTGCCATGTCTCGAGTTCATAACAGCTTAGGTGAACTCGAGATTGTTGCATTATTACTCGTAGGGAGAAATGATAATATAGTTTTGGATTCATCGTAATCCTGAGTTTATATTACATTTTAATTATTAATTTTTTAATATTTATAATTTTAAAATATATTTTTAATGGTTGAGATGTAATATAAATTTGAGTTCATTGTGAACCCGAATCTATATTATCATTACTCTATTTTATACGAGATAGTATATTAACTCATATTCTATTTTTTATGGGATAAGATGCGAATCTTATTTCAATTGGACCTATATGCACTTTAATTATAAATAAAATATGAATATGTATGATATCTCATATAAAATATATATATACAACATAACTCTTCTACAAATTTTCATTTCTTCTAATGTTGTTAAGAAATGATTGGTTTTATTTAAGAAATTTAATTCTGATATACTGATAATATAAAAAAGAAAAATTATACTATTATTTAATCAGATATTGTCATATCAACAATTATGATCAATTTTAACACTCATTACTTAAATGATCATATAATTGAAAGAATATAATTGTATGATACTATAGAAAAAATATTATATTATAAGTATATCAAAATTAAATTCTTTACTTTATGTTCCTTTCTTAATAATGTGCTCGAAGGTTATTAAAATATAAAATAAAGTTGCATTAATGTAAGCTTATTTTAAGTGACAAAATGAAAAGTATTTATTATTATTAAGATAAGGCACTGCTCAAAATGTACCATGGTAAGTTTGATGCTTAATGCATCTTATAGATGTCTTAAATCCAAATTGATGGAGTATCATCTACCTAAATCATGGTAATGCACTGTAATAACCTCTCTAAAGTTCCTAAACTCATCTTGTCGAGAACAAGATCTTTCACAAGCTCGATGACGGCTGGCGCTGCCAAGCTTCTTAACAATGTCATGGAGGTCGAACCATGTTGGGGTGGCAGCGTCAACAATGGAGAGAAGAGGTCGATAATGGAGAGAATGGTGTTGTCGCCACCAACCTTGTCATCATGGAAGTCAACAAGGCCACGAATGGCGCGTGTACCTCATTCGCGACAGAGAGAGGAGAGAGAAGGAAGTTGTGACGGTGCTCTATGCTCCCTAATCCTTTCCTAACAATTGGTGGATGGCAGTGGAATGCAACGTGGTGCCATTGTCGTCGTGCTTCTCGAAGACGTTGTTGGAGCGCTTATAATGGTCGTGGCATCTTTTTTTATCGATGCCGCCGCCGACAGCTGTGGCTTTTCATTGGAGATGCATGGATCGAGGAAAATGGAGGACCCGAGCTTGAAGTGGGATGATGTGGAGAGCGGTGGCTGCTGGTTCACAGCCATAAGGAAGGGTGAGGTCACAGGTGGCGAGAAGGGATGGTTGCGGACTTGGGTTGTGCCTGGAGTGTTGGCTTTAGCAGCAGCGGAGTCATTGCTGAAACGTCGGCATTCATGGTGTCGGAGATGGCGCCGAGGGCAATGGTGGTGTTGCCAATTAAAGAACATGAGAGAGGGAAAAAATGAGAATTCTTACAGTGTAATACACATTATTGGTGCATAAATATACTTTAAATCTACACCCTTAGATAACACGATGCATAACGCACCATTTTTAAGTTGAAGCATAGCAAAACACACCTTAAGATAAAGGTGAGATCTTTGGTGAAGATTGTATAAAAATCTTCATACGAAGATAACCAATAATAATGTGACAAGTGGATGTTGTGGGGTCCACACGAAAGAGTTAATTAATGACACGTTCTATGGTACACTTCGCTGATGAAGGAGCGTGGTGCACCTTGTAATCTGTTAGTGAGATTGTGAGATGCATCGATGCACCAATCACCTATGATACACTGTATTAATATCTAATTTTAAGAAAATTTAAAAATATAATTAAATATATTTTAAAAATTAATTATCATACACTGACAGTATAAAATTATACTAGCAATATAATATAAAATAATTTTATACTATCAGTATAATCAAAAAATTTTATTAGTATAATTTTGATTATCATACACTGATAGTGTAAAATTACATTGACAGTATAAAATAATTTTACACTGTCAGTATAATCAAAAAATTTTACTCCCATTTATTTGCCCCAATACATGAATAGATTTGGTAGATTTAGAGGTTTTCCAACCTCAAATGATATTACTCTTTCTGTTTGGGAATATTTGTCTAATTTTTAATATTTTAAGATTTTAAAATATTTATTTATTTTTAATATTAAGATAATATTAAAATTTTTTAATTATATTCTTAATTATATTATCATCTATTATTATCATAATTAGAGTTAAAAATATGTTAAATTAATCTATTATCTTTTTAAAAAAAATTTAATTTATTTATATAATTTTATATCACTATTAAAATTAAATTTTTTTAATTTATATATTTTTAATTTTATACAAATATTCCAAAATAGAAAGAGGATATTCAAATAGCACTGCTCATTAGTACGATTGCAATTTTTTTACAATTGTAATGAAAGGATCTACAACCACTCATCAGGATTCTGAAGATCAAGAGAAGAGAGAGAAAAATTTGCCATCGTATAAAACGCAAGTAAACTACACCTTGTTATATGTTTCGTGCCCCATTCTATTCAAACATATCTCTCTCTCTCTCTCTCTCTCTCTAGTTTTTATCGTAAAGAATAATATTATCTGTAATTATTTTATTTGAGATACTATATTAATTTATTTTTATTTATTATTAAAAATAATAAAAAAATTTAAATAAAAAATTTATCATTTTTAATTATAAATAAATCAACACGATAATTCAAATAAAATAAATAGAAATAACATTATTCCGCGCAAATTAGTCAGTTCCTTTCTTTTATCTCAAAATTTTTATTGATTGTCAAAGTGATAAATCAACATCCAATGCCTTCTTTCTCATGAAAACCCGATATACCCTGTATAAATTGACAATCTAACTTGACACGATTTCAAGATTACACATTCTCAAAGTTTAAAGTAAACTTTAAATCTGACTAACATTTGATTGATTTAAGTAAGTTTTGAATACTGATAATTTAAACTAACTAAAAGCCATATATTTGACCTGTTTGTTGCCTTAGAAAGAGAACATATACACATAGATTCTTTTTCCATATTTTTGTAATGATTTTTGTCTGAACTATTAAATGCCAAGTACTTTGTTTAGATCATTGTCTTCTTGACCCGTTTTTCATATTCACAAATTGGTCTATCTTCTTCGTCAACGGTGGTCTTGACCTGTTTAATAACGCCGGAAGGCTCAACAATAAACAATGTTGGATGACCGGTTAGAGATGAGGTAATTAATTAAGATACTTGTTAAACAAAAAAACATTTTGATGCTCAATGTTTTTTTTCTTAAAAAAAATAATAAAAATAATAGTGTAAGTAGAGAAATATACTTGAAATAGCTCTCAGTGAAAGTTTATAATAAAATAAGACTTCTAATACTAAGATAATAGATCAGGAGTAGTAAGTTATTTGACTTAACGAGTTAACACCTTGGATTGGCTTAGAGCTGGGCCAGTAGGGTAGAATCAGGAAATAAAATATCCCAACATAGCTCAATGCACATGTAAGGTCCACAAATCCTGTTAATACATGTTTAATAATGTCTTTAAAACATTTCCTTTCCTTTAATAAATGCTTCGCAATTATTTTTGTTTTTCTTCTGCGTACTTGGTTTGGTCATACAATAATGTTAAGTCGACAAAAGTTGTACGCACATTACACGAACGAGAAAAAGAGTCTTTTATTTTATTCCTTTGCTAGGAAGAGCCGTTAGATTTTAAAGATACAGTATATTTCGATCTTTATATGATATAAATTTTTGGATTAGATGGCATGCCAATTTAACTTAAAGTTGATATACATTGTTTTGGATAAACTTAAACTTGATATAGATCATCATCGTGATGTACATACAATTGACCATTTCGATTAGTCAAATTTGAATTCTACAAGATTCAACCACGTAAACGTACAAGTGTTGCACATATGGTAAAAAGTAATTACGTAACCTGTTTTTTCATATATATATATATATATATATATATATATATATATATATATATATATTAATTAATTAATTATATATATATTAATTAATTAATTAATTAATTAATTAATAATTAACTATATATTATTATATACATGAATTTTTCTGGTTTAAATCTCCGGTATATGAAGTTATTAGAATCCAATTAATTCGACTTAAGCTGAGTTGGCTTACTATCGGAATAAAGTTCTTCTGCTGCTATTTTTTTTTATTCATAATACTCAAATCTAGAATTTTGTATAAAGAAAATAAATTCTGAACTGCTTAAATTAATTAAATATATATATATATATATATATATATATATATATATATATATATATATATATATATATATATATATATATATATATATATATACATGAATTCTAAACTTAATTATTATATAAGTAAAAATGTTTTAATAAAGTAATAATATATAATTAAATATCTATAAATAATTTGTTAAAGTGGTAAGCAGCATGAGTCAACTTTAGAGATTATATAATTTTTATACTCTTACATATATATATATATATATATATATATATATATATATATACATGTATTCTAAACTTAATTATTATATAAGTAAAAATGTTTTAATAAAGTAATAATATATAATTAAATATCTATAAATAATTTGTTAAAGTGGTAAGCAGCATGAGTCAACTTTAGAGATTATATAATTTTTATACTCTTACATATATATATATATATATATATATATATATATATATATATAAGAATTAGAATCTGTTTTCTGGGATTTTTTTAGATAAAAAATTATTATTTTCATTGAAAAAAAGTTAAATTTCATATATTTGGATAAATTTTAAAAAATAATTAGAATTTTAAAAAAATATATTTTTATTTTTTTTGTAAAAATAGAAAAGAATAATTTATAAAAAAAATTAATATTTAATTTTTTTTAATTATATATAAAATTTAAATTTTAAAATTACTTTTTTTAAAATATGAAACAAACACACCGTTAATCTTATGAATAATTTAAACAAATCAAATTTATAAGAATACCTTATAAAATTATATAAAAATTTGAAGCGATAATTTCTTGAAGTTTAAATATTACGTCATGCGCGCTATGTAGCAATGAAGTCATGCTAATCACGTAAGCCTAACTTATTGGTTACCCCTAGTCCACATGGTACCTCATTTGTTTTGTTGCCAATGTGATAAATTAAGGGACCAGCCTCATGTTCAATTGTCATATGTACGAAGCACAAGCAAGAATCTTCAACAGCATAGATACCGTTAGTACCAAGTTCTGGAATATGGCCACCACTCCTCCAAAGCCTCTCTTAGCGGACCTGGCCTCCACCATGAAACATGTACCCTCTAATTTCATTAGGCCCCCCAGTGACCGTCCAAATCTACATGATCAATCCTCCAATGCTGATTCCATTCCTATCATAGACCTTCAAGGTCTTGATGGCTCCAACCGTCCTCAAATCATCCAGAACATTGCCCAGGCTTGCAAAAATTATGGTTTCTTCCAAGTATATACAAATCAAATCCAACCCTTTATTATTATTATTATTATTATTATTATTACTATTATTTATAATGATTATACTTTGCGTGAAATTTAGTTTAGTCATAGTTATGATGATATTCCATACATGTTATGATGTTATTATATTTGTTAAGGATTTTATCTTTAATTAATGATTGTTTCTATGGTTTTGTTTTTTTTAAGGTCGTGAATCATGGGGTTCCGGAGGGTGTGGTTGGTAAGATGGTGAATGTGTCAAAAGAGTTCTTCGATTTGCCGGAGAGTGAGAGGCTGAAGAGCTACTCTGATGACCCGTCAAAGACAACAAGGCTCTCAACCAGTTTTAATGTGAAGACTGAGAAAGTTGCCAACTGGAGGGACTTCTTGAGACTTCACTGCCACCCTCTTGAGGATTACATTCAGGAATGGCCTGCCAATCCTCCATCTTTCAGGTTGAAAGAAAAAAAGATAGCTTTTTATCTCTTAATGAATCATAATAATTTACTTAAAAGTAGTTGACCCCACTAAAGTATCTTGTAATATATGAGGAACTTTACACACTTTTGAAAAGAGCTTTAATTTATTTAATAGTCACTTTTGACTCGAAATTATGTTGGTAATTATTAACATAAAAAATAGAGAAATTTTTAGGCGCTTTTATAATAAAAAAAATTTTATTTTATTCTATTTATCAATTATTTAATATCTTAACTTTATCAATTGTTGTTATTTTTTATTTTCACTGTATTTTTAATAAAATAATTGAAATGTTAAATGGGGAATAGAATAGAGTAAGAATTTTCTTATTTTAAGAACACCTAAAAAATTTTTTAGGGATCAATTTGATTTGGAGATAAAAATGAAGATAAAAAAAAAATACTTATAAATCAAATTTATGAAAAATAAAATAAAATAAAATATTGGTTCATGAATTTTTCATAGACTATTCTTACCCCCTAAATCGAACTAATGCTAAAAAAAAAAAATAGAATTACAATATATAGTTTAATTTTTCCCTTTTTCCTCTTTCAAGTTATAAGATCTTTTACATAATTGATTTATCTGTGGTGTGTGCAGAGAAGATGTTGCTGAGTATAGCAAACATATGAGAAAGCTATCATTGAGATTGCTTGAGGCCATATCAGAGAGCTTAGGTTTGGAGAGGGATTACATGGACAAGGCACTAGGCAAGCATGGCCAGCACATGGCCATTAACTACTACCCTCCATGTCCTGAGCCAGAGCTAACATATGGCTTGCCAGCACATGCTGACCCAAATGCCATCACCATTCTGCTGCAAAATGATGTGCCTGGCTTGCAGGTCCTTAACGATGGCAAATGGGAAACAGTCAATCCTGTCCCTAACACCTTCATTGTCAATATTGGCGACCAAATTCAGGTGTGTAATTCAAACTTGATTAAAGTTATACCTTGATACTTGTCCGACTTATGATTTCAAACATAGAATGTACAAGTTTCCAATAATATATTTCTTTCTTGAGTCAAAATCGATTTTGACTAAAGGAGGGATAGGGCTCTTTTTTGTAAACCTGTTTCGAAAATCTAGATTTTAATACTAGAACTTACTTTACAAAACAAATAAGCTATAAATATACTATATTTTCACTATAAAGTTATTACAAATTTTCTAAGATTTAAACTTTCTATTATATATATATATATTATTATGCTTTGAAAGTGTTTAGCTCGTACAATATATAATAATATTATATAATTGATTGATATGCAAAATATTTTATTAATTGATATGTACTGACAGTGTAAAACTATTTTATATTGTCAACCAATAAAAATAGGGAAAAGTGAGAAATGATGGTGGATCCCTCATTATAATGGATAGTTATTTGTGTGAGTTGGCACTTTTCACTATTTTTATTAGCTGACAGTGTAAAACTATCAATGTATTTAAATTAAATTATAATAATATATCAAAATTAATCTTGAATAAAAGTTAGAAAGACACATGATATTATCATATAAAATAAAACTTCCTTATTTGTTCCTAATAAGTCATAAAGTCTTATACATACATGTTGATATGGTTTTGGAAGGTGATAAGCAATGATAGGTACAAGAGTGTGCTGCATCGAGCATTGGTGAATTGTGAGAAGGAAAGGATGTCCATTCCAACATTCTACTGCCCATCCCCGGATGCAGTGATAGGACCAGCACCCCAACTCATAGACCATCATCATCCTGCTCAATACACCAACTTTACATACAGTGAATACTACCACAAGTTTTGGAACAGAGGGCTTTCAAAAGAGACCTGCGTGGACATGTTCAAGGCTTAAGTGTACTCCATTTCGAAATGTAGTAAATTCTTGATTCGGAACGAAAAGTAGTTGAACTTTCTTTCTTTTTTTTTTTTTGTTTGATAAAGGTAGTCGAACCTTCTAAAACTTATACATAGATCTTTCCATACTTTTGTTAATAAAAAATTATTCATCGTATGGCTTGTATTATGGATTGATAATATACATGATAATCTCTCTTTTTTTTTTTCACATTCATTTGAAAAAATTTAAACCCTCCTTAAATTTAATTTCTTTTTAAATTATGTGTTTTTATTTTATATTAGAAAAATGACTCAAAAGGACAAATATAACTTTTGAAAAAATAATATGTGCAAATGAAAAATTGCCATGCGTATTGATCAACACATATAAGTCACGTGATGGCTAATTTTAACATAGTTAGCAGAAGGGTCTAGTTACATGTTTTAAAAAGTTTAGAGACTTTTTTCTTTTCTGTAATTGAAAAATCCAAGTGATTATTTTAAAATGAGGTAAAGTTAGAGTGCGTATGCAATTTCCCCCCCGTCAAGTATGCTAAATGGAAATTGTAGCTACATATCCAATTTGGTGAATCTATATACTTCCTAATGTATTTTAATTGAAATTTAATGCTTTGTTGTTGGAGAGAAATACTTTTGATTTACATGTCAAGAAAGAAAAAGAATTACTTAGGAAGGGAAAGAACAAAGGCTGAGGAATTGCAAATGAAGTTCTCCTTTTTTGTTTACTCTGAACTTTGCTTTTTTTTTTTATTTTTGTCAACGACAACAAATTTCATTGATTAATAATTAAAGGTCAAACCTATTTACAACAGGAAAATTGGCAACATAATTTGATAATGCATATTTAAGCCAAATACTATAATTAATGAACTCTATACAATTCTAAATAATAAATATCAAATGATAGACAATTATGCATCACACATTAGATCAACATAAAAGCATAAATGAGCTTGTTATATATCTCTAATTTGGCTACTAATGAAACTTTAGATCGCCAATTGTATAGAAAAAAAAATAGTTATGCATTCTACGGGTACCAAAATAAGGCACTATGCCAATTTTGAGCTATACATAAATTAACTCAGTACTGTATATCAGAACACCAACAACCATAAAATATAACTGAACTTTTTAAACTAGAGGTCTAGTGCCTTAGAAAATGTACTAACGCATATAGACATAAAACAAAATATCACAATTCAACCATTTACCACAAAGTAGCCATCGTAGATCTATCACCAATCCCAAGTACAGCCCTCTAGTATAGTTTGAAGCATAAACTATTGTAAAATATGTAAATCACACAATACAGATATCACTACTATTAAAAAAAACTCTCTAAATGGTATATATCACAATAAAACAGCTTACAAGGAGAAGTGGGGAAAAAAAGAAGGGGGGGGGGGGGGGAAACTATGCTTTAAGGATTGTAGAAAAAACCTTTTTATTTTTTTGGGTCAGCAATTGTACGAAAACTCTGTCTATAGCAAAGTGCTCAAACCCCAACTCTCTGGGCCACATATGGGTCCTACCTGCAATACGAGGACATTTTGGCCCAAAAGTTTTGCAATGGTCTATTGATGTAGTTCTTGTACTATTTAATTTTTATTTTTCCTGTAAACAAAACAATGAGTCAATTGCCAATGAATTAATAACGTGTGAGAATCCCTCTTGGATTCAATCAAATAAAAGCAAACGCAAGTTGTTGCTGCTCGTGAAGGTCATTGTCGTTGCTATGTCAAGCACCAAACAAGAAGCCTTCTTTCGTGTACCTGATTTAATTTAAAACCATAATTTGATTAATCTATTGAGTATTGAATGAAAACCTAAAAAGGTTAGGCACAACTGAGATGCGTAAAAGATTAGAACAAGTTAAAAGCAAAAAAAAAAGTGCTTCCAACGCGCTCGAGAGCAAGTCCAATTTCACTGTTAGAGCCAGACTTTTTCTCACGGTCAAGATTGACATATATTATATTATAAATTATGTGTTATAAAAATCGACCGTCAAAATGATTAATATGAAAAGGAATAAAGATGTAAAGAATAAAATTTACAACTAATTAGTGAATTTTGAGTTATGAGACATTTGCAGTTGTATACACGTATATATGTATATATGGTTAGTAGGATGTTTAATTTGATCATAATTTGAGATGATCGATTAACTTTGGTTATATGGTGGGTTTGAATAGATTTGTTACAATGAGTTCATCCTGTTAATTTCTTCCAATATATACAAATGGCACATTTATGGTTGCTATTGATTATGTAAATGTGACTTTAATTTTTCATTTTTTGTCGTGACTGGTTCTTCTCATAATATGTTATGCATACAAACGTACCTTTGTATTTTGTGTTGGTGAAGAGTTGGGTTAGTTGGGTGCTAATTAAATCATCGAAGCAAACAAGAAACTAATTGATATTTTAATACTATAGTTGAATGGATTTGAGTGAAGTCTAAAAGAGATGGTTTGGTTGTGCCTTGTTAATTAAAAAACTGAAATTTATCTAATCAACCTTCACAAGTTGTAATTTTACGTGAATTTTTGGTTTTTTAGTAAGTTGGGCATGCGTCCACACCTATTAGCATCTCCACATCTCTATTCTTCTATCGGAGGTAAGCCTATTTGAGTATTTGAAATTGCATAAGGGTATGATTTATCTATCACCAGTTACTATATATCCAGAACTCGAGCTCAAGACCACTAGTTAAAGGAAAAAAGCATCTGTCACTTCAACTATTTATGTGTTGGTTGTATCAATACATCTTTATCTATCTAGTTATTTGTTGTAACCTTCGTGGAATTTGTCACCCTACAAATGACTTTGAAATCTTAATATTAATAATGATACGATTAAAAATTTTTTTCACCTAGCACATAGTTTTAAAATTTTTTAACACAATTCTTATAGAAAATTTTTAATACAATTTAATATAAAATAAACACTACTTTAATTAAGTGTGTGCATATATATATATAGTAATTCAACTGTCTATATGAGGGATGAAAGTACTGGTTACTTGATCAACCATGCATTAAGTCAACTATATCACTCTTCAACCCTCACAGAATTAACATATGTAGATATAAGGAAGAACTGTGCCTATAAATATATAGTTGGTAGCATGAACTTCAAGTCATTAATCCATTAATTGCATTAATTGATTCTGAGTTAGCCAGCCCAGCAAACAGGCATGTATTCATATTTTCTATATCTCAAGCAAATCATTCATATCATGTCAAAATTTTATATGATCAAGTTATATTTTTATCATTAATTAAGAAGATAAACTTCAAAAGAGTTCATGAAATGTCTAATCAAATCATGTAAAATTTTCACGGATCCATTTCATATAGTGAATATTGCTCTACATTTCATCTTTATCCTTTGTTTTAGGACACTCATCTTTATTCTTGTTTTTTACCGTTCTTATTATTATGTGTTTTTTTTTTTCTTGGGTTATTGCGTTGAAATCTTTCTCTATTGATACAACAATAATCCAGAGCAAAGGCCAATGGAAACCCATCTAAAGCTTAACGGCGTGGCACCAAAACCAAATAAAGAGGGAGAGCCGGTATTAGATGATGCAGAAAGCTTTGCTCATGCTATTCAGCTGGTGAATTCTGTTGCACTTCCCATGTCCTTGCATGTTGCCTTGGAGCTTGGTGTGTTTGATATAATACACAAATCAGGTCCAGGTGCTAAGGTCTCAACCATGGACATTGCAGCCCAGATATCTAGCAAGAACCCTCATGCAGCCAATATGCTAGATAGGATCCTCATGCTCCTAACCAGTCATTCTGTGCTTCATTGTTCTATTGTTGATGCTGATGCTGATGATGAAAGTGGTTCTTTTAAGAGATTATACAGTCTAAATTCTGTGTCCAAGTTTTTTGTTCCTAATAAGGAAGGGGTGTCATTGAGGCCTCTCTTAGCACTGGTTCAGGACAAGGTCTTTATACAAAGCTGGTCAGTTTTCTCAATTTATATATTCCATGGGCCTTTTGTTTTGTTTTTGCTTGCTATTAATGTTGCCTTCCTTTGATTTTTGGTGGTTCCTCATCAATATAAACCTTGAAACAAAAGAAAGTGTATTATACGAGAGAAATGCTACACAACCAAAAAAATATTATTATAATTTTTGGCAAAAATTATGGTGATTATTGGATGTAATGAAGTGGTATGACCCACATGTTTTATCCAAAAGTTATGATACCACATCATTTTGATAACTAGATTCTAAAAAAGTTTTTGGATCTCTAATATTTCTCTTTAAGCAATGTTAAATACTAGATCTTATATGACGATTAAGTTTTCGAAAGAGATAGTTGATGATATGGTAACAAATTAGTTTAGAGTTTGAACTTTGTTGTATCACATTCTTTTGAGTAAAAGTTAAATTTTATCGTAAGATAATATTGAATTGTGTATCATTCACCCTTCAATTTCAATGACATATTTCTTTAAAAAGTTTGTTAAATGAAAAATAATTATAATTTAAATATTATCTTCATCTGTATACACACTTTGATTTATCTTGACTAAGCATTTATTTTTCATTTCCTGTTTATATTTGCTTGCAATTTTGAGAAGAATAGCTAAACACTTACCTACATGGGGTCGATTGAAGTGTCTAGGTGTTTCGACCCTTAAATAAAGTGTTTGGGTTTGAGCATTAGAAATGAAAAAAAAATTCTTACTGAAAGATCTAAAACCTTCTCCAGGGACCTTTATGAGTTGAGTCAGATAAGTCAAGTTTCTAATAATGAAACCCAGTGAACTGATGGGATCCGCCAAAAAAAAAAAAAAAGCTAAACACTTCACTTATTAAATATTCATCAATATAATATTAACAGTAACAATAATTTAAGAAAAATATTTGAAAAACTCATTTTATATGAGATACTATGTCGATTCACATCTTGTCTACCATTGGATGGGATGCGGACCTCACTTGAACTGAGACCACACCCCATCCAATGATGGATGAGACGTAAGTCAGCATGATATCCTGTGTAAAATAAGTCATCTATAATAACTCATAATTTAATTTAGAAACTTCATTGACTTTGATGTTGCGGCTCCCACAACACATTAATTATCTTGTAATCTTACAATGATTGCTATATTTCTTTAAAATAATATTAGAAATCTAGCTACAAAGCGACGTTGACTAGAATATTTTTGTCATAATTATAAGAGCTGAGTGACTAATGAGTATATATGTTCATTTTATACTGTATGATCCTTTTTCAACATTTGATTCCTTTTGCTTTACTAAGTAGAAAAAAAATGTGCGTTCAATCCCTTGATAGGTCCCAATTGAAAGAGGCAATTTTGGAAGGGGGTATACCCTTCAACAGAGTTCATGGCATGAGTGCCTTTGAGTACCCTAGGATCGACCCAAAGTTCAATCAAGTTTTCAACGCAGCAATGAGCAATTGCACTCGTTTGTTAGCAAAGCAGCTTCTTATATCCTACAAAGGATTTCAGCACATCAATAAACTCGTGGATGTAGGAGGTGGTCTTGGGACTACCCTTAGTTTCATCGTCTCCAAATACCCTAATATTCAGGGTATTAATTTCGACTTGCCTCATGTCATAAAAGAAGCCCCTTCATACCCTGGTATGTTTCCAATATTCACTGGTGAAGGGACAAGTTAGTTACTAGTTATATAAGAATATTTAAACCCTAAACTAAACTAATTGTTATTATTTGTTTTTTTTCATATTTCTTTTATTTCAGCATTTTGTAGTTATTTATATTTTCTTATTGAATAAATAAACAACATAATCCTTGGAGAAGTTATTTATATGTAATTAATTAATCATTAAATTTATTCATGTGTAGAAGTCAGCCCTTAAATCTAAAAAACTTATATCATGATAGTCCTTCTTTTATATATATATATATATATATATATATATATATATATATATATATATAAGAAGGACTACTAAATTGGATGAAAGAATTCGGTTCAAATCAAGTTGACTTCATAAAGAAATGGGCATCTAAATTCTAACCCAAATTTAAAAAAAAAAAATACTTATTGGACCAAATTAAGGGGCCGGCCGGCCAGCCAAATCCAAATTAATTAACAGCTAATCATGATATCATGATAATAACTTAATAGAAGCATCCGTGTATTCATACAAATAACCAATTTCTATATATAAATATTCGTGCAGGCGTGGAGCATGTGGGAGGGGATATGTTTCAAAGTGTTCCACAAGGAGACGCCATTTTTATGAAGGTGCATTTTGCGATTCGGCATCATATTAATATTAATTATAGTGCGTCCAAATTATACTGATTTTTATATGCTAATGAATCATTATTATGAAACTTTTATCCAAGTGGGATTTAATTTCACTTTTTCATTTTTCTTCTCTATTTCAATTCTGAAGTCACCGATTTATCTACTTATTGTGCATGTCGTTATCAAATGAAACAAATAAATCTGTTTCTCTCATATTCGTCCTTGGACAATTTGTCATATATAACATAAGAGATTAATTTTAATATATTATTAGTATATAATTTTTTACAATTATCTAATTATATTTTATCAAATTAGTAAAATTATTTGATTTTTATCATTATTATTTCAAAGTTACATATATAATAGTATATAATTTGATTACAGTGTAAAACTCTTTATATTAGCACGGTATCAGTTTTTTTTTTTTATTGCATATAAACATTGATATTTGAAAGTCCACTAGATTTCAATTAATTCAACTCGATTTGAGCCGGCCTATCATGGAGATAATGCTATCCCATAGTGTTGACCAGCATTTAGGTTATAATTACATGGAAGATACACATTTATTCCATAATTATAGATATATAACCCAATAAATAAAGCCAAATAATGACATTTACTAAGATATCCGGTTATTTAAGTTTTAATGTGTGGAATTAATTAAACTTGAATGCCTCCACGAAATTTCATTAGAATTTAGAACAAATCAAATGGTTGAAAAAGTTTTCTATTTATGTGCTTTTACTGGTGCAATTCCTTTTTTATGTTTCATCATTTTGTTTTCTTAACATTGAATGACCGATACACTCTTTTGGAATCTCTTTTATTTATTATTATATTATTATTATTTTGTAGCTTATACTGCATGATTGGAGTGATGAACTCTGCGTCAAGATGTTGAAGAACTGCTACAATGCTATTCCAGATAAAGGGAAAGTAATTGTTGTGGAGCAAGTCCTTCCCACATTGCCTGAAACTGGTACTTCGGTCAAGTCCACATGCCAAAGTGATGTTCTCATGATGACTCAAAATCCCGGGGGAAAGGAGCGAAACGAACAAGAATTTATGGAACTGGCAAGAAGATCAGGATTTAGGGGCATTAGATATGATTGCCTTGTTTATGAACTCAGGGTTATGGAGTTCTTTAAGTAGACGTGTGTGTGCGTGCGTGTGCGTGTGTGTGTGTGTGTTTTCCAATTTTCTTCTCCTTAATTTCATGAAAGTTGGTATGTCATGCATTGCAATAAGTGTTATATAAAGACATTATTGTAAGAAGTCAATGGTAACAAATATAATTTGAGAGAACTTGTTGTACTTTAATTGATGCCATAGGGTAGCTAGTGGCCATGGATAGAGATCACCTGTGTGGTGCGTTTCTTTTCCCCTCTGGGGAGCCTCTGGCCATTGAAATTGTCCATGGTGCGATACAATATTTACGTGGGGACTTGGTCACTTGGGGAAGGAGGACGTAAAGAGACGAGAAAAGAGTAATGGGAATAAAAACGCCGTTATACTTTAACAGACAAGAAAACTTTTTCTCTGTGCTATTTGTTATACTTTTATCAATTATTTTATTATATTTCAAAGTTAACATTCAGTTTTAATTGTATTATTATTATTATTTAAACTTTTATATGATAACTGTTACCTACCATGCTGTCTTTTGACCAAGTCCATGTTTATCCACTTCTTGCACGTTGGAACGTGGATAAAAACTTCTTTAGCTCAAGATTAATTCCTTTGCATGTTGAGTAGTTGAAAGTTTTAATTGCTTGTTCTCAAGCCATATCTTTTTTATTTGAGCCAGTTTCTCAGCTAGTATTTTTTGACACTAAACCAAGGTTAAGAGAGATTCAGGGAACGTAAACTTGTGAGAAAATATTGCAATAGCAAGACCAAAAGAAACTATTTCCTTAAGGTGGTTTTCAATAGTAAACGGGTATAACCACTACAAAAGGATCTGAAAGGGATGATAGGGTCGGTGTTCTTGGCTCACCCCTTAGGACGCTTTGTTCATGGAATCACTCTCAAGGTTACTTGGGTTCATGGGGGATGAGTGCTGTTGGGGGGTTTTTTCTTGTATGTGTGTAATGTTCTTGAATCAGTTTATTCTCTTTGTTTTTGTTAAGGTTCACTATGTGGACTCCAAGTTTTGGGGTTCCCCAAGCATCCTGGTAGAAGACAACGGTGCTGGAAAGGTGATAGTGACAGATCCTAGGTTCTTGGGCAAGGTGTCACATCTTTTTACCAGCTTTTGGCTACTAGTACTGAGGCAACAACGTTTTAGGCATGACAAAAAGGGTATAGGTAACTCAAGGTATCAGGAAATCATTGTCATTTCAGTATAAACCTCGGATTTGACTAAGATACAGGCAGGGGAAGGGTGACTAGACATTGACAGAGCATCCCGGGGCAAAGTGGAACCTTTGACCCTATGGAGATCTAGATGGTGTCCTTTGTGGAAATATGCTTTCCTAAGGCCACATTATACCCACAATCCTACCAATCCACATCAAGAAGGATAGTTCCCAGGGGATGTTTGGCCGCCCACTCCTTGAGATATTCCTGGGCCTGGCGTCATCCCAATACTAGATTCCTTAAGAAAGCCCAAATATCCCCTTTTCTGGTCCTTACCTTATTAAACCACCTCTTAATTGTTGTGCTAATCCTCAATCTGAACTTAGGTCACCATCATAAGCCCACTTGCATGCTAGAAACGCATAGTGTCTTCCCAGGATGCACTTGACATGTGTCAGCTTCTGTTTGGCAAGCGACCTCGTACGCCATGCAGTGGCTTTATTGCATTCTAGTGGGTGGCTAGGAGTATCATGGACTTCATTCTTTCTAGTGGGCTCTTAATTGGAATGGGACTCTAGAGGAACCATTTAGCTTCCTTCTCATTTCCTTTCTCCACAAGCCCTCATTCCTTTCTCCTTACACCCTTCATCTTTTTCCTTTCTCCCTCATGGTTCGCACTAAGATGACCGCTACCTACGCCCGACACCCTCCTATGCCGAAGCGCCCAGAACCTGAGGAGACATCTTTTGAGGTTGAAAGTGAAGGGTCAAAGGATGTTAAAGAACCGATTGATGATGGCATAATCTCGCGGGTTATCTCATTTGGCATCAGGGAGGCGCTTCCCATTCCCCATGGGATCCAGCGACGACGGAAGGATGCACTTGATACAAGAATCTGTCATACCCAAGCGAGACTTCAACTCTCCGCCCGCTCCCCGTGCCCTATTCTTGCCGAACTCCACCTCTACCCAGCCCGTGTCTTCTTCTGATCAGCGCATGAGGTACCTTGTTCCTAAAAACTCTTCCTTTATTTTGGGCCCTTCTCTGCTCCACTCCCATCTTCCTAGACAAGAGTTCCCTTGGGTTCCTTTATGTTTCCCCACACCCGTTATTGAGAATAAAATTTGGGGTGCATGGTCGACCATATATTCACAAGAGATTTACCATTCTTGGAAGTTTTTAAGAAAATAGGCATAACAGATGCTATTTGGGCCACCAATAGACTAGCCACTTTGAGATGTCTGTGGATATGAACATTTTAATCCAAAGATGGAGTTCACTCACTTACACTTTTGTCACTGCATGGGGAGAATTTACCCCAACCCTTGAGGACCTCCTTGCTCTGTTGAAGCTTCCTATGTTTGGGGACCTAGATTTGGCTTCGTACACTCTAGAGTGCCATGTGGTGGACATGGCTAAGATGCTGAAGCAAAGTGCTGTTGATGCCGCCCGCTATTCTAAACGACTCCTTGCCGCACACGGAGATTTCACTCAGCGTCAGGATGCTTCCCCTTCAAAGGTTTCAGTAAAAATAAAGAAGCCAAAAAAGCACAAGAAGGTAAGATGCTCCATACTCAAGTACACATTTGCAATTTGGCTCAGATACTTCTTTAGTGATTTTTCTGATAAGAATGGTGATTTCACTCAGCGTCAGGATGATTCCCTTTCAAAGGTTTCAGTAAAAATAAAGAAGCAAAAAAAGCACAAGAAGGTAAGATGCTCCACACTCAAGTACACATTTGCAATTTGGCTCAGATACTTCTTTAGTGATTTTTCTGATAAGAATGGCCCCTTGGTGCCTGGCCCTCCTTCTGAGCAACCAGTGCGACGTGCTGCTTTCCTGATTTTTTGGTTGAGTAGGTTCGTATTTATAGGTCCTCCAGGGGAATCGGCAAGTCCCGGCGTTTGTGTGATTGCCAGCTTGCTCGCGGAGGGCAAGAGACTACCTTTAGCCCCTTTGTACTTAGGCAATCTTTATACCTGTTTGGACCAAATTCAAGAGTAGCATAAGATTTCCTTTGGGCGGTTTAGCATGAATTATTTTGTTGATAAGGTATTCTTGCAATGCTTTCTGTTTGAGCATTTCCCTTCATATGCGCCTGTTCATTCTGTTCCTGAGGTCTCATCAGATGAGGAACATCCCTTCTTGCCCAGGGTGTGGGGTTGGTCTGGTAGGCATCCCCGCAAGCTTCTGATGGATGTGCTGGATAAAGAAGATGCTTTCTGCTTTCGCCCTTTCACCACTTTTCATTATCCTAGGATGGATGGGCTTCATGTCATTTACCATCAAGATAAGCAAGATACTAGACATCGTAGCGGCGAGGGAATCGAAGGAGTTTATGACTTTTGGCAGTTGTGTTCTTCTCCTGGCATCCTTCCTGGTTACGTTGTGATTGATCCCTACTCAGCCGTTGGAGCCTTGGTTTGCCCTTGTGTGTATCGTCCGGACCAAGTTTGTCGCCAATTAAGATGGGACCAGCCCCGTACTAATGTGGACTGGCCATTTGTGTCTGTTGGGGATGCCATGAAGCGGGTACTCTTTTCTCATCTGGCACCAGCCATTGATCTTGATATGTTAATCCCATACACTCACTCTAGGGGTGAGCTACAGAGCTACATCCCTTACCATTAAGCTTTGAAGGCCGCCATCCAGAGGTTTGAGACTGGAAGGTGCGTGGATACTCCTTCTTTCACCAACCTCATCCCAAAGATCCTTACTATATGTGTTCCACTGGATAGAGAGCGAGAAACAAGGTGATAACTCAAACCATGTTCTAATTACAACCTCTTTATACTGTTTTCTCTATGTTGTCCTGTGCATGCCATCGTGTTTTGCATTTCTTCTTTTATGACTCCTTTGTTTTCTTGATTGTTAGCTTTTCTGTCTGGTACTTCAACTCGCAAAAGGAAGCTGACCCCGATTCAAAGGGCTCTCTAGGATAAGTTTACATTGGATTTGCTGAATATTTCTTCCGCCTCAAAGAAGGCCAAGTCAGATGTGGCTCCTGCCCCTTAAGAGACTCCTAAGACCAAGGTTCAATCAGCTGCTAAAATGATAGAACAAACCAAAGTCCCCCTTCAATCAAAGGAGTCCTATACTCCCTTGGGAATCTCCAAGGCTAAGGCTCAATCTTTTGCTGAGGAAGCAAAATAGGCCAAGGCTTCCCCCGCTTCAAAGAAATCTCCTGCTCCTCCCACTTCCATGAATGCTTCACGGCGGTCCGCTCTCCTTCAAACCAAAGTTGTTGCTATTCCTGGTCTTTCTTTGTCTCCAATTGACTTAGGGGACAAAAAGGATGGAAACTATGCATGTGATAGTGATTCTGAGGCTACTGAGCTTGATTCGCCCTTAAATAATGCTGCCAAGGACTCTCTTTACGAAGAAGTAGTTTTAGACATTGCAGAGAAGGAGCAAGCTTCTTTGGTCAAGGACTTGAACATTGACCTCGATGCTCCTTCTGTTTTTGCTTCTCCAACTTCCCCCAAACTAAGTAAGGTAATGTGTCTTTAGAACCTTTCACTACCTCTTATTTTGATGTCATGTCTTTTCTTGATCCTCTTGTTATGATAGCTTTGAGATGTAATTTGATAGAGCTTGCTCTAGAATCCTCTTCCTAAGAGCACATCAATATGAATGAGGACCCAGGGGAAGAGATACCCTCAGGCCAAGAGTCAGGTCACACTGTTGCCTTGCCTTAAGGCCAAGATTTGCTTTCCCCCGCATAGTCGTTCAAGGCTAAGGCTTCTGACTTTCCAGACGCCAAAGATCTTGAAGGTATCACAACACTATGTGGTCTGTCCTTTTTCGAAGGTATTCTTGTATTGTTACCATATCACTCATTGATAACTTTATTCATTTGGGTTTAACATGCTCCTACTACAGGTGATGACATTGACGCTCCTCCTTTGCATGATCAACTTATTACTGGCTCCTCTTTGGCTATTGTTCCAGGTTTGTTTGCATTTGCCTTCTCCTATTATGTTGTTTTTCCTTTCTAACTCATGTTTCTCTCTCTGTTCTTGATTTCTTTCCTTTTCTTTTCCTCTCTTTAATTGGTGCAGCTATCCCTAGTGAGGACTTTTGTGTTCTTGTTTCACCTGAGAATGCAACTTTCCTAGCTAGTTTTGTTGCTTCCTACAAGGGATTCCTACTTCCTCTTACTGATCCACCCAGTTTTAAGCGAATGCACTACCAAGCTTTTGTTGAAATTTGGAGGTCCGTTACTACTTGCTCGCTGCTTGTGTTGCTCCGGGACTGTAGAGAACTCACTCTTTCGCACTTGTACACCCTTAAGCATTTTGGCTTCATCGGATGTTGGCTTGAGGACTTGTCATGCATACTCCAGCAACTCATTCCTATGAACATTTTGGAGGAATCAGATAAGCTAACTACTGAAGCAAATGCTAGTGAGATTCAGATTGCCAAGCTTCAACAAGAGTCCTCTGCATTGTCCAGACAACTTGATGAACTGTCCAAGTGGATTGATGTGATCAATTTAGAGCTCAAGATATTGAAACTGCTATTTTCAAGGGCCTGGTTGATCATCAGAAGGCAATAGAGGAGAACCAGAAGACCTTTGACGCTCCTCTTACCTTATGATCTGCACTTTATCTTTTACTTGTAATAGGGCTTCATGCCTTTTTTTGTTTCATTTGAAATGTTTTAGCTAAAAACCTATTTTGTAGTACCTTGTCTAGAACTTCTCCTTTTTAATTGCTTTTGGGGCACCTGTGACAAATTTATGTAACTTATGCAGGGGCCATTAGGCTCTCTAATTAACTTGTTCACTTTTGTTTCTCTCTTTGCCTTTTCGCTCTTTCTTGGCTTTTCACTCTATATATACATATACTTTTCCTCTTTTTTTTTTTTTTTTGTATACCACGCTTTTGTACTCGTATATACTTGTTTCACTTTTGTGGCTCTTTTCTTTCTTTCTTCCTCTCTATTTTTTCTTTTCTCTTCTTCCCTATTTTTTTTGATGTACATGCATAAGATTCAAGGTCTGATGTACATGCTGGATCTCTATTCTGATGTACATTTATTTGTACTCTTAGTTATATCAGTAATAATGTTAGACCTCATGTCTTGATGTCTCATCACTTTCTATATTCTCTACATCTTTTCATATTTTGCCTATTTAGTCACCCCTTTTAGGATCCACAAAGATCCTATCTTGAAAGGTGACTCTGCGGAAAAATGTTGCTTGCTAGATGCCTATTTCATGAACATATTAATCATGCACGGTGTAATGGCCTCATGTACTTTGAGAGCACATTACTTTCTTTATTCCAGTAATTTTCTTTTCCTTTTCATAGTTTACATCTCTGTGCACATTACTTTGCACCTTGAGGGATTTTCCTATTCTTTTCTCCTTCGTGCTCATTACCTTGCACCTTGGAAGGAGAGGGTACCATGTGACACACATTTGATATCCCTTGCCCTTGGACTCAAAGGCATCCTTGTGTTCACATGTTGGGACATTGAACTGGGCCTCCTTTGACTAGTTTCTTAGTCCCAAACTATCAGACTAGAGGTCCCCAGTTATTATGGGCGAGGCACATTAAGCGTGTTTCAAAGGTATCCCTTGTGCCCTGGGCCCTTCAAATACTGAGATGCTCAAGCGAGATAGGTGGGCTACCATGAGAAAGTGCTGTGAAATCCCTTGGCCTTGAGATTTAATATACCGAAATCTTGTCATGTTTGAGGGTGAATGAGTGTGTTTTGCAAGCCTCTTGTCCCTAAGCTTACAAATACCTCATGACACTTTGGTCAAACACTCATCCATAATGGGCTATGTTGCTAGGGAAAAGCAACCATAGGTGGTGACTATGAGATCCCCCCTATGCCTGAAGATCTTATATACCTGAACCATCCTATGTTTGGGACTGATGCAGGGTATTTTCATGAGTCTCTTGCCCCTAGACCCACAAAATACCGAAATCCTTTACCAGATGGGCTTTCAATTTTTGTTCTTTATCCATCAGGCTTGTGCCTTTATTTATTTATTCCATTTTTCCTTTCTAATTATAACTTTGAAGGTTCCCTTTTTACCAAAGTACTCATGTCGTCGTACCTTGCGTTTTTCTTTTGTACCAAAGTACTTATGTCATCGCACTTTGGGTTTTTTCTTTTGTACCAAAACACTCATGTCATCGCATCTTAGACTTTTCTTCCTTTTCTTCTGTTTTCTTTTTCTTTTTTGTACCAAGGCATTTATATCGTCATGCCTTGGATTTTTCTTTTGTACCAAGGCACTCATGTCATCGTATCTTGGATTTTGTGCATTCAGTTTTATTCCATTCTCTTTTCTTTTTCCTTTTAGCTGTTGCCTTAAAAGTCTCACTTGCACTAAGGCACTCATGTCGTTGCACCTTGGACTTTTATGCATTAATTCTCATTTTCAATTTCTTTTCATTTTGCTTTGTCATAGCTTTGCGAGTTATCATGAACATTGATACATCCAGACAATCACATAGGACCCTACGGTGTCATTCACAATGTCGTCTATCCTAATGTTCATACAATTCCCAGAAAAGTATTCATGTGCATTGAAATCTATAGATATGCTAATTCTTGGTCAAGACATTCATTCATCATCCAATCATGGACTATTTGACAGTGCGTTTTACAAAAAGAATCATCTTAACATGCATGCACAACATGCTCAAAGCCAAGTAAAAGTTTCAAAACATGCATCGCTTGTTCAAAAAGCAAAATAGAGCAAGGAAGCGTATTCAAGCATAGTACTTCTTTACATGCTTAAAGTTTATAGGACCTGTTTTCTTGCCAGTTTAGTAGGGTGCAGTGTCCATTAGGATGAGCCTTTTGCACTATGAATGGACCCTCCCACTTTGGTGCCCACTTAGCCATAATCTATTTCCTCATTACAGCATCAACGACTTTCATTACCATTTCCCCTTCAATAAATATTCTAGGCCTCACATGTTTGTCGTAAGTAAGCATTAACTTCCTCTAGTACTCCCAATTCTTCTAATTCGCCCTCCATGTTCACTATTTGTTCCAGCGCCATTTGAGCTGATGGTATTCCTATTTTAGCTGGTAGCACTACCTCAACCCCATAAACTAACGAAAATGGGGTTGCTTTGGTGGTCCCATGTTTGGTTGTTCTGTAGGCCCACAAGGCAAGGGGCAAGTACTCGCTCTACTCCTTGGGTGCATCACCAACTATCCTCATCAAGATCCTAATTAAGCTTCTGTTCGTTGACTCGGCTTGTCCGTTAGCTTGTGGATAATATAGAGAGGATCTATGATGCTAGATTTGGTATTGGTCCAAGACGTCAGCCACTCTTTGGTTAACAAAGTGCGTCTCGTTGTCGGACACTATCCTTTGGGGAAGCCCAAAGCGGCATATGACATTCTCTTTTAAAAATCTCGCTACGACTTTTGCATTTGCCACTCTTAAGGCCACAGCTTCTACCCACTTCGTAAAATTCTCAGTAGCAGCCAGAATCCACTTTTTTCCTTGAGATGGAGGCGTGATTGGTCCAACAAAATCCATTGCCCAAGTGTGGAAAGGGTACGGCATCTTCAAACTGTGCATTTCCACACTTGGGGCATGGATTAAGTCTCCATGTTTTTGACACTGAGAGCACTTTTTAGCCAACTCCATAGCATCCTCTTTCATTTTAGGCCAATAATATCCAATCCTCAGTAATTCTTGCCTCAAAGATGTCCCTCCCTAACGCCTTCCACAAACACCTTGATGGACCTCTCCTAGCACTTTGCTCTTTTCTCCTTCTTTGATGCATCTCAATACTTCACAATGAAACTCCTTTTGAACAGCTTTCCGTTTTGGACAAAGTACCTTTCTACCTTTTTCTTAACTTTTTCAGCTTCTAACCGTTCCAACGACAGCACTCCAGCCTATAAATACTCCACTAGAGGTTGTTGCTATCCTTCAATGTGATTTATATCTACCTCTTCCCTTTTTTCTTGGCATGGGTTGCACATCCTCTGCATCTCGTCATCACTTTGACAACGATTATTTCCCAATTAGATATAAAAAAGTGACAGTGGTGCTTAAACGAGTGAGATAGATCTTTCGGATCAGAAAAAAAAAAAAAAAAGACTAAACATAACATTTTCTTCTACTATTTTGATTCCCCTGAGCAATCCTTGCAAGTTATTCTTGTAGCCTCATTAGTTCAAGTACAAGAGTTAGTAAGAAGTGGCTATTGTATCCTAGGGAGTATTAGCTATAAAGATCATCTACAATATAGGTGACTTAATACATTCTAATATAGGTGACTTAAATTCTACAATGACTAGAGGAGGCAAGAGATTTTATATAACTTTTATAGATGATTTTTCAAGATACACATATGTTTATTTGCTAAGAACCAAAGATGAAGCAGAAGAAAAATTTAAAATTTATAAAGTTGAAGTTGAGAATAAATTGAATAAGAAAATTAAAAAACTAAGGTCTAATAGAGGAGAAGAATATGAATCTATTTCCCTTAGTAATTTTTGTGAACAATATGAAATAATTCATGAGATAACACCACCCTATTCACTAGAATCTAATGGAATAGTTGAAAGAAAAAATAGAACACTAAAAGAAATGATGAATGCTATGCTAATAAGCTCTGGTGCACCTCCAAATTTGTGGCGAGAAGCTATTCGCTTTGCATATCACATACAAAATAGAATAATTTTTAAGAAAATTGGAAAAATACCCTTTAAGCTATGGGAAAAACATAACCTAATTTAAAATATTTTAAAGTGTGAGGGTATTTAGCAAAAGTCTTATTGCCTAAACCAAGGAAGAGAAAAATTGGATCTAAAACTTATGATTGCATGTTTATTGGATATGCGGAGAATAGTGCTGCTTATAGATTTATGGTGTTGAGAAGTGACGTATTAGATGTAAATACAATTATTGAATAAAAAAATGCTGAGTTTTTTGAAAATGTATTTCCTCTATAATCTTCTATAAGAAAATCTTTTTCTGAGCATGCATGTGAATCTAGTAGTTCTAAGAATAATGGAATTGAACCTGGAAGAAGTAAAAAAAAAAAGAAGAGAAACTAATTTTCGTGATGACTTTTACACCTTTTAATGGGTGGAGATTCTTTAACATATAATGAGGCAATTTCTTCTCTAGATGCTCCTTTTTGGAAAGAAGCTATTAATAATGAAATAAAGTCAATAACGAGTAATCATACATGGGAAATAGTTGATTTACCTGATGGAGAAAAACCAATAGGATGTAAATGGATATTTAAAAAGAAATTAAGACCAAATGGCTCAATTGAAAGATATAAAGTTAGATTAGTAGCAAAAGGATATACACAAAAGAAAGATTTAGATTATTTTGATACATACTCACCAGTGGCTAGAATAACTTCTATTAGAGTTTTGATAGCTTTAGCTTCTATCCATAATTTATTAATACATCAAATGGATGTAAAGACCTTCTATCCATAACTTATTAATACATCAAATGGATGTAAAGACCGCTTTTCTTAATGGAGACTTGGAGGAAGAAATATAAATGAATCAACCTGAAGGCTTTGTGGTTCATGTTAATGAGAATAAAGTGTGTAGATTAATTAAATCTTTGTATGGTCTTAAACAAGCACCTAAACAATGGAATGAAAAATTTGATAAAATGATACTAATGGATAACTATAAAGTAAATGATTCTAATAAGTGTATTTATAGTAAATTTGATGATATTAAATGATGCTATTGTTTGTTTGTATGTGGTTGATATGCTTATACTGGGAACTAACATTGATGTAATTAATGAGACTAAACAATTTTTGTCCTCAAAATTTGACATGAAAGATTTAGGAGAAGCAAACTTTATTTTGGGAATTAAGTTGGCGAAATTAAAAATTTGTTTTGGAATATCTCAAGAACATTTTATTGAGAAAATATTGAGCAAGTTTAATTTTTATGATTCTAAACCTGTGAATACTTCATATGATGGTAGTTTACATTTGAAAAAGAATAATGATAATGTTGTGTCACAAACTGAATATGCTCAAATAATTGGTAGCCTTATGTACTTGATGAATAGTTCAAGATCTGATATTGCTTATGCTGTGAATAGATTGAATAGATACATAATCCTAATACAGTAATGCGTAATAGTACGAAAGCTTTTTAGTAAAACATAATACGAATAATGTAAAATAGAAGATGATATTTGTGTTTTGGTTGAAGTTAACTTTTCTCTCTCTTCGTTAATTTTTGCCACCTCTCCTTGTATGGTTATAAACCACAAGTTAACATTGAGTACGAAATTTGTCTAGTATTAAAGAGCACTGCTCGTCCTAATAAGGATCATTGGACGACTTTGTGTAGAGTTATGAAGTACCTTTGAGGTACTATAGGCCTCAGTTTATGTTATGGGGGATATCCAAATGCACTTGAAGGGTACTCTGATGCTAACTAGATCTCTAATTCAGATGAGACTAAATCTATGAGTGGATTTACTTTTACCCTTGGTGGTGGTGCTGTCACTTGGAAGTCATCCAAGTAGACTTGCATAGCCAGATTCACCATGGAGGGCAACTTTATTGTTATGGACTTGGCGGGATCTGAAGCGGAGTGGCTAAGAAATCTCTTAGTAGATATTCCTTTATGGAAGAAACCTATGTTTTCCATATTTATACATTGTGATTGTCAAGCAGAAATAACAAGAGCAAATAATAAAGTTTATAATGGGAAACAGAGACATATACGTATACGTCATAATAGTGTGAAGCAGCTACTACTAAATGATGGAATCATTTCTTTAAATTATGTGAGATCAGAGATAAATTTGGTGGATCCTCTAACAAAAGCCACTAAGTAGAAAGCCAGTGAGTGATACATCGAGGGGGATGGGGCTTATGCCCAATTCAAGAATTGAAAGTGATGGTAACCCAACCTAAATTTGAGAAGTCCTTAAAGATTAGGTTCATATGGATAAAAACAAGTCACTTGACAATCATTGAGACATTATACAATATAGTCAATCCCTATGGTATATAAATATGTGAAGGATAGTGTGTGACTATAGCATTAAAGACTGAGTTTATACTCTTAATAAATCTATAGCTCATGAATAAGCGGTGTGCTTGACTGTAGTACACACTTGATAGATTCACCTGTATGAGTGGTGAAGTGGGCCACCTCTATGAGAGCTTGGGCAATTCTTTAGAGCCATTCATGAAATCCAGGTAACGGTGCAAGGTCTAAATGCACCACACCACGTTGAACAACTTTGGATAAGAAGGCAGTGTGAGTAATGAAATCACTAAGTCACGAATGGAATGAAGGTTCATAGAGGTTCGAATCTCACTGACATTCATGTTTTCATATTTCATTCGCTCTATGTACTAGTTTATAGTCCAAAAGACATTAGTATCTATGCACTGAATTCCTATGCTTATGGAAACTAATTTTAATTTAATATTAACTTTGAAATATGTTGGGGGATTGTTATACTTTTATTAATTATTTTATTATATTTCAAAGCTAACATTCAATTTTAATTGTATTATTATCATTTAAACTTTTATCTAATGGTTGTTACCTAACATGCTATCTTTTGACCAAGTCCATGGTTATCCAGTTCTTGCATGTTGGAACGTGCATAAAATATACTTACTTCACAAGTCCGCAACCACCATCCAGCAACAAGCACAGACTGACGACGAGCTAGGCCAGCGGTGGCTGTCCTTCGCTCCTTCTCCCTTCTGCACGGTGCTACAAAACAGTGGCAACCATAGAGGCGCAGCTTCCCATTCGTCCCAATAAACGAGCTCGACAGCCAATTAACGTGAGCGGCGGCGAGAACGAGCAGTGCGAACCAGTTGCAAGCAAGAACGGTGTCATGTTTGTCGGCGGCCATGGATGTCCGGTGCCGGTTACATCATCTCTGGTGAGCAAGAGAAGCACGTACTAGAAGCCATACATCTCCTCTTTCTCGCGCGACACACTTTGAGGTTCCGCGATGTTGAAGTCCACAACGGCAGCAGCCCAGACCTAGCCACTCCGCTGTGGAGGGTGGCCATTGAACCGCACAACTTACCTCCAACCCCAAGAAAGAAATTTTATTTAAGTATTAATATGTGACCGGTAACCTAGGGCCCCCACCAACAATCGCTTTTATTGCTGTACCACGTGGTGTCATTTGTGCAGCCAAGTCACGTAACCACCAGTGGATAGTTGACCAATTGTCCACCTGGGTGTGACCCCTCAAATGTATACCGAACGTGGAAATGGGGAACGGACACACAGTTGAAATCACACAAAAGTCACGTATAAATGTAAGGCTTTAATTGATATGTATTGAAAATATAAAATTATTTTATATTATCAATCAATAAAAATAGGAGAAAGTGAGAAATTATGGTGGATTTCTCATTATAATGGGTGATTATTTATATGAGTTAATACTTTTTACTATTTTTATTGGCTGACAATGTAAAATTATTTTACACTACCAATATATTTAAATTAAATTCTAAATTTATATATTTAATTAAAATATTTTCCTCAGGTGACATTTTCTTCTGTCTCTGTGTAGAACTGATTTTATATCCCCAGATTTCGTGCAACTGCCATATCCCCCATACATAAGCACGCATTCCATAAACAAAAATAACCTTCAATTACTGGAGAACATCTTCAACCTATTCTCTTTCTCTGTGATTGCTTTAATTTCTTTACATTCCAAGAATAATTACTATGTCTCCTCCATTAGAAATCACCAACAACCATGATCTTAAACAAGAAGAAGAAGAAAATGGCATCCTTTTTGCCTTGAGATTGTTGAGTTCCATCGCGGTTCCAATGGCTGTTCGGTCCGCAGTTGAGCTTGGCATCTTCAACATATTTGCCAAAGCCGGTGATGAAGGTGTCAAGCTCTCAGCACAAGATATTGCATCTCAGATTGGTAGCAAGAACTCTGAAGCACCAAACATGCTGGATCGTCTTCTGAGGCTGTTGGCAAGTCACTCTATGCTTGCTTGCTCACTCTCCGAAGATGATGAACATGGGCTTGGATCTCCTAAGAGGCTCTATAGTCTCACACCTGCTTCCAAAGTATTTTGTTAGCGATGCTGATGGTGTCACACTTGGACACACCTTGAACTTAACTACGGACAAGGTTTTCATGACAAGCTGGTTAGTTTGATTAATTGAATAATGTTACTTGTTGCACACTTATTTTGTTATTAGACAGATTCTTTTTGTATAAAATATACTCACTTATTTTTCAACTCCACCAATTTATTATGGATATATTTAAATATAAATTGTTAGATTTGTGAATAGCAATTTTTTTTTCCTTCTTCAGAAAAGAAAAAAAAATATTAGAAAGCGAATTTTTGCATTTTTTTTATTATCTAAAAAAACAGGTGTAGAGTTTTGCTGTAAAAATAGAGTACACAAGTAGCAGAATCGTAGTTTAATTAGACTTTAGGTAATGAGATATTATGTTTGGTTTGTTTTCAGTCTTTGTCTTAGGTAATAATTATTAAAATGTTACGTTGTTTTTTATTTTGCTTGAAGGTTAAACTAAAATGCAAAACAATTAGCACACCTTCCCGTACCAATAAAAGTTGGATGCAATAGTAAATGGGATTCATTTTCAAAGATTTCGTTGAGATGGTATTGGAATGAAGGAAGAAATTTACTAGTTTTAATTTTTAAAAATAATTATAAAAAACCTAATTATCTCTTGAATTGTTGAAAGATTTCAAGAGTTGAATAATTAATAAATTAACAATAAATAAAAGATAAAATTAATATAAAATAATTATTTTTTATTGAAATTCTAAAACAACAAGTAACGTAATATGAATAAAATAAATAATTTCAGAATAACAGTTATTAAGCAATAGAGTGGAAAGTCCGTAATGAGGTGAAATTAACCTATAAGTCCCTAAACTTCTTGGAAAAATTCAAATAGGCTGTTATACTTTAAAAATTTGTCATTAGTTCCATGAATTTACGAAATATTTGTATTTGAGTCCCTAGATATAAACATTTGTAAAAGAATTTATCAATAGAGACCAATCATTCTAAGATGTTATCCTATATATATATTGATTTGAATTCTAAAAATATTTTGTTTTGTTTGATAAACTTTTAGTAAATATTTTTATTTAAGTGCCATGAATATTTTATAAATTTAAGGATTAAATTACAAACTTTCAGAGTATAGTGATCTATTTAAACTTTTCTAGGATGTTCAAGAACTTACGGATCAATGTAACTTTGTAATAGTGATTAATTTGCATTTGACTTTTAGGGCCGAACTGAAAGCAGCCATCTTGGAAGGAGGTATTACATTCAACAGGGTTTATGGCGTGGATGCATTTGAATATCAAAGTGTGGACCCCAGGTTCAATGCAGTTTTTAACAATGGTATGCTGGGCCTTAGCAGTAGCTATGAAGAGAGTTCTTGAGTCCTATCAAGGCTTTGAGCACATTAATAGACTGGTGGATGTTGGTGGTGGTCTTGGGATCAATCTCAAAATGATCACCTCCAAATATCCTCATATCAAGGGTATCAATTTTGACTTGCCTCATGTCATAGAACATGCCACCTCCTATGCCGGTATGATCACCGTGATCGCCATTTAATTTGCGACAATTCTAATCCAAAAGAAAATTTACGAAGCCTCTCCAACTTTTAAATATTATATATGCGTAAAAATTGCAAATTATTTTAATATTGCAGGCGTGGAGCATGTAGGAGGAGATATGTTTGAAAATGTTCCTAATGGAGATGCCATTTCTTTGAAGGTGAGTTCAATGTTCAATTCCAATTATTATTAACTCCAAGATATTTCAGTATCATGTGTATTTAATGTATTTTTTTCAATAAAAGATGGGAATACAAATTTTCAACTTTTTTCTTCCCAATGTAGGAGTAAAAAATTTTGTACTAGGAATTTAGAAGTTACCTATTGATGTCGGATATGGAAATAGAATGAAGGAAAAAAAACTAGCAAAAGTAACAACTCATGCATCTTAGCAGTTCATCCAAGTTATGAGAAGTCAATACAGCATTCAACTAGAAAGATATTGCATTACTCCAAAATGACTTGGTTACAGTCACCAAAGATCCCTATTTATATAGTACCACTAATTTTGGTACATGCATGCGTTCCATTCCCTTTTCTAGATGTAACATTTACTAGTAATAATTAATTATGACAATATAAAATATCCTCTCTCTCTCTCTTTTGTTTTTTGTTGACTAATAATGCTCACCTAAATAATTTAATGGTTAACTACACTCCTAATATTAGAAACCAAAGCCTTATACCCCTGGAAAACCCCCAAAAAAAAAAAAAAACAAAGCCTTATCTTTCCAAGAAGCTCTTCGTTGATTCTTGATATTTGATTATTTAGTTCATGCAACTCATTTATTATTTGCTATGACCAGAATTCTCCATCACTTGTGCAAATATTTATTTTAAAAGTATAAACTAAGCTAATACATGGGATCTAAGTATGAGTTTAATGATTCAAGTGCTCGTTAGGGAATAAAATATTATATGATTTGTTAACATCATCACTTTTCTGGACCAAAACTTTCAGTCGGTACTTCACAATTGGAGTGATGAACATTGCTTGAAGCTATTGAAAAATTGCCATAAGGCTATTCCTGATGATGGAAAACTGATTGTTGTGGACACAATTGTTCCAGTTTTGCCTGAAGGAACAACTACTACCCAAATTGCTTTCCAAAGTGACCTCTTCATGATGACTCAAAACCCAGGAGGGAAAGAGAGAACCCAAGATGAATTCATGCAATTAGCAACAGGATCTGGATTTAGTGGCATCCGATTTGTTTGCTGTGTATGTGGCTTCTGGGTTATGGAGTGGTTCAAGTAGACACACATGGACTAGTAGTATATGTATTGCTCAGATTGCTCTTCTGTCTTCTATTATTGCATTTTAAATAATCAACACCTTTGTATTTGTATGCTTTTTGTGGAGATGTGTCGTCTCCATATGCTCTATCACGTTTATTTCTACTAAATTGCTTTTTGGTCTAAACCACCAATATTCAAAATTTACTATACTCCAATTAATTTGTTTTGAATTGAATCGCTCCATTATAAGGGTAGAGTGTATGGCTAAAACTCAATACCTTGTGTAAGGGGAACAATTGCCAAACCACTCAAACTAACCAACATTGGTTCTACTAAATTGCTTTGAGATAATTGAGTTGAATTTTTTGAGCAAGTAATATTCTAGTCAACCTCTTTGAATGCTTCCACACTAAATGAAATTGAAATATTCTATGAAGGATGCGTGTTAGAATGTTTAATGCAGATAACAAATATGGTGATAAGATATTCTTTGAAGCCAATAAATTCAGCCTATGTAAACTCAATTGCTTTTTCTTATCCTTGTAACCACTAAAGATAATTGAGTAAATGAGATTGTAGGAAATGAGATTGTCTTAAAGTGGATTAACATATAAAAGTTACATTTATTTTCTCGACATGTTACATTACATGGGATAAAGTATGGTCAGAAGCTTTGGCCTCAAAATGAAGCATGCTGACATCTTCAACAGTGTGCTGCAAGATTGAACTCCTCCATATCAACAGCATCTCAACATTACCTTAGTCTTTTAGCTGCTGCCAATTATTTCATTTTATATTTCTTTTATTTTCCGCAGCAAAGCCGCCCTGTTAGTCCATTAAACAGGTTTAAAGACATAACTTCTATTCATGGCAAAGTTGTCTTAAAATAAAAAAAGTGTAATCATGAAGTTAATCCATTCAACCAATTGTAGTACATTAATCAAAAGAAATTAGGCTTACCGGTCTGGCTTGAACACTAGGTTCTTGTAAAAAAACCACTGCAAAGAAAGACATAGAAGATGAATAATAAGTTTTCCTAAAGAGGGAATCAAGGATTGCAAAGTTTTTAAACTTTTTTAATCACTCTTACGCATTTCCCATTGTTAATCCCCTCTGTTTTTGCCTATTCTGTCTCTTGTGGTTTTCACTCTAGGGAGTGACTTGGGATGTTATTTTTATGGCTAATAGGATTACTAGAGTTGGTTATTTCCTCTTGGTTTGATTGAATTATGCCTCATCCTGGTTAAGTGAATTAAAGTGCATGATTCATTTGTATCACCCAAGAAAGTGTTAAATGAATAAGGAAATACTAGAAACTAAGGAGAAAAATGCTTTCTCCTAACCATTTGGTATTTTAATAGTTGTTTATGGACCCCTTTGTGTAATCAAGAAAACTGCACCATGTGTCCAGGTCCGAGTTTCATGTTGTTACATAAACCAACACATTGACAAAGGCTCCAATAATGGAGTGCAGCCCGCATCCTTAAAGAAGATTATATTATATTATGTATATATAAAAAAAAAAAAAAAAGGTTTTAAAGTTTCGGTAAGGAGAGAGGATAGTTATATAGTTACGTGAAGTATGACAACATTATATATATATATATATATGTTTGTGTGAGGTATCAGAGTAGTGATCAAGAAGAGAGAGAACTCGAAATGGGGGAGAGAGTTTGAGAAAGAAATTGAGAAATTGTTATTGAATGATTTTGAGTTGAATGATACACGTCTAAGTGTAGCTATATATAGTGATACAAGTTGCTTCTTCTACAAATAATCAACTCTAATAAAAAACTACCACTAACAGAAAACTACTAACTATAACTAACTCTCTCTATCTTTGTCTCCAATATCCCTCCTCAAACTTAGTGGGGTGGATTCCACCACTTTAAGTTTGCTTTTGAACTTGAGGAATGAGGCTGCAAACAATGGTTTGGTGAGCACATCCGTGATTTGCTCATGGGAGGGAATATCCTTAACAAAGGCATGTCTCTGGGCAATATTATCACGAACGAAGTACAAATTAATTTCAAAATGGTTGGACCTACTATGCAAGATGGGTTTGGTAGCCAACAAAATAGCACTTTTGTTGTCGCAGAAAATTGAAGGAGGGGTTGGACATTGAATGTGTAGCTTAGATAAGAGAGTTTGAAGCCAAGTGATCTCTGCTAATGCTACTGCCATGCTCCTAAACTTAGCCTCAATGTTAGATCGAGAAACTGCATGTTGTTCTCTGTTGGATTAGGGAACCAAATTAGATCCAAGAAAGACACAAAACCCACTTGTGGACTTTCGGTCATCAACATGAACCCCCAATCAAAGTCACAGAAAGCTAACAGTCTCAATTCCTTGCTTATATAAAACTTTAACCCAAAGTTCAGTATACCATTGATGTATCTAAGTATTCTCATCACTGCCTTCCAATGGACCTCGAGAGCACAAAGCACGAACTAGGACACCTTATTTACTACAAAGTATATGTCAGGTCAAGTGATTGTGGCATATTGAAGGCCACCAACGACAAACCTGTAAAGAGTAGGATCAGGAAAGGTAGTGTCACCATGTGCTGACAACTTTTGACTTAAGAGCATGTGGGTGGGCATAAGCTTTGCAGCATCCACGCCAGCCTTTTTGAGGAAGTCCTGAAGGTACTTGGTTTAAGTGAGCAAAATTTCCACAGAGTTAGATCTTATTGTTTCAACACCAAGAAAGTAACTCATCTCCCCAAGGTTCTTGAGTGTGAAAACTGAATTGAGCCTAGCAATTAATTTAGAAATTTCCAGAGAATCAATGCCAATAACTAGAATGTCATCAACATATATCTCAATATAAATGGTGGAAGAGGCTATAAACTTGGTGAAGAGAGAAGCATTAGACCTTGTATTATGAAAACCAAATTGATTCGGTGTAGAGCTCAACTTGGAGAACTAAGCTCAAGGGGCTTGCTTTAGGTCATATAGCACCTTATGGAGCTTGCAAACTTGATGAGGATTGGAAGAAGCATAACCTTTAGGTTGCTGCATATAGACAACTTCTTAGAGAAAGCATAACCTTTAGCACCTTATTCAAGAAGGCATTGTTAAAATCAAATTTTCTAATGCTTCCCCCTTTGGAAAGAGTTATAGACAACATGACAGTCATAGTGGAAGGTTTAACTATTGGACTGAAGACTTGATCAAAGTCAAGTCCCTCTCTTTGGTGAAAACCCTTGGCCATAAGCCTTGTCTTATATTTCTTAATTGTATCATCAGGGTGCCTTTTGATTATGAAAACCTATTTGTAGTTGATGGGTGGAGAAGAAGAGGAAGAAGGTTACACAAGAGACTAGGCCTGATTCTTCATCAATGCTACGAATTCTTCATCCATTGCTTGCTTCCAATGAAGTGAAGAGAGGGCTTGAGCTATTGAAGTTGGCTGATGTTGCACTAGATCCAATTCACCAATAACAACCACATTGGCATAGGTCTTTGGTTTGAATGTTCCAGATTTACTTTTGGTTTCATTGGATGCATAATTTTAGAGTGTGCAATTCTAGACTTGGTGGATGGCTTAACCACTACCTTAGCTTCAACATCAACAATGTTTGTGGGAATGATACCAGAATTTGGAATAGGACCTACAATTTTAGCACTAGAGTCAGAGTCAAAGGTCTCAGCAAAAATAAGAGGATCAGCCAGGGCAGAATCATGCATAACATTGGCAGTGGTTGGGTGAAGAGTAAGTGTTACAGTTTCAGGAAGTGACACATTTGGGGATGACACATGAGAAGAAGGATTAGGAAGTGGTTGGGGATCTAGACCTGAAAGTGAAATTAAGATTGGTAAGGAATGTAAGAAGTGAGGTCTTAGAGTAGATGAAGCAGCAAGGACTGGTGTGGTGATGTTTGGCACAATGGGAGTAGTGAGGTTACTGGGTAAGGGAATAGGAAATGAGGGTGGTGAAGACTGCTGATTTGGTTTGGAAGAAGTGTGGAATGATTGCCAATATGGGAATTCTAGTTCATTGAATATCATGTTTCGGGATATATAAGTCTTGCTAGTAGGAGAGAGGCACTTATAACCTTTTTGGTTAACAACATATCCTAAGAAAACACACTTGTGAGACTTGTAGTCAGTTTGTGTTGGTTATATGGTCTTAGGAAAGGGTAACAAGTGCAGCCAAAGGTATTAAGGAAAGAATAGTTTGGTGGATGGTGATTAGTAAGTTCAAAAAGGGATTTAAAGTTGAGTGTTGGTGAAGGTAATTTGTTGATAAGATAAGTGGCTGAGGTGAAGGCCTTATCCCATAATTGAAGTAGAAGAGAAGCTTGGACTAAGAGGGCTAAGCCAGTTTTTATTATGTGTCTGTGTTTTCTTTCAACACATCCATTTTGTCAGTGTGTTGGGGGGGGCAAGTAAGTCTATGTGTAACACCTTGGGACTAAAGGCATTGTGTAAAGGCATTGGACAAGTATTCTCTCCCATTATCGGTTTGTAGGGGCTTGAGTTTATGGCCAATTTTGGTTTCCATCATTTGCTTGTATTGAATAAAGGCTTGGAAGGTTTGGGATTTATTTGCTAGGAGATAAATGAAGGTGTATTTGGAGTAAGCATCTATGAAACACACATAGCACCTATTTCTTCACTTGTTTGGCATTAGTGCAGGTCCCCATAGGTCTGAATAGACTAATTGAAAAGGTGCATTATAAGTGGTATTAGAAATAGAGAAAGGCAGTTGATTAAGTTTTCCCATACAGTAAGTATTACACAAATTTGGTATAAGAATATAACTTTTATTGCTAGAATTGAGAAGATTACATTTTGACAGTACATGAGTTACACTCTTGGGAGATGGATGACCTAATCTCATATGCCACAATGTAAAGAAAGAATTTTCAGATGATGTACTAATAGTATTACAACGTAATTAAGAGTTATTTGATAGTAAATGTTTGTGTAGGACAACAATATGATCAAAGTGATAGAGACCATCTTTAAGTGTTCCTTGAGAATGATCTCCTTGGATACCTAACATTTAACACAACACACATTAGGATGGAATTCAAAAAACATATTATTGTCAAGCGAAAACTTAGATACACTAATGAGATTTTTGGTAATAGAGGGTACATGTAACATGTTTTATAGTTTGAAGGTAGAATTTGTGTGCTTAGAGTGAAGGAAAGACTTGCCAATGTGTGCAATTTCCATATTTTGGCCATTACCTATGAAGACTTGCTTAGAACCTTCATACTCAGACCCTGTGATCAGATTGTTCAGATCATATGTAAAATGGTGGGATGCCCCCAAGTTTGGGTACTAAGTTGAGTCTGTTAAGCTGCTAGTGTAGCAATGTTGGTTTTGGAAGGTGCTTGAGCAAGAGGTGCAGGGTTGTGAAAAGTTGCTAAGGGAGGAGGAGGTGGATTAGAAGCCATTTGTACAGGATTCTAAAAACTTTAGTCAAATCGATGGTAGCATTGCCACATAATGTGGCCAATTTTTCCACAGTTGACATTGAGGTCATCTACCATTTCCTCATGAGTGACCTCCTCTGAAGCCTCTCCCTTTGCCCTTGTGGCCTCCATTGCCCCTACCACTATATTACATCCCATCTTTTGAATCTTGCACAACACCTTGAGCATTTTGAGCCACATTTGCTTACATTGCTCCAAGTTCAATTTTTCTGAATCTTTCAAGTACATCTTCTTGTGATACTAGTAGGGTCTCTACCTCACTCATAGCAAATGGTTCTGCACGAGACATAACCATGGTAATAAAAGCACTATACTCTTCATTCAAGCCATCTAGGACTACCTCAACATAATCATCACTGGACAATAGAGATCCAATAGCAGTGAGCGAATCTATGACTTTCTTGATCTTTAGCAGATATTTAGAAGCTGGACCTTACTTTTTGATGGATTGGAGTTGTGTTTCCAGTTGTTTGATCTTGGACTTCGTGTGTGCAGCAAAATATTCTTCTACTTTGCTCCAAATCTCATGAGCAAACTGATATCCTACCATACGATTTGTAAAGCTTGAATCCATTAACGCAAGGAGCCATGCCACCAAGTGTTGATCTTGCTGTTCCAAATTCAGGTATTCTTGCAATTCAATCTCTACAACACGATCTTCTTCATAAGCATATTTTGTAGTAATCTTCCTTTTGTTGAGATGATCTTTCAACTTATTGGATTTGATGCATGCTGGTGCTTAGTGCTTCCATGGTAGATAATTCTCTTCACCAAGTGAATTGAAATAGGTTGATGTTACATTGGAAGGTGGTCATTGTATATATAAATGGTGAAGTGATAGGTTGGTCAATATTTTATACTCTCAATCAATTATTTTAATTATAATTAATTTAAATGCAAAAAAGGAATAGAATTGATTAAATTTTCATTGAAAGAAAAAATTATTTGATTGGCGGTTATTTTAGAAATCGATTACAAGTAGTCAACAGACAATTTAAATAGACAATTAAAAGGATATATTAACTTCACTCCATAAAATTAACCTGAAATTTTTGCAAGGAAATAGGTGTGAAGAAATGAAAACACACGCACTCTCGAAATCAACATAATTAATAATAATAATAATAATAATAATAAGATGTACAGTCTCAACAAGAAAACCTTAACCTTTGTCAAGTGCTACAGGTCACGGCCGGCGGGTCTTATGGCTAGAATATGTGGTTTTTTCTTTTTTAAATATCTGAAACATTAAAAATAAATTATAACTATATAAAGTTATTAATTATATGTAAATATCTGTAAAGAATATTAGTGTTTTCTTCTACGATTGAATATGTAAACCGTGTTATCTTTATCTAAATCATTGAGAGGTGATTTAATAAAGAAACATGAGGGTTTTTTAATACGACATGAGTGCCATTACTTCTTTGACTAATGCAGCTAGGTCAAAGTCTTACAAAACAACCAAATTTATAACTACTCCAAATGATTTCGAATCTCTCAATCGATGATCTTAGCTTCTTGACAGGGAACTCGACAACTAGAAATCAAACATTTATATATAAGCATTAAATTACTAAGGACGAATTGAATTAGTGTTTAGAAAAACTTTATCTTCACAATAGATTAATCCAGTTCAGAGCATATTAATTATACATTAGTAGATTTCAAATACTAGATTAAAAAAAATTACTAAGAATGCACTATTTTTGCACACTTTTTAATAAGTAATATATTAATCAAGTATTCCTACAAATTACATTTAGATTTAATTTACTTAATACTGAATTTTTTTATGTTATAATTAGTTAATATTGTAAATATGTTTAAAACTAATATTATTAATGAACTATATAATGTCACATTTTGTACAAGTTATTAAATATTTATGGCAAAACCAAGTATTTAATTTTTTGATAAACAAACTTTCCTTTATTTATTGAAAAAAAATTAAATAATGTTTTATTGATCGAAATTCCACTCAATATTTTTCATAAACGCATGATTCTACCCAAATTTAATTGTGTTAATTACTCTAATAGCAAAATGGCCATCAAACGCAAAGATATCGTGGTAGGTATGGTAGGTGAAGTGACTACACACAAGCTAATCAAATTTTAATAAGTTAATTAAATACAAGAAACCATTTGAGCTAAAGTAGTACTGCTCGGTACATTAGCAAAATCTAAACTAGAGATAACATGTCAATTACTGTGTTAGGCTAAGAAGTACGAATATTTTGAAATAATTGACGTATCCGTATTGAATATGTATTTTGTCAAATATTTTGTAAATATTTTTAATTATATTTTACAATATTTTACTTTAATTTTTTAAATTTTTATATCTATATAAATAAAAATTTCATAATAATTGTTAAAGATATAATTGTGTTAGTGATTAATTGAGATAGTTAGTAAGTAGTTAATTACAATACATATAATTAGGTACTAATTAGTTACTCTCCTATTCTATATATATATATAAGCCACATTATTAGCTTAATGTACTCACCTTCTACATCATTGATAAAATTTACACTCTTTGTTCTCTCAACTCTCTCAAAAAGATATTAAATATATATTTTTTCCTGAAGTGTCACTCTTTTCATATTCAATTTTTTTTAATAATTTTGATTTAATCTTTACGAGTACAATTAAATAGTAACAAATAGTAGAAACACTATCAGAAATATTTATAAATATAAAATTATTTTCATATTAACAAATTAATATATATATATATATTAACCAAAAATATCCGAATCCACCCAAGGAAGGCTCCTCGGTATATACCTAGGCACTTCAACGTTAGCATCACTGTGACTAATATAATAAATAAGCAATTTTACACGCTGCCAAGTCTAAAAGTGACTGTAAAGTATTCTTTATAAGCAAAATTTTCGAAAACGAACACATCAAATTAATAATGAGCAAAATAAAGTCAAATTTGAGAATGAAGACAAAAAAGTACAAGAGAGAATAATACCAACTTAATACAAGAGTTATACTACTTCATAACACGAGTGTGGACATAAAAAACTAACTGCGCATCATTAATTTAATTCCCTTGAGAAGTGAAAGAGTCGTCCAGATTCTGCGGCGGACATCGTCAAGTCAAACAAGTTAAGACACAACATGCCTCATTGTACCCGTCGACGGTCATTTCTAAATATTCTTCATTAAAAAAAAATTAATTAAGCGTGCTTCTCCTTTAAAAAATATATTTGATTTCTGTCACCCATCAAGTGGTTATTTTATTGTTAATACAAAAATAATAAGTAGGTAACTAGGCACCTATATACAATGGACTACACATCTGTACATATACAAATGTTCACGCGTCAACTACTAGCTGGAGCAATGATGCATATCCTTCATTATATATATAACCACACAATTCATGAACCAAAACCAACTTCAATTAATACAACATCTTCTGTATAGCTTTTATCTCTGATTGCTATTTTTGAGCATTCCAAAAATCCTTTATGATGGCTTCTTCATTGGAAACCACCAACACTAATGTTATTGAATCCAACCATCTTAAACAAGAAGAAGAAGACGGCATTCTCTTTGCCATGAACTTGGCAACTTCTGTGGTGTTTCCACTGGCTGTTAAGTCTGCAGTTGAGCTGGGCATCTTCAACATACTAGCCAAAGGTGGTGAAGGTACTAAGCTCTCAGCAAATGACATTGCATCCCAGATCGATAGCAAGAACCCTGAGGCACCCACAATGCTGGATCGTCTTCTGAGGCTGTTGGCAAGTCACTCTATGCTGTGTTGCTCGCTTTCTGAAGATGATCAACAAATGCTCTATAGTCTCACAGCTAATTCCAAGTATTTTGTTACCGATGATGATGGTGTCACATTCGGAAACACCTTGAAATTGCCTCTGGATAAGGTCTTCTTGGAAAGCTGGTCAGTTAACCTAGACTTGTGATAATATGTTTTTCAACAAAAAAAATTAAATGAATTTTGGTTTCTTTAATTTTGATAAAAACCAATATAAAATTTTTATTTTTTTAATAATAAAAATTTAATTTTGATATATAACCAATATAAAATTAAAATATTTTATATAATCACTCAATTAAATATTATGACATTATTAAAATTAGTAATTAACTCTTTTAATAGCTATCTCAAAAGTCACTTTTATCGTGATATATAATTAATTAACAATGTAAAATATTTTATACTGATAATATAACAAAATAATCTCTTAATAATTATAAAAAATGTTACTTCATTTTCATTTATTTTCAGCCTTCAATAAAAAATAGTAAAAATAAAGTTTTTGTAATTCTTAGCCAAAAATATAAAATGAAAAAAAACCTACACCAACTTATCATTGCGGCAATATAATTTCCACAAATTTTACCTTTTTTTTAAAACTAGATTTCTTTCTGTATTATTGTTTTTCCTTTTGATTAGTATTGGAAATGTGTACTAGTTCCAACTTTTTTAATTCCAATTTTCCATTACATGAATACAAAGTTTTGCGTGCAATTTATTCTACTAAACATCCTTTGTTAAGCAAAAACCGTGGTGATGATAGAAATTTTAAGGTGAAGTCTACAGTGTGGTTTTTCAATTCATAATAATGAATGATTAATTTGATTTGAAATATAGGACCGAACTGAAAGGAGCAATCTTGGAAGGAGGTGTGCCATTCGATAGGGTTTATGGCATGCATGCATTTGAGTATCCAAGTGTGGACCCAAGGTTCAATGATGTTTTCAACAAAGCTATGTTAAGCCATACAACTATAGTTATGAAGAGGGTTCTTGAGTGCCACGAGGGTTTCAAGAACATCAATAGACTGGTGGATGTTGGTGGTGGTCTTGGGATCAATCTCAAACTGATCACTTCCAAATATCCTCATATCAAGGGCATTAATTTTGACTTGCCTCACGTAATAGAACATGCCCCTACCTATGCCGGTATATATATATATGATCTCATTGTCATTTAATTTAATTATTATGTGTCTTAAAATTCTAATCGATCGACAACCCTTTGCAACTTTTGAATATTATGCGTTAAAGGGTGTGAATTATTTTTAATGTTACAGGCGTGGAGCATGTGGGAGGAGATATGTTTGAGAGTGTTCCTAACGGAGATGCCATTTTTATGAAGGTGAATTCAAGCTTTTCCAGGAATTATCCATTCTTCTCAATTAATGTCCCATTGTTAGCTCCAAGAAATTTCAGTCTCTTCTCTAGCAAGAAATTTCAGTCTCTAGTGGCTTTAATGAATTTCATTTTTCAAAAAACGTAACCAGTGCAAACTTCCAACTTTTTTCCACTTTATTCTGTCCTTCATAGTTATATCTTTGGGTATATATAACTTTTGGGTGTTAGGAATTTATAATTGACCTTAGCAAATAGGAGTATTTTATTTGATAGTATAAACTAAGGTACAGGTGGATATTAATTAAGACGTATCAAATGTAAATAATTCAAGCAGTCCTTAATTAGGGGAATCAAATTGTATGTATTTTAATGCAAACAACTAGCCTATAAATTAATGCAATATTGTATGATTTTATTGACATCATGGCTTTTCTGTACCAAAATTTTCAGTGGATTCTTCACGATTGGAGTGATGAGCATTGCTTGAAGCTGTTGAAGAATTGCTATAAGGCTATTCCTAATGACGGAAACGTGATTGTTGTGGACACAATTCTTCCAGTTATGCCTGAGGGTACAACTGCTGCCAAGGTCGCTTTCAAAGCAGACCTTTTAATGATGACTCAAAACCCAGGAGGCAAAGAGCGAACCCAACATGAATTCATGCAATTGGCAACAGGAGCTGGATTTAGTGGCATCAGATTCGTGTGCTGTGTCTCTGGCTTCTGGGTTATGGAGTTCTTCAAGTAGACACACATTGACTAGAATATTTATATATGTTGCATTTTCAATCCCATGGAATGTGATTCAACTTTTCTGTCTTTTTTTTGTCTGCTGTATTCTAATGAAAAGTTGAGATATGTGAAATTAATCATAAGTGGTTTTGAAAAGGTTGTTTTGAGAAGAATTATGAGTGATATTATACGGAGTAATGATATTTGTATCATTTTTTAGGATATTTTTGAAATGATACTTTAATATATCCCTTAAATAATAATTGAAAGAAAAAAATGTAAGATTCACAAACTTATATTTTTATTGACAATGGAGACTTCTTTACAAATAATTGCATGTGTAGGAACTAATTTAAAAACCTTTTTTTCATGTACATAGGAATTAAACTCAAAATTGATAACACGTGCAAGGATTAAAATTATATTTTAAGCTAATATAATTATGTGAAAAATAGTGTAAATGAACAATATTAATAGGGATTGGCTTATCTGATTGTTCTTTCACTCATATATTATATCATGACTTGGACTCGATTTTAAGTTCCTCCTTTAATAAGTGATTTATAAGTATATTTATAAGCATTTGATGAGTCTGAAAATATACCCTAAACCTATATTGGAATGAACCTTCCTCTCAACTAAAACTTTTGTACACCAAAAAATAGTGTAAGCGAACAGATACGTTTTAACAGTCACATTTCATGAGATTTGTAATGAGGCTAGTCTAGAAGGATAATATTCAAGGGGGAAAAGGAATACTCTTCACCAAATCTTCACACCTTTTTTCTTTTTGGACAGAGGAGGAGCAGATTTTGGGGGATGGGGTAGGGCCGGATCGACCCTTGATGAGAGGGGCCACCATGACCAACTTTCCCCAGGCCTCAACTAGAATCTTCGCACCTCATTCAACCCATACTCTTCCCCTTCATAGTTTGGTCCCTGCTTTTTTTTTTGGGCTGCTTAGGCCGGTAATTTGTAATTGATGGCCCACGTCCACTCATTACAGGATTGAAATTGTCTGTCTAATATTGGTTTTTTTTTTATAGAGAAATATTATTTAATCGGGCCAATTTTTTGGATATATTGAAAGAGACTATATGAAGTGTAGAGATTTCTTCATAAACAATTATATGTATAGGAATTGATTTAAAAACCATTTTTTTGTGTAGAGACTAAATTCAAAATCAATAATATGCATAGAGATCAAAATTATATTTTAACTGCTATAATAACTTACATACCCAAGTTGGGTAGCATCTGCATAGTAAGGTTGATGGACGTGCTCAAATAATATTATTTATATCATTTATTATAGATATTTTTAAAATATTAGTTAAGAGAAAAATTGGGATTCATTTTTAATTAATGTATAAAAATACTTCAGTGTATCTCTTAAAAAATATTCTCAAGAATGATATAAATAGTATTTCTCAAAAATGCTCAAATGATGATGTACTAATAATTTATTAACCTAATACAAAGTCTAAGCAAGGTCATCAATTATGAAAATCAAAATTAATTTTCGTCGTCAATGATGGTTATGCCAACTAAATTAACCTAACTTTCACTTAAAAAGTCAAAAACCAAACCCAACTTGCAACGAAATCAACTCAATCTCAATCTAAGCGCCATTTGTCAAAACTCATAGCATCGCTCTGAATACTAGATGAGGTGACCTTTGTTGTTTAGCGAAGTAGCTCTTACAGTGAAATTCTGTTCTTCCATACATGCACCAACCCAGCATATTTTCTGTCCATAATTCAACTACATAGTGAGATGATGCCATTTCAATTGAATTTGAATATTCATCAATCAATTAGAAAAATATAAGGTTTACCGTGGAACAGTAGAGGATTCTATACAAGATTACGTACGTTTTTCTCTCTTTAAAACGAATTTTCTGTGAATAAATGAAAGAGATGTTTTATTATTATATCCATTTCGACGAAGGTTCCTCCATATCTTAATGCACCCAACACGACGTGTAACAAATGACTAGTGTCACTGTGGCTGCTATCATAAGAAAGCAGTTTTATAGGATATACTACAATTCTTAAAAAACTATTCAAAGTATCATCAAAAGCAAAAATAGAAAATATACATTTGAACACAGTTAATTCGCTGAAATATATATATAAAAGATGATGTAACAGTGCTGACAAATAACTCTGGATGAGATTCACATTCCGCACATGAGTTTACCAGTGCTAGACACATATATCCGCATATATACATGTACTTATCCACACATACAAACACATACACACACATACACATTTGATACATTGTTGCGTGATTAAGAGTATTTTGATTATTATAATAATTATTTTAAAAATCACAGAAAAGTCACCCATATATATATATAGTTAAAAATATTTTCCTCAAGTGACTTTTTTTCTGTCTCTGTTTAGTATTACCTTTATATACCAAAATTTGCGTGTAAATAACACTCTTCTGTTGCCATATCCCCTATATATAAGCACGCACCTCATGAACAAAAAGCAGCTTCAATATTTACAAGAAACATCTTCAACCTACTCTATATCTCTCATTGCGACCTTTACATTCCAAGAATCATTATCATGGCTCCTCCATTAGAAATCACCAATAACCATGAAGCCAGGGATCTTAAACAACAAGAAGAAGAAGATGGCATCCTTTTTGCCCTGAAATTGATGAGTTCAATGGCGGTTCCGTTGGCAGTTCGGTCTGCAGTTGAGCTTGACATCTTCAACATACTAGCCAAAGCTGGTGATGAAGATGTCAAGCTCTCTGCACAAGACATTGCATCTAAGATTGGTAGCAAGAACGCTGAAGCACCCAACATGCTGGATCGTCTTCTGAGGCTGTTGGCAAGTCACTCTATGCTTTCTTGCTCACTCTCTGAGGATGATATTGCATCTCCTAAGAGGCTCTATAGTCTCACACCTGCTTCCAAATATTTTGTTACCGATGCTGATGGTGTCACATTTGGACACACCTTGAACTTAACTACGGACAAGGTTGTCATGAAAATCTGGTTAGTTTAATTAATTGAATAATGTTAATTGCACACTTATTTTGTTCCTGAACGATTGCAGCATGGAAACATATGAATTGTTAGATTTGTGTATAGCAATTTTTCTTTTTCCTTTTTCAGAAAAGAAAAAAGAATATATTAGAAAGTGAAATTTTTTCATTTTTTTTATTTATCCGAAAAAACAGGTGTAGAGTTTTGCTGTAAAAATAGAGTACACAAGTAGCACAATTGTAGTTTAATTAGACTTTAGGTAATGAGATATCACGTTTATCTTTGTCTCAGGTAATAATTATTAAAAGTTACATTGTTATTATTTTGTTTGTTAATTATTGCTTTTTTAGATTTTATTAAAGAAATAATGTAATAAAAAATTTTACAGCGAAAGATTAAACTAAAATACAAATCAGGTACACCCTCTATACCTATAAAAGTTGGAAGCAGTGGTATACGGGCTGCTTTCAAAAAGAGTTCGTTGAGATGGTATTGGAATTAAGAACTTTAATATATAGTTTTAATTTTTTTTAAAAAATAATTATAAAATACTTAATTATCTCTTGACTTGTTGAGAGATTTTAAGTTGAACAATTAATAAATTAACAATAAATAAAAGATAAAATTAATATAAAATAATTATTTTTAATTAAAATTCTAAAACAATCTGTCCTGTAATATGAATAAAATGAATAATTTCAGAATAACAGTTATTAAGGAATAGGGTGGAAAGTTCATAATAACAATGATGATTGATTTGCATTGACTTGTAGGGCCGAACTGAAAGGAGCAATCGTGGAAGGAGGTATTCCATTCAACAGGGTTTATGGCATGGATGCACTTGAGTATCAAAGTGTGGACCCCAGGTTCAATGAAGTTTTCAACAGGGGCATGTTAAGCCATACCACTATCGTTATGAAGAAGGTTCTTGAGTCCTATGAAGGTTTTGAGCACATCAATAGACTGGTGGATGTTGGTGGTGGTCTTGGGATCAATCTCAAATTGATCACTTCCAAATATCCTCATATCAAGGGTATTAATTTTGACTTGCCTCACGTCATAGAACATGCCACCTCGTATGCCGGTATAATCATTCTGATCGTCATTTAATTTGTTTGTTGCAATTCTAATCCAAAATTAAAGAAAATCCACGAAGCCTCTCCAACTTTTGAATATTATGCGTAAAAATTGTAAATATTTTTAATATTGCAGGCGTGGAGCATGTAGGAGGAGATATGTTTGAGAATGTTCCTAATGGAGATGCCATTTTTTTGAAGGTGAGTTCAATTTTCAGCTCCGGTTATTATTGACTCCAAGAAATTTCAGTGTCATGTGTCTTTACTATATATTTTTTTCAATAAAAGAAGAGAATACAAAGTTTCAACTTTTTTCTTCCCATTGTAGGAATAATAAATTTTGCATTAGGCATTTAGAAGTTACCTATTGATGTCGGATATAGAAATAGAAAGAATGAAAAAAAAAAAGCTAGCAAAAGTAACAACTCAATACTGCCTAGTTTAATAGTGTTCTTCGAAGGGGTGCTCTAACTTATAAAAAGTATAAGTTAATTTTTTTTCGTTTGATAAATCGAAAAGTTGAGGTGCTTTTACTCCTGGCTTTTGAGAGTCAAAGGTTGCTCTCGGGAGTTCTCATGGGGTACTTTTTGGATTTAGCTTGTGCTCTCCAAAATTTAAAAGACTAATATAACCTTACTCTATTAAATGATATTAAATATAAAAATTATTTTCTTTAGTATTTATAACCATTGTAGTTATTTTAGATATTAAAAGTAATTTTATCAAATACTATTTTTATGACTTTTGCTTATTGAGATCAATTTTTATATTATTTTACCAAATAATAATATTATGACTTTTTAAGAGCAATTTTTAGAAAGCCGAAAAAGCTCAATTGCTTTTAAAAAATCATAGCAATACCAAACCAAACCTACATCTTAACAATTCATCCAAGTTATGAGAAGTCAATGCAGCATTCAAATGGAAAGATATTGTATTACTAAAAAATGACTTGTCACCAAAGATCCCTATTTATATTGTACTACTAATTTTGGTACATGCATGTTCCATTCCCTTTTCCAGATGCAGCATCTAACAGTAATAATTAATTAAGATTATGACAATCTAAAATATCCTCTCTCTTTTGTTTTTTGTTGACTAATAATGCCTCACTTAAATATTTTAATGGTTACCTATACTCCTAATATTAGAAACCAAAGCCTTATAGCCCTGGAACCCCCCCAAAAAAAAAACCAAAAAAAAGGACAAAGCCTTACTCATTTATTATTTGCTATGACTAGAATTCTCCATCACTTGTGCAAATATTTATTTTAAAAGTATAAACTAAGCTAATACATGGGATCTAAGTATGAGTTTAATGATTCAATTGCTTGTTAGGGAATCAAATATTATATGATTTGTTAACATCATAGCTTTTCTGGACCAAAATTTTCGGTGGATACTTCACGATTGGAGTGATAAACGTTGCTTGAAGCTGTTGAAGAATTGCCATAAGGCTATTCCTGATGATGGAAAAGTGATTGTTGCGGACACAATTGTTCCAGTTTTGCCTGAGGGAACAACTACTGCCCAAATTGCTTTCCAAAGTGACCTCTTAATGATGGCTCAAAACCCAGGAGGGAAAGGGAGAACCCAACATGAATTCATGCAATTGGCAACAGGATCTGGATTTAGTGGCATCCGATTTGTTTACTGTGTAGGTGGCTTCTGGGTTATGGAGTGGTTCAAGTAGACACATGTAACATCCTCAATTTCATGTCGTGCTAAATTACCGTAGTAACCCTGAGTAATTAGGCACTTAATGAGGAATTTCGAGATTAGGGCTTAATTAAGGGGTTGACTCGGACAAGAAGGGTCAAGAGAATGCCTAATCAAGGTTAGATAATCTCTAATTAAGCAAGTTAGAGCCCCTGTAGCTTACTTAAGCACTAATCGCCCTTAATTAGCTTACTCGAGTTTAATTAAGGTTAATTAAGTTTAATCGTAAGATTAAATTTTGTTAATCGTGTTCTTGTGTATTAATCACTAATCCTTACTTAATCACCTTAATTAAGTTGTATGAGCACTTAATCACATGATTAAATTCAAATTTAGTCAACTAGATAATAAAGTAGAGAGTGATGTCATTAAAGTATAAAGCATTAGACAATACTACTTTATGTAAGAGTTTGACCATGCTTTGTTTCCCCATCATCCCATTTGTCCCCTTAATCACTAATTAACACAAGATGACACAAAATTAAGCAAAATATCTCACCCTCCTCCCTTAATCATGGACGATCTTCTCTCTCCTCCTTCATCCATTTTCATTTTTACTCATCCTATTCTCTCTTCAAGCCAAATTCTCCAACTTCTCTCTAAAACTCTCTTCATCTTCTTCTTCCCTTCTTTACCACCACCACCCTAAACCACTCACTAAGCCCTTCAAAGATCACATCTTTGGGTCTTTGGAGACAAGATCTAAACACTACAACCTCCATTGTCGCAAGATCTCAAGAGCTTCTCCTTCCTTCTTGCCAAAACCGCCACCATCATCATCAAGAGGAGCCATCATCTTCTTCCTCCTCCTCTTGTTTTTGCATACCTTCAAGAAAGGTAGTGATCTTCATCCTTTTTATTTTGTTTGCTCAAGAAAGCTTGGAGCTTGGGTCTTTCATGACCAAGATCTCTAAGTGAAAACTTGAGAAGATCCTTCATATTCTTCATGTGTTCTTAAGTTTCCTCTTTTAGCAAAATATGTTCTTGATGTTCTTCATGTGTTCTTAAGTTTCCTCTTTTGGAAAAATATGTTCTTGATGTTCTTCATGTGTTCTTAAGTTTCCTCTTTTAGAAAAATATGTTCTTGATGTTCTTCATGTGTTCTTAAGTTTCCTCTTTTGGAAAAATGTGTTCTTGATGCTCTTCATGTGTTCTTAAGTTTCCTCTTTTAGCAAAATGTGTTCTTGATGTTCTTCATGTGTTCTTAAGTTTCCTCTTTTAAAAAAGTATGTTCTTGTTGGTATCTTGCTTAAAGTTGTTCCTTTCTTTTTATGATGAGTTAATGATTAGAAAAGCTTCACCTTTTTGTGTTTTCATGATTTGATAAGACTATGAACATTCTAAAAGCTTTAAACTTTAAAAAGTTTGCTTCTTGATACACAAAAAGTGGCGCAAGTTTTAGTGCCATCATAAAGTCTTCTTTTGTTTTATTTTGAAGACAAAGATACATGAAAAAATCTAAGCTTTTTAGAATAACAAGCCTTTTGAGTTATAAAATGATATCTTGTTACTTTATGTCTTAGAAATCCACCCTTTACGAAAAGACCTTTCATAAAGTTTCAAACTTTAATCAAGAATGAAATCTTTAAGTCATAAAAGTGGTGTTTGTAACATTTAATTCATAGAGTTTTGATCTTGAACCAAAACAATGCAAAAGGTGTTAACTTTTATAAAGGACAAGACTTTTATTTCAAAAAGCTAGTAACTGTATCATTATTTCATAAAGATCCAATCTTAAGATAAGAGCTTAATGTCAAAGACTCACTTTCATAAAGAATAAAACTTTATGACTACTTTATAAAGAATGATAACTTTAATAATGTTTAAAGGTAAAACCTTGGTATGTTATGAGTAAAAGTTTAAAAACCTTGTAACTTGAAGAGTTAAAAATCACCCTTGGTGATTAGTGAAACATGGTGTTGTTGGGTTCATGATGTGGTTATGCTGTCGCGACTGCCGATTAGATGATCTCTAACTCTCTTAACGTAAGTATGATTGACAGGCCTGAAGATACCTGCTTGAACCCGGGAATCACTAAGTGCACTATCTAAAGGAAAGTTTTAACAATCACTTAACTTAATTAATTTGAACAAGTATTCCATAGACATGTACTTAAGTAAAGAATACTGTCCATACGAGGGACTAAGTAACTAAAAGACCACGAACACATATCCTAATCCATGTGATTTTCACAGAACCACGGTAAATCATCGATGATTCATAATATTCTTCGCCAGAAAAACACTATAAACCCCTTTAGGGTATGAATGGGTGATGCCATTCGCATGACGAATGATGAGTTTGATTGAGTTTTGTCTCGTGATTGAATGATGAGTGTGATGATATGATATAGATATGACTTTGGTTGAAAGTTTGTGATTGACATTTTGAAAGCTCCGCTTCCACCGTTATCTTTGTCGGTTGTCGATTATTAATATATCGTTGCATATGTCTAGTCAAAGTATCACGATGTAAAGTATAATGATAAAAGTTAATGGGACTTTATATGACCTTCAATCACTTGATACAAGTGAGAAGCATGATCCACAAAGACTGGCAACCTCTATGAGGAGCGCGTGACATGGAGGCTCCAACTTAGATGTGAATCAATACCCGCAGATTGCGTTTGGTTAGTCTAAGACGTGATGGCGGTCAGAACGGAAATTTCATGTCCAAAAGCAGTCTATTTCAAGCGAAAGTAAAGAAGCTTAGACGCGTCTTAAAAATGAAAGTAAAGTCAACAAAGATAACCACTGGTTAAGTCTATGATGATGCATCTCCTTGCATGTACTGATGTTGTCCATTTGCATTATAAATGTTTATTCTATGTTTCAGCATGTATGTTAGATTATGATGATGTAGTTATGATGTTAAATCTAAAAGCAACCCGTATTTAAGTTTATAAAATCATTAAAATTGAATTTATATCTCCCACTGCTTTTATAATTAAACCTAAGTGTTTGGGGCGATTTACTTACATATGCATTGTTTGTCTAATACGATCCCACTTGAGAAATCAGATTTACACTCCCACGCTCGCGTCATCTTCAGATTTAGCTGATAAGATCACTATGATAGCACCACCTAGCCACTTAAGAGCGATCGCATTTGGATAAGGCGAAGCTGTTCTTCACTCCATTAGGAGAATCAGAGAGTAGCATAGTATCTTCATTTTCTGACTGTTGGGCATCGGTCACGCTGTAAAGGCGTAGGAAGTCGTACTTAATTTGACATATTACGTATGTGATCTCTTATTAAGTGTAATGATGGCCTTGATTATCTCGATTGCATTATTGCCAGGTATTGTGTTATGTGTTTCCATTTGTCATATGTCTTATTAATAACTCAATGATATGAAGAACAGCGTTCACGTGATGCAGTAAGTAAGTGCGTAAAGGTTCCAAGATAGGTTTTACAAAAAATTTACACGCTATTTTTATATTACGCTAATTTCATTGCATGCTAACTAGTTACAGAGAACAACCAGTGATGTTTAAACGACTTGTAAGATAAGCATAGTATGGTATTATTAGGGTGTTACAACACATGTGGACTATGTAAAGTATATATATTGCTCAAATTGTTCTTCTGTCTTCTATTATTGCATTTTGAAGAATAAAGTCAATAAACACCTTTGTATACTTTTGACGGAGATGCATGCTCTCCATATACTCTATCACATTCATTTATATTAAATTGGCTCATGATTCTAAAACCACCTTTATCCGAAATTTATTTGATTGCAATTAACTTAGCTCAAGCCAAGTCAATCTTATATAAGAGTAAAGTTTTCTCTCTTAAACTTACGATATTGTTTAAAAAAAATAAATGTCCAATTATTTGAACCAATCAAACATTGGTTCTATTATAAATTGCTTTGTGATAACTGAATTGAATTTTTTGTGCAAGTAATGTTCTAGTCATCCTCTATGAATGCTTCCACACAAAATGATATTGAAATATTCTATTAGGGATGCATGTTAGCATGTTTCATGCAGATAACAACTATGGTGATAAAATATTCTTTGAAGCCAATGAATTCAGCCTATGTAAACTCAATTGCTTTTTCTCATCCTTGTTACCACTAAAGATAATTGAGGAAATAAGACTGTCTTAAAGTGGAAGTTACATTTATTTTCTCGACATATTACATTACATGGGATAAAGTATGGTCGGAAGCTTTTGGCCTCAAAATGAAGCATGCTGACATCTTCAACAGTGTGCTGCAAGATTGAACTCCTCCATGTCAACAGCATCTCAGCATTACCTCAGTCTTAGCTGCTCCCGATTATTTCATTATATATTTCTTTTATTTTCCGTATCAAAGCCTCCCTGTTAGACAATTAAACTGGTTTAAACTTTAAAGACATAACTTCTATATCCATGGAAAAATTGTCTTAAAAAAATGTAATCATGAAGTTAATCCATTGAACCAATTGTAGTACATTAATCAAGAAAAAAATTGGGCTTACCGGTCTGGCTTGAACACTAGGTTCTTGTAAGCAAACCACTGCAAAGAAAGACATAGAAGATGAATAATAGGTACTCCTAAAGAGGGAACCAAGGATTGCAAAATTTTTATTTATTGTTTAACCACTCTTGTGCATTTCCAATTGTTAATCCCCTCTGTCTTGGCTATTCTGTCTTTTGTGGTACTCACTCTTGGGAGTGGCTTGGGATGTTTTCTCTGGCTAATATGATTACTAGAGTTGGTTTCTTCCTCTTGGTTTGCTTGAATTATTATCAAAGTTAAGAAAATCAGACCGGACATCAAATCGGTCAAGGCACTAGTTCAAAAGTTTATAAGTTCAATTGGGAGTTTGACCGGGGTATAATAAAATATATATATTTAAATATATACGTCTAATTAATTAGAAAGCAAAAACTATATTAATTCATTAACAATAACATAACCAATACAAAATAACATTTACTATGGGGTACTTTATTAAACATCTCAAATATAAAATCCATTTACTTTAATCTTCACTTATATTTCTTTTGGGAAGTAATCATAAACAACACAACAACTATTTTCAATTTTTTATTTTAAAATTAATTTAAGAGTATATAGCAAATAAATATATCAAAAGAATCCTGATTCTAAAAGAAATGAATTTTTGTTATAACTGAGTTTTTTTTTTTTAGAAACGATAATATTTTGACTAAACATATAAAAAAAAAATGAATCGATTAACCGGTTTGGTTCGCATTGGTTCACCGGTTTTGGCCGATTTGTCACCAATTTTGAGGGCAGCCAGTTTAATGGTGATAATCGGACCAATTCGGTTTGGTTTTCTTTACACTGATTATTATGCCTCATCATGGTTAAGTGAATTAAAGTGCATAATTCATTTGTTAAACCAGTTAAACTATCACCCAAGAAAGTGTTAACTGAATAAGGAAATACTAGAAACCAAGGAGAAAAATATACTATAGAGTCTAGGTTCTTGTTCAATTGTTATGAGCATAAATGGTGCAACTGATGCCAACAATTAAGTATATTTGATTTTGTACCCAAAAAAAAAATGTATATTTGACTTACCCCAGTATAGCCAATGCCTACAACCTCAAGAATTCCAGGAATTAAAGGAAGCCTATCAATTGCCTGTTACAAGTGATAATCATTGCTTAGGACACCTTTCATCAAATATATTATCAATAAAGAATTGTTTAGTTAAACTAAACACATTTGTAACTAATAATAATTAGAGGGAAATGATAACCAAAGATTGAAAATTGCATTTAAATAACGTACTGAAATCAAACCAGTTGAGCCCCACAATGCAACCACAGCAGCTACTCCTAGTGAACTCACAGCATACTTGTCTTCAACTTTGTCCCACTATGCAACCAACATGAGCTAATTCAAGTCAGTATCACAAAACATCATTTTTAACCATCTGATATGCATTACTTAAAAGAACTAAATATTTGTTGGTAGAGTCTCTTATTGGCAAAATTGTTCAAGGGATTAATCGCATAGCAATGTTTGTAAAGATACCCTAAAGATTGAAAAAGAAGAAGAAGAATAAAGAGCTAAATATTCTCACAGCTTCCTGAAGAGTCTTGACAAACTCTGGCAGCTCAGTTGTGGCAACTTCTGCTGGTGCCTCTCCTGTGGCCATTGCCATAACATTGCGAGCAATCTTGCGACCTGAAAAGCATCAATTCACAGCATTACCATAAATTCTCCTATATAACATTAATCGCTAGAACTAAGTAACATGTGTGACACATAAGCCATGTGTCTCGTGAAAGGGTGTTCAATTGTATGTGCAGCCTTTTGTTGTCGACTTACAATAAGCAGTGGTCTTCCATGGACGATTCTGAGACTGCACAGGTAGATAGGGAAGAGTTGGAAGGCTCACACCTTGTGGGGAAGTAGCTGGTGATTGTCTTAGAGCCTTGCCATCAACAAGGGTGGATGAAGAGGATATAGTAAGAGTGGAGGAGGAGGTTGAGGCCATTGCTATTTGCTAGTGAATGAAACCTTTTTCTTAGACTATTGTTTAACTGTCTTAATAGATGAGAGACTATGAATCCGCTAGGAAGAGAATATGGCTTAAGTTATTGATATATTTTCTCTGTTTCTAAATTTTTCCTGGCATATTAGTCTCAATTTTGTGTTTGATAATTTGGCAAATGAATGTGGAGATGCTGTTCCCGCAGTTTGAAGCTGCAGCAGAACCACTCATTTCCTTCCATCTAGATAACAGTGTGCTGACATGGCTGGAGGATAGGGCTTTTACGGTATTTCATTGGATAGAGGTTTCCTGGTTGGGCTTTTTGAAATCAAAAGGTTCCTCTAAATGCTTATATTTCATGCATGGGCCAAACATGTCTTAATTCAAAATGGTTATGTGAGACCAACCTTTTTTGTAACTGCGTTAATTTTCCCATTGAAGATGACCAAGAGGGGAACTTTTCAGGATAAACGCCAGCACAATATATCTGATATGCTGTAAATTTGATGGTTTTTCTTTTTCTTTTTTTCCTTCCCTTGGTTACAAAATTTGCTGTTGTTGGAGCTTGGAGGAAGTTTTAGAGTGACCAGAAAAAATAAAACCACTTTAGTTTCACGCATATTTCATGTGCTTGAGAGGTATGAGTCGATTTTCTATAATATCTCAATATAATATAATGAAAATATTAAGTGGAAACAACCAAATGGTTGGGCCTAGGATATCTATTTGGGTATTGGTCGAAAGTTCACAACCCAAAAGGCATTTATGTTTGGACTTGGCCCAAAAATAGAATTAGGTGACACTGACGCCTCAATGCTGCTCGGGGTAAGGCGTCATTTTGTTAGGGCTATTTATAATCATTTAAGAAGTCCATCCATCAGACAAAAAACTTGATACCCTTTTTTTTTTGGGAGGTAAGGAAAAGCTTGAAACCTTTAACGGGCTCTTGTTAGATGTCCACTGCCATTGCCCATTGCTACGCAGAACTCTTAGAAATTTTTAAATACTCATAGAATATTACGTAGATATATTTATAATCAATAATATAATAATATTTTAAAATAGAACTCACTATTAACTTACGTTTTTATCTAAAATATCTTTTTATTATTAGCTGTGAACACAATCTATGTGACACTTTAGGAACACCCAAAAATTTCTTATAGAACTCCATACAATTCGTTGGTAAGTAGGACAAAATAAGTTTTTTTAAAATATTATTATCATTATGCTTCAAAAATAATTATACTTTATAGAGATTAATTTTAATATACTATTGATATAAAATATTTTATATTATCAATCAATCAAATTTTATCATATATATGATTTTTGGGATAGTTATTATAAAAGTTAAACACTTCTAATAATATGACAATATATAATTAAATAATTGTATAGATATCTTTTAGATTGATGGTGTAACACAATTAAATCCTACCCTGTAATACCTAAACAAATTCAAAATACAAGAACCAATTCTTTCAACATCAATAACTTTTTCATAATATAATCCAAACGTATCTTAACACAATCTGTCCAACATTTGTCTGCACAATGTTTTTACATTTACCATACACATTGAAATAGTATGCTCGTGACTTTATTGGATAAGATGTATATATAAGAAATATGATGGAGCATATCTTTAATACTTCTTTATTTCATCTGGATTATATATAATATATGAGTTTAATTAGTATACACTAACAGTATAAAATAATTTTACACTGTCAATCAATAAAAATAGGGGAAAGTGAGAAATTATGGTGAGTCTCTCATTATAATAGGTAGTTATTTGAATGAGTTAACACTTTTTATTATTTTTATTGGCTGATAGTGTAAAATGATTTTACACTATCAGCATATTTAAATTAAATTCATTTTACACTATCAGCATATTTAAATTAAATTCATAATATATAGTTTATAGCCTAAAACTTTTGTCTTCTTATACGAACCTGCACTCACAAAAGGCCATCAATTGTCTGCTTCAATTGCTCTTTTGCTCACTTATTTTCACAGACCCCTAATTATCTATTCCTGTCCCGATGTGGTTTTTGCTCATGTACAGGAATTGGCAAGGACTATTACAACTTCACCGTAGTCAAAAAGGTGAAGATTGGCAATAAATAATTCAAATGGTTAAAAGGTTAGAACCATATTCTCTTTCTACTCAGGTACCCCCCAACTTTCAAGGGTCCCCACCGTACAAACAGATTTTGTCTTGCGGTTTAACTTCATCCCAAATCAACTCGTCCTCATGTGTTTCATGCAGGGCATCTCTTGCTAGACATTGATATACAAAACAGAAACTGAACTATATCTAGATGGCATCTTTTTTCTCTTGCTTTGCCCAATACTAGTGCTTCACCAACTGTACATGAGCTCATCATTCACACTTACCCTCGTCCTTACGATTCACATTGTTCAGTGTACCCTAACATATATGCCATCGGTGGATATGTGCCCATTTGTGTGCTTACCATAAACAACAGTCCAAGTAACTCTATTTGTAGACTTAAAGATTATATCATAAGGACTGCGTAAGTGTTTATTTGATTTGATGTGCTTGTAACTCAAAACAGTTATATGTTTTTTACATATAACAAGGGGAAAACACAGACACTACTACATAATCTTCTTGTTGACTTTGCTGACTAACACCATCCTAGTGAACATGAACCCATTTGAAAACAAATGGAAAAAATATTTATCTTGATGTATTAAAAAAATTAGACATGAAACAAAGTATATAAATTTAGATTTCTTAATTAATGTGGTATAATAATTAGAAAATAACATTATCTTAATGCTTCTTATTTGATTAAGGTCTTGCGTCAATGTGAAAGATTGTGCGTATGTTTAGTTGTGAACGCGAACACACGTTCTGCTAAAGGAAATCAATGCTTTATTTCACAAAAATTGTCTCAAAAAAATCATAATCTTGCCTTAGAAAATCATAATTACAACATTAGCATTGCAAACCAAATGGACTATGTACCTGTTTGGTTACAGTTCTGGCAGTTCTAGAAAGCCTTTTATTAGAATGAGAATGAAAATACACCGTAATTAATGTGCTTGGTATGTAAAGACTTTTTTTATAAGGCCTTTTGAAATCTAAAAAGTCTTTTGAGAGAAGTATCATTGAGGTTACTTTTTATTCTAGAAAAAGACCTTTTGAAAAAGAATCTTACTATTACTCTCACATCAACAACCAAACGTAATTTTACTTTATCCTATCCAAACGAAACTCATTCTCCTAAACTTACTTTTGATATATTCAAATCAAACAAAAATTATTCTTTTAAAAATAATTCATTTAAAAGACCTTCTTTTAAAAGATCTTCTTCTAAAAGACCTTATCTCAAAAGTTAAATCAAACAGACTCTATATATTAGTTCACCATTCATCACATCATACGATATACTTCATGAGAAAACTTAGATATGAGCATAACGGTATAAGTAAAAACTAACATAGAGTTGATTAATGTGGTAGATGCTTTGCCTCACTAACTAGATATCTTGAATTCGAACCTAAAAATTGGAATGAAAAAAATTTTAGTCGAGAGACTCCTATCTCATCAAAACTCCATCAGATTGGATCAAATTAGTTAACTTCCTAATAATAGAACCTAAATTCCGATGGTTCCATTGAAATATATACAGGCAAGATTTTGGCGCCCATGCTCATATTTGTGAACTTGACATCTTCACTCATTAGGTTCTTTTTTAACATAATTTGGTCAGATGATATTAAATTTGTACATAATAGAACGTGCTCCGTTGAATGAATAGGGCAAGTACTTGGATGAGGTTTGATACTTGGAATGGCACACAAACATAAGAGCATAGGTTCCGGAAAACCAAATATAGTCTGAGAGAAGATCTCTGCGTCTCTCTGTCAATGATCTGCATACCTCACAATTCGAATCTCTGACCTCTTCCCCCGCACTCGCATATCCAACAGTCAAAGACACACGCACACAAACAAGACACAAAACTATACAAAAAACAAAGGCCTAGTGCCTCTTCACCTATTTGCATTGGTTTCTTACCTCATCTCGTAATCAGATGTTCATTTCTAACAACAAATATATGTTACATAAATTATATATTATTATTATTACTTTGGATAAACAAAATGTTTAAGTTAAGAAGAAAAATTCCCTATAATTGACGATCAAAATATACCTTCAAATTTACTAAATAATTACAAAGATGCTTATAAATTATTCACTAATAAAAAAAAAACACATTAAGAGTCGAATTCATTATTATTATTATTATTAAACAAAAAGAAGTTGGCATTTCTTAACACACACTTTTAACTGTTCAATGTGATTCCATGCAGTTAGAGGCCAAAGTAAGTCTGATTGAAAGGGTGGCCAGAATGGTTCTCTTTGGAATTTGAAGCACCTAAGACAACTAGACCTGCTTGGCTGTTGTAGGTGGTGTTAGTATATATGGTACGACCGATGTTTACCCGAATTTCCAATTTCGCATCCATTCTTAGCTTTGGAACTTATGAAGATTTTGGTAACTCTGCCAAAACACATCAACAAGAAGCAGCGCGGATGTCTTCATGTTTGGCAGCTTTCACCCTTTTTTGTTTAACCTGGACTCTTATTACTGTATATTATATTTATTATTTATAAATTATTACGAGATTCTATATTCGATATCATTTTCACCTATACACATATTACTTGACTATTATATATCTCGATTATGCTTTTACATTAACATATAATGTCTATTCAATCTATGCTTCCTAGGTTAGAAAAAAACATTTTCAACCAAGATAAAGGCAAGCACTACCAAACCCACTAAAAACATGATAGAAGTCAGGATTCCACAGACAAGTCATGGACAAAATAATTTCAACGTCAGCCAAAATTAAACCCATTTAAAAATTTTTTTTATACATGTCAGTGTGATTAAGATTGACACAATGTTTTAACTAATTTTAATGAATTGCCACTTACTCGCATTCGATCATTATCCTCAGAAAGAATATTCTGCTGTGTATATACTTTGATTGTATTCTTGCTTATTTTAGTAGCTCAAAATTATTTTTGGATTTGATATTAAAAAGATGTAACTCAATATTTTAGTGTATACGCGATGCAGAAAAAGGAAATCATCAATTTGTTTTTTCTTTAAAGAGGAAAATGGAATATGATTTTGTGCGTTTATGTTAATGCACTGTCCCATCCCCATCACCTGTGAAGGACGTAGTCTTAAACATGCAATGTGCATAGTCACGTAACCCAAGCAAAACATAGCATAATAATTCTGGCGTAGGCCAATAATGCTCAGATTCTCATTCTGATAAAAGGGTACTAGTGCGGTCCCCTAAGGTGAAAATGAAACTCGTGCCTTTTGGCTTCTGATTTTGGTCATTAGCAATGGGTGTTGGCGGTTTCGTTAATAACCACGGTCAACACTTAGTTTGAGCAATTGCTACATCCACATAGTTGTGATTTATTCAGGATTCAACTGCTAATAATGCTACTTAATTTGTATCCTCTTCTTCATTTTTTCACCTAATCTTTTACATGGAACATCTCACGATAGTGATTTGAAGCAAGTCATATAGCGTGTTTGATTCTACTTTTTTATAATTGATATTATTAGAATTAATTTGGTTAGAATTAATTTTAAAATATAGTGATTTATGTTTCGTAATACTTCTAAAAGTGATTTTAATATAAAGTAAATAATTTTTAGTTCATCCAAAATCAACTCTAGATACAAGAATTGATTCTAAAAATATGCAACCAAACATCACAAAAATTTGTTAGAATCAATTTTGGAAAACCAAAATCGATTCTAACCCATGCAAACAGTTTTCAAACACACGCTTGGTTATAATTGATTTTGAAATAAAGTGATTTATGTTTGATAGTTTATATAAAAGTGATTCTGACAGAAAATAAAAAATTTTCATTTCTCTTATAATTAATTCTAAATGTAAGAATTGATTTTTATCTCTTCAAACGACATAACATCAAAAATTGGCAAAATCAATCTTTAACATGTTTGGTTTTGTTTTTATATAATTGATTTGGTTATAATTGTTTTGAGATAAAGTGATTTTATATTTAATAATTTGATCTGAAAAATAATTTATGTTTGGATAATATTGATCAAAATCATTGTTAGATATATAATTTATAAAAAATGTCCAAAATCAATTATAATGGAATTAAAAAGCAAAAATTTTCACTTCTACCTAAAATCAATTTTAAAATCATAATTGATTTGACATGATAAACCAAACAAGAATAAAAAAATATCAGAAATTGATTTTGGCTACCTAAAATCAATTCCCGGGCATCCAAACATGCTGATTGTTGAATGACAAATGGAAATATGAGGATACAATAAGCATTGTTGAAATTAATTTCTTTAACTTTGTCTTTTTTAATTGTTTATATATAAATTTTAAGAAGAGAGATTTCTTATTTATCTCCACATGGAATAAATCTCAAAACTTTTTTCTTTATTATTATTCGATCTTACCACCATTTGCTTAATTGATTAAGAGTATGTTTGATTTAATTTTTAGGAAAATTACTTTTGAAAGAATTTTTTTAAAGGAATTATTTTTAGAGAAATTACTTTTAAAAGAATTAATTTATTTTTTATTTGAATTTATCAAAAATAAGTTTAAGTAATAATTTTTATTTGAGTAGAATAAAGTAAAATTACTATTGATTATTGATAAGAAAATAACAGTAAGATTCCTTCTTAAAAAACTTTTTTGTGAAAAGAAAAATAATTTTAAGGATATTTTTTCCAAAAAATATTCTAAAATTCTAAAAGTAAATTTTAAAAAAATATTTTACATACCTAAATATACTAATTATTATCTATTTTCATTCTCATATCAATAAAAAATCTTTTAACCCTCAAATTATAAACCAAAGAGACCTTAATTGTTAATAAGGATTTTTAGCTTTTACAAAATAAAATACTTGTGCTCTTCTTAAGCGTCCTTATATGTACATTAATCATGCTAAAGATAGAACAGAAATGCGAGACTAAGCGGACATGATAGAATAGAACTACGAGACTAAGCGGGAAGATCGAAGGACGTCTCTTCTTTTCCAATAAAACAGTCGCTAAGTCGAAGAAGTTCTGACCAATGGTCCTTTTGGGTTCATCGATGTCAAGGTTGGTGTTACCCGAGGACATTGGTTCCACCATGCAAAGCTTAACATTTATTTATGAATTTAAATTTAAAATGCTTCATTATAGATTAAAAAATTGATAAGTAGTATAATAAGAGTGAAGTCTAAACAATGACGTGATGCGATAAAATTTAGGTGGGTTCGAAGTTATAAAATCGCTTATAAAAAATATCTTTATATCGATAATAGGAATTAAATTTATGTCCTTGTGAGACATTAAACAATTCCTTATCAACTATGCCAATTGCCCTTATTGGTAAAGTATAACATGATGATAAACTTTATTTGAGCAAGTTTAATACGAATTTGAAACGCTCTACATATAATTCATGTGTTTGAAAAAATTCTCATTCTGTAATTGATAATGTAGTTAGTTGGGATTTATCGAAAAAAATACTGATAATATGTTTGATTTAAATCATGATTTAGGTAAAAGTTTGCCAAATAATTTTTGTTCAAATTATAATTATGATATTTCAAAAACTAAATTAAATAGAGTAAGTGATGTTAATTTAGTTTTTGAAAGATTAAAATTAATTTTAAATTAATTCAAAAAATTAAAAGAAATTTAGATTAACTTAAAATAAAATTTAATTTTTTAATGACTAAATTAATATCACAACTCTTACAATGATGGATTTAGAGTTTTACTCAATTAAATATGCTATTCATAAAAAAAAAATGGGGGAAAAAATTATTTAGCAAGAGTCCATGTTAACTTCCTCCCCAAAGCACTATCATGCAGAAAGACTGACTCTTGGAGAGTGGCTAGAGTTTATACCGCAAAGGCACAAATTTGTGATTTGATGGTAATATACCATGTTCTTTACGCCTTAGATCTCTCATCTTGAGAGTTCAAATCAATTGCTAATTGTGATAAATATTCACTTTACTTAAAGTCTAAACTGGTGACTGGACCTGATAAGAATTTGTCCTTGTATGTGCGTGGCCTACATTTTGTGCACACTTCTAACTCTAATTTGTAATCCTGAGATGAAGAGTACTAGATTATGGAGAAGTAGAAGCAAAGGCAGTAATCATGACTCATGAATCTGGAGATGCCAAAGAGAGTGGAGAATCTAGTGGCCTAACAGTGCACGATGAATTATAAAAGCATCATGTGATACTGAGTTTTTTTAAGTAACATCAGAGCCTTATGTTATAAAAGGGCACTGGTTAGCAAATTGAAAGCGGAAAATTTTTAATTGAAAAGTAAGGATTTGTTTAGTTTTTATTTTTATTTTCTGTTTTTATTTTATTTTATTTTATTTTTAAAATTTCATTAAGGAATTAATAAAAATAGGAAATATATAAAAATAAAAAACAATTTTTTAATTTTCATTATTTTTTTTATAAAATTTTAAAAATAGAAAATATATGAAATCAAAACAAGAATCAAATATTAAATTATTGAAAATTTTAAAAATATTTTACTCTTGATACTTTAGAGATACTGACTAGCAAAATCTTATAGAAAAATATAAAAATGAAGTTAATAAATTAATATAAATAATAATAAATTTTATCATAAAAAAATTTATATCTTCATCTTGTGCGCCATAACATAAAGAATAAATAATTCTGATCAGTTCTAAACTGGGACAGACCTTCTACACTTTGGAGACACAAAAGAAAAGGGAAAGATGGGAGGAAAAAGCCAAGCAGCAAGCCATCAACAATGGGGAAAGGAGAGAGGGGGTTACAGCACTAGCAGCTCGAGGACCAAAAATGAATAGGACTGAGGCTTGGGGCTGTGCTGAAAAGGAGAGGGTGGTTTTGTCCTTTTGACACACTTGCACATGGGGATGGGTGCTTCTTTTGTTGCTCTCTCTATCTTGTACATGTTATAGGGACAAAAACATTATATTTTAATCCTCATTTCTCAGGCTATATTGGGGTTGTGGTGTGGGGCTATATGGAATTGGGATTGCACTTCATCATTATTTTGACTTCCCCCCCAGCTTAACCTTTGTACAGCTTCTTGTCAAACACCTTTCACTAGGGAATTTTCCACCACGTCACTCTTAACGTGCCTTTTTCTCATTGGTGTTGTAATGATGCCAATGTGCAATAAGATGCACGAATGGCTTCAACCTGGCAGCGGAACCTGATATGGCTTGCAGCTGTAGCTTCAATCTCAACTCTCTAGCATAGTTATTCAACCGGAACGGTTGGTGATCGGTTCGGTCAAGGCATCGGGCGCTAAATCACTTAGTTGAATCGAATTTAATTAAATAAATATATAAAAATATAATATAATTTAAATAAATATATAATTATTAACACATTATGACATAATTAGATGTATGGTTCAATAATAGTGGAGCATACTCCCTTAATTGATTGGACGTCTCGAATCCCCTGAGACTCAATTTTTGAGTTCAAAAAATTTTTAAGTCTCAAAATTGATTCAGTGCATCCGGTTCATAGTGACCAGTTCACTGATTTCTTGTCCAATTTTAATAACTATATTCTCTAGGATTATCTTACATGAATTTCAACGGAAAAGAAAATGCCAAAAGAGTAATGATATTGCTGTGAAATGCTCCAAGTGTAAGAATCCTTTTTACCCACTTCAAAAAATTAAACAACCGTAAAATTGAAATAAACAAGGAGTAGTATGATTGACCTATGGCAATGGTCTTTTTTTTTTTGTTTTAACTTAATATATTTGGAGTTTATTTAACTTTAGCTAATATGATCCAAGTCGAATTAATTTTGTTGGGTTAAGTATTTATTATTATGCGTAAAGTTATAATTTCTGATAAAGATGAAACTTTATTTTTTTAAAGTCTCTTAAAATTGATTAATATTTAGTTAATTTAAATAATTTGATATTTGTTTCCTTTAAATAAGATTTCGGGTTCAAATCTTATAAATAGAAAAAAAATTAGCATTGAAAGAGATTTACTGCTATAATGAATCAACCCAATTTAAGACAAATTAATTGATATTCAATAAATTCTAAATATTGGTGGTCTAAACCAAAAAATATTTCTCAGAACTATATCACACATGATAAGTTACACCTACTACAAATACTATAGACTAAAATATTAACCCATCAAATCCTAAAGCTAATGTTGGCTTTTTAATATTAACATTTACAGACTCAAAATTAAAACTTTATTTAAAAAGACTTAGACTAACGAAGGGCGTTAGTGGCATTGGTGTTTTCTTGCCGCATACCATTGCTTTCACCTTTATTTTCATAGAGGATGAAAATGCACTGTGACTTTGTGAAATAGCATATGGATTGTGCTACAAGAATATTTGGTCACCTATTACAAATTAGTTGAGCAAGGGTTGAACACTTTTTCCTGTAACAAACATAAGAGCACAAGGTTTGAATTTGAATAAATAAATACTTGAATATTAAGAGATCGAATGTTATGAGCTTCATCTATAGGCTAGGGACATGTCGTTAGCAGCTACGCCTTTATCAGAGGTAAGATAAATATTATATTATTACAAGAGAGCTCCTAGCGTACATTCTGTCTTTTCAAGGAGAATTTTGAGGTAACGTTCACATTATAGCTTACAACAATTATCGGAGCAAATATATAATTAGATTTAGTTCTCTGTATTTCTAGATGAACTTTTCACATCCACTTTTGTCCTATTAAGCTAATGTCATATGAGACTTTTTCAATATTGATGTACATACAATCTACTACTTTTATGTATTTGTTATAATATAATCCAATTATGAAATCATGTGATAAGCTTTAGGCAGCCGAAAGGGAAAGCACTAATAATAAGGTTACACACAACCCTTCCGGATGCACAACCAAGGATCCGTTTGGATATTCTTTTAAAGGGTTAAAAGATATTTTTTGGTATAAAAATAAAAATATATAATAATTAATATATTTATATATATAAAGATTATTTTTTAAATTTATTTTTAAAATTTCAGAAGATTTTTTGATAAAAAATCTTACTATTATTCTTATATTAACAACAAAAAATAATTTACTTTATTCTATCTAAATAAAAATTATTTTTTTAAATTTATTTTTAACATATTCAAATCAAATAAAAATTATTCTTTTAAAAATAATACCTCTAAAAATAATTATTTTAAAATACCTTTTTTCAAAAATTATTCTCTCAAAAATTAAATCAAATATACCCAAACTTAACATGTAACTTGTTTTGGCATAACAAATGAGTTGATTAACTGGTCTAGTATCCGTAATTTTCAGTAATCATTGATTGCAATCTAGTTAATATCCTTGAGGACCCTTCATTGCTTTATTTGCATTATTACTTTTTTCTTTTGTTATTTTGTTAGATTTCAGCAAATTTAATCACGCTGCCGTGAACTCGAGGCCAAAAAGAACCAAGCAGAAAGTGCGCATACCAGTATTGTAATCATGAAACTTTTTCTCATTTTTATAGTATAAGGACATCACACAAAGTCAATATAAAAAGAGAAGCATCATTCCCTACCTTGCAATGATGAGGATTCCAAAATTTTCAAAGTGGTCTTCCCTTCCCATGTTAGACATACTGGGCCCTACCCTACCCACTACCATATACCACAATGGCACAATCCATCCACCCCAAATTCTCAATTTCACCAAGGAAACAATAACAATTATAATATGCAAAACATATCATACAAATATTAGACTTCTAATTAAATTTAACACACACAAACCTATTTGAAGCAAATATCAAATCACATGCCCTATCCTCCTGAAGTAGTACTAGTAGTAGTAGTAGCACCCCTCTATCTCTGAGCTACCTAACTTGATACATCTCACATTGATATGTAGACAAGAAATGAGTGCCATGTGTTCCCCGTTTCCCAGCCATTCTGCCATATTTCCTTGCGATGTTTCGTCCTTTATTCCTCTGGCTACCGACTCCCTAAGGTGAAAGGTAGCTAACCATTAATGAAGTTGAATATATGATGAACTGCTTCTGCAATCTCATTTGCTGATCTTAGCTTACACCCTTCTTCAATCTGCATTACCACAACACGCCAACTCCATTATTTATCACACAAAAGAAAAAAATAAAGTGTAATGGTGGTACACTTTTTAATCACACAAAAGCAAAACAAATATACTGAAGGCATGTCTAGAATTAGATTAATTAAGATACAATGGTTCTTTTAAAAATACAAAACTATGTTCACATTATAGATTATTTTTAAACATAAATTAAATCCAAAAAAACTTTTGATTATAAATTATTGTTAATTTAATTTTTAATGTAACCTAAATATGCACTAATATTAATTTATCAAAATAATGATAAACAATGTTGGAAAGAGGGAAGCCAGGTCTTGCTTAGATTGCAAGTCAGAAGAGAATAGTACACTGACTTGGTTCCACCTTTCATTTGTTGATTTTGACCACATTTAAATTAAAAAAAAAAAAGGGAAGAAGAAATGAGGTGAAAAGACAGTGTAATACCTTGAGATTGAGAGAGTAGAGTACAGAAGCATCAGAGGAGGTAATGTTGAGGTGCAGAATGGATAGCCTAAGATCCTCCAAAGCAACAATGGCCTTTACCAATTGACCTGGCCTCCTTTGGCACCGAATTTTCAAGTTCACATGGGTTTGAATCAGTGTGACCTCAATATCTGCTGAATCTGACTTGTTTTCTGCCTTCACCTCATCACCACAGTTTGCTTCACCAGTTGATGATGATGACCTCATTCCATTATAACCAGGCAATGGTGATGGCTTAGACAACCCCCCATTGGAAGAAGAACCAAAACCAACCTCTTCATTATTTCTCATCCTTTTCTGTGCTTCAAGGGATTGAAGCAACTGCTCCAACTCCTTCACAAAATCAATTGCACCCCCAATGATTGAAGCTTGGTCACCCTACCCCATTAACACTTTAGCATCAATATAAAGTCAAAAACAAAATTTTATTTTTTTTTAGCATGTGACACTTGAAAAAGATTGGATTTTTAGCATGAACAAAGCAAAAGAAAAGACCTTGAAGGAATGGGGTTGGCTTCCATGTTTCAAGGTGTGGTTGATTAATAGTTGTAAACCATGGTTTGGTCAAATGCCATTCTAAACTAAGAATCATGGCATGAAATTAAAAATTATGTTAAATAAAATATTACTCAACCTAATTTTGTTAAAACATATTAAAATGTATTAAAATTCAGTTTGAATCATTGAAACTATAGTTTAGATTCATGTAATGCCAAAACAAACATACACTCAAAAACTGACTACATACCCTCTGAATATAGGAAGGGGGCATGAGGGACCTTAGAACACTGAGATGGTCATTCATTTGGCGTCTCCTGCTGCGTTCAACAGCAATGTGTGTCATGCGCTGGTTCTCCACATCTTCCTTGTTCTTTGCTGGCCTTGTTCTCTTCCTCTTTCTCCTCTCCCTTGTAGCACCTACCTGAGATTTGGGGCACCCTTGTTGTGTGTTATTATTACCAACAGCAGCATTTCTTCCACAGTTCTCAGCTGCGTTTGTTATTGGTTCCTGGTTGTACTCATAGCTCACTTTATTCTCAACACATGAACCTGAAGTTTGGTGTTGAAGCTCATAGCTCTCGGATTTCACTGGCGAATGTGATTGCATCTCCACCATGTCATGTGTCACACAGCTCTCGAGTTCCATTGCTGCTTGAACAACATGGTTCTCCATTGTGGGGATGTATGTTACACTTTCCCATGGTTGCTTCTTCAGGTGCTGAAGCCTCAGAAGAGTTTGAAAGCTTGGCTCTTTCAAAGGGAAGAAGGACTGTGGGGAATATTCCACACTTTGAAGCATCTGAAGGAATGGCATGTTGTCCTCCAAGCTAGATATCAAAATCTGCTCTTCCTCCTCAAGCCTCAAGGTTTCTGCATCCAAAACCAAACCTTGCTCCAAGCAATTCACTTCCAAATGCTCACCAAAAAACTGCAAGAAAACCAAGACAATTGAGCACAAAGAATAAAGTTTTGTCTACATAATAGAAATTCTATAAAAAAGTGAAGCGTTTTATTTATTAGTTTTTTACTTTCACAACCAACCTTGCAAAAGAAGCAAGGAATATGTGCTACCATTATTGGGGTTGGGGGTTGGGTCAGAATGGAGATAGGGTTAAGTCTATGCAGAAGAAAATTAATGAAAAAGTGAGCAATGAAAAGAGGGAACAGAAGTAACATGTCAACATAGAAGGGACCTTTACCAGAGGCAGATTCATCTTTTTTCTCTTTTTTAATTTTCAGGAAAAATAGTAATGCAATTCATTAAATGCAAGCGTTTTGAAGGAGTAAATGGCAGTACTTTTTCTTGATTCTAGAAATGGGGATTGGAGGAAAAGGAAAAGGAAGTTGAAAGGAAGGATGCAAAACCAATGAAAAAGAATAGTATAATATGGTAGTAGTAATGAGTAAGTAACACATACACATGAATTGAGGTGTCCTTGAAGCCTCTCCATATCAAAGCTGAGCAATATTGATCCAAGTGTTCAATATCTTAAATGCTTTTGCTCTCTTCCTACCCCTCGCTGAGAAGAGCGACCAACATTCCGTGTATATAGTATATAGTGATATCTACATACTATGAAAAGAATGGTAATAAATGTAATCCCCGGGAAGAAGCAGAACTAGACCCCATATGAGTATCACACCCCGCAATATATTCCTTTGTTTTCTGATGCTTGCGATACCCTCTTATATAGAATGTAATAAATGCTGTGTGCTTGGGAGGAACTCTCTCAACTCACAATAGAAAGAAAGGGAAAGAGAGAGAGAGAGAGAGAGAGAGAGAGAGAGAACACAGAAGTGGGCCGGTTGAAACAGGTGATTGGGGTCTAAACATGAACAGTGGTGGATCAAAAAAGGCAAGAAACAGTAGAGAGGAATGAATAATGAGGTAAGAAACGAAAGGTGGAAAATTCTCTAACGGGGGTTAGAGGGTTAGGAAGGAAGAGATAATATAGTAGTAAGATTAAGAGTAGTAGTAGATATGCATTTGAAAGTGTGAATGTAAGAGTGTGTATAAGAGAGAGACAGAGAGAGAAGGGGTTGTGTTGTGTTGGGTTGTCTGGTTTACAAGGTCCCAAGCATTATTGGCGGTGGCAGTTTTTTGTCCGGCAGCGGGGACAGACAGTTGTGGGACTCTCTTCTCTCATGAGTACGGCAAAGCCAGGAAGGAGAGAAAGAGAAAAGCTATAATAAGAGCTTTGGAAAGGCTTTCCATGGATTGTGTGGAACTGATGATGGATCATTTGAGAAAATATGTGAGAGAGAGAAAAAAGGTTATCAGTTGTATAAATTTGTTATTCATTTATTAATATATATTCAGTTATAGGAAACAATTTTTTTAAAAAAAAATATTGTTTATACATAATAAGTGTTAGATATTCAATTAATATTTAGTATTTATAGTTTAAACAATTGATGTTAATTAATAATAGAATATATATTAATTATAAAGTTAAGGATTTAATTTATATGTATTATCAGTATAAAATTTTTTTATACAAATATTCAATTATATATTTTTATATCAGTCAAAATATTTGATATAATTTTCCATTACTTAAATAGTTATACAAGTAGACAGTTTTGATTGGATAATAATATAAAATATTTTTATATTATCAGTATACTAAAATTAAATTTTAAAGTTAATATATTAATTTTATATTTATTTATATATTTTAAATCAATATTTATTTGTACTATCATTATTATATATTTATTATTATTATTAAAGATAATATGTTGAATCAATTTTTTTTATTTAAACTATCAATATTCAAAATTTATTAGACTTTAATTAATTTGATTCGAGTTGAGTCGACACATTATGAGGTAAAACTATTTTAATGTTAATTTTTTTTGTTAATAAGACTCAAATTTAAGAACTTATTTAAGGTGTGTTTGACATACCGTATTAGGCATAATAAGATACGGTGATATAATATATTATGACCTTATCCGTTGTTTGGTGTAGTTAAAGTATTGTATAAACTTATCTATCAAACCTCCTTTATATGTTAAAATGATGGATAACTTAATCCAGTCTAGAGATGCTGTATTAGGCCCGATTAATTTTTGATATATAAAAACTCTTTCACTTTTTTATTTTTAATATATTTTATTAAAAAAATAATTATTAAATAAAAAATAAGAAAAACTATATAAACAAAAAATAGTATTTAATAAAACATTAAATAATAAATAAATATTTTTTAAAAAATTAATATTTCTAGAATAACTATTCAAATTAATATAAAAATATAGGAATATAAATTTAATTATATATAATAAAAAATATAACTAACTATAGAAATATAATATTAGGTGTATATAGATTTTGATGTATAAAAATTCTCTCTTTCTCTTTCATATTTTTTATATTTATGAAAAAAATAAAAAATAAATGAATAAATAATTTTTGATATAAAATTATATTTATATATAATAAAAAATAGTTAAAATAATTATAATAAATATTTAAACAATTATATTAATTTTTAAATGTTAAATTTAATATTTATAAAAATTAAATTTATTATAACTTCTTTTTTTTATTATATTGTATATACAAACATACCAAATATTATATAATATTAAAATTTTATTAAATTTTATACTATTAAAAATGCCAAACAGACCCTTAAACTGTAATCACCATATATCAATTAAATTGTGTCTATTAAAGCATCTAACTCAATAATTTTATAAAAAAAAATAACTCTTTTTAAATTCATGCAGTATAGGTCAATAGCCGCAACACACTAAATAGGATTGATGTGAATATTGACACGCCTTAACGAATCAAAAATATTGTGTTAAAAACAGAGGATTTGAGTACCTTCAATTAAGGGAGGCACCGCAACTACCATATTTTTAATATAACAATTGCACTTAAGAATTTATCAGACTGATTTTCAATTGAACAAATCTTGAATCCAATAACGCATATGCTTGTTATTCTTGAATAAATCAAATTATATTTTTTGGTAAACACAAATCAAATCATATCAAAATATATTATGCGTGCTAAAACTCTGTTTAAGTGTACTGCTAAATTTCCATCCCAAAAAAAAAAAGTATACTGCTAAATTGAAAAAATATGCGCATATCATAGCTTAGTTTAATAACTAGATGACAAAGATGTAAATTAAGTACTTAACTAAGTTTTTTCCTTTTCAATTTTCTATAACCCATCACACTCTCGACGCTCAATTTTATCCAGATGCTGCATAAATTTACCCTCCTGTCCCACTTGTCAATTTATACTGCACATGGGGTGGAACCATGCAGGTACAAAACTAAGCCACGTGTAGTGCACCCCGTGATAACACTGATCTTTTTTCGAAATATGATTTTCTACGAGTTTTAATATTTGTTTTTATTAAGTTTTAATCTTTCTATTATAATTTAAGAAAGTTGAGGGATCTAATTGTCCCTGCACTTAAGTATATAATTCAAGTGACACTGGGTATGTTTGGTCAGGAGGTAAATATAAGATAAAAAATTTTATAAATGAAATTTATATATAATTTTATACATAAAATTCATTTACATACATTTTTACCCATTTTCAACCCCAACCAAATATACTGTTAGAAGTACATGCCAACATGAACATGAGTGATTGTCAAATACAAAGAAAAAAAAAAGGGGAAAAAGAGAAAAATTAAACAATTGAAAAATATAGTAAAATTAGATTATTAAGATATATATGACACTTAAATATTATATTGTTATTATTTAATCAAATTAATATAATCTTAATTCATAATAAACAATTCAAATGTTGAGTAAATTTAACTCAAGCGTTGTGAGACGGTATAATAATAAACATTATTAAGTCTCTTAAAAATGGTATAAGGAAAGCCAATAAGAAAAAAAAAAATAACCTTGACTTTTTCTTTTGGAAGTGGTATTAGTGATTGTCAAATACAAAAGAAAAAAAAAAGGGGAAAAAGAGAAAAATTAAACAATTGAAAAATATAGTAAAATTAGATTATTAAGATATATATTACACTTAAATATTATATTGTTATTATTTAATCAAATTAATATAATCTTAATTCATAATAAATAATTCAAATGATGAGTAAATTTAACTCAAGCGTTGTGAGACGGTATAATAATAAACATTATTAAGTCTCTAAAAAATGGTACAAGGAAAGCCAATAAGAAAAAAAAAATAACCTTGACTTTTTCTTTTGGAAGTGGTATTATATTATATCAAACAATGTTAGGCACATATTTAATTATATATATCACTTCATGTTTGTACCTACACTTACCCATATTTTTACCTTATCTTAATATGAGGTGATATGTATTGTGAAGATGCTTTAAGAAGCTTTTCTCTATCATATCCCTTACAACTCTAAATCTTAAGACATTACATTATAACAAAACTTTGATTTATTTAATTTGTTAAAAAGTCGATTTTCATCACCGGCTACTTATATTGTTCCAACATTGAAGGACATGCACAATATGTCAAACCAAAATGCGTTCTTCCTTTCAGATACTTATTTGAGCACCTTAGTTTAATGCAGTTCAATGATAATGTGTGTAGACATTTCAATAACTAAATCATATATAATACCGGGTCTAATCCAATTCATCAAGAAACATAAGTGTGACACGTAAACAATAAGCAGTAGCTATTCTTGTGCCTAGATTTTTTTTCCGTTTTCCCTGTATGAACTTTATCAATCTCTGCTACACAAAACAAGCAGTTTCTATCGAGAATTTCCGCATTTTATTGCACCCGAAAAAAAAAAAAATATAGTTCTAGAGCATGGACTATAAGTGTTAGTTAAGATCTACCTTTCACAATTCACATACATGCCTACCGTCCTTGTTTGTCTCATTGACATGTGTCAGGAATTGCAGCTATGGGATTTGTTGCTAATAAATTGATTAAATTTTGGACTGAGGCCTCATGCCATCAGCCAGGCTTCCAATTTTGCATTGATTGTGTCTCTGGATGTATGTTTTGTTTCAATGGAATCCAATCGTCCTACCATCGCAAGATTACATCAAGTTTAATTGGACCCTTCACTTATCTATATCTATATATATATATATATATATATATATATATATATATATATATATATATATATTCAATATGAAGTCATTGCAATGATAGCTGAGATTCTAAGCGTGAGTCCGATGGGGATTGGCTTTTCCTTATATATACACTATCATGAGTTAAATTTTTGGATAATTTTTCATTGATGAGACATTTATAAATACTTTTATAAAAATTTATTGAGTCCAAAAGTATACTGTAAATCTAGATTAGGACAAGTGTTCTTCTTAACCTAAATTTTATGATTTAAAAAAAGTTTCTAAGTCTGTGCCACTTGTTCTTTTATTAGTCACTACTAAGGATGTCAAATAGTAACTTGATTAACCAAAGCGATAATTTGTCTCATCTTGAAGTTAATTAGATTGATTTTAGGTTTCGAAAATGGAATTCATTATACTTTTACTTCAAGTCTGCATCATATATATTTCAAGTAAACTCGACTCAGCCCAATTCTTTTTGGACAATATAAAGCATCATTAATCTTAGTTTCTTACAAGTTTTAAAACTTCATTATCTGTAAATGTTCAAACTTATAAATTTTGTCTAAATATTAAGGTTATATTTGGTTTATAGTTTCCAAAAGATAGTTTAGTCCAATGGAAGTTCCTTTTTTTTTTTTTTAATTTCTTCTCTAATCATAATTGAAACTAAAAATCATGTTGAAAGTTTAAAATGTAACCCAATGTAATTTAATCAAATATGTTAAAATATATTGAAATTCAATTTATATCATTTAAACTATGGTTTAGTGTACAAAATGAAATTCATCAAACATGTTAGATGTCGGCCAAACCTCAACCTTTATCATTAGTTAAATCATAACTAGATCACGTTCAATTACAAAAGAAATTGTCCGGTCATAATACTAGGCCAAGCTCAACCTATCTCATGAATGCCTCCAATTTCACTATTTGGTCAATGGTGAGCATGTACTACCAACTTATCATCAATTATCTTGAGATTCCACACCAAAAATCACAATTTGGTTTTATCATGTTTAACTTCGATATTAGTAGACTTGACACTCTTGATAAGTTAGACAAAGTGTGGACGGTAGCTGCTTTAGCTAGCTTAGTAGATTTGGATAACCTAGTATTAACCACGTATATTTATATGCAAGAGTGGAAAATGGCACAACCAATCGTTGGCCTCAAAAGCTACAAACATTATCCACTCTTCTGAGTTCTGACTTTGAAGGGAGGCACAATCATGATCGTGAGCAGATTCTCCTACACAAATTACAGTCTCAATTTGCGTAAAGGCCTAATATAGACAACGTTGCGCTGGGCCAATCCGATATGTGTTTTGTTTTCTACTTGGATTGCTATCGTGCCGCTGCATGTATTCTGTCGTATAAGGCGATTTTTAGTTTCCTATATTTCCTTTTCACTCGGTAATATTCTGAAGGATGTTATTTCAGCATCAACTTTCAGTACTATATAAAATATTTTGAGTAAATATTTATTTTAATTCTAATATTTTAATATTAGAATCAATTTAGTCATAATGTTTTGAATTTTAACATTAATTTAGTCTTAATATTTTTTAATTTTAATATCAATTTAATTCTATACTAATTATTTGATGGAAATTTTGATTTTATGAAAAATTTATTAAGATTAACTTGATATCAAAATTCAAAATGTTAGAACTAAGTTGGTGTCAATATTTTTTTAAAACGAAATTGATGTCAATTTTAAAATATCAGGATTAAAAAGGTTATTTACTTAAACATTTTTCTCACATAAATATACACGACACCTTTCTTATATCAATATACAATATACGTGTTCTTCGATACTTATATTAAGGTATCTATACAATATTTATACAACGTAGGTTCAAAGAATATTTCCCTCCTATTCTTATCAATGCCAAAACTTATCTCCTTTCTACATGGTCTATGGGAAGCAATTGAATAGAACATTTTTGTCTCCATTTTCCTTACAAAATAGTTTTCCTTTCTGAGCACAGCTTTGATTATTCAACTGATAAGCTGAGTAGCTCGTGTGTACATAACTTCACAAAGATGGAAGAGATTTAGAACACATTTAAGAGATGACAAATTACATCCATAAACAAACCCTAACTTTATAGTCAAATATTAAATAGGCTGAAAAGAAGTGGGTCAATTACTTGGAGGAAAAATTCTTATATGTTTCTAGGAGAAAAGTCTTATTCTATTCTATTCTGTTCACCATTTGATATCTCCATCATTTCATTAAAATTGTAATTAAAATAAAAAGATTGCAATGAGTCACAAAATTTAAATAATAAATGGAACAAAAACAAAACTTTTCTCTTAATTGATGACTCTAATTGTTTCAGGTGGTATACTGCATCTCTAGATGCCTTCCTTCCCTCTAAGGGTAGATGCAGTTGGAGATGTACCTCTTGTCTGTACTACTAAGTTATCAATCACCTCTATGTATTAACAATTTGGTAACACCAAAATCATTTGAATTCTTGCCGATTCGGCACTGTGGCTTCATACCACAGTATAATTATTGTCCTAGAAGTATACTGTTACTCTAGATGCCTTCTATCTTGGGGTAGGAACAGTTTGGGATGTTTTCCTTTGTCTGTGTAATGTCATGTCAACATTGTTCATGATGCTATGAAAACTCCTTACCTTTGACAAAGAAACAAAAAATTGGAAACACCAAAATCACTTGAATATCTTGCTATTGCCTTGGAATTGTGGCTTCATATCATGTGTGATAATTTGTACCTCTTCAATCACAAATGAGAAGCAATCTTTCTCTCTTTCTAGGACCCTGCAAAACTTGGGATGTTGTCTCTAGCCTTTACGACATGGTTTAATTTATGAATTCTAGGCAGCACTAACCGCTGCTTGTATATTACTTCAACTCTTACCTCGTCAGACATTGACCACAGAATCTTTTCTTTCTTTACCAAGGACTTCACGGTAAGGGAAGAATAGGGGCAGGTTACAACTTAGTGATACACCCAAATCAGTGTGTTTGTCTTGTCGGTAGGTGATTATTCCAAATCGCGGCTTGAAGTATGCAAAATGAAATTCAACTCAATTTTTAACATGAATTACATTTCAACACGAATTTTAACCTTGAACCACAGTTTGAACATAATTAAAAAGGGGGTTTGCTTTCTCATTAACCAAATCATAGTCTGCCAACTATAAACCATGCACGCCTTTCAACAAATTGAAATGGTACTCGAGTTTTATTATATCCACACCCCAAAGACATACATCCATTTACACCAAAGAAATAAAAAGGTTGAAATGAAATCCACCTTCAGATGATGTGACCCGTATACAGAGATGAGGTGTAATGTTTTTGAGTATGTCATAAACATTTTTCATTGGTACTATCAGTAAAACAGACTTCCGAGTAATATTTACAGTCTCACGTGCTAGTGAAATGGAATTTGTCAGTAATACAATCTAAAACACAGTTGCAGGTACCCAGCTGGGGTGATAGGGACCCTTTTGTTTCTCAGAAGTAACAATGCATTTACATGACCAAGGCAAACTCGTGATGCAACAAATATAGATTCAAACTACATAAAATACCAAACTATGGAAAAAGGTAAAGTAGCTGACAATAATGTCACATAGTTTAAAAATTTGGCATGCAACATGCAAATATTTAATGCTCGATATCAACACTCTTAAAACTGCTAGTACGAGGAGTATATGCAAGCATTATTGTCATAGAGAAAGTAGAGTTCCAGAAACATAATGCCCCAAGTCTAACTAAATCCTTCCCCCATAATCAACAACTGAAGAAAAAGAACTAGCGCTCTATCTGTATAGTTACATGACTGATGTTGTAAACCCTTTTGATGTAGTCTATAACCTTGTCCAGCACCATGTCTGCATCTGCCTCTGGTCTGATTTTAACATGGCAAGCTAGTAAGATCTTACCTACTGTAATGGCCCATATATGCAGCTCATGGACAGCCACTACTTCTTCCATTGCCAGCAGCCCGCTTTCAAGCTTAGTAGCGTCTATCTCACGTGGTGTGCTCTCCATCAGGACTTCCAATATATTTCGAAGCATATTGATAGTTGTCCCCAAAACAATTACTGAAAAGATTAGAGTGCAAATCAAATCAACTACTTGCCACTCAGGCTTATACCATATGACCGCTCCCCCAATCATTACGCCAACACTCTGGATAGAGTCCCCAAGTACATGGAGGTAAGCCCCATATACATTTATGTTCCATCGCCTCTTTTTCTCAGGTACACCTTTTGATTCACCAAGAAGTGGTTCGGTAAGTTCCTTGTGAGCATGATCGTGCCTGTGACTTTCATGAGTGTACTGGTGTCCCTCTTTCGGATGCTTTTCATCATCAAGGTGTGTGTGATCATCATGAGTATGCTGGTGCTCATCTTTTGTATGCTTTACACCATGATGATGATCATGTGTAGACACTGAAAATCCATGGTTGTGGCCATGATCATCATGTCCATGTCCATGGCCATGGCCATGATCATGACCCAATAGCACAGCCATGATGATATTAACCACTAGACCAAATGCAGAAACTATAAACATTAGACGACCATCCACCTCACGAGGACCAGCAATGAGTCTGTCAATTGCTTCATATACCAGAATCCCAGCAAGCAACCATATCAATTGGATGGAAACCAAAGCGCCAAGAATCTCTATTCTAAAAAATCCATATGACTGGCGGGGTGTAGCTTCCCATCCAGCAGCCCATAACGAAAATAAGGAGATGGCAAAGGCTGCAACATCTGATAGCAAATGTGCTGCATCAGTCAATATTGCAAGACTGTTAGCTTTGATGCCACCAACTACTTCAATGGTCATGAAAATAAAGCAAAGGGCCACTGCAATCAGAAGCTTTCGCATGGAAGTTGATCTTTCCTCAGAATCCTTAGAGATGGATCCAGCATCCGCAAACCCACATGGTGCTTCACTACAAATCTTACTTCCTCCTGGATTCCTTGTTACATCAGGAAGATCTCCACCGATTTCAATAACTTGCACGTCTTGAGAGCTTTGTGCTTCCATCTACAATATATTAATGAAAATACAATTTTTGGAGTTGGAAAAAGACTGCATAACAGGAGCATAAACTCTCCCAATCATTAAACAAGAAACCAGAAAAAATTATAACAGGCATCAATAATTTTGTAAAGTATATCAGGGACAATATGATCCCAAGATAAACTGCTCCACAAGTATAATGTGAATAAGTAATTAAAATAAGGCTTAAATATGTTTTTGGTCCATGTAAATATTGTGAATTTTGGTTTTGGTCCCTATAAAAAAAAATTTTTCGTTTAGGTCTAGACATTTTCAAAAATATTTGGTTTTGGTCCCTATAAAAATTTTATTTTGATGTGAATCCAAACATTTCCAAAAATATTTGGTTGTAGTCCCTGAAAAATTATGATAACTTGGTTTTAGGAAGCTCAAACTAATATTCTAAAGGACTTAAACCAAATTATCATAATTTTTTAGGGACTTAAAACAAACATATTAACCAAACAAAATAATGGTAGGGACTTAAACCAAATATTTTTGCAAATATTTGGATTTAAACCAAAATTTATTTTTTATAGGGACCAAAACCAGAATTTGCAATATTTTAGATACCAAAAACATATTTAAGCCGTAAAAGAATATTGGCAAAAAAGTAAGGCTTGATGAAACCACTATGAGCAGTTGTGTCAACCATCATCCAATTATACATCTAAGACCTACATTAGTGGTAACGATTTTGTACATCATCCTAAAAAGCATCAGAGCTCTTGAAGAGGTTTTACAATATTTGGCTAACAAAGTTTTCTAAATCAAACCTCAAATAAATTGAATGTATGAACTTCCAACAAATTTTCCATGTCGTATAGTTAGTTCACCCAATTCAATAAATGGCTTAACTTTTCACCCTTTGATGTACATAACAAGTCACTAACAACATATTCAAAAACTGATTCTTCAGAGATGATTTAACAAATGCTACAATTCACAGGCACCTATTAGACAATATAGATTGAACTACTACCGATTTTTAAGTAGGCCTCAGGCAGTGCAGTTAAAACAATCTGTTTTGACTACTACTGAGCACGAAGTTGAAAAGACAGAGCAAGACAACACAAATTACAGATGTTGCACAATAAGACACTGGATGCCATCATTACAGATATAAAAAATCCTCTGGAATATGGAATTAAAATCCCAAGATATATTCTGTTTGCATTCAATTGATACTGGGGTCTAGATGCTCAACTATAATAAGTAAACCTCAAAACCACAGTCCAAAGTTTAAAATACACCCTTCTACCTCAAAGTGAGCAAATGAGTATGAATATGAAAAGAAATTCCTAATTGAGGAAGATCATGATACATTCGAAATTGTCCAGTACATATTGTGACTAAAATCCATTAAACAAGAAGGCTTTGAAAGCCTCCGATTGCAACCCCAGTTCATAATAAATATAGAAGTAACAGGTTCATGATGTAACAACTAACAACCCCCCATTGATTCCGAATACACAGGCAAGGCTATGAATTAGTAAGTAAAATGAATAACCCGATACCTAGCCATTAAACATTCAAACTAGTCATCTAGTTGTTGAAACATGATAGTCGCTGATCACTAACTAACTTCACACAAGATGATAACATATATCTAAAAGAAAAGAAAAAAGGCATAACCAAGTCAGCAGAGAGCAGGAGCAAACAGGTGGAGGGTGACATCAATCAACACAAGCACATTGAAATCACTCTCCAGGAGCTGATTATAGCCACAAGATGCTCCTACATAACACCAAATCACACACAACTGCTCACATAAACAGAGATAAATCTGCAGTAGTCGCATCAAGTTTAACATTGAATGGAACCTTCAAGGATCATGACAAAAGAATTCTAAAAAAATAAAAAAATTGAAACAGCATAACAACAAGGGTTCAAAAACAACCTTAAAATTTAAAACCACAAGCTAAAAGAAACATTAATTTCATCAAAACTAAGGACCACCAAAACCAATTCATCAAAACATGCAAACAACGTGGCCTCAAAAAATCAAAAGCATTCACACACACACCCATAAGACTAAAATCGATTAAATAAAAAAAATGGGTACTCATGATTCAATCTCAAATCACAAAATGCCAAATAGTACTCACTTGGTCTTGAGCTTGAGGTTCCATCATCTTCACGAATCAAAAACGCGATTTTTTGGGGTTCAAGCTTTCGAAATCCACCTCTCTTCCATGCAAAGGATGAAAAGAAGAAAACCCTTTTTGCACAACACCAAAAAAAAAAAAAGGTAAATAAATAAATAAAGGTGAAGATTTCGTTTATCTTCTTCACGATATTGAAGTATATACGATACCCAACATACTTGGAAATAAAATAAAAAGAGAGAGAATTTTTACTGAAAAGGAAGAAAAAGAAAAAAGAGGGGGAAAAAAAAAGGTTGAGATAGAATAATGCAGTCACCAAGATTTTTGTGTTACTTGCTTGCTTCTTCTGAATCTTCTGAGCTTTCTTTGTGTGTGTGCAGCTAGGAAATAGGATCCCCTTCAGAGTTACCCCTATATAGAATATTGACCCCACAATAACTGACTTTGACTCAGCCAAACACACCATAACTCTAGACACCCGTAACAATTTTTTTTTTTAATTTTATTTTTTACTTTCGGGACATGATCATATCAAATTTAATTTTTTTTAATAAAAGTATTGAGATTATAAATTATTTTTAAGAAATATTTTTGAGAGGAGGGAAGTGGAAATCGAACATGAATTCTAAATTCAAATGAGATACAGGCTCAATTGCTATCAAATTTAATGTTACTCACAAGTGACTCTATATTATTATATTCTCATAAAAATACCAACAGATAGACCAATAGTCGTTTTTCTTGCTGGTCACGGTTAATATTGTAGGGTAGTTGAATTATTGGATCAACCCTTTTAGGTTTTTTATTTTTTATATGGTATTTGAATTATATATATACCAAAATATGGAAATTTGGAGGAATTTACGCGAATATGGAATTTTACAAAATCGAAATTTCTGATTTCAGAAAAGGTGAAATCGGAAATTCCGATTTCAATTAAAATAATATTTTACTTTTTGTCTTTTTTGAAATCGAAATTTTCGATTTCACTACAGACAAAAAATAAAATATTATTTTAATTAAAATCAGAACTTTCGATTTCACCTTTCCTAAAATTGGAAATTCTAATTTTATAAAATCTCATATTCGCGTAAATTTCACCCAATTTCTATATTCTTATAAATTTTTCATCCAAATACCATATAAAAAAAAAATACCTACCATTTTAGGTAAGCAGTCAAATTTTATTTTTTTAAAAAAATAAAATATATTAAATACCTTAAAAATATAAACACATTGAATACTTTTTATTTAATAACTAAAAATAATATTAAGATAATCCGTTATAAAAGCTTGGAATTATTCATACAATTTTTTTAACAAATATCTGTTCTCTAAAGATATACACAATATCAAACTCGTTCTTTTTAAAGATTTTGAATATTAATTTAGTCACCCAATATTGAAAACAAACATCAACTTAATCCTTTAATATATTTTTTGATATCAATATCAATTTGGCCTCTAAATTAATGGATATTTTATATTATGAAGGATTAACTTTATGTCAAAAATTTTAGAAATGCTAATTTGATGTTACATGTATTTTTTATACCCAATTTTAAGTATTTACTCTCTCTTTTTTATCTTAAAGAATGTTTATGTAATTTTGAATGGGGATATTCTTACTGTGAAATCCTGCTCCATCATCCCTACTTGAAGGGAGTGTGATGATAATGTCCTAAGCTGACTTAAGGACACAGAAATGGTAACTTCCAGCATTAAAAGCTAGTGTTCCCATCTTTGAGAATCGACTGCTACAGTGTACCAGAACGGATCATGTCTTAGGAAAAAAATAATAATGATGGCGATATGGAGGATTCAATATCATGAGACGTTAGATATGTTATTGTTTGTTTGGTATATTGGCACATCATGATGTGAAGTTGAATAATTTTAAACTTTCGCAATTAATTCCTTTAATATTTTTGAGCTATTAGATGGAGAAATTATTAATTATTTTTGTTGTTTTAAATCTAATATACTGTGTTTTCATTTAACATTTTTATTAAATATTAAGAAAATCATTGTAAAAAATTGTAGCAAAGCTCTCTAAAATTTGATTGGCATATGATGCCTCTAGTTGGAACAAAAGTGGCTTAGGGCCTATAAAAGGAATAAAGAATTTTACAAATTAATAACTCCAAATAATATTGCATGTAGAACGAATTAACATATTTAGGATTTCAGAAAAGGAGAATAAAAAGAAACAGGGAGATCTCCTTCGAAAGATTTTATTGATCTTTTTGTTCCTTAAAACGAAAATTACTAAACTAAGAATTAGGATATTTTCTTTATAAGAACGACATCCACACGATAAGGGAAGTCATAGACCTTTGGGTTTGATAGGGGGAATAATTCCTTATTCCTCTATATTGATCCATTGATTGATTTGTCTTATTAACGGCAAAAGCAAAAGATGGATTTGTCCATTTGTAAATAAGAATAGTACACATTAAACTACCGAGAAAAAGAATCGCACGCGTAAGCTTGTTGGTATGTAAATTTTAGTTCAAAATTTAATGCTTATGTTTTTTGCACATTAATACGGTCTTTATTAGCTGTGTACTTGTGCCCCTCAACAGCGCTGCCTTAAGTTTGGGGCATTATGCGCCTAGATGATCTAATGATTAAGATTAATAGTGTATTGATACTCCAAAGATCAATGATATGTTGTATGTACGTCTCACTTCCTTTCTATAACTATTTCACCATTCCAGCTTAGCCAACATCTTCCCCACCTTCTGAGGCACGCATGGAGGTCGTCGGCACCCTCCTATCTCTCCCCCAACCCCTTCTTTCTCTTCTTCACACCACCTTATCTCCTTCACCATCTTCTTCTCTCTTATGCTTCCTTTCTATCTAGGTCTCTTTCTCATTGACCCAACCCAATCCTATATGAATCCACCACCCCCATCAGTCTACAACAAGCCACCTTGTACCCAACCTCAATGCCTTCCATCTTCGTTGCTACTTCCAAAATCCTATATATCAAACACCTTCAAGAGTGCTTCTTGCACCTTTGAGACCTCATCGCCGCTCAGTGAGACCTTGCTGACAATGGCACCGTCACCGACGACCACGATGAGCTGGTCAGGCACCTCTGGTAGGGCATTGTTAGTAGCATAAATTCTTGATAGAACCACACCCTAAAAGTTAGCTATTAGAGTGGGGAGCCCAAGTCCTTATAAAGCCTCTCTTTTAAGGTGACCTCCCCGATATGAGACTTGTAACATTGCCAACCCCTTCCGAAGCCGGCATCCCAACAGTTGCACTTTGCGACGCTCCACTCGATGGCACTTTTCTCAACGATGCTTCACTCAATCACGATCAGTCCCTCTGCCAGTCAGAACCCTCCACTAGTTAGAACCCTTCGCAGGTAGCCCTTTTCGATTGCCAGGCTCTCAATAAAAGCACCATTTCCAACGAGTATAAGTTTTTGGGAGAACCATACTCCAAAAGCTAGCTATTGGAGTGGGAGAGTCCAAGTCCTTATAAGGCCTCCCTTTTAAGGTGACCTCCCCGATGTGGGACTTGTAACATTGTCATCCCCTTCAAAAGCCAATGTCCTAACGGCTACACTCTGCAACATTTCACTCAGCAGCACTTCACTTGGCGATGCTTCACTCGATCACGGTCAGCCTCTCCACCAATCAAAACCCTCTGCTGGTAGCCCTTTTCGGTTGGCCGGCTCTCAATGAAAGCACCATTTGTTACAAGCATAAGTCTTTGGGAGAACCACACCCCAAAAGTTAGCTATTGGAGTGGGAAAGCCTAAGTCTTTATAAGGCTTTTCTTTCAAGGTAATCTCCCCGATGTGGGACTCGTAATATTGCCACCTCCTTCGGAAGCCAGCGTTCCGACGGTTGCACTCTACGATACTTCACTTAACGGCACTTTACTCGACGATGCTTCACTTGATCACAGTCAACCCCTCTGCCAGTCAGAACCATCCACAGGTAACCCTTTCTGGTTGGCTAGCTCTTAACGAGAGCACCATTTGTTACGAGTATAAGTCCTTGGGAGAACCACATCCCAAAAGCTAGCTATTGGAGTGGGAGAGCCCAAATTCTTATAAAGCCTCCCTTTCAAGATGACATCCCCGATGTGGGACTTGTAACAGGCGTCCTTAACACAATTCTCTTGGCGCCACTAAGGGACTAGTCACCACGAGGGTGTGAAGGTGGACCACTGTTGGAGACAATGTGGATTGGGCATTAAGGCAGAGTTACGGTGTTGGTCACTGGCATTTATATGGTAGCAAGATCTCGCCCAAAGACAACCTTTATTTTACTGTTGTTGCTCGCCGGTGAGAAAGAGTGACAGTTGCGTGAAGAGAAACGTGATGGTGTTGCGAGAATTATAAGCAGGGAAAAGAAAACTGAACCGAACACTAGGCTAGTTCGGTCATGCTCCTTAGACCAGTAGCCTTAAAAATCGGTCAAAAATCAAGATAAATCGCTAAACTTGTGTGAACCGGATCGGTTTCAGCGGTTTACTAGGTTGGTTTTTTTTTTTTAAATATATTGTCATTTCTGGTTTCTTAAAAAAAAAGAAGAAGAAGAAGCATGCAAATAGAAATAATTATGTTTATTTTAGAGAGATTTGGATTATGTTTACTTTGGTAGATCTTTGAATAATGTTATTTTGTATCCATTATATTATAGTTTTTTGCATTTTAATTATATATATATATATATATATATATATATATATATATATATATATATATATATATATATATATATATATATATATGGTATCATGTGAGAGGAGTGGTTTATTATATGAGTAAAAGGAGCAAATCTTGATCATTGGATCTTACGTGAATGGTCAAAATTAAAACATAAAGTCACATGACTTTTTTAAGTGATCATGTGACCTTTAAACAACTTTAAATCTTGACCATCCATATATGGTTATATGAGAGGAGTGGTTTATTATGAGAGTGAGAAGAGTAAATCTAGGTTGTATAACAGTACATGGATGGTCAAGATTTAAAATTGTTTAAAGGTCACATGATCACTTAAAAAAGTCATGTAACTTTATGTTTTAATCTTGACCATTCATATAAGATCCAATGGTTAAGATTGACTCCTTTTACTCTTACAATAAACCACTCCTCTCATATGATACAGTTCTTATATATCATGAGAGTAAGAGGAGTATAATGGTCACAATTTAAAGTTATTTAATGGTCACATGATCACTTAAAAAAGTAATGTGACTTTATGTTTTAATCTTGACCATTTATATAAGATCTAATGGTCAAGATTAACTCATTTTACTCTCATAATAAACCACTCATCTCATGTGATACGCTTCCCTCTATATATATATATATATATATATATATATATATATATATATATATATATATATATATATATATATATATGTCCCAATCGAATCCCTAATTGAATTAATTGGACATTTGAACCTTTGAATCAGTGTTTTGATCGGTTCGATACCTAATCCAATTTTCTTAACATTGATTATAAGTATTTTTCACACAGTTGAGAATTTCAGTGAGAATAAATCGTTATTGATATGAAGGTGAAAACCATCCTAACAGCGGTGGCTATGAGCAAGCAGCTGACCGGTGGTCGATGCTGGAGTCATGCATAAAGAGGGGGGAGTTGGTGAGAAGTCCTGGCTGGAGTTGTGGAAGAGAGAGAGAGAGAATGAGAGTTTTTAAGATGTATTGCAGGGATTATTGATACACCCTCACATTATGACCATCATAAAATAAGATGCGTCAAGCACCATAGTTAGAAAGATGCCTAGCATAACGCGTTATGCCAACAACGTCTTGACAGAATGTATGCTTCAGAGGAAAACAACGGAATTTTATGACTTGCAATGCGCTATTTTTTTTTTAAATCAGTTGAAGCGACATTTTCATTATTTAAATATGTATTTTTTTATTGTTTATTTCAACTTCTATAAGCTAGTTTTTAAAATGTTTTATCTATCTTCATTTAAAGTATTTATCATTTAAATTTAAGATTAAAAATTTATAACCAATGAATAGAACTTATTTTTTCATAACCAGTCAATCGAAGATTGAAACAACAAAAAGAAGAGAACAAATTTAAAGTTGACAAAATAATTTAATTCAAACTAATTATTATACTTATGAACTTTATATGAATCTTGAATTTTCTGATTATATTTAAATATAAAAGTATAATCGGACACAAAACATCCATGGCATCTGCAAGGAAAAAGTTGTCGAATCCATCAAGAAGGAGAGAGTCGAAAAGTGTAGTATGAGTTGTTAACTTATGTTTCGGTACTGTTTGAAGAAAAGAGATTAAGTTCTCTAATCCCGATTACAAGATTCCGAGATCGTAAATTTAGAGGAAAATGTGAGTAACATGTGAGGGGAACCACCGTCCTGGTACTGCCTGAGAGGTGAACATATATGGCCTCCTAAGAAATCTCTGGTGGGATGAGTAAAGGACATCTTTTTCTCTGCTTCTTCGACGCTCTGGTCTCTCACGGTTCTATCTCACCCCTCCCTAGACTCATTGGCATCATTCCCTTTAAAACTTCTAAGGTGCACAGTTCTCCAGAAAAAAACTACCTCTATCCCACGGTGCCGTAGGTAGTCTTGGGTTTGACTGGTTGACAAGAACATTTCTAAGACCTAGGACAAAGTGTTATCTTTTGGCATATCGTTGCAGCACACGACACTAACTTAGAATGGATAAAAGGTAAGATGGGTGATAAGCTATTAGGGAATACTTGCTATATTGATATAAACCTAGGACTCACTCAGTGATTTTTTCAATCTTCAAGGGCGGCTACTAGTCCGAGCATCTAGCAGAGGGTTCCTTTATCTCTAACCCAGGATTCCATTAGGGTCCCTGTTAGGAGACTTGCTCTCCTTCTTAGGGTTGAACCATACATAAAGCCTACCAAGCCACTCCTATCAGGTGGTTCCCAGGAGGATTAGGTTCCCTTTGAGGGGGAGTTTGACTCGCGGAGTGTCATCCCACACACCCAGCATCCTCAAAGAATGCCCAATCTACCCTTGCACGACCATCAGCATTATAACCCTTTACATAATCCTATAATGAAACCGTTGCATGTTCTTTGGTCCGAAACATTAGCCCCCTTGCATGTTCGGGGCTACTTCAGTGTCCTCGAATATGCAACTGCCATGTGTCATCTTTTGATGGGTGGTTATCCATCGTTCTTCGTGTGCTCATTAATTTCTGACAGTTGGGGGAAATTTGAATCTTTAGTGAACCGGCCCTCATCCCTCTCTCTTTCTTCTAGAATCTCCTTCACCTCATTCCTTTCAGACACTGTTCTCCTTCCTTCACATTCTTCTCAAACTCTACTTTTTTCTTCGCTGTGGCCTGCATGAAAATGACAGCCGCATCCCATTCTACCAAACTTGCTCCCTCTGCGGAACCATCACAAGATTTGAACTCTGACACACCGGAGTCTGAGGTTGATTCTCGTCCCATTCCTCGGGTTATTACCATAGGTGTGTGGGAAACCCTTCCTATCCTGAAAGCTAACCCAACAGGGTCGGAGAAAAGGAGTTCGGCCATAAGCCGCCCCATTCCTGACCATGATTTTCTTCCTCCGCCTCCCTCGCGGACCCTTTTCACAAAAGAGGTAGTTGTCAATGACACTGTTCCTCCCCTATTGCAGCGAGTCCGTTATTCTCCGTCTGACCACCCAAAATACCATGTCGACCACACCCTTCTACGCTCTTGTCTTCTTCATTAGGAGTTCCCATGGGCCCTATTCATCTTGCATCTCGCATGTCTACCAGCATCGTATGGGTGTCTTGGGTAGCCCATATTTTCACTAGAGACTTGCCCTTTTGTAATTGTGTTACGTGTCTGTGAATGTGTTTCACTAGAGATTTGGGTCTCGAAAAAGTTAACCATTCAACGCCATCCAAATGATGTTGGATTGTTGATACAGGGATGGAGTTCAGCCACCCATACCTTTATCACAGCGTGGAGAGAATTTACTCCTACTCTCGAGGATGTTGCAGTCTTGTTCAAGCTCCCATGTTTCAGAGATCTTGATCTGGCTACCTACACCCCTGAGCGACACATCATGGACATGGCTAAACAACTCAAGCGTGGCATGGTTGAAAGTGGATGTTATTCCCGTCAACTATTTGTTGACCGTAGGGTTGCCTCTGAACACGGAGCCACCTCTTCTAAGGTGCGGGGCACCTCCAAAATCGTTCCTCGACTAAAAAGAAATCTTCATGTTCAACGTTGAAGTACACATATGCAACTTGGATCAGGTATTTCTATGGAGACTTGGCCTCTGAAGACTCTCCCCTCGAACCTGGTCCACCCACTCCTCAGCCTCTGCGTCGTGCTGCTTTCCTGACCTTTTGGCTTAGCAGGTATGTTTTTATTAGGCCCCTTAATGACGCTGTCAGCCCAGCTCTATTTATGATGGCTTGTCTGCTTGCTAAGGGTAAAAAACTCCCTCTTGGGCCCATGTTCTTGGGTAATCTGTATGCTCGGCTGGACTAAGCCAAAGAGCAGTTGAAGATTTCTTTTGGTCACTTTGATGTCAATTCGTTCGTGGATGTCGTTTTTCTACAATGCTTTCTTTTTGAACAATTTCCCCTGTATGCACCTGTGTAGATAGTCCCTGAGGTTATTAACGAGGACAAGCACCCTTTGGAACCTCGCGTTTGGGGCTGGTTCAAGCAGCGTCCGAGGTATTCACTAATTTCACTTCTAGACAAGGAGGATGCTTTTCTCTTTAGACCTTGCACTACTTCTCATTTCCCAAGGGTAGATGGCTTGCATGTGGTTTATCAAAAAGCTCTATCTCATTCTATCATCATGCTCTAAAGATGTCCATCCAACATTTTGAGGCTGGGAAGAGCTCGGCATTTCCTACCACTTTGGGCATCTTTACTAAAAATCCTTATTATGTGACTAAGAAGACTAAGGATACGGGTAAATTTCTAACATTTTTACGGGTGTCTTCTCTTCCTTCTCTTTTCAGATATTTTCCTTGCCTTCACGCCCATTCTTTTATGTTTTTCCTCCCATCTTCTTCTTTTCTCCTCTTTTTCTTTTTCCTTTTTTAAAGGCAATGTCAGCGTCTCCTGCCAAAAGGAAGAAGCGAAGTGAAGAGAATGTGCTAAGAGAACAGTTAGCTTTAGGCATATTGACTACCACTGTCCTTACTAAAAAGGCCAAAACATCTCGTGGTCCTTCTAAGAAAAGGAATCCCCCTGTTCCTAAGCCCCCTACTCCTGCTGGTCAGCGGCGTATGTCTAAACGCCTTCGCTCTAAATCACTGAAGCAACTTACTCCTCCTTCATCTCCAATTCGCGTAAAAGATTCTGAAGTTGAACATGCAAGTGATATTGATGATGATAATGAGGAGGAGGCCACTGAGGTTGAGCCTTCTGCATCCCTAGAGAAGAAAAGGGATGAACAAGAGATTGATGACGAGCAGGTTCCTAACACATTGGAAAAAGGCCACAATACTTCGTAGGAGGGGAAGGATGAGGAGCATGTTGGCTTCGATTAGCTTTCTCGTCTTGAAAGTTTAGATCACCATGAACTCCTGTTGCATACTCCCTCCGATATGATTTCGCACGTTCTCGATCGTCTTGTTTTCACCACCCTTGTGCTTGAGCAAGCCCAATCTCTTGATCCTCAAACTACATTGCACCCAGATTCCTCAAGTTAATAAATTCTGACAAGGCATGTGCAGAGCTTTCTTGCCAAGTCCCATCCCGAGCTGAAGATGTACCTGAGGCCTAACAATTAGGTACCTAGAGGCCTTTTGCTCAAGCAGGTGACCCTGCAGACGCTGTCGATCCTGTAGGCACTGTCAATCTTGGACTCCGACTCCGATCACGACTCTTCTTCCCCTGGTTAGCCCTTCAAGGACAAGGATTTCACTTTTCCTGATGACAAAGACCTTGAAGGTAGCTTGACCTTGTATAACTTGTCTTATTCTTGAGGTACCCTTGCACAAGTGTAGCCTTGTCACACCCCTTTTTTGTAAGGATTTCATGATTCTTTTCCTTTGTGTTTTTTTTTTTTTTTAGGCATGGTGCTACCCCTAAACCAACGGGGAACTCTCCAGCTGGTCCTTTAGCCATCATTCCTTCAGGTATCTTATTGCTTCCTTTATCCTAACTAGATTCACTTATTTTCTCTTGACCACTTCATCCGTTTCATGCAGTTGTGGCATGTGAGGAGTTTTCTTCTTTTCTGACGGTTGAGGATGTGGGTCTCTTGACACATTTTGGGTCCATCCACGAAGATTTCATCCTTCCTCCTTCTACCCCGGCACCTTTTCGTCAAGCTGCTTACAAAATCTTTGTAGATTTTTGGCATTTCATCGCCCCTTGCCCGCTTCCTGAGATATTAACAAATCATCAGAGCTATGTGGTTTCCCATCTTGAGTCTTTCACCCACTTTGGTTTCCGTGGTGATTGGCTTGATAGGATGTCATCTGTGTTATAGCAATCATCCCCAACAAACACTGCCGAGGAGTTGTTGTAGTTAACCTCTGAAAAGAATGCTCAATTGGCACGAGTAGTCGAGCTTAAAGAAGAGATGTCTACCTTGTCTAAGCACATATCCGAGCTTCAATCAGAGCTTGAGACTGTACACGATACTCTTGAGCACCTATCTGTTCGTGAAAAAGCCATAGAGGATGCTCGCATAGCCTTCATGTCTCTTTTCTCTATGTAGTGTAATTCCTTTGCTTGTAATGGGGCTTGGTACTATCCCCTTTTTGATCGATGCCGTGACCTTTTCTTATGACATTGTGATTGCATCACGACTTTCGTGATTTTATGCACTTTATGTCGTGTCCAATATTTTATTGCTAGTAACAACACTTTTGCATTACTTCACATATGTTATTCTTATCTTGTCCATGATGCATTTCATTTATACGTTTATTGCTCCTTACTTTTGCATTTCAGGCCTTGCATGTATCTTTCTGCGTCTTTCGACGCTCATCGCTCTATGTCCTTGCTCACGATTAGTGTCAATTCATCCATTTCGCACTTTCCTTTGCGTTCTTACACTACATTATCAATTCGTCCTTCACCGTAACTTTATCTTGCGCTTAACAGTTCAAGTAGGGACCTTTTTTGGGGTTTTGCGTGAGTACACCCCTCAAAGCTTCTTGCCCCAAGCTTGAGGTGTCACGATACTCATGCGTTGGGACATTTGTGCTAGGCTCCCTTGAGCAATTTCTAGGTCCCAAATTGTTAATCTGGAGGTTGCTAGCATCATAGGCAAAATGCTTTAAATGTGTTTTAAGAACCTTCCTTGCGCCCTAAATTTTCTTAAATACCTAAGCGTTTAAGCGAGCATATGAAGTGAGCTATCCACAAAAATGTGTTTACAAGGCCCTCTCGGCCCTAAGGTCTTGTATACCTGACCATTCTTGGGTTTGAGGGTGGCATAAGCGTGTTTGCAATCCTCTTGCCCTCAGGTTTTGCAAATACCGATCACGCTTATATCCATTGGGGTTGTCACCTTGTAAGTTCTTTCTTGTTGTACACACATTTTCTTCTTTTCTTTTTTTTTTTTATCATTGGGTGACCCATTGAGGGTGATCATAAGAATTTCCTTGACCCCGAAATTCCCATGTACCTGACCCTTCTATGTTTGGGGCTGGTTAGAGCGTGTTTTCGGAGAGTTTCTTGCCCTTAAACTCTTGGATACCCATGATGCTCAAGCAAATTGGGCTTTTAGTCATGTCATTCCTCCCCTCCCCCCTTTTTTCTTTTTATGAGGGAGTAGCATCATTGCCCTACGCTCCTTTCTCTTTTTTCTTTTCCTCGCCCTTGTCTATTTATCTCTTGACCATAACCTTAAAAGCCTAATTTTTGTGAAGGCGCTCATGTCATCGCGCCCTGTGTTTTCCTTCTCGTACCAAAGTGTTCATGTCTTCGCACTTTGGATTTTTGTTTTTTTTAGATCATGCACCTTGTGACTCATCAGAATGAATAATGTTTCTAGATAAATGCCTAGAGTTCTATCATGCTATTTATAGCGCCATGTATCCTAGTGTTTGTACAATATCCAGAATAATATTCATACACATCAAGATTCATAAACATGTTAGTTTGTCATTTGTCAGTGCCCATTTACAAAAAGAATCATCTTAGTATCCACATACAACATGCTCAAAATAAAGTGAACGTTTCATAAATATGCATCATAGATTTAAAGCAAAATAAAGAAAGGAAGCACATTCAGGCATAATACTTCTTCACATATTTGAAGTTTATAGGACCTGTTTTCTTGCCGGTTTCTGGATTTAGCAGGATGTAATAACCATTGGCGCGTGCTTCTTGTACCACGAATGGTTCTTCCCACTTGGGCGCCCATTTGGCCATTGCTTGCTTTCTCATCACAGCGTCCACTACCTTCATGACCATCTCTCCTTCTGTGAATATTCTGGGTCTCACTTGCTTATCATAAGCCAGTATCAGTCTTCTCTGATGCTCCTTCATCCTTTCTACAGCTTTATCTCTTTTACTTTCCAACACTTCCAATTCTCATAGCCTGTTGTCTTCTGGTTCTCCCCCCAATGCCATCCTGGCTGAAGGTACTACGATTTCAGCTAATAGGACCGCCTCTGCTCTACAGACTAGTGAAAAGGGCATGGCTTTAGTGGTACCATGTCTTGTTGTGCTGTATGCCCACAAGGCCAGGGGGAAGTATTCACGCTAGTCTTTGGGCGCATCATCCGCCATCTTTGCCAGTATCTTTATCAAGCTTTTATTGGTGGACTCGACTTGCCCATTGGCTTGGGGGTAGTAAGGGGATGATTTGTGATGCTGGATCCGGTATTGTTCTAAAATCTCTACTTCCTTTTGGTTAATGTAGTGCGTTCCATTGTCAGAGATCACTCTCCGGGGGAGACCAAAGTCGATATGATACTTTCTTTCAAGAATCGTACTACTGCTTCAGAGTTGGCTTATTTTAGAGTCACTGCTTCTACTCATTTTGTGAAATTTTCTGTGGTTGCTAAAATCCACCTTTTCCCTCGCGATGGCGGGGAAATTGGCCCAAAAAAATCCATTGCCCAAGTGTGGAACGAGTACGGTGTTGTTAGGCTGTGTAATTCTACACTTGGGGCATGGATTAAGTTTCCATGCCGCTGACACTGTAGGCATTTCATCGTCTATTCTATCGTATCGTCCTTCATCTTAGGCCAATAATAGCCCATTTGCGCCAATTCCTGCCATAGCGTCATTCCCCCTTGGTGTTTCCCACAGATCCCTTGGTGGACCTTTTCTAGCACTTTACCTTTTTCCCTTTCTTAAACACATTTTAGTGTCTCACCCGTGAAACTTTTTCTAAACAATTCCCCGTTTCTAAGGAAGTATCTTTCTGCTTTCTTCTTCAGCCTTTCAACGTCAATCTTTTCTAGTGGGAGTATTCCAGCTTCCAAGTATTCTGCTATAGGTTTCTGCCATCCTTCTACCATGTTGATCTCGAGTTTTTCTCTTTTTTCTTGGCATACCAAGCACCTCCTCTGAATTTCATCGTAGCACCTTTCATTTTTGGCTAAAAGATCCCCCAACGTTGTAAGTGCCTATACAAACTCAGGCCCTCTTGCCAGCATGTCGCTTTATGCATTTGCTTCGCTTTCTTTTCCCCTTTTCTTTCTGCTATGCATTTCATCAAAAGCCCATCCCCACTCTTTTTGTATAGCCTCCCATTCATCAAGCAGAAGTCTTTAGTCTCTTTAGTGATGTTCAGCATCTTTAACCGTTCTTGGAGGGGGGTCCTCCAGTCTTCCACTCGTTCTCTACTCGGCTTCTCTCTTTCGCCGTTTGGCACTTGAACAGCCTGATACTCAATGGTCTTTTTCCCTTCCCACACCATAACCTTTCCCCCAAGCGTAGCCAAGGCATCAACGTGCTTGTTCTCACCTCGTGGAACATGGCCAAAAGTTACTCGCTCAAAGTCTTGCATTAGTTTCCATACTTTTTCTCTGCGCATCAGCAGCCATCTTTCCTTCACCCCATACTTTCCTTGGACTTGTTTGATTACTAGATTAGAGTCCCCTTTTACTCGCACTCTTCTTACTCCAATTTCTTGGGCCATTTTTAACCCCAGGATAAGGGCCTCGTACTCAACTTCATTGCTAGTGCAGGGGAACTCTAGTTTGAACATGAATGAGAGTGATCTTCCCTTCGCATCAGTAAGCACCACCCCTGCTCCTCCCTGCAGGTTCGACGGTGACCCATTGAACATCAGCGTCTATTCTGACTCGTCCTCGCAAACATTTACCTGTTCCACGTCTCCTGGGATCTCATCTCTGATATTACTCTCTTTCCATCCAGGGCATATGGCTATCAAATTAGCTAGTGCTTGGGTCCTCACTGTGGTGGGAGTCACCAACGAGATGTCATATTCACTCAATAGCAGGGCCCATCTACTCATTCTTCCTGTTACGGTGGGCTTCTGCACTAGACATTTTAATCCTTCTCCCTTGGAGAAAACTTCTACTTTGAAGGCTCGAAAATAGTGCCTACACTTTTGAGCCACATACACCAGGGCCAAACAATGCTTTTCTTGAGCTGAGTATCTCGACTTAATGTCTTTCATAGTCTTGCTTATGTATGCTATAGGCTTTTCCTGTCCATCTTCTTCCTGAGCAATTAATCCACTAACAGCCTCTTCTCCTATAGCAACGTAGACCTTTAACGGCTTCCCTTTCTGTGGGGGAATCATGGTCTGGGTAGAAGTGAGAACACATTTGATTTTCTCTAGCGCCATTTGGTATTTCGCTTCCTACATAAAAGTCATCTTTTCTTTCAATAACGGCCTTAAGGGGCTCAACAATTCCCCTAGAGCAGGGATAAACCGTCGAATATAACCCAGCTTCCCTAAGAACCTCTGTAATTCTTCGACATTAGCCGGCGCCTTCATGCCTCGAATGGCTTTAACCTTGCCCTCATCAGCCAAGATACCTTCTTTATGTACTTTAAATCCTAGGAATCTGCCTGCGGAGACCCCGAAAGCATACTTCATGGGGTTCATCTTCAGCTTGTATTTCCTGCACCACTGGAAAACTGCTCATGGGTGCCCCAAATACTGTTCCTTTAGGTTAGACTTCACAACCAAGTCATCCACGTAATCTTCAATGAAATCGTGCATCATGTCATGAAAGATCGTCGTCATGGCTCTTTGATACGTCGCGCCAGCATTTTTCAAATGAAATGGCATCACTAAGTAGAAGAAGTTCCCCACCGGTGTCTTGAATACAGTCTTTTCCTCATCACCCGGTGCCATCCTTATCTGATTATATCTGCTAAAACCATCCATGAAAGAGAACCTTTCATGGCACGCTATAGCATCCACCATCCTGTCCACATCAGGCAGAGGGAAATTATCTTGGCGCACGCTTTGTTCAAGTCTCGGAAGTCTACATAGCATCTAATCTGGCCATTCTTCTTCTTCACTAGCACTATATTTGCTAACCACGCAGGGTGTTGGCTGGGCCTTATGAACTTGGCACTGTGAGCTTTTTTAATTTCTTTCTTTATTTGTGCTTCAATTTCGTCAGCGAACTTCCTGGGTGCTTGTTTCATGGGTGTAGTTCCTGGTCGTACAGCTAGGTTTTGGGTCACGAGAGTTGGTGAGAGCCCTGGCACTTCGTCATAACTCCATGCGAAAACGTCTCTAAATTCCTTTAGCAAGCTTATCAATGCCTCCTTTTCTCCTTCCTCTAAGGCCCTGCCAACAAATAAGGGTTTCCTCTCTTCATTGCTGCTCACATTGATTTCCTCTAGTTCCTTCTCTTTTTGCTTCAAACCTGCCTTGTAATTCCAGGCGACTTCTCGAACATGCACTTCCTCGTGCTTTCCATCCAAGATGCTTAGTACTTCGGGGCCAGCGAGTATTTGTAGCCGCTTCCCCTCTAGTCCCCTAAGTCCCTATAGGACTTGCCACCTAAATTCTCCTAAAGGAAGGCGTTCCTTTACAAGTTTTGGGTGCTTTCTTTGGTCATGGGGGGACATGACCTCCTACTCTCTTGGCCACTTGAATGCTTGGGTTGAGTATAGCATCTTTCTTGGAATTATTTCTTCTTTTCTTTGGCTTGCCTTGATCTGCGCTTTCTCTTTGATCTAGGTGAGGCTTGTCCCAGGCGAAGCAAACTCATCAAACATGGCGGCGTCCACTAAATGTGCCTCGGAGGCATCAAATGGTGCCTTGGTCGCTGGGATCTCTATATCTTTTCCTCTGAAGCTGGACTTCACACACTAGTGTAGCGTTGAAAGGACACACTGATGAAGATGAATCCAGGGGCGTCCCAGGAGAATGTGATAACTTGGCTTGCCATCTATTACTTGGAACCGCATGGGCGTCTTAATAGGTCCCACTTCTAGCATCACAACAATGCATCGTCTGGGTGTCACAGCTTTCCCATGGAATGTGCTTAATCTCGTGGTAGGGGGTCTTAGCTGATCTATAGGTAGTCTCATGGCTTGGAGCACAGGGGTTGGGATGATATTAACCCCTGACCCACCATCCACCAACGCCCTCCTCACCTTGTTCCCTTCCACTATTGCTTCCACATAAAGGGGCCTGTTATGAATGAAGTCGCTTCCCATTAGACTGGGTTCATAGAACACTAGTGTTGTCGCGTGGGACCATGCTAGTCTTGTGAGAGGGGCATTTGCTGTATATAGGTCCCCTCCTCTTTGTGTTATCACTTTGACCATTGCTTGGCTGCTTCCCTTTGAGCGTCATCTCCCAGACCCAGCTGCCCAAACAAGATGCGGAACCCCCTGGTTTTCATTAGTCCCTTGACTATCAATTTCTTGTCAGACAAGTCCTCGTACGCTGGAGGCATATCCGACACTTCTTCCTCCTCCCTTTGAACATTTAGCTGTGTCTTTCCTTCTAGGACTATTACATTCACTTCATGGTCGGGAAAAGGTTTATTGCGCAGGTTTTCCCCTTTGTCGCCTCACGTAGATAATAAAATCTTTCCTTCCTCCACATTCCTATGAAACGCCTTCTTGATTACCCAGCAGTCCATTGTATTGTATCCATTCGTGCGATGCAAGACGCAATACATTGGGTCGCTGAACTGTTCTGGCGTGAGCTCTTTCTTTTCTGTCCTTTATCTCAGCGTCCCATCTTCGAACCACCCATCTATTATCTCCATCACTTGAGCTCGAGGGAGAGGTATGGGCGGTACTTCCGTCTTGGCATTGTAATTCTTAGGTGGTGGTGTTGACTTATAGTTACATTTCCTACTCCTTTTCGTAGCACAAACGTCCATAGCAGCATTCATGTCCCTCGGTCTCTTCCCACTCCTTCGCATAGCGTCGTTTACATCAGCTGCCTTCTTCAGTAACTCAGAAAATGTGGAGATTTCCCCCAGTGAAAGGAAGATCTAAGAGCCATCTTCCACATTCTTGATACACCCATAGACCAAGTCAGGTTCTGGTAGTGTCTCTTTGCAATGCAAATCCCGGTCTCTGTATCGTTTGATAAAAGCCACCAAACTTTCCCCCGATCTTTACTTCACCCTTCCCAAGTCCATTATATGCATTGCGCTTTCCTCTTCCAGGAACTTGTTGAAAAACTCTATGGTCATTTGCTCCCAGCTACCGATTGAGTTGGGCCTTAACTTAGCGTACCAAGTAAAGGCTCTTCCCATCAGCGACTTAGAAAACTCTTTCAAGTGTAGATTTTTATCTCCTCTATGTACCCCCAAGTCATCCAAGAAGGACATGATGTGTTCTCTAGCACTTCCTATGCCATCGAACTTCCTGAAACTCGAGAGCTGATACCCTGAAGGGTAGGGTCTTACCATGATGCCAGCGTCAAAAGGAAGGTCGAGGTCCTACATGAAGTCGCTCACTTCTCGTTTATTTTGCAGAATGTGCCTTAACTCCCTTTTGGTGATAAAAGCGTCCTCGTCATCGCTCCTCTCTCTTTCCGCTCCCTCATTCGCCTTCTTGGCCGTCAACTCCTTGACCATATTTGCTAGGCTGTTCTACGTGGCTACGATGGAGTTCAAGACATGAGCCGGTACTATTACTTGGGAAGAACTGGGAGTGACACCATTGAACGGCGCATCCGACGGTGTCATAAGGTTCAGTGTTGGCCCATCGTTTCCCTCACCCCCGTTCGTTCCGCCACTAGCCTCACCCATTTCATGTTGCGTTGCTTCCGCCTTTTCCTCCATTTCTGGAAAATCCTCCAGATTGAAGGTTAAGGCTCTTGGGGTTATGGGTATAGTTCCCCTAGCTCTGTTACGTGCTGCCATTACTCACAGATTCTTCCCCAGTGGAGTCGCCAAATGTTTTGGTACTGTTTGAAGAAAAGAGATTAAGTTCTCTAATCCCGATTACAAGATTCCGAGATCGTAAACTTAGAGGAAAATGTGAGTAACACATGAGGGGAACCACTGTCTTGGTGTTGCCTGAGAGGTGAATAGGTATGGCCTCCTAAAAAATCTCTAGAGGGATGAATAAAGGACCTCTCTTCCTCTGCTCTGTTGACGCCCTGGTCTTTCCTGATTCTATCTCAACCCTCCCTAGACTCAATGGCTTCATTCCTTCTAAAACTCCTAAGGTGTACGGTTCTCCAGAAAAACTACCTCTGTCCCACGGTGTCGTAGGCAGTCTTGGGTTTGATTGGTTGACAAGGACATTTCTAAGACCTAGGACAATGTGTTATCTTTTGGCATATCGTTGCAGCACACCACACTAACTTAAAATGGATAAAACGTAAGATGGGTGATAAGCTATCAGGGAATACTTGCTATATTGATATAAACCTAGGACTCACTCATTGGTTTTTTCAATCTTCAAGGGTAGCTACTCGTCCGAGCATCTAGCAGAGGGGTCCCTTATCTCTAACCCAGGATTCTATTAGGGTCCCTATTAGGAGACTTGCTCTCTTCTTAGGGCTGAACCATACCTAAGCCTACCAAGCCACTCCTATCAGGTGGTTCCTAGGAGGATTAGGTTCCCTTTGAAGGGAGTTTGACTCGCAGAGCGTCATCCCACGCACCCAGCGTCCTCAAAGAATGCCCAATCTACCCTTGCACGACCATCAGTGTTATAACCCTTTACATAGTCCTATAATGAAACCGTTGCATGTCCTTTGGTCCGAAACAACTTAAATTTAAAATATTATGCAATTAAACTTCAATTAGATTTCTATACTTAATAAAAATGTTATTTGTACTCTTTTTAGCTTTGAAAATTTTTTATATTTTCTAAAATATTATTATATTTATTTAATTCTATAATATTGATAGCACTGAATGTGCCTGGTGCTAATTAAACCTTGTCCATACTGCAGATAAGGGAGTTATGGCGCAGACTTTTATTTATGATATAAAGTCTGTTAGTTGAAATTTAATTTAAAGTTTATTACTTATAATTTCTAAAATTTAATTCAGAAATATATGAATATTTTGATATTTTCAGTTGTTGTATTTTTAATAAATTAAGTGTGATATGTTTAGAATTAAATGTAATATCATATTTTTATATTATTAACTAACATGTAATATCACACACACACATATATATATATAATTTTTAAAATAATTATTATAAAAATTTGCTATTTTTAATAATATATAATTAAATATCTATATAATTTTTTTATATTAATAGTACATCAAAATAAAATAAAAGGAAAAACATTGGTCAAATTTAATATGCAATAGAACGTTCGAAATTGAGTATGCTTACTTTATATTTAGATTGACTAAATTCCACATATGTGAGAAAAACGTGATCGAATGTCGTCCCCATATTATTTATGATTTCAGCGAAATCTAACATCAATGCGAATTCAATTTTATTTTTTATAATTTTGAAACTTAACTTTCTATATATTTAATCTTGACCAGCACCTAAATATAGAGTATATGTTAGTAAGACTTCAGCAAAAAGTATAATAAATCACAATAAAAAATCAAGAAAGTAGATAATTAGAAATTTATAATATATTATAATTGGTTGATTCAAATAGTTCAATATTAAAGGAACAAAAAACAAATAGCACAATACTATTTTACTTAAACAAATGGTTTATGTTGAGTTTTGTTAATGGAGAAAATTAGTGTAGAGAAATTTTTATCTTATAATGAATTGTATTCAATTCAAATCAAATTAGTGAAGATTCAATAAAATTCATATACTGATAATTTAAATAAAAATAGAATATTTAGTATTAATTTTTAATTAATAAATGAAATTCTTTATGTTTTTCCTCAAGCATGAGGATTTACTTGGTGATGCCAAATCCATTTTAAAATACGATAGTTAAGGTAAACAATTTCTCGCAATAGGGCAATCAAAATTTTCTTTAAATCCAATTAACATGATGGAATGAGTGTGTTTATTTATATTATTTTTATAAGAAAAGTATTTTTTTTAATAAAAGAATATTTTTTAAGTTTGTGTAATCTGTTACAATAAACTTCACAAAAAAATTAGAATAAAAAAATTAGCTTTTTATTTTTAAAGTAGTTTAGAAGTTACTTCTACTTCTTATATATATAACCACACTCTCCCATTGTCATTTATAATTAAGTCACTAAGAGTAGTTTAATAATGAGGGGTTTGGATAATATGTATGAAGTAAATAGTTCAAACTTCATTCCTATCTATATACAAAAAAAAATTCACACTTATAATTAATATGATATGCTCTCAATAAATGCCTATTTTATCATAATTTATAGACTCGCTTGGATGAGCATTTAAATTTTTTTAAAATAATTCTTTTTAAAATGATTTTTTAAAAAATTATTTTATATTTAGATATAATATTAAAATATTTTATTTTATTCTTAAACATTTTTTTATATTATAAATTTTTTAAAGACGAAATTTATAGTTTCTGAAAAATGATTTGGCTCTTTCTATTGCAACATTTCCATGGCTTGTCAGTTGTCGTACACGGCTGCTATACATTCAACCCATTTTTAGTGAGAAAATCGTTGGACTGCTTAACTAAAGTGTTTACATCTGAGCTTTTGCGGTGCTTCTTCATTCCGCTAATCTATCAAATCATCCATTAACACATAAGTCGCACAACAAAGGCACGAATCGAATACCTTGGGCAAGCTTCACTCCGAGTAGAATAAGCTCTTATAGTCGAAAACTTCATAGATACAATGACCACCATCAGGGGTAATTTAACAAATAGTCAAATACTCTTATAATGAGTTTTTTAAAAAATTCTGACAATTCTTTTCAGCAGCATAAGATTATTCATAAAATTCAGTTGATATACGAGAGCAAAAACGAGACGGAATAAATTATGAGTTAAATTTATGAGTAAAATTATATGAAATATTAATTTTTATATATATTTTTTTATTTCTATACTAAACTCACCCAAGAGAAATACGAAATAGGAACTATATAGAATTAGTGTATTTCTAATAGTAATTAACACATAACTTACAAAGGAAAATCTAACCACTTACCAAACTTGGTTTTCATATTTGCTTGAAGTTTTCTAACCAAGACTCGATAAAAATTTAACATCTATTTTTTCCTTTCTTTCGGAACAAGTTCAATTATCTCTTTTCTTTCCAAGAAGCAAAGACAAGAGCCAAAATGACAGATAGTATGCTTCACTTTGCCTTTATAAAAGTAAAAAGCACTTTATATATGATAGAGACAATTGGTGCTTTCGCTGCATGAAGCAACATGCGTCCAAATTTTGCTTCCTATATGCACCATTGCTGAAAAAAATATAGTTCTAGCAAACGAACTCAGCAATGCAAAGATAAAAAAGGAGCAATGCTATTCAGGAGAAAGCATTATTACGAATCCTATAAGAAACAAGTTGGAAACCAATGTGAAATGAAGGTAACGACAGAAATCACTTGCGGAAGAAGATCGATCGAGAAAACTGCATCCGTCGAAACAAAAAAGTGCAAAAACAGTGCATGCCAAATAATGTTTCTCATAAAATGTTCTACATGAATCCAAAATATATATATACACACACACATACATTCTAGTTTTTCTGTATCCATAATATGATGACAAACTGACAATATAAAATATTGTACAATGTGACTCTCAATGTACTATATAACACATGCACTCAACTGCAAAAAACAAATCTCCAAGGAAAAAATCCAAATCTTACATAATTGCTTGGTTTAGAGGAAAAGAATAAAATCAAAATGGAGGAAGGAAGATTAACATGCACATTGTGCATTATTACACTTAGATGTACTAGCATATCACATATCCACTTCACAAACTGGATTTCCAAGAAGAGGAACTTGACCCACAAAATCTTTCTTCAAACCCACCAACATGTCACACTTGACATAGATACCATAATGTGCTGACCTTATGTCACCAGCCTTCCACTTCAACCTTCCAAGGAATGCCAGCTTGATGCCCACCACCCCATAACCCTCATCCTGGACAAGCCCACTTGACACCTCCGGCGACACCGGCACCGGCGAGCCTCCGAGCACCGGAGACACTGCCACGGTGCTGTGCTTCTCTAGGTAAAGCGGTGGCAACATGACATGTGGTGTGATGGGTTGGTCCCTATAGGACACAAAGGCATTGAGCCTGTCAAAGTAGATTGAGACACGCCTGTTAGGGTTCCTTATGAGGATTGTGAACTGCATGGTGATGGCCATGAGTGGTGGAGAGGTAGTGTTGAGGCCGTAGATCGCAGCGCTGGCCACCGTGAAGTGGGGTTTGGTGGGGTGGTAAGCGAGCCAGAGGATAAGGATTATGACGCCAAGTAAGAGGAGTGTGATGGTGATGCAAAGGCAGTGTTCACGTTTGGGAGCATTGATGGGATAACGAAGGGCCATGTTGGGCTTGTCCAGCGGCCTTTGACGGTGTTGCACTTTGGGATGGAAGTGTTGATCACGTTGGGTTTGGTGTTGGTGTTGGCTTGGTTCTCCATCAGTTTGTAGCTGGTTTCGGGGTGCGTCTGCCATATGTGTCAATGTGTGTAATACTGTGTATGAATGTGGCTTCTGTGAGAGAGATGGAGAATTAGAATGAGAAGGGTTGGTGTGGGGTTGTGGCTAGTTAACAAGTGAAAAAGTGAAGGGAAATCTCTAGGATGATGTGATGGGACTAAGGAGACTTGGAATCAAAGTATGAGCTCTCCCCGTTTGGTCATTTTAGTTAATCTAGATCAATGGCTGCTCATTGATCACTACTGTACATTTATGCTGTGTGTTTTCGCTTTTTTCTGTTTTGTGCCTTGCTTTTTCTTTGTTCAAACTTCTTTTTCTTTCTTTGCTTTTACTAATCTATGGGAAAAGAAGCGCAATAGAATAATAATTAAGATAACAAAAATAGAGCAGTAACGGGATGCATTTCAGAAGCTATTTGCACGTCATTCTTTATTCACCAATCCTACACAACGGCTAATAATAGTCTACAAGAGAAAGTGTTAGGTGCTCTTAGATCCGAAAGAAAAGTTTTAGTTTATTCCATTTATAATTTGATAATTCAACTATTTTATTAAAAAATATAGTTAAAATAAGAAGTAACCATGACCAATAAAGCTGAGGAGTCAAATAATATATGAAACAGCAACCAAAGTTGGATGCAATGGCAGTCGATCTACATTGCTAGGAAAAAGATCAATGTTTAAACTCAATTATTGAAAAAACCTTTTAATTGTAATTATAGACATACTATAAAGATATAAAATTATAAATTATATTATTTATACATATCCAAAATCCCAACACCTTTTCTCAATTTTTTTTCTCTCTATCAATCATTTCACTCTTTTTATTTTTTTTTATAATTTTTTTTTCTTCTTTCTATCTTTAAATATCTAAATATTTATCTAACCTAATGATACAAAAAATATTTCTCAAAATTTATGTATAGATTAGAGAAAAAAATTTCTTACTCTAGCATACATATTTCTTTCTAACTTGTATGTTCCTGGTGTACATATATATAAAAAAATTTAACTTTTATACAATGATTACCGGTCAATAAAATAGTTAGAAAATGTCAAACCAAGCTAAATATCTAATTAATATAACTACCCATCATAATTTATTACTTTCTTACCTTGCTATTGACCGATAATATAAAATTTTACACCGCCAAATGCATACTCATATAAATACTTATTGACTCTTCTGTCTCAAGGACCATAAGATGTCACACAGGTGGTGGTAAATGGTGAGATTAACTTTCTTTTCACAACATTAAATAGAACACCGAGAGAACAAAAGTGAAAAGAGTCCAAAGCGAGGTGAAGACACGGGTTAAGGAACAGATATAATAGCCAAAGAAGGCACGTGGCTCAGTTTGAGCCCGTCACTAACGTGTGGATAAGCTTAAAATGAGCATTTCTGTATGCAACGTAAACTACTATCGTGTCTTTACTACGATTTTACATGCTTGAGCTTGTTTGGACCATGCCTCCCCAGATCCCACTGCTTGCTAAACATGATGTGTCCCACAAATGCACACTATGGACGCTTTCCTTTCGGACGTCCCTGCCTTGGGTTCATCAAGGACAAAGATCAAAGATCACAATTCAATATTTGAGAAAATGCTATCTATCATTATGCAAATAACAGCTTTTTTATTTCAACTGCGTGGCAGTGTCTTCGATGGAAATGAGGAAACAGGCAAAGAGACATGGAAATTACAGTGTAGCACATGAACTTGCAAGGGGGAACTGCGATAGCATCTAAGGCTTACTTTTATTCGATAGTATTACTATGCAGATCACATTATCACAAGGAGACTTCGTAGGCCTTTAGCTTCTTACAGGTACGCAATCTACTAGTATCTTGACACCTACGTTGCTACACAGCATTTGCTAATTGCAATACAGGGGGCAAATATGTGAACTAACTTTCAAGGGATGCTCAATAGATTGACTGCAAAACAAGATCAAAATTGCTGAACCATAAGTGCTTGAAGTACTCACACTGAAACTAACAGCCTATATAATTACAGCCCTATATTAGCATACAACCAAGAAAACATATACACAAGAGGTTAAGCCAAAACTCCATAGTCCAGAGTAATTCCACTAAATAATTACAATCCTAATTTTAATCATAAGTGAACAATCAAAATAACAAGCCAGATTGAAAAACTAAGAATGCTAAAAGCACTACTCTATAGCTATCACCCTACTTTCTTGCCTGATGATCGAAGAAAAACAGTTTCAACCAGACACACTGCATCCTACAGCTAATCCTTGTTAATGCAAATCAGTGTTAAAGCCAGCTGTAAATTAATACTGCAAGTAAATTTAGAAGGAAAAAATTTCAAGAATCACCACCAGGATCAGCTACTGGACGATCATGATGTACTTGGCGAACAAACTGCCCTTTCACCCGGGGGCGCTGCTCTGCCAGTCTTTTCCTGCTTTGATATCGAACCTATACAATAAATTAGAGCAATAAGCATTTGAAATATCTTTAAAAATTTCAATCCAGTGAACTTTGGACAAGAATGTCATCAGATTCCAAATTGTGAGATCTTTAGTGAGCCATGCTATAGCAGTTTCCAAACTAAGAAAGATTGTAGATATACATTTTTACCATAAATAACTCTAGAGTAGCTCTTATTAGTAACAGTATCAGCACTAGTTGTAATACCTTTTTCTGATAGCATCTCTCTTTCCGCTTCAGTCGAAACTTTGTTAGAGCTGCCTCTCTTTGACTTGAGCGATGAGAATTTGTCCCTCTAAATCCATCATAATTATGGTGACCACTATCACTAAAATTGTGAGAGTTGTTCTTGGCGGCCACAGTTGAAGTAGCATTTCCATCACTTCCACTGCCAATACTTTCACATGCAATACTATTAATACAATTTGCAGCATCATGACATAAACTATTACCAGCACTCTCATCAGCAGCAGAAGAAGAAGAATCATGCCTTGCATGATCCAAATTGCTTTTGTCATGTACATTTTGTTGTTCTGAGTTGTAACTTTCAGGATTGGACTGGGAGGAGGTACTTGTGGGAAAGGGAGAACTCTCTTTCTGGCAGACTGGTTTGGATTCCATACCGGCTTAACACTAGATTGCGCATAGATCACAGAAGTGAAAACATTACCATGACCAATGACCAGAGTGGTCATGTTCTCCTCATTTATGCTTGTGCCACCATACTGACAAGAAGTATTTCCAGATGATTTATGGGATTCTTGAGAATTCCAATCGGTGTTGTTTACTTCAGCAGAGGTAATAGATGGCGTTGGGAAAAGGGGCTGCAACAACTTTCTACTACCACTGTACCTGCAGAAAGAAATTTTGACACCCTCGTCAGAAATCATGTGTATTCACAACGAATTGTGTTGTGTTGAATTTTTTCAAAAAATCCACAAAAAAAATGCTTAAGAATGGTAGACTTGATAGATTTCTCATCGCCCAAGGATAAAAGCTTAAGTATAGCATTTATTGACTGGAAAAGGAACAAGAAAGCACAGACGACAAACATAAGTACAAATGTCCGTGAAGAACTTCATTTTGCTGATTTTATTTTTTCTTTGACAGCACAAAGGGAATATAGCAAAACCCCTGCCTTTGGTATTTCAATATCAGTTGAGAAATAAAAATTAACAAGAAAATAGTCAACTCACCAAGAAAAGGCAGAAGTATTTGAATGGTTTAATCTTTGCCTTTCCTCACTTGCCTCATTTGCTTGTTTACATGAGCTGCCAGGAAGATCTCTACTTAAACAAAGTTCCAATTTTGAATCAAAATCAAACTTGGTTGTGCTACCACCATTGAAACCACAGTTTTCATTAGTGGGCTTTTCAAGATTCTCAAATGTGGCAATCAAGTTAATAGCTCCTCTAGAGGATTCTATGACTGGATCATTGCAACCATGAATCTCAGTATTAATATTAGAATTGGCTCTGCTTAACTCGGCTCTTAAAACTTCATCTTGGCTGTCTGTTTCAGCACTCGATTTAGGAGTTTTGCTGCAGCTTGCGGCCTCTGATTCAAATGCACCAGATATCTCTGCATCAAATACATAATTGTCAATAAGTAACAAACCGAGGGCAACATATTCTAACCAAAGTAGAAAATAAGAGGAAGTCACACACCTCCTGTTTCATCATTACACTTAGTTGATTCACTTTCAAATTTGGTAGACTCCTCATGCTGCACCGCATCAATGTTATTCGATTTCAAAGAACATTTTAGCTGGGATTCATCCTGCGGTTTTTCCATGTATGCACCTTCAGCTTCCAAAAATGACAACGTGCAAGTGCTCTGCACAAGAGTTGGCAAAACATGTACTTTCTAGGTGAAATTTCTTGAAGTCAACCTTATCTAGAAAGAAAATTCTCCTCAAGCTAAGTGGGAAAGAGATAATAATTAGAGATTACTTTTTTGGTGAGTAATTAGAGATTGATTTTGATATAATATCACATCTTTTATAAGACTCTTAAAGTAGCTATAACAAAAGTCAAACACTTATAATGATCTGGCTCTATATGATTGAATGACTATGTAAAAAAACTTTACACTGACTATCAGAATTAAATCATAGGTTGTGTCTTTATTGTTACTCAAGCCAATCATTGAGTAAATTAAAATTAATTGCGCCAGACCCGAGACACTGAATCGGAGAAAATTGGCATATCTAACAATCATGTTATAAGATGTAATTTAGCTAAATTGGGAGGGCGGAGCTTACTTGAGTTTTGCTCAATTTTTCACTGCACCAATTATTCTTCTGCAAGGAAGCCACAGAGCCAGTATATTGATTGCTTGCAGAATTGTCTTGTGAAGCAGTTTCAAGTTTTTCCTGTGGAAATGTTGTATTTTGAGGAGGCCCGCTAATCTGTATAATTAATATCCAAAAAAAAAAAAAAGAGAGTAAATTTACTTGTAAGCTAGACTAGCAAGCCACACTAAAAACAAAAGAGAAAGAAACATATAGAAAAAGATTGAAAAATATGACATACAGCATGCCTTCTCCATACATGCTGCCACAAATTCTTAAGTTCATTCCTCCGAACAGGTTTTATCAGAAAATCAGTTGCACCCTTTAACATGCATTTCAACACCATGCTAATTGAATCATCAGAAGACATCACTGCACATCCATGAGAATAAACCTGAGCCCATTAGCCATATCCATCTAATACCAAGATTAAGAACAAACAATGACAAGTCACCATACTTATGACAGGAATGTTTTTGCAAACATCGTGCTCCATGATTAAAGTAAGAAGTGCAAATCCAGATATTGCTGGCAACTCCACTTCTGTTAATATGAGATCTAGGTCAGTTGCTTTCTTCTTCAAGGTCTCCCATGCCTTTAATCCATTAGAAACTGCAATAACTGCATGGAAAAAATCATTGCATATAGATTATACAATTATGGAGCACAACATCTCTAAACGTTTCCTCCTTGTATCTAACAAAAACTTCCATCATGGGTCGACAAAACTCAAAGGCACCAAAATGATGCAAAAAGATATAGTACCTAAAAGGAAAATGGAAATGATAGAGTTTGCAGTAAGGGAATGGGCATGTGGTTCATAATGTTCACTCAGTTGGTCCTGTTTTTTGATTAAAGTACAAGTATCTCTCTAGTTCATTAGCGAGAATTTGGTATGTAATATGCTGTACGTATGGTAATCGAGAGACCCGATCAAAAGTTTACATGATTGAAATATGTTACCAAAAAATACTACTAAAATTACAATTGAGGTAATTAGGTTCATTATGTTTGTTTTAAGAATGAACATTGTGGAAAAAGTGATGAATAAGCCTAGTTGGATAAAAACAAAATCATTTTCTCATCAACACATACCAGCAAAATGATACTACTTTCTCACATATCAACAAAAAAAAAAAAAGAGGTAGTATATTAACCTATTTAACTGATGAGTGACCAAATCCAACGCGTGAAAAATTAAACAGAACCATCGAATTGGTTCCTTTTTTTTCCCCATGTCATAAATTATTAAAAAAAATAAAAAATAAAAATAACTCATTTGATACACACACACACACACACACACACACACACACATACACACACAGAGAAATAATATTTAATTATAAATGACACATAAATAATGAATATGTAATAAATTACAATTATTATAAATAAAAAAAATGTCCATTTAATAATATAGTACATAGCATTCATCGATTTGAATTGGACTAAACTAAAAGTATTTCAAAAATTAAAATCGAAATCCTATCTAATTATTTTGAAAAAACAAAATCAATCCAAACAAATAATTTGCAGCTTTAATCTAATTTTTAAAATTAGTTTTCGAATTTTTCCGTTTTTTTTTGCCCCGGGGGGGGGGGGGGTTAGGAATTTTTCGATTTTATTCTGTTCATATTCGATTTGAACACCCCCTACAATTAGAAAGCTCGACAGAAAGCAAAGTAAAAGCCAATACAATGCCATACACATTATCCAGAAAAAAAAGAACACCATAAATAGCCAAAAAAGAAGAAGGACTGAACAAGGAAAAACGATAGAAAATTGAAAAAAAAGAACAAACCTTTGTAACTGCATTTTCGAAGAAGAGCAGTGATAATCTGGCGAGTAGAACGATCAGCTTCCACCACTAGCACTCTCACCACCATCCGCGGCAGAGCCGTCTCCCACCTCACCACCTCCTCACTCCGATCGCCGCCGCTATCGCTCTGGTTCTCCCTTCCTCTGCCTCTGCCTCCGCCTCCTTCATCCTCGCATCCTTCTTAGCTGCATCAGCAACACCGCTCAAAGCTTCAACCTCATCCATTCTCAAACAACATGCTACATTCCTCGCAAAAACAACGAACACAGCAAAGAAGAAGAATGATAACCCTAAGTCACAACCATCATTCACACATTGAACTGCAAAGAAAGAATAAAAATAAATTTAAAAGGTACAAAAAAAAAGAGGAAGAAGAAAAGTGAAAATTAAGATAACCTCATCCAGTTTGCAACAAAGGTGGTGCAGGAAAATAAATATCTGAAGAACAAAAGAAGAATATGGTGGTGAATTTTGGAAAACCGCCTCGGAATTCGGTATTACTATCTGAGTAAGGAGCTTTGTTTCTCTTTCTCTCTCTCTCTCTCTCTTTGTGAACCGCGAAGATCGCGAAAAATATCTTCTTCCCGTCTCTCAACCTACAGAATGGAAATCTCTCTCTCTCATGTTCTCACTGGATGATCAAAAGGTCGCACGCTATTGGGGATGCTGACGTGGCTGAATATTAGCCATCACTTATTTTATTATTTTTCTTACAGTGATCATTTTATTATTTTTTTCCCAAGTACATGACTGCATTAAAATAGGTAAGGAAAAGCTTTGGTCATCCCCCATCCGACTTAAGTAAAATTGTTTTAATAAGAGTATTTATGTGGTTTCAACTTTCGACAAAAAAAAATCTAGGTTAAATTATCAATATATGTGAAATTGATTGACATAATCGATTTTTTTTATTTATATATTATTATAACTTGTATATAATTTTTAGATTAAATGGTTTATAAATTCTTGTAAATACTTAATAAGTTTAAAAATATACTTTATTTAGATAAATTGTTTTCTCAACCTAAATTCTTATTCACAAAAGACAAAAAATTATTAGTATACAAAATTTATTTGCTCATAATTAATCTTGATAAAATCGAGTTAGTTTATATAAAATAAAATTCTTCATATTTAGTATTTACTTTTTTAAAATACGGCTTTAAGTTCAAAATTTTTTAATTTTTCAAGTATGTTTATATTTTTTTTAAAAATTGACTCTTATAAATAAAAAAATAAAAATCAAAACTTTATCTTAATCTAAATTGACACAATTTAAAGTAAATTAATTAAAATTTAATAAATTTTAAATATTGATTAAAAATTCTTTAATACAATTTTTTTTTTGTAAAATTTTGACTTAATATTAAAAAATATTTAAGTTAATTATTTATTAATTTAAAAATTATATATATAAACATTTAATTAAATAATAATATATAAATATAATAATTAAACTCAAATTTTATTTAAAAAATAAAATAAGTGCCTAGAAACTTAAGATCATCTAGAGAGAGTGATTTTTATAATAATTTTTTGAGGTGATCTTCTATTATTTATTGGATCAATGGACACGTGTTGTTTTTGAGTGCTTCTCTTGGCACCCGATATTTTTCTGCACAGTATCGCCACCGCACACACTTTTCGTCTTGTGGTGGTAAAGGGTAACACGTGGAGTTTCTAAGATTTAATTCCATTTTTTATTATTTCTTTGTTTCTTTCATTTGCACATTTATTAATTAACGAAGTATATCCGACAGTATGTTATACCCTTATGTCTTATCTTTTGTTTTAGATATTTTTATTTTAAAATTTTGCAAGTTGCAATATAACCAATAGTGCCATTGCATTTGTATCAAAGTTATATGATGTGAAACAATGGGAATTCAGTTTTGCTTTGAAGTTACGATAAAGTGGGAATGTGATAATGTGACCTGATTTTGAACTCACGTGAATCTGTAGTGCATTGGATTAGAAAAGTAGGGTCAGGCTTGATGCCAAGAAGTCTTGCACATGATTTGTCATGCTTCTATGATACATTTACTATTGAGAGATTCTTTGACAGCACAACATATACCATTCTTATTGCATAAAGGCTAAAGCAATGTTGTTTTAATACCAATGTTGTTGGAGCTTGAAATATACCATGTTCAATTCCTATTTTCCCTCTCCCTGCTTTCATTAAAAACAAAAATGAATTGATTTACAATCATTCAAGAATAATTGTAAATATTAAAGTAAAAAACATGATTATATAATAATTACAAATCTTTTTTTTTTTAATTTTCTTCGTCCATCATTCTATGAAAAAGCATTCATACATGTTTAGCATTTTTCTAATGCATGTGATCCTATTATTTTTTGAGTGACAATAACATAAGATTGATTTTATCATAAACTCTACAGGTAACATATATTCATCGTTTAAAATTACATATAGATAAATATTTAAAAATTAGTAATTAGTAATAAATATATTACCACGGAAAAATTTTACTATGAACTCAAGATTATATTACGGTCGCTCTTATTTTTTTTTTCCTCCAAATTGCAACAATTTGGCTGGATGGATTTGGACAGGGCCACCGTCCACTAATTGTACGTGTCAAACCAAGCAGAAATTTAAGATGACTCCCAGTCTAGCTTGTGACTTGTTCTTCTCTTCAATTAAGCCTCTGTGTTAAGCTTCCCTTGCCCTTTTTTTTTTGAGGGTGGAGTTCCTTTGCTCTTTAGCTTCATTGCAGATTTAACTGTGCATACAATTATAAAGATAAGGAGAAATTTTTCATTTTGATTGATAGAAGGATCAAGACTCAAGAGAAAACAATACTCGTTCGGCAAAGATAACGTCAAATTTCCTTTCCCCTCCACGCAAAGTATGTGAATCATTGATTATTATTGAAAAAATGAGAGAGAAAAGGAGAGAGGAAAAAATGGTTGAGAATGTGACATTAAAAGAGAAAGAAATGATTTTCTCTAGGAGTATAATAATTCTTCCACATAACAATTTCCAGAAACACCATTCTTACTTGGTTATGTAGGCAAATGTAATAGGTAATTTCACTTCAATCTAGCTTGCATCCTAGAACCTAAGCATAGAAAGGAGTTTACAATTCAGTTACTTAGTTATGTAGGCAAGTTAAATTTAGTTTTCCTTGTAAATTAAGTCAATTTTCTTCATTTGGTAATATTCACATTATCTTTAAGTGATTTTACATAACAGCATGACAAACATTTAATCACATTGAATAGTTAATACTTTAAAATACGTCTACAAGAGTGATTCACTATGACATCGTAAAGTTTCTGGCGAATTCTACACTCAAATCGGCCAGTGATCCTACAAAAGTGAAAGCCCCTATGTATTTCTCTTTAACAATTCTACCTTCTATTCTTGGCCATAAAAAGTGTAGAGTTAGAGCGATGGCTAAAAGAAGAAAAAAAATATAAATAGATTTAATTCGATATTTTTCTTGTATACGACTAATGTTCAAGTGTCCGTGCTGTGATAATATGTTCCAAATGTGTATCTTCCTCAATTATGGCTCCATGGATTTTCTTAATTTTCCTGTAGAGTTGCTTTTGAAATAAAAAGTGAAGTTGAAAGAATTGATTTTTATACCTTGGGAATGATGTTGAAAAAAAGCAAGTTTGGAAGAATTAATTTTTTTAAAATAATAAAGAAAATAAATTTCAAAGACATAATTACGAAATAGGATATTATCTTTTTTTTTAAGAAGGAAATAATTATTTTATTAGTGAAACAAATATTTTAAAACTTAAATGTTGGGTGAATTGTGCTTAAGTACACATCCAAAAAAAAAGAAAAAATTGCTATTGAAGTATGTGGATTAAAAAAAATTTAATTGGTATGCATTATTAATATAAAATTTTTTATATAAATATTAAATTATATATTATTATATCAAAATAAAAATATTTGATATAATGGTATCTCATTACCTTAAAAATCTTATAAATACTAATATAAGGATTATATTGCACAAATGTAGCAAATCATACCAAATTCAAACTCTAAAAAAAAAAAAAAACCAAAACAATGTGCATAAAAAAATGTGCTCAAGTATTTTGTAGCATAATAAGAGCATTCATATTTTAAATTTTAATAAAATAACATTATCCTTTTATAAGTTAAAAATAAGTTAATTGTAATAAAATTCTCCATAATAATGAATGTGGTTACAAGTTATCCTCCTATAAAATAGTTTCAAGTTTATAAACATGTAACTTTATAACAAAAATCTCATTTATTTTGCAATTCCTCAGACATAAAAGTGAGATAGATGAGAGTGATAGAGCGGTGCAAAGGATGACAGTTAAAACAATGTTCACGATTCGTATTTATGCCATATTAAATATAATAGGATAAGATTATATAATATATTATTATCTTATCCGCTATATTCGCGTAATCTTGAACAACGTATCGTATAAACTTCTTTATCCATCAAAACTCCTTCCTTATAAATCAAAACGACTTAATAACTTGAATCCACTCGTAGAGAGACAGATTAAAGCTGATTACTTTTGATGTATAAGGGTTTTTCTACTTTTTTTATTTTAATATATTTCTTATTAAAATAAAATAATTATTAAATAAATAATTAAAAAAATAAAAACCATATAAACAGAAAAAATATTATTTAATAAAAAAATTTTTAATAATAAATAAATATTTTTAAAAATAATACAATTATAAAATAACTATTTAAACTAATATAAAAATATAAGAATAAAAATTTAATAATAAATATATAAATAATATTTAATATAAATTTAATTATATATAATAAAAAAATATAATCTAAATATAAGAACAGTAATATTAGACTTTACCTAAACTTCCTCACGTATAAAAACTTCTTTATTATTTTTCTCCTTCACTCTCTCTCACTTATACTTTTATATTATGAAAAATATTAAAAATAAATAAATAATTTTTAATATAAAATTATATTTATATATACCAAAAAAATAGCTAAAATAATTCAGTAATAAATATTTAAATAATTATATTAATTTTTAAATTTTAAATTTAATATTCAAAAATTATATTTATTATAATCTCTTGTTTTATTATATTATATATAATACAATATCTTATACAATGATAAATCAAGTACTACATAATATTAAATTTTATTGCGCTCTCATATAATCGGGATTTTAATGTCACTATCAACTCTTATCCTATCGAGTTTACATTATACTATCAAGTCGTATCAAACTGGGAGCTTGAAAGTAGAGAAATCGATGATGAGCGATGGGCTTGGAGTTGATGTAACTGTTGGAGATAATTTACGAGAGATATTAGTACCTGATAGTGTAGTAATTTGAAAGTTATAGATAATAAGAGGAGTTGGCACAAGTTTTGTAGAAACTTAAGGTGCGTTTGTCTTTTTTTTTTTTTTTTTTTAATAAAAAGTAATTTTTAATAACTAAAAACATTATTTTTTCATATAAATCTATTTCTATTTTAGCTTTTAAATTATATTTAGTCAGTTTATTTTCATAAAAATTTATTTTATAAAAATTATTTATTTTAATTTTTATTCAAAGGCCGAAAAAATTATTTTTAATTTTTTAAGTAAAAGTTGAAATAAATAATTTATGTAAAAATTAATTTTGAAGATATTTAAAAATTTATTTTTCTTAAAAAAATAAAAACAAATACATCCTTCCATTTTAGCCTTTGAATGAATTTAAAATAAATAATTTTTATAAAATAAATCATCTCTTTTTCTGTAGAAATAAGCTGAACCAAATACACCTTTACATATGTCATAATTGAAAGTAGCTTATTCGTAGTAAGTTAATCACAGCATCATTTTAACAGAAACTGTTAATTCTCAAGTTCAACTCCAATAAATCAGTTACATATCGTATCAGTGCAAATGAAACACTTTGTTGGAACCCAACAATACTATTGGAGTGGTATGCCCATAAGGTAATCTCAACTATTGGAACAGTCAAGTCTGCAAAAATTCAAAATTTGGCTGTCTTTAGTAAAAATAGAAATGGAGTAAAGTGTCACCAGCCATTTCTTATCACTCCTTGCTTATCAGTGGCGTGAGCTTGGAGACAATGGCTTTTTCAAAAAATTAATTTACATACCTGTATATAAAATTAGATCTATATGGAAAAAATTAATTTATATGCATATATATATTACCTTAAATCTATTTATCATACAATATATATATATATATATATATATATATATATATATATATATATATATAATAAAATAAAGAAAGTAATCACAATAGTCGAATAACATATTCAATAATCAAATAATAGATTTGTTAACTCTAATATCTGTTTTTAATTCCTTTATAGGATGCTTACAAAATTTTGATATTATTAGGATGTATATTCTGGGAAATGCAAGAAAATATTTTTTTCAATAAATTTTATTTTGAAATAATTTCACATATTTAGGGTAAACACTTTGAATTAGATCTGACATAAATAAAAAATAATAATCAAATTTCTAAGTTTAAAATCTACTTATAAGTGAGAGTAGATTTTTAAATATTTTATTATAAAGAAAGTTGATTATTTATAATATATAATATTTTTGTGAGTAAAATAACCATTAGTAGATCCAAATATTATAAAATATAAATAAATCATATTCATATCTTTTTAGTAATTTGTCACATACAAAACCAACTATTTTCTATACAATTCAAATAAAAACACATCACTTTAAAATTTCTTTAAGTCAATACATCTAAACAAAATTTATTATCAACTACTTATAATTGATTATTGAGATAATTTTAATTCTCACAATTAATTCAAATACATTAGCAGTTTGTACTCTTATTGGACAAATACTATCATATAAACTTTACTAAATAGGACAAGAATAATTTACCTTTTTAATTTTTGTGTTAATTATTTGTTTTAAAGTTCATATAGGCAATAATATGCACTTAATTTTAACTTTTTAGTATATTAACAATAATAAAATTTAAAATCTAGGACCCTTATATACTTAGTTTTAATTTAATTATCTATTATTTAATTTATAATAAGTTAAATTTGTTGGCTCCTCTAGAAGTTTTCTTTTAAGCTCCGCCACTGCTTAAGCCTTCTCCTTCCACAAGAATGTGTATTAGACCAGAAAGCAGGAATCTGTTGTCAAGCATCAAGCATTGAAAAAGTGCAGACTGAAAAACGTAGGTACTCTCCAGAGCCAGTTATTAGAAGAAGAGTTCAATATTATGTAATAGGTCTTAGTCACCTTTGGAGATGAAACCGGTCGCAAAAAAATTTTATGTGTGACCTTGTTAAGTGGATTAGTCTTTTCATCCTTCGGGATTAATTTTTTTAGCGCTTTAAATTTAGTTTGGTAGGCATGTTCTTAAAAAAGAGAATTATACTTTATGACAATATAAACTATTTTTTTTTGTTTGATAAATAAAAATCTGAGATACTTTGATCTACTAAAGTTTTAAACAGTCACGCTTTCTTGAGAGTTTTCACGCTATGCTTTTTAAAATCTACATTGATTCTTTAAAATTAAAAAGCACTAATATAACTTTATTTCTTTTTAAATTGATATTAAAAATAAAAATTATTCTCTCTAATATTTATATTCATTATAATTATTTTAAATTTTAAAATAATTTTATAAAAATACTATTTTTTAATGATTCACTTATTAAGAGAGTAATTTTAGACATTTTATCAAACGATACTATTATAACTTTTTAAGAAAGTAATTTTTAACACTAATTTAGAAAGCTCTTAAGAACTTTTAAAAAACACAACAATGTACTCAAACCAAACTTTATACTTGAGCTCCACCTTTATTGATTAATGAAGTATAATGACTGTGTTTAGTTTATAGTTCATAAACTATAGTTCAACTCTAACAAGAATACTCACCTCCTCAATCATATTTTTGATTCTGTTACTTTAATCCATATGTACAATACCAATTAAGAAAAACCAAAAATCAAGACTTAATTAATTATAAATCATTTTTACTAAAATATCGTTACTTAATTCTTTAAACATCTAATTAATCCATACTATTAATATCACATTATATTTACTCAATTATTGATATTCTTAGAAATTAAAATATTGTGCAGAAGGAAAAACTGTAAGAAAGTTAACAATATAAATACTTTATTAATATCCGTGACAGTGATAGATATCGTGGAACAAAAATTTTTATCTGAAGTGATAGATAAACTACATCAAAAGTGAGTAACTTTTTTCCCCACTTATGCTTATGCTTAAACCAGTTATTCTGAGACTCTTTAAAATTATATTAAAATATAATTTGTCAAATATGTTAAAATAAGTTAAAATACACTCGTCTGTCTTTCAAACCATAGTTTGAGCTTTCAAAATGCAAAACGAAACACGCACAACATAACAATAACTATCATATTTGGGACACCCTTTACAGGTAAATGTACTGACAGCACTAGCAGAAAGATGTAAAGCTAAGCAATTTTTTTTACACCTGTTCATAGAAAGCTAGAAAATCTGCAAAAACAAGGTAATTCAAACTTTGGGGATTGTCATTCTTAACATTTGCTCAACAATGATAAATATAGGGCTACAAAAAAGAGAAAACAACTTTCCAACCTAGAGAACAAATCCTGCGTATATAAAAGAAAGGGTAATAACACATTCTATAAGTAACGTTTGATCACTAGTAAGTATATGAATAAGCAAGAACATGCAATGTTACAAAACTAGCACCAAGCATCCAGATATGCTCAAGATCTGAAAAAGATTAGACATGAGCAAAGCCTCTGGTGAACTTTGGATCCTCACATCTATACTTGCCATCTGGGTCCAATTCCAAAACCTGTCTTTGATCAGCAAACACATTCTCCAGAAGCTGGCTGCGGGGTGGAAGAGGGTTTCTGGTCTGCAAACTTGACACAGGCGTCGCTGAAATCTCACGATTTTCTTATTCGTGCAGCTCTCACCCTGCTCACTGGCCACCTGGTTATCAATCACATACTTCTAATCAAAGCAGTGATGGGGTCCTGCCAGCCATCAGTGTGCAGTTTTCAGCTGCAATAAGCCAGAAACACTGATTACTCAAGAATTATTAGGAACATGGCAATCATAGTACATGTTACAAAAGAACAATACTACTTAAAACATGTGTAGGAAACATAAAGAGTTATGTAAATTTAGCAGGACATCTTAAACGGGTGTTTCATGCTACATGCTACATGTATTAGGAAACCGGAATAAGCAATTACCTACTGGAGGACTTCAAATATATATAGTCAACTCTCAACCATTTTTGATAAACCATTCCAAATTTAGGGATGATAACTCAAGTTTAAGAAATTGATTACTTAGGCAAGATAACTCTTCACTTATTAAGCCTAGTACCTGATCCTACTAGATTGCTTTTTCTGATTAAGTCGTACACATTAGCTACATATTAGCCCAAGTCCCAATGACAAAGTAAGACCTCTTTCCTACCAAGGAACAAAGTCAAGAGTGAGCTAACCCTATCAAGATGGTAAATATATGTTAAATGACTAAACAATGTATCAACCAAGATATCACCTATTTGACCTCAATTGGGCCAATGAGTATACACAAATTAAGTTAAGCAAACTATATGACAAATAAAATGTAATTATGCATAGTGCAAACAGAAGATAATAAAATGCAAAAGAACAACATCAACATATTTACTTCAAACATTAAGATCATACTGGAAGTAGATATTAGCTTAAATGCTCACCAGGGTCACGAAGCTCATCAGGATCAGCCAATGAATGTCCTCTAAAACCTGTAGGTCTCATGACCTCCACCAAAGCTGGTCCTCTCTCCTCTTCTGAGCTCTTTCAACTGCTTCCTTTGCCACCTCTCTTACCTTCAAAACGCCCATCCCATCACCATTTAAACCTACATCTCCAAATGTTGGCCCTTTCTTCCATATCTGAGGGATCAGAAGTTGCTCTGAGGTGTGAGCATCCCACCAGCCCACAAATTGTTCTTCTCCACCACAAACACACCTGGTACTCTGTGAGAGCTGCCATGTTAAGGTATCTATAGAACTGCCCATTTCAAAGCCACAAATCCCATCCTCCGAAACGCCAATGTCACCTCATCAGCACCTGGCTCTTTCAATAATTCTCCTCTGTACTCTGTTGGTAAATGCCAAATGCCTCAGTGGCCACCGGAACCCTTCTTTCACCGATTAATCGCAAACCCACCAAGTTACAACCTGTGCTTTTTCTTTTGCAACATATGTATCGAATCGCCCTGGCTCCTGCAGCATCCTGTTGCCTTCCCAAAGAGTTCACTCATCACAGCACGAGCTGGGACCCCTTACTCAGTGTAATAGCATGGTCCCTAGATTACGCCAGTGCTCACCACACACCCTTTCCTTCTTAAGAAGCTTTGATGAATCCAGTGGAGACACAGTTTCTTGGCCATTGCACAAGTGAACAAAACTAAACATTTTGCCTCTATAATACATCTTTGCACACATGTCCTCGAAGATCCTACCTCACACCATGTCCTGTTTAAGTGTACTGCTAAATTTCCATCCCAAAAAAAAAAGTATACTGCTAAATTGAAAATATGCGCATATCATAGCTTAGTTTAATAACTAGACATGACAAAGATGTAAATTAAGTAATTTCAACTAAGTTTTTTCCCTTTTCAATTTTCTTATAACCCATCACACTCTCGACGTCAATTTATCCAGATGCTGCATGTAAATTTACCCCTCCTGTCCCACTTCTGTCAATTTATACCACATGGGGTGGAAACCATGCAGGTACAAAACTAAGCCATGTGTAGTGCACCCTCAGATAACACTGATCTTTTTCGAAATATGATTTCTACGAGTTTTATTATTTGTTTTTATTAAGTTTTAATCTTTCTATTATAATTTAAGAAAGTTGAGGATCTAATTGTCCCTGCACTTAAGTATATAATTCAAGTGACACTGGGTATGTTTATCGTGAGGTAAATATAGCATAAATTTTATAAATGAAATTTATATATATAATTTTATACATAAAATTCATTTACATACATTTTACCATTTTCAACCCCAACCAAATATACTGTTAGGAAGTACATGCCAACATGAACATGAGTGATTGTCAAATACAAAGAAAAAGGAAAAGAGAAAATTAAACAATTGAAAATATAGTAAAATTAGATTATTAAGATATATATGACACTTAAATATTATATTGTTATTACTTAATCAAATTAATATAATCTTAATTCACACAAACAATTCAAATGTTGGAGTAAATTTAACTCAAGCGTTGTGAGACGGTATATAATAATAAACATTATTAAGTCTCTAAAAAATGGTATAAGGAAAGCCAATAAGAAAAAATAACCTTGACTTTTCTTTGGAAGTGGTATTAGTACTGTCAAATACAAAAGAAAAAAAAAAAAAGTGAAAGAGAAAATTAAAACAATTGAAAAAATATAGTAAAATTAGACATAAGATACAGCACTTAAATATTATATTATACATTAACCAAATTAATATAATCTTAATTCATAATAAATAATTCAAATGATGAGTAAATTTAACTCAAGGTTAGAGACGTAATAATAAACATTATTAAGTCTCTAAAAATGGTACAAGGAAAGCCAATAAGAAAAAAAAAAAAAAAAAAATAACCTTGACTTTTTCTTTTGGAAGTATACATATATTATATCAAACAATGTTAGCACATATTTAATTATATATCACTTCATGTTTGTACCTACACTTACCCATATTTTTAATTTTATCTTAATATGAGGTGATATGGCTGCAGATGCTGGCAGCTTTTTCTATCATATCCCTTACAACTAAATCTTTAAGACATTACATTATAACAAAACTTTTGATTTATTTAATTTGTTAAAAAGTCGATTTTCATCACCGGCTACTTATATTGTTCCAACATTGAAGGACATGCACAATATGTCAAACCAAAATGCGTTCTTAACAAAACTTTGATTTATTTAATTTGTTAAAAAGTCGATTTTCATCACCGGCTACTTATATTGTTCCAACATTGAAGGACATGCAATAATATGTCAAACCAAAATGCGTTCTTCCTTTCTGTAGATACTTATTTGAGCACCTTAGCTTACTTTAAGTCTAATGATAATGTGTAGACATTTCCAATAACTAAACTATATATATAATACCGGGTCTAATCCAATTCATTTAAGAGCATAAGTGTGACATTGTGTAAACAATAAGAGATATTTTGTGCTCAGATTTTTTTCCGTTTTCCTGTATGAACTTTATCACCCTACACAAAAACAAGCAGTTTCTATCGAGAATTTCCTGCATTTTATTGCACCCGAAAAAAAAAAAATATAGTTCTAGAGCATGGACTATAAGTGCAGCACAGTTAAGATCTACCTTTCACAATTCCGCACATGCTCACTCGTCCTTGTTTGTCTCATTGACATGTGTCAGAATTGCAGCTATGGGATTTGTTGCTAATAAATTGATTAAATTTTGGACTGAGGCTCCTTCATGCTATCGCATTGTGGCTTCCAATTTTGCATTGATTGTGTCTCTGATGTATGTTTTGTTTCAATGGAATCCAATCGTCCCAATTAATGCAAGATTACATCAAGTTTAATTGACCCTTTCTTACTTATTATATCTATATATATATATATATATATATATATATATATATATATATATATATATATATATATATAGTATTCATTATGAAGTCATTGCAACATAGCTGAGACTTAAGCGGAGTCCGATGGGGATTGGCTTTTTCCTTCTTTATATATACACTATCATGGAGTTACTCTTTGGATAATTTTTCATTGATGAGACATTTGTAAATACTTATAAAAATTCCATTGAGTCCAAAAGTATACTGTAAATCTAGATTTAGACAAGTGTTCTTTTAACCCAACTTTTATGATTTAAAAAGCTTCTAAGTCTGTGCCATTTATTCTTTATTAGTCACTACTATGATGTCAAATAGTAACTGATTAACCAAAGTTATTAATTTATCCCATCTTAGTTAATTAGATTGATTTTAGGTTTCGGGAAAATGGAATTCATTATATTCTTTAGCCTCAAGTCTGCATCATATATATTTCAAGTAACCTCGACTCAGCCCAATTCTTTTTTGGACAATATAAGCATCATTAATTCTAGTTTCTTACAAGTTTTAAAACTTCAATTTATCTGTAAATGTTCAAACTTATAAATTTTAATTCAAATATTAAGGTTATATTTGGTTTTATAGTTTCCAAAAAAGATAGATTTAGTCCAATGGAAGTTCCTTTTTTTTTTTTTTAAATTTCTTCTCTAATCATAATTGAAACTAAAAATCATGTTGAAAGTTTAAAATGTAACTCAATGTAATTTAATCAAATATGTTAAAAATATATTGAAATTCAATTTATATCATTTAAACTATGGTTTAGTGTACAAAAATGAGAAATTCATCAAACATGCTAGATGTCGTACAAACCTCAACCTTTATCATTACATACAACTATAACCAGATCACGTTCATTCACAAAGAAATTGTCCGGTCACAATACTAGGCCAAGCTCAACCTATCTCTCATGAATGCCTCCAATTTCACTATTTATTTGGTCAATGGTGAGCATGTACTACCAACTTATCATCAATTATCTTGAGATTCCACACCAAAATCACAATTTGGTTTTTTATTAAGTGTTTAACTTGATATTAGTAGACTTGACACTCTTGATAAGATTAGATTAAAGTGTGATTTGCAGCTGCTGAAGCAAATAGTAGATTTTGGATAACCTAGTATTAACCACGTACATTTATATATGCAAGAGAGTGAAAATGGCACAACTAATCGTTGGCCTCAAAAGCTACAAAACATTATCCACTCTTCTGAGTCTTCTGACTTAGCAGGGGCAATAATCACAGATCGTGAGCAGATTCTCCTACACAAATTACAGTCTCAATTTGCGTAAAGGCCTAATATAGACAACGTTGCGCTAAATAATCCGATATGTGTGTTTTGTTTTCACTTGATTGCTATCGTGCTGCTGTACGTATTCTGTCGTATAAGGTGATTTTTAGTTTCCTCGTATTTCCTTTTCTAATTGGTAATATTCTGAAGGATGTTATTTTAGCATCAACTTTCCAGTACTATATAAAATATTTTGAGTAAATATTTATTTTAATTCCTAATATTTTAATATTAGAATCAATTTAGTCAGTAATGTTTTGAATTTTAATGATTAATTTGGGCTTTAATATTTTTTAATTTTAATATCAATTTAATTCTATACTAATTATTTGATGGAAATTTTGATTTTATGCAAAAATTTATTAAGATTAACTAAGATCAAAATTTTCTTCTCAAAATGTTAGTAACTAAGTTTAAGGTCAATATTTTTTAAAAACGAAATTGGACACAATTTTAAAACATCATGATTAAAAAAGGGTTATTTACTTAAAATATTTTTTTTCACATAAAACATAAGAATGACACCTTTAGCTTATATCAATATACAATGATAATGCTAGTGTTCTTCGATACTTATATTAAAAGGTGATCTATACAATATTTATGAAGAATGTAGGTTCAAAAGAATATTTCCCTCCTATTCTTATCACTCACAAAACTTATCTCCTTTCTACATGGTCTATGAGGAAGCAATTGAATAGGAACATTTTTGTCTCCATTTTCCTTACTAAAGAAGCTTTCCTTTCTGAGCACAGCTTTGATTATTCAACTGATAAGCTGAGTAGCTCGTGTGTACACATAACTTCACAAAGATGGAAGAGATTTAGAACACATTTAAGAGATGACAAATTACATCCATAAACAAACCCTAACTTTATAGTCAAATATTAAATAGGCTGAAAAGAAGTGGGTTCAATTGCTTTGAGAAAAATTCTTATATGTTTCTAGGAGAAAAGTCTTATTCTATTCTATTCTGTTCACTCATTTGATATCTTCCATCATTTCATTAAACAACAATAAAAAGAAGGTGCAATGAGTCACAAAATTTAAATAATAAATGGAACAAAAACAAAACTTTTCTCTTAATTGATGACTCTAATTGTTTCCAGGTGGTATACTGCATCTCTAGATGCCTTCCTTCCCTCTAAGGGTAGATGCAGTTGGAGATGTACCTCTTGTCTGTGTACTACTAAGTTCATCAAATCACACCTCTATGTATTAACAATTTGGTAACACCAAAATCATTTGAATTCTTACCGATTCGGCACTGTGCTTCTTCATACCACAGTATAATTATTGTCCCAGAAGTATACTGTTACTTTTAGATGCCTTCTGTATCTTGTGGGTGAGAAATTAGTTTTGGGGATGTTTTTCTCTTATCTTGTGTAATGGCTCATGGCTCAACATTGTCTGCGATGCTGCTATAGAAAACTCCTTACCTTTGACAAAGAAACAAAAAATTGGAAACACCAAAATCACTTGAATATCTTGCTATTGCCTTGGAATTGTAGCTTCATATCATGTGTGATACTTGTACCTCTTTCAATCACAAATGAGAAGCAATCTTTCTCTCTTTCTAGGACCCTGCAAAACTTGGGATGTTGTCTCTAGCCTTTACGACATAGGTTTAATTTATGAATTTGTGGCAGCACTAACCTGCTGCTTGTATATTACTTCAACTCTTACCTCGTCAGACATTGACCACAGAATCTTTTCTTTTCTTACCAAGGACTTCACGGTAAGGGAAGAATAGGGAGCAGGTTACAACTTAGTGATACACCCAAATCAGCGTGTTTGTCTTGTCGGTAGGTGATTATTCCAAATCGCGGCTTGAAGTATGCAAAATGAAATTCAACTCAATTTTTAATATGAATTACATTTCAACACGAATTTTAACCTTGAACCACAGTTTGAACATACCAAAAAGGGGTTTGGCTTTCTCATTCAACCAAATCATAGTCTGCCAACTATAAACTATGCACGCCTTTCAACAAATTGAAATGGGTACTTTGAGTTTTATTATATCCACACCCCAAAGACATACATCCATTTACACTAAAGAAATAAAAAGGTTGAAATAGAAATCCCACCTTCTCAGGATAGATGACCCGTATATGAGATGAGGTGTAATGTTTCTTGAGTATGTCATAAACTTATTTTTTCATTGGTACTATCAGTAAAACAGACTTCCGAGTAATATTTACAGTCTCATCGTGCTAGTGAAATGGAATTTGTCAGTAATACAATCTAAAACACAGTTGCAGGTACCCAGCTGGGGTGATAGGGACCCTTTTTGTTTCTCAGAAGTAACAATGTAAATTTACATGACCAAGGCAACCTCGTGATACCCAACAAATATAGATTCAAACTACATAAATTACCAAACTATGGAAAAGGTGTAAAGTAGCCGACAATAATGTCACATAGTTTAAAAAAAATTTGGCATGCAACAGCTGCAAAATATTTAATGCTCGATATCAACACTCTTAAACTGCTAGCATGAGGAGTATATGCAAGCATTATTGTCATAGAGAAAGTAGAGTTCCAGAAACATAATGCCCCAAGTCTAACTAAATCCTTCCCCATAATCAACAACTGAAGAAAAGAACTAGCGCTCTATCTGTATAGTTACATGACTGATGTTGTAAACCCTTTGATGTAGTCTATAACCTTGTCCAGCACCATGTCTGCATCTGCCTCTGGTCTGATTTCCCCAATATTGGCAAGCTAGTAAAGATCTTACCTACTGTAATGGCCCTTATATGCAGCCTGGGTGGACAGCCACTACTTCTTCCATTGCCAGCAGCCCGCTTTCAAGCTTAGTAGCGTCTATCTCACGTGGTGTGCTCATCATGGGACTTCCAATATATTTCGAAGCATATTGATAGGTTGTCCCCAAAACAATTACTGAAAAGATTAGAGCAAACCAAATCAACTACTTGCCACTCAGGCTTATACCACATATGAGGCCCGCTCCCTCAATCATTACGCCAAACACTCTGGATAGAGTCCCCAAGCACATGGAGGTAAAGTTCTATATACATTTATGTTCCATCGCCTCTTTTTTCTCAGGGCACACCTTTTGATTCTACCAAGAAGTGGTTCGGTAAGTTCCTTGTGAGCATGATCGTGCCTGTGACTTTTTATGGAGTGTACTGGTGTCCCTCTTTCGGATGCTTTTCATCATCAAGGTGTATTGTGACCATCATGAGTATGCTGGTGCTCATCTCTTGTATGCTTTACACCCATGATGATGACTCATGTGTAGACACTGAAGTAAATCCATGGTTAGGCCAGCGATCATCAAGGTTCATGTCCATTTTCACAGCTATGATCATGACCCAATAGCACAGCCAGCGATGATATTAACCACTAGACCAAATGCAGAAACTATAAAACATTAGACTTACCATCCACCTCAATGCAGGACCAGCAATGAGTCTGTCAATTGCTTCATATACCAGAATCTCAGCAAGCAACCATATCAATTGGATGAAACCAAAGCGCCAAGAATCTCTATTCTAAAAAAAAATCCATATGACTGGCGGCAGAAGCTTCCCCATCCAGCAGCCTATAACTAAAATAAGGAGATGGCAAAGGCTGCAACATCTGAAAGCAAATAAAGCTGTATCAGTCAATATTGCAAGACTGTTAGCTTTGATGCTACCCAACTACTTCATGATGGCCGCTTAAAATAAAGAAAGGGCCACTGCAATCCAGAAGCTTCGCGATGGAAGTTGATCTTTCCTCAGAATTTTAGAGATGGATCCAGCATCCGCAAACCCACATGGTGCTTCACTTCATAAATCTTACTCTCCTGGATTCCCTTGTTACATCAGGAAAGATCTCCACCGATTTCTAATAACTGCACGCCTTGAGAGCTTTGTGCTTCCATCTACAATATATTAATGAAAATACAATTTTGGAGTTGGAAAAAGAACTGCGCATAACAGGAGCATAAACTCTCCTAATCATTAAACAAGAAACCAGAAAAAATTAGTAACTTAGGCATCAATAATTTTGTAAAGTATATCAGGGACAATATGATCCCAAGATAAACTGCTCCACAAGTATAATGTGAATAAGTAATTAAAATAAATGCTTAATATGTTTTTGGTCCATGTAAATATTGTGAATTTTGGTTTTGGTCCCTATAAAAAAAAAATTTTTCTGCTTAGGTTCAGACATTTTCTAAAAATATTTGGGTTTGGTCTCTATAAAAATTTTATTTTGATGTGAATCCAAACATTTCCAAAAATATTTATTGTAGTCTCATGAAAAAATTATGATATACTCAGGGTTTTAGGAAGCTCAAACTAATATTCTAAAGGACTTAAACCTAATTATCATAATTTTTTAGGACTTAAAACAAACATATTAACCAAACAAATGACTCTAGGGACTAAACTAAATATTTTTGCAAATATTTGGATTTAAACCAAAATTTATTTTTTATAGGGACCAAAACCAGAATTTGAACATTTTAGATACCAAAAACATATTTAAGTCAGAAAAGAATATTGGCAAAAAGTAAGGCTTGATGAAACCACTATGAGCAGTTGTATGTCAACCATCATCCAAGTCTTATCATCTAAAAGACCTACATTTAAGTGGCATTAACCCATTTTGTACATCATCCTAAAAGCATCAGAGCCTTGAAGAGGTTTTACAATATTTGGCTAACAAAAGTTTTCTAAATCAAACCTCAAATAAATTGAATGTAAGGAACTTCCAACAAATTTTCCATGTCAAAGAAGTTAGTTCAATTAATTCAATAAGTATGGCTTAACTTTTGAACCTTTGATGCTTACATAACAAGTCACTAACAATATATTCAAAAACTGATTCTTCAGAGATGATTTAACAAATGCTGCTAACCACAGGCACCTATTAGACAATATAGATTGAACTACTACCGATTTTTAAGTGAGCCTTCATAGGCAGTGCAGTTAAAACAATCTGTTTTGACTACTACTGAGCACGAAGTTGAAAAGACAGAGCAAGACAACACAAATTACAGATGTTGCACAATAAGACACTGGATGCCATCATTACAGATATAAAAAAATCCTCTGGAATATGGAATTAAAATCCCAAGATATATTCCTTGTTTATTCAGGTGTTGATACTGGGGTCTAGATGCTCTAACTTCATAATAAGTAAACCTCAAAACCACAGTCCAAAGTTTAAAATACAATTCTTCTACCTCAAAGTGAGCAAATGAGTATGATTATGAAAAAAGAAATTCCTAATTGAGGAAGATCATGATACATTCGAAATTGTCCAAGTACATATTGTGACTAAAATCTATTAAACAAGAAGGCTTTGATAAGCCTCCGATTGCAACCCCAGTTCATAATAAATATAGAAGTAACAGGTTCATGATGCAACAACCAACAACCCCCCATTGATTCCGAATACACAGGCAAGGCTATGAATTAGTGGCAAAATGAATAAACTGATACTCAGCCATTAAACATTCAAACTAGTCATCTAGTTGTTGAAACATGATAGTCGCTGATCACTAACTAACTTCACACAAGATGATAACATATATCTAAAAAGAAAAGAAAAAGCATAAGCAACTGGGTCAGCAGAGAGCAGGAGCAAACAGGTGGGGAATTTGACATCAATCAACACAAGCACATTGGAAATCACTCTCCAGGAGCTGATTATAGCCACAAGATGCCCCTACATAACACCAAATCACACACAACTGCTCACATAAACAGGAGATAAATCTGCAGTAGTCGCATGGGCTTAACATTGAATGGAACCTTCAAAGGATCAAGTGACAAAAAGAATTCTAAAAAAATAAAAAATTGAAACAGCATAACAACAAGGGTTCAAAAACAACCTTAAAATTTAAAACCACAAGCTAAAAGAAACATTAATTTCATCAAAACTAAGGACCACCAAACCAATTCATCTAAGCTCATGCAAACAATGTGGCCTCAAAAATCAAAAAGCATTCACACACACACCCATAAGACTAAAATCGATTAAATAAAAAAAAAAATGGGTACTCATGATTCAATCTTCAAATCCACAAAATGCCAAATAGTACTCTACTTGAAGTCTCTTGAGCTTTGAGAGTTCCACTGTCATCTTCAATGAATCAAAAACGCGATTTTTTGGGGTTCAAGCTTTCGAAATCCACCTCTCTCTCCATGCAAAGGATGAAAAGAAGAAAACCCTTTTTTGCACAACACCAAAAAAAAAAAGTGCAAAGGTAAATAAATAAATGAGTGAAGATTTCATTTATCTTCTTCTGTCGATATTGAAGTATACGATACGATACCAACATACTTGGAAATAAAATAAAAGAGAGAGAATTTTTACTGAAAAAGGAAGAAAAAGAAAAAAGAGGGGGGGAAAAAAGGTTGAGATAGAATAATGCAGTCACTCAAGATTTTTGTGTTACTTGTTTGCTTCTTCTGAATCTTCTTCTGAGAGCTTTCTTTGTGTGTGTGCAGCTTAGGAACAGTGGGATCCCCTTCAGAGTTACCCCTTATATAGAATAGATTAGACTCCACAATAACTGACTTTGACTCAGCCAAACACACCATAACTCTAAGACACCCTGCAACAATTTTTTTTTTTAATTTTATATTTTACTTTTGGGACATGATCATATCAAACTAATTTTTTAATAAAAGTATTGAGATTATAAATTATTTTTAAGAAAATATTTTTGAGAGGAGGGAAGTGGAAATCTCTGAACATGAATTCTGTGAAATTCAAATGAGATACAGGCCTCAATTGCTAAGTCAAATTTGTAAATTGTTACTCACAAGTGACTCTATATATTATTATATTCTCATAAAAATACCAACAGATATGACCAATAGTCGTTTTTCTTGCTGGTCACGGTTAATATTGTAGGAGTAGTTGAATTATTGGATCAACCCTTAGTGTTAGGTTTTATTTTTTTTATAATAGATTCAATTATATATAATACCAAAATATATAAATTTTATGAATTCTACGAATAATATTTACTTATGAAATCGAATTTCTGATTTCAGAAAAGGCGAAATCGGAAATTCCGATTTCAATTAAAATAATATTGCTTTACTGTCTTTATGCTTTTTTGAAATCAGGAATTTTCTGATTTCACCTTTCTCCTAAAAATCTGGAATTCTTAATTTTATAAAAATCTCATATTCGCGTAAATTTCACCCACTTACTTATATTCTTATAAATTTTTCATCCAAATACCATATAAAAAATACACTACCACATTTTAATGGGTGAGTAAATAAATTTTATTTTTAAAAAAATAAAATATATTAAATACCTTAAAAATATAAACACATTGAATACTTTTTATTTAATAACTAAAAATAATATTAAGATAATCCGTTATAAAAGCTTGGTATTATTCATACAATTTTTTTAACAAATATCTGTTCTCTAAAGTTATACACAATATCAAACTCAATTCTTTTTAAAGATTTTGAATATTAATTTAGTCACCCAATATTGAAAATAAACACATCATCCTTTTAATCCTTGTAATATATTTTTGATATCAATATCAATTTGGCCTCTAAATTAATGGATATTTTATATTATGAAGGATTAACTTTATGTCAAAAATTTTAGAAATGCTAATTTGATGTTACATGTATTTTTTATACCCAATTTTAAGTATTTACTCTCTCTTTATTTTTTTTTTTTTTTTTTACTTAATGTGGAATGTTTATGTAATTTTGAATGGGGATATTCTACTGCTGAAATCCTGCTCCATCATCCCTACTTGAAGGGAGTGTGATGGATAATGTCCTAAGCTGACTTAAGGACACAGAAATGGTAACTTCCAGCATTAAAAGCTGTGTGTTCCATCTTTTGAGAATCGACTGCTACAGTGTACCAGAACGGATCATGTCTTAGGAAAAACATTACGATGGCGATATGGAGGATTCAATATCATGAGACGTTAGATATGTTATTGTTTGTTTGAGATATTAAGTAACATCATGATGTGAAGTTGAATAATTTTAAACTTTCGCAATTAATTCCTTTAATATTTTTGAGCTATTAGATGGAGAAATTATTAATTATTTTTGTTGTTTTAAATCTAATATACTGTGTTTTCATTTAACATTTTTATTAAATATTAAGATAATCATTGTAAAAATTGTATAAAGCTCTCTGTAAATTTGATTGGCATATGATGCCTCTAGTTGGAACAAAAGTGGCTTAGGGCCTATAAAAGGAATAAAGAATTTTACAAATTAATAACTCCAAATAGTCATTGCATGTAGAACGAATTAACATATTTAGGATTTCAGAAAAGGAGAATAAAAAGAAACAGGGAGATCTCCTTCGAAAGATTTTATTGATCTTTTTGTTCCTTAAAACGAAAATTACTAAACTAAGAATTAGGATATTTTCTTTATAAGAACGACATCCACACGATAAGGAAGTCATAGACTCCTTGGGTTTGATAGGGGAATAATTCCTTATTCCTCTATATTGATCCATTGATTGGGATTTGTCTTATTAACGGCAAAAGCAAAAGATGGATTTGTCCTTTTGTAAATAAGAATAGTACACATTAAACTACCGAGAAAAAGAATCGCACGCGTAAGCTTGTTGGTATGTAAATTTTAGTTCAAAATTTAATGCTTATGTTTTTTGCACATTAATACGGTCTTTATTAGCTTGTGTAAATTTGTGCTCTCTGTAACAGCGCTGCCTTTTTAAGTTTAAAGACATTATTTCTAGATGATCTACATTATTAAGATTAATAGTGTATTGATACTCCAAAGCATCAATGATATGTTGTATGTACGTCTTCCACTTCCTTTCTCTATAACTATTTCACCAATATCTTCAAATTTAGCCAACATCTTCCCCACCTTCTGAGGGCATTTGATTAAGTCTGGCTTCTGGGCACTCTCCTATCTCTCCCCCTAACCCCTTTCTTTCTTCTTCAGCCACCACCTTATCTCTTTCAATTACTCTCTTCTCTCTAGTGCTTCCTTTCTATCTAGGTCTCTTTTCATTGACCCAACCCAATCCTATGAATCCACCACCTCCCATCAGTCTACAACAATGTGCCCACCTTGTACCCAACCTCAATGCCTCTCCGCCTTCGCTGGCTACTTCCAAAATCCTATATATCAAACACCTTCAAGAGTGCTTCTTGCACCTTTGAGACCTCAGCCTGGCCAGCTGCTGAGACCTTGGTCAATAATGGCACTGGCCACCGACGACCACGATGGTGGTCACGCACCTCCGGTGGTATTGTTAGTAGCGTAATTTTGATGTAGAACCACACCCTAAAAGTTAGCAATATTGGGGAGTGGGGGAGCCCAAGTCCTGGCAGTTCCCTTTTGGTTAGCACATCCCCGGGATATGAGACTGAATATTGCCAACCCTTCCCGAAGCCGTAAGATCCCAACAAACAGCACTTAAGGACGCCTCCACTCGATGCAGTAATTCTTTTCTCAACGATGCTTCACTCAATCACGATCACCTTCGCCAATGTAATCCTCCACTAGTTAGAACCCTTCAAGAGCAGAAATTTCTTTCGATCGCTGCGCTCTCAATAAAAGCACCATTTCCAACGCAGATAAGTTTTGGTAGAACCATACTCCAAAAGTTTAGCTATTGGAAGTGGGAGAGTCCAGTCCTTATAAGGCCTCCCTTTTATGCTTAATTCTCCGACAAGGTGACTTCAATACTTGTCATCCCCTTCAAAAGCCAATGTCCCATGGGCTACATCCGCAACATTTCACTCAAAGAAGACTTCACTTGGCTGACATAAGCCCACTCGATCACTTGCCACGCCTCCACCAATCAAAACCCTTCGCCAGAGTTCTTTCTGGCCTGGCCTATCAATGAAAGCACCATTTGGTTACAAGCATAAGTGCCTGGGAGAACCACACCCCAAAGCGGTTAGCTATCGAGCGAGCCTGTCTTTATAAGGCTTTTCTTTCGCAAGGTAATTTCCGGGACTCCAAAGTGGGACTCGCATTGATCGCCACCTCCCTTCTGGAAGCTGGCCATCCTGACGGCCAGACTCTACGATACTTCACTCAACTGCACTTTACTCGATCGATGCTTCACTCTGATCACACCAACCCTCTCGCCAATGCCAACCAACCATCCACAGAACCCTTTCTGGGTCACAGCTCTTAATCCAGCAGCACCATTTGTTACGGCAGTGATAAGTCCTTTGGGAGAACCACATCCCAAAAGCTGGGCCTATTACGAGCAGAGCCCACCTATAAAGCCTCCTTTCGCACATGACATCCTGGATGCGGACTTGTAACAAAGCGCCCTTAACGACAATTCTCTTGATGCCAACTATGGACTAGTCACCACGGTGGCAAGAAGGTTGTGACCACCGTTGGAGACAATGTGGATTGGGCATTAAAGCTGGGTTACTGGTTAAGTTAGTCACCGGCATTTATATGGTAGCAAGATCTCGCCCAAAGACAACTTTATTTTACTGCTGTTGCTCGTAGGTGAGAAAGAGTGACAATGATATGAAGAGAAAGCGTGATGGTGTTGGCGAGAATTATAAGCGAGGAAAGAAAGCGACTCAAACCAACACCAGGAGCTAGTTCGGTCATGCTCCTTAGACCAAAGAGGCCTTAAAAATCGGTCAAAATCAAGATAAATCTGCTAACTTCAGTGAACCTTGTGTGTTAGGATCGGTTTAACAGGTTTACTAGGTTGGCTTTTTTTAAATATATTGTCATTTACGGTTTCTTAAAAAGAAAGAAGAAGAAGCATGCAAATAGAAAATAATTATGTTTGATTTAGAGAGATTTGGATTATGTTTACTTTGGTAGATCTTTGAATAATGTTATTTTGTATCCATTATATTATAGTTTTGCATTTTAATTATATATATATATATATATATATATATATATATATATATATATATATATATATATATATATATATATATATGTATCAAGGGTAATGTAGAGAGGAGTGGTTTATTGATATGAGTAAGAATAGGCAAATCTTGATCATTGGATCTTCTACGTGCGTGGATAATGGAAATCAAATTAAACATAAAAATACATGACTTTTTTAAGTGATCATGTGGCGACTCAAAAGCAACTTTAAATCTTGACCATCTCATATATGGTTATACGAGGAGAATGGTTTATTATGAGTAGTGAGAAGAGAAGAGTAAATCTAGGTTGTATAACAAGAGCATAGGATGGTCAAGATTTAAAATTGTTTAAAGGCCATACGATCACTTAAAAAGAGTCATGTAACTTTATGTTTTAATCTTGACCATTCATATAAGATCTCAATATTAAGATTGACTCGTTACTCTTCTGATAAACCACCTCTCTCATAAGGATAAACTCCGCAGTTCTTATATATCATGAGAGTAAGAGGAGTATAATGGTCACAATTTAAAGTTATTTAATTGGGTCACACATCACTTAAAAAGTAATGTGACTTTATGTTTTAATCTTGCACCATTTATATAAAGATCTAATGGTCAAGATTAACTCATTTTACTCTCATAATAAACCACTCATCTCATGTGATACGCTTCCTCTCTTATATATATATATATATATATATATATATGCCCAATCGAATCCCTAATTGAATTAATTGGACATTTGAACCTTTGAATTCAAGTTTTGACTCTGGGCTCGATACCTAATCCAATTTTCTCTTAACATTGATTATAAGTATTTTTCAATACGGGGGCTGAGAATTTCAAAGGTGAGAATAAATCGTTATTGATATGAAGGTGAAAGCCATCCCAATAAATGTGGCTATGAAGCAAAGCAATTGACCGTGTGGTCGATAGCCGGAGTCATGCATAAAGAGGGGGAGTTGGTGAGAAGTCCCGGTTTGCCGAGTTGTAGTTATAGAGAGAGAATGAGAGTTTTAAGATGTATTGCGGTGATTATTTGGATACACCGCTCACATTATGACCGTCATAAAATAAGATGCGCCAAGCACCATAGTTAGAAAGATTTCTAGCATAACGCTACAAGGCGTTATGCCAACAACGCCTTGACAGAATGTATGCTTCAGAGGAAAACAACATGAATTTTACTGACTTGCAATGTGCGCTATTTTTTTTTTTAAATCACTGAGCTGACATTTTCATTATTTAAATATGTATTTTTTTATTGTTTATTTCAACTTCTATAAGCTAGTTTTTAAAATGTTTTATCTATCTTCATTTAAAGTATTTATCATTTAAATTTAAGTATTAAAAATTTATAACCAATGAATAGAACTTATTTTTTCATAACCAGTCAATCGAAGATTGAAACAACAAAAAGAAGAGAACAAATTTAAAGTTGACAAAATAATTTAATTCAAAACTAATTATTATACTTATGAACTTTATATGAATCTTTGAATTTTCTCTGATTATATTTAAATATAAAAGTATAATCGACACAAAACATCCATGGCATCTGCAAGGAAAAGTTGTCTAATCCACTCAGCAAGGAGAGAGTCGAAAAGAGTATGTAGTATGAGTTGTTAACTTATGTTTTAGATCTTTGTTTGAAGAAAAGAGATTAAGCCTTCTCTAATCCCCGGAATTACAAGATTCCGAGATCGTGAATTTAGAGTGGAACCCATGAGTAACACGTGCAGGGAACCAGCCTCAAAATTTTCACTTGCTCGAGAGGTGAACATATATGGCCTCCTACAAATCTCTCTGTAGTGGAATGAGTAAAGGACATCTTTTTCTCTCGCTTCTTCGACGCTCTCTTCGGCCTTTCTGGTCTCTCACTGCTCTATCTCACCTCCTTCAGACTCATTGGCATCATTCTCTTTAAAACTTCTAAGGTGCACAGCTTCCTTCCAGGTAAAAACTACCTCTCATCCTAATGGTGTCAGTAGGTAGTCTTGGGCTTAGTGGTTGACTAGACAAGAACATTTCTAAGACCTAGGACAAAGCATGTTATCTTTTGGCATATCGCTGCAGCACAATGCGACACTAACCCTTAGAATGGATAAAAGGTAAGATGGAGTGATAAGCTATTAGGGAATACTTGCTATATTGATATAGAACCTAGGACTCACTCAAGGATTTCTTTTTCCTCAATCTTCAAGAAGCGAAGCTACTAGTCAGGAGCATCTAGCGAAGAGGGTTCCTTTATCTCTAAATCCAGGATTCCATTATGGTCCCTGCTAGGAGACTTGCTCTCCTTCTCTAGGGAAGAACCATACATAAAGCCTTACCAAGCCACTCCTATCGTGTGGTTCCCTGTGAGGATTAGGTTTCCCTTTGAGGGGAGTTTGACTCAAGCGGAGTGTCATCCCACACACTCAAAGATCCTCAAAAAGTGAATGCCCAATCTACCGCCTTTGCGACCATCAAAGATTATAAACCCTTTACATAATGCTAAAATGAAACCGTTACATGTCTTTTGGTTTGAAACATTAGCCCCCTTGCATGTTCGGGGCTGCTTCAGTGTCCTCGAATATGCAACTGCCATGTGTCGCCTTCTGACGGGCGGTTATCCATCGATTCTTGCAGGTGCTCATTAATTTACGACACTCGGTGGAAATTTGAATCTTTAGTGAACCGGCCCTCATCCTCTCTCTTCTTTCTAATCTCCTTCACCTCGTTCCTTTGCACACCAACACATTCTCCTTCCTTCACATTCTTCTCGAACTCTGCTTTCTTCTTCGCTGTGGCCTGCATGAAAATGACAGTTGCATCCCATTCCACTAAACCCGCTCCCTCCGTGGAACCATCACAAGATTCGGACTCTGACACACCTAAGTCTGAAGTTGATTCTCGTCCCATTCCTCGGGCCATTACCATGGGTGTGTGGGAAACCCTTCCCATCCCGAGAGCCAATCCAACGGGCTCGAAGAAAAGGAGTTAGGCCATAAGCCGCCCCATTCCTGACCATGATTTTCTTCCTCCGCCTCCCTCGCGGACCCTTTTCACAAAAGAGGTAGTTGTCAATGACACTGTTCCTCCCCTATTCTGGCGTGAGTAGATTATTCTCCGTCGACCACCCAAAATACCATGTCGACCACACCTTTCTACGCTCTTGTCTTCTTCATTAGGAGTTCCATGTGGCCAGACCATTATTCATCTTGCATCTCAGATGTCTACCGCCAAAGATCGTATGGGTGTCTTTGGGTAGCCCATATTTTCACTAGAGACTTGCCCTTTTGTAAATCAGAAATGCATTTGTCCTGTGAATGTGTTTCACTAGAGATTTGGGGTCTGAAAAAGTTAACCATTCAGCGCCATCCAAATGATGTTGGATTGTTGATCACGAGGATGGAGTTCGACCACCCATACCTTTATCACAGTGGAGAAATTTACTCCTACTCTGAGGATGTAAAAATAGGGCTTTGTTCAAGCTCCCATGTTTTAGAGATCTTGATCCGCTACCTACACCCCTGGCGACACATCATGGACATGGCTAAACAACTCCCAAGCGTGGCATGGTTGAAAGTGGATGTTATTCACTCAACTATTTGTTGGCCAGTAGGGTTGCTACCTCACGAACAGAGCCACTTCTTCTAAGGTCACGGGGCACCTCCAAAATCGTTCTCTAATTAAAAAAGAAATCTTCATGTTCATCACAAGTTGAAGCGCTGACATATGCAACTTTGGATCAGGTATTTCTATGGAGACTGGCCTGGCGAAGACTCTCCCCTCGAACCTGCTCCACCACCACTTTCAAACGCCTTCACACAGCCGCTTCGTCATTCTTGGCTTAAAGCACCAGGGAGCGGTATGTTTTATTAGGCCCACCAATGACGTCAGCTGTTCACGCCCAAACACTCATTTATGATGGCTTGTCACAGCTACAAGGGTAAAAACTCCCTCTTGGGCCTCCATGTTCTTGGGTAATCAGTATGTTCTGTCGGGACTAAGCCAAGCGCTTGAAGATTTCGTTTGGTCACTTTGATGTCAATTCGTTCGTGGATGTCGTCTTTCTACAATGCTTTCTTTTTGAACACTTTCCCCTGTATGCAGCTGTGTAGATAGTCCCTGAGGTTATTAACGAGGACAAGCACCCTTTGGAACCTCGCGTTTGGGGCTGGTTCAAGCAGCGGCCGAGGTATTCACTAATTTCACTTCTAGACAAGGAGGACGCTTTTCTCTTTAGACCTTGCACTACTTCTCATTTCCCAAGGGTAGATGGCTTGCATGTGGTTTATCAAAAAGCTCTATCTCATTCTATCATCATGCTCTAAAGATGTCCATCCAACATTTTGAGGTCAAGAGCTCCGGGCATTTCCTATTACTTTGGGCATCCTTACTAAAGATCCTTATTATGTGACTAAGAAGAGTAAGGATACGGGTAAATTTCTAACATTTTTACGGGTGTCTTCTTCCTCTCTCTTTTCGGGATATTTTCCTTGCCTTCACGCCCATTCTTTTATGTTTTCCTCCCATCTTCTTCTTTTCTCCTCTTTTTCTTTTTCCTTTTTTAAAGGCAATGTCAGCGTCTCCTGCCAAAAGGAAGAAGCGAAGTGAAGAGAATGTGCTAAGAGAACGCTTAGCTTTAGGCATATTGACTACCACCGTCCTTACTAAAAAGGCCAAAACATCTCGTGGTCCAAGAAAAGGAACTTCTGCCTTGCCTCCCTACTCTACTGGTCATGTATGTCTCAACGCTTTCGCCTAAATCAACAAGCAACTTACCTCTCCTTCCAATCTCACCGCTGCAAAAGATTCTGAAGTTGTTAAGGTGATATTGATGATGATAATGAGGAGGAGGCCACTGAGGTTGAGCCTTCTGCATCCCTAGAGAAGAAAAGGGATGAACAAGAGATTGATAACGAGCAGGTTCCTGACACGTTGAAAAAGGACCACAATACTGTAGGAGGAAGGATGGGGAGCATGTTGCCATGGCCTATTAGCTTTCTCTGCCTTGAAAGTTTAGATCACCATGAACTCCTCAAGCAGCCTCCTGATATGATTTACTTGCGTTCTCGATCGTCTTGTTTTCACCACCCTTGTGCCGAGCAAGCCCAATCTCTTTATCCTCAAGCTACACCGCACCCAGATTCTTCAAAGTTAATAGATTTTGATAAGGCATGTGCAGAGCTTTCTCGCCAAGTCCATCCGTGAAGATGTGCACGAGGCCTAACAATTAGGTACCAGGCCTTTTGCTCAAGCAGTGACCTGCCAGGCAGCTGTCGATCTATAGGCAACCTTGTCAATCTTCATGGAACTTCGTGGACTCCGATCACGACTCTTCTTCCCCTGGTTAGCCGCTTCCAAGGACAAGGATTTCACTTTCCTGATGAGAAAGACCTTGAAGGTAGCTTGACCTTGTATAACTTGTCTTATTCTAGAGGTACCTTTGCATAAGTACAGCCTTGTCACACCCTTTTTGTAAAGGATTTCATGATTCTTTTCCTTTGTGTTTTTTTTTTTTTTTAGGCATGGTGCTACCCCTAAACCAACGGGGAACTCTCCAGCTGGTCCTTTAGCCATCATTCCTTCAGGTATCTTATTGCTTCCTTTATCCTAACTAGATTCACTTATTTTCTCTTGACCACTTCATCCGGCTTCATAAATGTGTAGTGGGATGTGAGTTTTTCTTTTTCTCACGGTTGAGGATGTGGGTCTCTTGACACATTTGGGTCCATCCACGAAGATTTCATCCTTCCTCCTTTCTACCGGCACCTTTTTCGTCAAGCTTACAAAATCTTTGTAGATTTTTGGCATTTCATCGCCACTGCCCGCCTTCCGAGATATTAACAAATCATCAGAGCTATGTGGTTTCCCATCTTGAGTCTTTCACCCACTTTGGTTTCCGTGGTGATTGGCTTGATAGGATGTCATCCGTGTTATAGCACCATCCCAACAAACACCGCTTGAGGAGTTGTTGTAGTTAATCTTCAAAAGAATGCTCAATTGCACGAGTAGTCGAGCTTAAAGAAGAGATGTCTACCTTGTCTAAGCACATATCCGAGCCCAATCGAGCTTATGACTGTACACCGATACTCTTGAGCACCTATCTGTCGTGAAAAAGCCATAGAGGATGCTCGCATAGCCTTACATGTCTCTTTTCTCTATGTAGTGTAATTCCTTTGCTTGTATGGGGCTTGGTACTATCCCCTTTTGATCGATCTGTAGTGACCTTTTCTTATGACATTGTGATTGCATCACGACTTTTCGTGATTTTATGCACTTTATGTCGTGTCCAATATTTTATTGCTAGTAACAACACTTTTTGCATTACTTCACATATGTTATTCTCTTATCTTGTCCATGATGCATTTCATTTATACGTTTATTGCTCCTTACTTTTGCATTTCGTGCCTTGCATGTATCTTCTGCGCTTTCTTTCGCTCATCGCTCTATGTCCTTGCTCACGATTAGTGTCAATTCATCCATTTCAGACTTTCCTTCGGCGTTCTTACACTACATTATCAATTCGTCCTTCACCGTAACTTTATCTTATGCCATGTTCAAGTAGGGACCTTTTTGGGGTTTTGCGTGAGCACACCCCTCAAAGCTTCTTGCCCAGCTTGAGGTGTCACGATACTCATGCGTTGGGACATTTGTGCTAGGCTCCCTTGAGCGATTTCTAGGTCCCAAATTGTTAACTGAGGTTGCTAGCATCATAGGCAAAATGCTTTAAATGTGGTTTTAAGAACCTTCCTGCACTCTAAATTTTCTTAAATACCTAAGCGTTTAAGCGAGCATATGAAGTGAGCTATCCACAAAAATGTGTTTACAAGGCCCTCTCGGCCCCAAGGTCTTGTATAATCCACCATTCTTGGGTTTCAGGGTGGCATAAGCGTGTTTTGCAATCCTCTTGCCCTCAGGTTTTGCAAATACCGATTATGCTTATACCAATTAGGGTTGTCACCCTTGAGTTCTTTTCTTGTCATACATACATTTTTCTTTTCTTTTTCCTTTATCATTAGGTGACCCATGGAGGGTGATCATATGAACTTCCTTGACCCTGAAATTCCCATGTACCTGACCCTTCCATGTTCGGGGTTGGTTAAAGCATGTTTTTAGAGAGTCTTTTGCCCTTAAACTCTTGGATACCCATGATGCTCAAGCAAATTGGGCTTTTAGTCATGTCATTCCTCCCCTCCCCCCTTTTTTCTTTTTATGAGGGGGTAGCGTCATTGCCCTATGCTCCTTTCTCTTTTTCCTTTTCCTTGCCCTTGTCTATTTATCTCTTAGCCATAACCTTAAAGGCCTCATTTTCGCGAAGTCACTCATGTCATCGCGCCACTGTGTTTTCCTTTTTCGTACCAAAGTGTTCATGTCTTCGCACTTTGGATTTTTTTTTTTAGATCATGCACCTTGTGACTCCAATGTAATGAATAATGTTTCTAGATAGATTCATAAAATTCTACCATGCTATTTATAGTGTCATCTGTCCTAGTGTTCGCACAATACCCAAAATAATATTCATGCACATCGAAATTCATAAACATGTTGGTTTTTGATTTGTCGGTGCGCATTTACAAAAAGAATCATATTAGTATCCACATACAACATGCTCAAAATAAAGTGAACGTTACATAAATATGCATCATAGATTTAAAGCAAAATAAAGAAAGAGCACATTCAGACATAATACTTCTTCACATATTTGGAAGTTTATAGGACCTTCGCTTTCTTGCCTTGGCTTCTGGATTTAGCGAGGATGTAATAACCATTTGTTGCGTGCTTCTTGTACCATGAACGGTCTTTCCCACTTGGGCGCCCATTTGGCCATTGTTTGCTTTCTCATCATAGTGTCCACTGCTTTCATGACCATATCTCCTTCGTGAATATTAAGGTCTCACTTGCTTATCATCATAAGCCAGTATCAGTCTTCTCTGATGCTGCTTCATCCTTTTTGCAGCCTCATTTCTTTTGCTTTCCAATACTTCTAATTCTCCTAGCCTGTTGACTTCTGGTTCTCCCCCTAATGCCATCCTGGTGAAGATCTGCGATCTCGGTGATAGGACGCCTCGCTCTGAGACTAGTGAAAAGGGTATGGCTTTAGTGGTACCATGTGTTGTTGTTACTGTTGCCCACAGGGCCAGGCAAAGTATTCACTCCAGTCTTTGGTGCATCATCCACCATCTTTGCCGGGATCTTTATCAAGCTTTTGTTGGTGGACTCGACTTGCCCGTTGGCTTGGGGAGTAGTAAGAGGATGATTTGTGATCTTTGGATCCGGTATTGTTCTAAAATCTCTACTTCCTTTTGGTTAATGTAGTGCGTTCCATTGTCGAGATCAACTCTCCTGGGAGACCAAAGTCAGCATATGATACTTTCTTTCAAGAATCGTACTACCGCCCGAGTTGGCTTATTTTAGAGTCACCGCTTCTTACTCATTTTGTGAAATTTTCATGGTTGCTAAAATCCACCTTTTCCCTCGCGATGGCGGGGAAATTGGCCCAAAAAAATCCATTGCCCAAGTGTGGAACGAGTACGGTGTTATTAGGCTGTGTAATTCTACACTTGGGGCATGGATTAAGTTCCCATACCATTGACACTGTAGACACCTCCTAGCCTATTCAATCACGTCGTCCTTCATCTTAGGCCAATAGTAGCCCATTTGCGCTTAATTCACCGCCATAGCGTCATTCCCACTGGTGTTTCCCCACAGACCCCTTGATGGACCTATTCTAGTACTTTACCCTTTTCCCTTTCCTGCACGCATTTTAGTACATCACATGTGAAACTTTTTCCTAAACAATTTCCCGTTTCTAAGGAAGTATCTTTCTGCTTTCTTCTTCAGCCTTTCAACGTCAATCTTTTCTAGTGGGAGTATTCCAGCTTCCAAGTATTCTGCTATAGGTTTTACGCCATCCTTCTACCATGTTGATCTCGAGTTTTTCTCTTTTTTCTTGGCATACCAAGCACCTCCTCTGAATTTCATCGTAGCACCTTTCATTTTTGGCTAAAAGATCCCCCAACGTTGTAAGTGCCTATACAAACTTAGGCCCTCTTGCCAGCATGTCGCTTTATGTATTTGCTTCGCTTTCTTTTCCCCTTTTCTTTCTGCTATGCACTTCATCAAAAGCCCATCCCCACTCTTTTTGTATAGCCTCCCATTCATTAAGCAAAAGACTTTGGTCTCTTTAGTGATATTTAGCGTCTTCAATCGTTCTTTGAGGGGGGTCCTCCAATCTTCCACTCGTTCTCTACTCGGCTTCTCTCTTTCGCCGTTTGGCACTTGAACGACTTTGATACTCAATGGTCTTTTTCCCTTCCCACACCATAACCTTTCCCCAAGCGTGGTAGCCAAGGCATCAGCGTGCTTCTTCTCACTTCATGGGACGTGGCCAAAAGTTACTCACTCAAAGTCTTGTATTAGTTTCCATACCTTTTCTCTGCACATCACCAGCCTTCTTTCCTTCACCCCGTACTTTCTTTGAACTTGCTTGATTACTAGGTTGGAGTCCGTTTTTACTTGCACTCTCCTTACCCCAATTTCTTGGACCATTTTTAGCCCCAAGATGAGGGCCTCGTACTCGACTTCATTGTTAGTGCAGGGGAACTCTAGTTTAAACATGAATGAGAGTGATCTTCCCTCTGCATCAATAAGCACCACCCCTGCTCCTCCACTGAGGTTCGGCGGTGACCCATTGAACATCAGCGTCTATTCATTCGTCTTCGCAAACATTTACTCCTGTTCCACGTCTCCCGGGATCTCATCTACGATATTACTCTCTTTCCATCCAGGGCGCCATATGGCTATCAAATTAGCTAGTGCTTGGGTCCTCACTGTATGTGAGTCACCAACGAGATGTCATATTCACTCAATAGCAGGGCCCATCTACTCATTCTTCCTGTTACGGTGGGCTTCTGCACTAGACATTTTAATCCTTCTCCCTTGGAGAAAACTTCTACTTTGAAGGCTCGAAAATAGTGCCTACACTTTGGAGCCACATACACCAGGCCAAACAATGCTTTTCTGAGCCGAGTATCTCGACTTAATGTCTTTCATAGTCTTGCTTATGTATGCTATAGGCTTTTCTATCCATCTTCTTCACGAGCAATTAATCCACTAACAGCCTCTTCTCCTATAGCAAGCGTAGACCTTTAGCAGCTTCCCCTTTCTGTGGGGAATCATGGTGCAGGTAGAAGTGAGAACACATTTGATTTTCTCTAGCGCCATTTGGTATTTTAAGCTTCCCATAAAAGTCATCTTCTCTTTCAATAATGGCCTTAATGGGCTTAACAACTCCCCTAGAGCAGGGATAAATCGTTGGATATATCCCAACTTTCCCAAGAGCCTCTGTACTTCTTTGACATTAGCTGGCGCCTTCATGCCTCAAATGGCTTTGACTTTGTCTTCATCAGCCAAAATACCTTCTTTGTGTACTTTGAATCCTAGGAACCTGCCTGCAAAGACCCCAAAAGCACACTTCATAGGGTTCATCTTCAGCTTGTATTTCCTGTACCGCTGAAACACTGCTCATGGGTGCCCCAAATCTCTGTTCCTTTAGGTTAGACTTCACAAACTGTGTCATCCACATAATCTTCAATGAAGTCATGCATCATGTCATGAAAGATAGCCATCATGGCTCTCTAGTACGTTGCGCCAGCATTTTTTAAACCAAATGGCATCACTAAGTAGAAGAAGTTCCCCACCGGTGTCTTGAATACAGTCTTTTCCTCATCACCCTAAGTGCCATCCTTATCGATTATATACATTAAAACCGTCCATGAACGAGAACCTTTCATGGCACGCTGTAGCGTCTACCATCCTGTCCACATCGGGCAAAGGAAAATCATCTTTGGGGCACGCTTTGTTCAAGTCTCGGAAGTCTACGCAGCATCTGATTTGGCCATTCTTCTTCTCCACTGGCACTATGTTTGCTAACCAAGCAGGTGTTACCGGGCCTTATGAACTTGGCCTGCACGCTTTTTAATTTCTTTCTTTATTTGTGCTTCAATTTCATTGGCAAACTTCACTGGTGCTTGTTTCTCTGTACTTCCCTGGCCGCATACCTAGATTGTAGTCCACGAGTTGGTAAGAGCCACGGCACTGTCATAACTCCATGCAGCGGCTCTCTAAATTCCTTTAGCAAGCTTATCAATGCCTCCTTTTTCTCCTTCCTCTAAGGCCACGCCAGCAAATAAGGGTTTCTCTCTTCATTCTTGCTCGCATCATCGATTTCCTCTGGTTCCATTCTCTTTTTGCTTCAAAGCCTGTCTTGTAATTCCAGTGCGACTTCTCGAACATGCACTTCCTCGTGCTTTCCATCCAAGATGCTTAGTACTTGTGGCCAAAGAGTATTTGTAGTCAACTCCCTCTAGTCCCTAAGTCCCTATAGGACTTGCCACCTAAATTCTCCTAAAGGAAAGGCGTTCCTTTACAAGTTTTAGGTGCTTTCTTTGGTCAGGGGACCACGACCTCACTACTCTCTTGGCCACTTGAATGCTCAGGTTGAGTATAGCATCTTTCTTGGAATTATTTCTTCTTTTCTTTGGCTTGCCTTGATCTGCGCTTTCTCTTTGATCTAGGTGAGGCTTGTCCCAAAGTACAAACTCATCAAACATGGCGGCGTCCACTAAATGTGCCTCGGAGGCATCAAATGGTGCCTTAATTATTTGGGATCTCTATATCTTTCTCTGAAGTGGACTTCACACACAGTGTAGCGTTGAAGGACACACTGATGAAGATGAATCCAGGCGTCCAGGAGAATGTGATAACTTGGCTTGCCATCTATTACTTTGAACCGCATGGGTGTCTTAATAGGTCCCACTTCTAGCATCACAACAATGCATCGTGCAGGTGTCACAGCTTTCCCATGGAATGTGCTTAATCTCGTGGTAGGGGTCTTAGCCGATCTATAGGTAGTCTCATGGCTTGGAGCACAGGGTTGGGATGATATTAACTCCCCATCCACCAACGCCTCCTCACCTTGTTCCCTTCACTATTGCTTCCACATAAAGGCTCAATTATGAATGAAGTCGCTTCCCATTAGATCTGGTTCATAGAACACTAGTGTTGTCGCGTGGGACCATGCTAGTCTTGTGAGAGGGGCATTTGCTGTATACAGGTCCCCTCCTCTTTGTGTTATCACTTTGTCCATTGCTTGGCTGCTTCTTCCTCGAGCGTCATCTCCCTGCACTCACCGCCCAAACAAGATCACGCGAACCCCCTGGTTTTCATTAGTCCCTTGACTATCAATTTCTTGTCGACAAGTCCTCAGACGCTGGCGCATATCCGGCACTTCTTCCTCCTCCCTTTGAACATTTAATGTGTCTTTTCCTTCTAGGACTATTACATTCACTACATGGTCGGGAAAAGGTTTATTGCGCAGGTTTTCCCCTTTGTCGCCTCACGCAGATAATAAAATCTTTCCTTCCTCATTCCTATGAAACGCCTTCTTGATTACCCAGCAGTCCATTGTATTGTATCCATTCGTATGGCAAGGCGCAATACGATTGGGTCAGCTGAACTGCTTCCAAGCGTGAGCTCTTTCTTTCTGGGCCCTTTATCTCAGTCCCATCTTGAACCACCCATCTATTATCTCCATCACTTGAGCTCGAGGGAGAGGTATGGGGCGATACTTAGATCTTGGCATTGTAATTCTTAGGTGGTGGTGTTGACTTATAGTTACATTTCCTACCTCTTTCGTAGCACAAACGTCCATAGCAACATTCATGTCCCTCGGTCTCTTCCCACTCCTTCGCATAGCGTCGTTTACATCGGTGCCTTCTTGATCAACTTTCGAGAAAATGTGGAGATTTCCCCCAGTGAAAGGAAGATCTAAGAGCCATCTTCCACATTCTTGATACACCCATAGACCAAGTCAGGTTCTGGTAGTGTCTCTTTGCAATGCAAATCCCGGTCTCTGTATCGTTTGATAAAAGCCACCAAACTTTCCCCCGATCTTTACTTCACCCTTCCTAAGTCCATTATATGCATTGCGCTTTCCTCTTCCGAGGAACTTGTTGAAAAACTCTATGGTCATTTGCTCCCGACTCTGGAGTTGAGTTGGGCCTTAACTTAGCGTACCAAGTAAAGGCTCTTCCCATCAGCGACTTAGAAAACTCTTTCAAGTGTAGATTTTTATCTCCTCTATGTACCCCCAAGTCATCCAAGAAGGACATGATGTGTTCTCTAGCACTTCCTATGCCATCGAACTTCCCGAACTTCGAGCTGATACCTCGAAGGGTAGGGTCTTACCATGATGCCAGCGTCACAAAAGGAAGGTCGAGGTCCTACATGAAGTCGCTCACTTCGTTTATTTTGCGTAATGTGCCTTAACTCCCTTTGGTGATAAGCGTCCTCGTCATCGCCTCTCTCTCTTTTCGCTCCCTCATTCGCCTTCTTGGTCACAACTCCTTGACCATATTTGCTAGGGTCGTTCTCGTGGCTACGATGGAGTTCAAGACATGAGCCGGTACTATTACTGGGAAGAACCGGGAGTGACACCATTGAAGCAGCATCCGACGGTGTCATAAGGTTCAGTGTTGGCCCATCGTTTCCCTCACCCCCGTTCGTTCCGCCACTAGCCTCACCCATTTCATGTTGCGTTGCTTCCGCCTTTTCCTCCATTTCTGGAAAATCCTCCAGATTGAAGGTTAAGGCTCTTGGGGTTATGGGTATAGTTCCCCTAGCTCTGTTACGTGCTGCCATTACTCACAGATTCTTCCCCAGTGGAGTCGCCAAATGTTTTGGTACTGTTTGAAGAAAAGAGATTAAGTTCTCTAATCCCGATTACAAGATTCCGAGATCGTAAACTTAGAGGAAAATGTGAGTAACACATGAGGGGAACCACTGTCTTGGTGTTGCCTGAGAGGTGAATAGGTATGGCCTCCTAAAAAATCTCTAGAGGGATGAATAAAGGACCTCTCTTCCTCTGCTCTGTTGACGCTCTGGTCTTTCCTGATTCTATCTCAACCCTCCCTAGACTCAATGGCTTCATTCCTTCTAAAACTCCTAAGGTGTACGGTTCTCTCCGGGAAAAACTACCTCTCGTCCCACGGTGTGTCGTGGCAGCCTTGGGTTTGATTGGTTGACAAGGACATTTCTAAGACCTAGGACAATGTGTTATCTTTTGGCATATCGTTGCAAACACACCACACTAACCTTAAAATGGATAAAAAAAGCGTAAGATGGGTGATAAGCTATCAGGGAATACTTGCTATATTGATATAAACCTAGGACTCACTCATTGGTTTTTTCAATCTCCAAGGGTAGCTACTCGTCCGAGCATCTAGCGTAGGGTCCTTATCTCTAACCCGAGGATTCTATTAGGGTCCCTATTAGGAGACTTGCTCTCTTCTTAGGGCTGAACCATACCTAAGCCTACCAAGCCACTCCTATCAGGTGGTTCCTAGGAGGATTAGGTTCCTTTGAAAGGAGTTTGACTCATGAAGGCGTCATCCCACTAATTCAAACGTCCTCAAAGAATGCCCAATCTACCACTTGCCACGACCATCGTGTTATAACCCTTTACATAGTCCTATAATGAAACCGCTGCATGTCCTTTGGTCCAAAAACAACTTAAATTTAAAATATTATGCAATTAAACTTCAATTAGATTTCTATACTTAATAAAAATGTTATTTGTACTCTTTTTAGCTTTGAGAATTTTTTATATTTTCTAAAATATTATTATATTTATTTAATTCTATAATATTGATAGCACTGAATGTGCCTGGTGCTAATTAAACCTTGTCCATACTGCAGAAAAGGAGTTATGGCGCAGACTTTTATTTATGATATAAAGTCTGTTAGTTGAAATTTAATTTAAAGTTTATTACTTATAATTTCTAAAATTTAATTCAGAAATATATGAATATTTTGATATTTTCAGTTGTTGTATTTTTAATAAATTAAGTGTGATATGTTTAGAATTAAATGTAATATCATATTTTTATATTATTAACTAACATGTAATATCACACACACACATATATATATATAATTTTTAAAATAATTATTATAAAAATTTGCTATTTTTAATAATATATAATTAAATATCTATATAATTTTTTTATATTAATAGTACATCAAAATAAAATAAAAGGAAAAACATTGGTCAAATTTAATATGCAATAGAACGTTCGAAATTGAGTATGCTTACTTTATATTTAGATTGACTAAATTCCACATATGTGAGAAAAAACGTGATCGAATGTCGTCCCCATATTATTTATGATTTCAGCGAAGTCTAACATCAATGCGAATTCAATTTTATTTTTTATAATTTTGAAACTTAACTTTCTATATATTTAATCTTGACCAGCACCTAAATATAGAGTATATGTTAGTAAGACTTCAGCAAAAAGTATAATAAATCACAATAAAAAATCAAGAAAGTAGATAATTAGAAATTTATAATATATTATAATTGGTTGATTCAAATAGTTCAATATTAAAGGAACAAAAAACAAATAGCACAATACTATTTTACTTAAACAAATGGTTTATGTTGAGTTTTGTTAATGGAGAAAATTAGTGTAGAGAAATTTTTATCTTATAATGAATTGTATTCAATTCAAATCAAATTAGTGAAGATTCAATAAAATTCATATACTGATAATTTAAATAAAAATAGAATATTTAGTATTAATTTTTAATTAATAAATGAAATTCTTTATGTTTTTCCTCAAGCATGAGGATTTACTTGGTGATGCCAAATCCATTTTAAAATACGATAGTTAAGGTAAACAATTTCTCGCAATAGGGCAATCAAAATTTTCTTTAAATCCAATTAACATGATGGAATGAGTGTGTTTATTTATATTATTTTTATAAGAAAAGTATTTTTTTAATAAAGAATATTTTTAAGTTTGTGTAATCTGTTACAATAAACTTCACAAAAAATTAGAATAAAAAATTAGCTTTTTATTTTTAAAGTAGTTTAGAAGTTACTTCTACTTCTTATATATATAACCACACTCTCCCATTGTCATTTATAATTAAGTCACTAAGAGTAGTTTAATAATGAGGGGTTTGGATAATATGTATGAAGTAAATAGTTCAAACTTCATTCCTATCTATATACAAAAAAATTCACACTTATAATTAATATGATATGCTCTCAATAAATGCCTATTTTATCATAATTTATAGACTCGCTTGGATGAGCATTTAAATTTTTTTAAAATAATTCTTTTTAAAATGATTTTTTAAAAAATTATTTTATATTTAGATATAATATTAAAATATTTTATTTTATTCTTAAACATTTTTTTATATTATAAATTTTTAAAGACGAAATTTATAGTTTCTGAAAAATGATTTGGCTCTTTCTATTGCAACATTTCCATGGCTTGTCAGTTGTCGTACACGGCTGCTATACATTCAACCCATTTTTAGTGAGAAAATCGTTGGACTGCTTAACTAAAGTGTTTACATCTGAGCTTTTGCGGTGCTTCTTCATTCCGCTAATCTATCAAATCATCCATTAACACATAAGTCGCACAACAAAGGCACGAATCGAATACCTTGGGCAAGCTTCACTCCGAGTAGAATAAGCTCTTATAGTCGAAAACTTCATAGATACAATGACCACCATCAGGGGTAATTTAACAAATAGTCAAATACTCTTATAATGAGTTTTTAAAAATTCTGACAATTCTTTTCAGCAGCATAAGATTATTCATAAAATTCAGTTGATATACGAGAGCAAAAACGAGAAAAAGTAAATTATGAGTTAAATTTATGAGTAAAATTATATGAAATATTAATTTTTATATATATTTTTTTATTTCTATACTAAACTCACCCAAGAGAAATACGAAATAGGAACTATATAGAATTAGTGTATTTCTAATAGTAATTAACACATAACTTACAAAGGAAAATCTAACCACTTACCAAACTTGGTTTTCATATTTGCTTGAAGTTTTCTAACCAAGACTCGATAAAAATTTAACATCTATTTTTTCCTTTCTTTCGGAACAAGTTCAATTATCTCTTTTCTTTCCAAGAAGCAAAGACAAGAGCCAAAATGACAGATAGTATGCTTCACTTTGCCTTTATAAAAGTAAAAAGCACTTTATATATGATAGAGACAATTGGTGCTTTCGCTGCATGAAGCAACATGCGTCCAAATTTTGCTTCCTATATGCACCATTGCTGAAAAAAATATAGTTCTAGCAAACGAACTCAGCAATGCAAAGATAAAAAAGGAGCAATGCTATTCAGGAGAAAGCATTATTACGAATCCTATAAGAAACAAGTTGGAAACCAATGTGAAATGAAGGTAACGACAGAAATCACTTGCGAAAAAAGATCGATCGAGAAAAAACTGCATCCGTCGAAACAAAAAAAAGTGCAAAAAACAGTGCATGCCAAATAATGTTTCTCATAAAAATGTTCTACATGAATCCAAAATATATATATATACACACACACATACATTCTAGTTTTTCTGGATCCATAATATGATGACAAACTGACAATATAAAATATTGTACAATGTGACTCTCAATGTACTATATAACACATGCACTCAACTGCAAAAAACAAATCTCCAAGGAAAAAAATCCAAATCTTACATAATTGCTTGGTTTAGAGGAAAAGAAAAAAATCAAAATGGAGGAAGGAAGATTAACATGCACATTGTGCATTATTACACTTAGATGTACTAGCATATCACATATCCACTTCACAAACTGGATTTCCAAGAAGAGGAACTTGACCCACAAAATCTTTCTTCAAACCCACCAACATGTCACACTTGACATAGATACCATAATGTGCTGACCTTATGTCACCAGCCTTCCACTTCAACCTTCCAAGGAATGCCAGCTTGATGCCCACCACCCCATAACCCTCATCCTGGACAAGCCCACTTGACACCTCCGGCGACACCGGCACCGGCAAGCCTCCGAGCACCGGAGACACTGCCACGGTGCTGTGCTTCTCTAGGTAAAGCGGTGGCAACATGACATGTGGTGTGATGGGTTGGTCCCTATAGGACACAAAGGCATTGAGCCTGTCAAAGTAGATTGAGACACGCCTGTTAGGGTTCCTTATGAGGATTGTGAACTGCATGGTGATGGCCATGAGTGGTGGAGAGGTAGTGTTGAGGCCGTAGATCGCAGCGCTGGCCACCGTGAGGTGGGGTTTGGTGGGGTGGTAAGCGAGCCAGAGGATAAGGATTATGACGCCAAGTAAGAGGAGTGTGATGGTGATGCAAAGGCAGTGTTCACGTTTGGGAGCATTGATGGGATAACGAAGGGCCATGTTGGGCTTGTCCAGCGGCCTTTGACGGTGTTGCACTTTGGGATGGAAGTGTTGATCACGTTGGGTTTGGTGTTGGTGTTGGCTTGGTTCTCCATCAGTTTGTAGCTGGTTTCGGGGTGCGTCTGCCATATGTGTCAATGTGTGTAATACTGTGTATGAATGTGGCTTCTGTGAGAGAGATGGAGAATTAGAATGAGAAGGGTTGGTGTGGGGTTGTGGCTAGTTAACAAGTGAAAAAGTGAAGGGAAATCTCTAGGATGATGTGATGGAACTAAGGAGACTTGGAATCAAAGTATGAGCTCTCCCCGTTTGGTCATTTTAGTTAATCTAGATCAATGGCTGCTCATTGATCACTACTGTACATTTATGCTGTGTGTTTTCGCTTTTTTCTGTTTTGTGCCTTGCTTTTTCTTTGTTCAAACTTCTTTTTCTTTCTTTGCTTTTACTAATCTATGGGAAAAGAAGCGCAATAGAATAATAATTAAGATAACAAAAATAGAGCAGTAACGGGATGCATTTCAGAAGCTATTTGCACGTCATTCTTTATTCACCAATCCTACACAACGGCTAATAATAGTCTACAAGAGAAAGTGTTAGGTGCTCTTAGATCCGAAAGAAAAGTTTTAGTTTATTCCATTTATAATTTGATAATTCAACTATTTTATTAAAAAATATAGTTAAAATAAGAAGTAACCATGACCAATAAAGCTGAGGAGTCAAATAATATATGAAACAGCAACCAAAGTTGGATGCAATGGCAGTCGATCTACATTGCTAGGAAAAAGATCAATGTTTAAACTCAATTATTGAAAAAACCTTTTAATTGTAATTATAGACATACTATAAAGATAAAAAATTATAAATTATATTATTTATACATATCCAAAATCCCAACACCTTTTCTCAATTTTTTTTCTCTCTATCAATCATTTCACTCTTTTTATTTTTTTATAATTTTGTTTCCCTCTTTCTATCTTTAAATATCTAAATATTTATCTAACCTAATGATACAAAAAATATTTCTCAAAATTTATGTATAGATTAGAGAAAAAAATTTCTTACTCTAGCATACATATTTCTTTCTAACTTGTATGTTCCTGGTGTACATATATATAAAAAAATTTAACTTTTATACAATGATTACCGGTCAATAAAATAGTTAGAAAATGTCAAACCAAGCTAAATATCTAATTAATATAACTACCCATCATAATTTATTACTTTCTTACCTTGCTATTGACCGATAATATAAAATTTTACACCGCCAAATGCATACTCATATAAATACTTATTGACTCTTCTGTCTCAAGGACCATAAGATGTCACACAGGTGGTGGTAAATGGTGAGATTAACTTTCTTTTCACAACATTAAATAGAACACCGAGAGAACAAAAGTGAAAAAGAGTCCAAAGCGAGGTGAAGACACGGGTTAAGGAACAGATATAATAGCCAAAGAAGGCACGTGGCTCAGTTTGAGCCCGTCACTAACGTGTGGATAAGCTTAAAATGAGCATTTCTGTATGCAACGTAAACTACTATCGTGTCTTTACTACGATTTTACATGCTTGAGCTTGTTTGGACCATGCCTCCCCAGATCCCACTGCTTGCTAAACATGATGTGTCCCACAAATGCACACTATGGACGCTTTCCTTTCGGACGTCCCTGCCTTGGGTTCATCAAGGACAAAGATCAAAGATCACAATTCAATATTTGAGAAAATGCTATCTATCATTATGCAAATAACAGCTTTTTATTTCAACTGCGTGGCAGTGTCTTCGATGGAAATGAGGAAACAGGCAAAGAGACATGGAAATTACAGTGTAGCACATGAACTTGCAAGGGGGAACTGCGATAGCATCTAAGGCTTACTTTTATTCGATAGTATTACTATGCAGATCACATTATCACAAGGAGACTTCGTAGGCCTTTAGCTTCTTACAGGTACGCAATCTACTAGTATCTTGACACCTACGTTGCTACACAGCATTTGCTAATTGCAATACAGGGGGCAAATATGTGAACTAACTTTCAAGGGATGCTCAATAGATTGACTGCAAAACAAGATCAAAATTGCTGAACCATAAGTGCTTGAAGTACTCACACTGAAACTAACAGCCTATATAATTACAGCCCTATATTAGCATACAACCAAGAAAACATATACACAAGAGGTTAAGCCAAAACTCCATAGTCCAGAGTAATTCCACTAAATAATTACAATCCTAATTTTAATCATAAGTGAACAATCAAAATAACAAGCCAGATTGAAAAACTAAGAATGCTAAAAGCACTACTCTATAGCTATCACCCTACTTTCTTGCCTGATGATCGAAGAAAAACAGTTTCAACCAGACACACTGCATCCTACAGCTAATCCTTGTTAATGCAAATCAGTGTTAAAGCCAGCTGTAAATTAATACTGCAAGTAAATTTAGAAGGAAAAAAATTTCAAGAATCACCACCAGGATCAGCTACTGGACGATCATGATGTACTTGGCGAACAAACTGCCCTTTCACCCGGGGGCGCTGCTCTGCCAGTCTTTTCCTGCTTTGATATCGAACCTATACAATAAATTAGAGCAATAAGCATTTGAAATATCTTTAAAAATTTCAATCCAGTGAACTTTGGACAAGAATGTCATCAGATTCCAAATTGTGAGATCTTTAGTGAGCCATGCTATAGCAGTTTCCAAACTAAGAAAGATTGTAGATATACATTTTTACCATAAATAACTCTAGAGTAGCTCTTATTAGTAACAGTATCAGCACTAGTTGTAATACCTTTTTCTGATAGCATCTCTCTTTCCGCTTCAGTCGAAACTTTGTTAGAGCTGCCTCTCTTTGACTTGAGCGATGAGAATTTGTCCTCTAAATCCATCATAATTATGGTGACCACTATCACTAAAATTGTGAGAGTTGTTCTTAGCGGCCACAGTTGAAGTAGCATTTCCATCACTTCCACTGCCAATACTTTCACATGCAATACTATTAATACAATTTGCAGCATCATGACATAAACTATTACCAGCACTCTCATCAGCAGCAGAAGAAGAAGAATCATGCCTTGCATGATCCAAATTGCTTTTGTCATGTACATTTTGTTGTTCTGAGTTGTAACTTTCAGGATTGGACTGGGAGGAGGTACTTGTGGGAAAGGGAGAACTCTCTTTCTGGCAGACTGGTATCGGATTCCATACCGGCTTAACACTAGATTGCGCATAGATCACAGAAGTGAAAACATTACCATGACCAATGACCAGAGTGGTCATGTTCTCCTCATTTATGCTTGTGCCACCATACTGACAAGAAGTATTTCCAGATGATTTATGGGATTCTTGAGAATTCCAATCGGTGTTGTTTACTTCAGCAGAGGTAATAGATGGCGTTGGGAAAAGGGGCTGCAACAACTTTCTACTACCACTGTACCTGCAGAAAGAAATTTTGACACCCTCGTCAGAAATCATGTGTATTCACAACGAATTGTGTTGTGTTGAATTTTTTCAAAAAATCCACAAAAAAAATGCTTAAGAATGGTAGACTTGATAGATTTCTCATCGCCCAAGGATAAAAGCTTAAGTATAGCATTTATTGACTGGAAAAGGAACAAGAAAGCACAGACGACAAACATAAGTACAAATGTCCGTGAAGAACTTCATTTTGCTGATTTTATTTTTTCTTTGACAGCACAAAGGGAATATAGCAAAACCCCTGCCTTTGGTATTTCAATATCAGTTGAGAAATAAAAATTAACAAGAAAATAGTCAACTCACCAAGAAAAGGCAGAAGTATTTGAATGGTTTAATCTTTGCCTTTCCTCACTTGCCTCATTTGCTTGTTTACATGAGCTGCCAGGAAGATCTCTACTTAAACAAAGTTCCAATTTTGAATCAAAATCAAACTTGGTTGTGCTACCACCATTGAAACCACAGTTTTCATTAGTGGGCTTTTCAAGATTCTCAAATGTGGCAATCAAGTTAATAGCTCCTCTAGAGGATTCTATGACTGGATCATTGCAACCATGAATCTCAGTATTAATATTAGAATTGGCTCTGCTTAACTCGGCTCTTAAAACTTCATCTTGGCTGTCTGTTTCAGCACTCGATTTAGGAGTTTTGCTGCAGCTTGCGGCCTCTGATTCAAATGCACCAGATATCTCTGCATCAAATACATAATTGTCAATAAGTAACAAACCGAGGGCAACATATTCTAACCAAAGTAGAAAATAAGAGGAAGTCACACACCTCCTGTTTCATCATTACACTTAGTTGATTCACTTTCAAATTTGGTAGACTCCTCATGCTGCACCGCATCAATGTTATTCGATTTCAAAGAACATTTTAGCTGGGATTCATCCTGCGGTTTTTCCATGTATGCACCTTCAGCTTCCAAAAATGACAACGTGCAAGTGCTCTGCACAAGAGTTGGCAAAACATGTACTTTCTAGGTGAAATTTCTTGAAGTCAACCTTATCTAGAAAGAAAATTCTCCTCAAGCTAAGTGGGAAAGAGATAATAATTAGAGATTACTTTTTTGGTGAGTAATTAGAGATTGATTTTGATATAATATCACATCTTTTATAAGACTCTTAAAGTAGCTATAACAAAAGTCAAACACTTATAATGATCTGGCTCTATATGATTGAATGACTATGTAAAAAAACTTTACACTGACTATCAGAATTAAATCATAGGTTGTGTCTTTATTGTTACTCAAGCCAATCATTGAGTAAATTAAAAATTAATTGCGCCAGACCCGAGACACTGAATCGGAGAAAATTGGCATATCTAACAATCATGTTATAAGATGTAATTTAGCTAAATTGGGAGGGCGGAGCTTACTTGAGTTTTGCTCAATTTTTCACCGCACCAATTATTCTTCTGCAAGGAAGCCACAGAGCCAGTATATTGATTGCTTGCAGAATTGTCTTGTGAAGCAGTTTCAAGTTTTTCCTGTGGAAATGTTGTATTTTGAGGAGGCCCGCTAATCTGTATAATTAATATCCAAAAAAAAAAAAAAGAGAGTAAATTTACTTGTAAGCTAGACTAGCAAGCCACACTAAAAACAAAAGAGAAAGAAACATATAGAAAAAGATTGAAAAATATGACATACAGCATGCCTTCTCCATACATGCTGCCACAAATTCTTAAGTTCATTCCTCCGAACAGGTTTTATCAGAAAATCAGTTGCACCCTTTAACATGCATTTCAACACCATGCTAATTGAATCATCAGAAGACATCACTGCACATCCATGAGAATAAACCTGAGCCCATTAGCCATATCCATCTAATACCAAGATTAAGAACAAACAATGACAAGTCACCATACTTATGACAGGAATGTTTTTGCAAACATCGTGCTCCATGATTAAAGTAAGAAGTGCAAATCCAGATATTGCTGGCAACTCCACTTCTGTTAATATGAGATCTAGGTCAGTTGCTTTCTTCTTCAAGGTCTCCCATGCCTTTAATCCATTAGAAACTGCAATAACTGCATGGAAAAAATCATTGCATATAGATTATACAATTATGGAGCACAACATCGCTAAACGTTTCCTCCTTGTATCTAACAAAAACTTCCATCATGGGTCGACAAAACTCAAAGGCACCAAAATGATGCAAAAAGATATAGTACCTAAAAGGAAAATGGAAATGATAGAGTTTGCAGTAAGGGAATGGGCATGTGGTTCATAATGTTCACTCAGTTGGTCCTGTTTTTTGATTAAAGTACAAGTATCTCTCTAGTTCATTAGCGAGAATTTGGTATGTAATATGCTGTACGTATGGTAATCGAGAGACCCGATCAAAAGTTTACATGATTGAAATATGTTACCAAAAAATACTACTAAAATTACAATTGAGGTAATTAGGTTCATTATGTTTGTTTTAAGAATGAACATTGTGGAAAAAGTGATGAATAAGCCTAGTTGGATAAAAACAAAATCATTTTCTCATCAACACATACCAGCAAAATGATACTACTTTCTCACATATCAACAAAAAAAAAAAAAAGAGGTAGTATATTAACCTATTTAACTGATGAGTGACCAAATCCAACGCGTGAAAAATTAAACAGAACCATCGAATTGGTTCCTTTTTTTTCCCCATGTCATAAATTATTAAAAAAAATAAAAAATAAAAATAACTCATTTGATACACACACACACACACACACACACATACACACACAGAGAAATAATATTTAATTATAAATGACACATAAATAATGAATATGTAATAAATTACAATTATTATAAATAAAAAAAATGTCCATTTAATAATATAGTACATAGCATTCATCGATTTGAATTGGACTAAACTAAAAGTATTTCAAAAATTAAAATCGAAATCCTATCTAATTATTTTGAAAAAACAAAATCAATCCAAACAAAAAATTTTCAGCTTTAATCTAATTTTTTTAAAATTAGTTTTCGAATTTTTCCGTTTTTTTTTGCCGGGGTTAGGAATTTTCGATTTTTTTCTGTTCATATTCGATTTGAACACCCCCTACAATTAGAAAGCTCGACAGAAAGCAAAGTAAAAGCCAATACAATGCCATACACATTATCCAGAAAAAAAAAAAAAGAACACCATAAATAGCCAAAAAAAAGAAGAAGGACTGAACAAGGAAAAACGATAGAAAATTGAAAAAAAAAAAAAAGAACAAACCTTTGTAACTGCATTTTCGAAGAAGAGCAGTGATAATCTGGCGAGTAGAACGATCAGCTTCCACCACTAGCACTCTCACCACCATCCGCGGCAGAAACGTCTCCCACCTCACCACCTCCTCACTCCGATCGCCGCCGCTATCGCTCTGGTTCTCCCCTTCCTCTGCCTCTGCCTCCGCCTCCTTCATCCTCGCATCCTTCTTAGCTGCATCAGCAACACCGCTCAAAGCTTCAACCTCATCCATTCTCAAACAACATGCTACATTCCTCGCAAAAACAACGAACACAGCAAAGAAGAAGAATGATAACCCTAAGTCACAACCATCATTCACACATTGAACTGCAAAGAAAGAATAAAAATAAATTTAAAAGGTACAAAAAAAAAGAGGAAGAAGAAAAGTGAAAATTAAGATAACCTCATCCAGTTTGCAACAAAGGTGGTGCAGGAAAATAAATATCTGAAGAACAAAAGAAGAATATGGTGGTGAATTTTGGAAAACCGCCTCGGAATTCGGTATTACTATCTGAGTAAGGAGCTTTGTTTCTCTTTCTCTCTCTCTCTCTCTCTTTGTGAACCGCGAAGATCGCGAAAAATATCTTCTTCCCGTCTCTCAACCTACAGAATGGAAATCTCTCTCTCTCATGTTCTCACTGGATGATCAAAAGGTCGCACGCTATTGGGGATGCTGACGTGGCTGAATATTAGCCATCACTTATTTTATTATTTTTCTTACAGTGATCATTTTATTATTTTTTCCCAAGTACATGACTGCATTAAAATAGGTAAGGATAAGCTTTGGTCATCCCCCATCCGACTTAAGTAAAATTGTTTTAATAAGAGTATTTATGTGGTTTCAACTTTCGACAAAAAAAAATCTAGGTTAAATTATCAATATATGTGAAATTGATTGACATAATCGATTTTTTTATTTATATATTATTATAACTTGTATATAATTTTTAGATTAAATGGTTTATAAATTCTTGTAAATACTTAATAAGTTTAAAAATATACTTTATTTAGATAAATTGTTTTCTCAACCTAAATTCTTATTCACAAAAGACAAAAATTATTAGTATACAAAATTTATTTGCTCATAATTAATCTTGATAAAATCGAGTTAGTTTATATAAAATAAAATTCTTCATATTTAGTATTTACTTTTTTAAAATACGGCTTTAAGTTCAAAATTTATTAATTTTTCAAGTATGTTTATATTTTTTTTAAAAATTGACTCTTATAAATAAAAAAATAAAAATCAAAACTTTATCTTAATCTAAATTGACACAATTTAAAGTAAATTAATTAAAATTTAATAAATTTTAAATATTGATTAAAAATTCTTTTAATACAATTTTTTTTTTGTAAAATTTTGACTTAATATTAAAAAATATTTAAGTTAATTATTTATTAATTTAAAAATTATATATATAAACATTTAATTAAATAATAATATATAAATATAATAATTAAACTCAAATTTTATTTAAAAAATAAAATAAGTGCCTAGAAACTTAAGATCATCTAGAGAGAGTGATTTTTATAATAATTTTTTGAGGTGATCTTCTATTATTTATTGGATCAATGGACACGTGTTGTTTTTGAGTGCTTCTCTTGGCACCCGATATTTTTCTGCACAGTATCGCCACCGCACACACTTTTCGTCTTGTGGTGGTAAAGGGTAACACGTGGAGTTTCTAAGATTTAATTCCATTTTTTATTATTTCTTTGTTTCTTTCATTTGCACATTTATTAATTAACGAAGTATATCCGACAGTATGTTATACCCTTATGTCTTATCTTTTGTTTTAGATATTTTTATTTTAAAATTTTGCAAGTTGCAATATAACCAATAGTGCCATTGCATTTGTATCAAAGTTATATGATGTGAAACAATGGGAATTCAGTTTTGCTTTGAAGTTACGATAAAGTGGGAATGTGATAATGTGACCTGATTTTGAACTCACGTGAATCTGTAGTGCATTGGATTAGAAAAGTAGGGTCAGGCTTGATGCCAAGAAGTCTTGCACATGATTTGTCATGCTTCTATGATACATTTACTATTGAGAGATTCTTTGACAGCACAACATATACCATTCTTATTGCATAAAGGCTAAAGCAATGTTGTTTTAATACCAATGTTGTTGGAGCTTGAAATATACCATGTTCAATTCCTATTTTCCCTCTCCCTGCTTTCATTAAAAACAAAAATGAATTGATTTACAATCATTCAAGAATAATTGTAAATATTAAAGTAAAAAACATGATTATATAATAATTACAAATCTTTTTTTTTTTAATTTTCTTCGTCCATCATTCTATGAAAAAGCATTCATACATGTTTAGCATTTTCTAATGCATGTGATCCTATTATTTTTTGAGTGACAATAACATAAGATTGATTTTATCATAAACTCTACAGGTAACATATATTCATCGTTTAAAATTACATATAGATAAATATTTAAAAATTAGTAATTAGTAATAAATATATTACCACGGAAAAATTTTACTATGAACTCAAGATTATATTACGGTCGCTCTTATTTTTTTTTTCCTCCAAATTGCAACAATTTGGCTGGATGGATTTGGACAGGGCCACCGTCCACTAATTGTACGTGTCAAACCAAGCAGAAATTTAAGTGACTCAGTCTAGTTGACTTGTTCTTCTTCAATTAAGCCTCTGTGTTAAGCTCTTGCCCTTTTTTTTTGGGGGGGGGGGGGGGTGGAGTTCTTGCTCTTTAGCCATTGCAGATTTAACTGTGCATACAATTATAAAGATAAGGAGAAATTTTCATTTTTGATTGATAGAAGGATCAAGACTCAAAGAAAAACAATACTCGTTCGGCAAGATAACGTCAAATTTCTTCCTCCACGCAAAGTATGTGAATCATTGATTATTATTGAAAAAATGAGAGAGAAAAGGAGAGAGGAAAAAATGGTTGAAATGACATTAAAGAGAAAGAAATGATTTTCTCTAGGAGTATAATAATTTTCCACATAACAATTTCCGAAACACCATTCACTTGGTTATGTAGGCAAATGTAATAGTAATTTACTTCCAATCTAGCTTGCATCCTAGAAAGCATAGAAAGGAGTTTACAATTCAGTTACTTAGTTATGTAGGCAAGTTAAATTTAGTTTTCCTTGTAAAATTGTCAATTTTCATTTGGTAATATTCACATTATCTTTAAGTGATTTACTATTAATCAATTGAATAGTTAATACTTAAAAAATGTTGAGAGGATTCACTTTTTGTGGGACATCGTAAATGGCATACTGGCCTCGTCGTGGTATCCTCTGAAAAAGTGAGTCACTATTATTTCTCTTAACAATTTCCCCTTCTATTCTTGGCCATAAAAAGTGTAGAGTTAGAGCGAGGCGCAAAAAGAAAAAAAATATAAATAGATTTAATTCGATATTTCTTGTATACGACTAATGTTCATGTCCGTGCTGTGATAATATGTTCCAATGTGTATCTTCCCTCAATTATGGCTCCGCTGGATTTTAATTTTGGTAGAGTTGCTTTTGAAATAAAAGTGAAGTTGAAAGAATTGATTTTTATACTTGGGAATGATGTTAAAAAAAAAGCAAGTTTGGAAGAATTAATTTTTTTTAAAATAATAAAGAAAAATAAATTTCAAAGACATAATTACGAAATAGGATATTATCCTTTTTTAAGAAGGAAATAATTATTTTATTAGTGAACAAATATTTTAAAAAACTTAAATGTTGCGAAATTGTGCTTAAGTACACATCCAAAAAAAAAGGAGTGAAATTGCTGAAGTATGGATTAAATGAAAATTTAATTGGTATGCATTATTAATATAAAATTTTTTTATATAAATATTAAATTATATATTATTATATCAATAAAAATATTTGATATAATTATTCATTACCTTAAAAATCTTATAAATACTAATATATGATTATATAACAATGTAAAATCATACCAATTAAACTCTAAAAAAAAAAAAAACCAAAACAATGTGCATAAAAAAATGTGCTCAAGTATTTTGTAGCATAATAAGAGCATTCATATTTTAAATTTTAATAAAATAACATTATCCTTTTATAAGTTAAAAATAAGTTAATTGTAATAAAATTCTCCATAATATGAATGTGGTTACATTATCTTCCTATAAAATAGTTTCAAGTTTATAAATGTAACTTTATAACAAAAATCTCATTTATTTTGCACCTTGTATTAGATGTGCGAGATAGATGAGAGGGATAGGCGGTGCAAAGGATGAAGAAACAATGGATGTATTTGGCATGCCATATTAAATATAATAGGATAAGGTTATATAATATATTATGATCTTATCCGTTATTTGGTGCAGTCAACGTATCGTATAACTTTATCCATCAAACCTTCCTTATAAATCAAAATGATGAATAAGCTTGTCCAGGTCTAGAGAGGCAAGTATTAGGCCTGATTACTTTTGATGTATAAGGGTTTTTTCACTTTTTTTATTTTTTAATATATTTTATTAAAATAAAAATAATTATTAAATAAATAATTAAAAATAAAAACCATATAAACAAAAAAAATATTATTTAATAAAAAATTTTAATAATAAATAAATATTTTTAAAAAATAATAATTATAAAATAACTATTTAAACTAATATAAAAATATAAGAATAAAAATTTAATAATAAAATATATAAATAATATTTAATATAAATTTAATTATATATAATAAAAAAATATAACTAAATATAAGAATGTAATATTAGACTTACCTAAATTTTGATGTATAAAAACTTCTTTATTATTTTTCCTTCACTCTCTCTCACTTATATTTTTTATATTATGAAAAAATATTAAAAATAAATAAATAATTTTTAATATAAAATTATATTTATATATACTAAAAAATAGCTAAAATAATTGTAATAAATATTTAAATAATTATATTAATTTTTAAATTTTAAATTTAATATTCAAAAATTATATTTATTATAATCTCTTTTTTTATTATATTATATATAATACAATATCTTATACAGTGATAAATCAAGTATTATATAATATTAAATTTTATTAGGCCTTATATAATCAGATTTTATACTATCAACTCTTATCCTATCAAGCTTTATACTATCAAGCGTATCAAATGGACTTGAAAGTAGAGAAATCGATGATGAGCGATGGGCTTGGAGTTGGAGTAACCGTTGGAGATAATTACGAGAGATATTAGTATCGATAGTGTAGTAATTGAAAGTTACAGATAATAAGAGGAGTTGGCACAAGTTTTGTAGAAACTTAAGGTGCGTTTGTCTTTTTTTTTTTTTTTTTAAATAAAAAGTAATTTTTAATAACTAAAAAAATTATTTTTCATATAAATTATTTCATTTTAGCTTTTAAATTATATTTAGTCAGTTTATTTTCATAAAAAAATTTATTTTTTATAAAAAATTATTTATTTTAATTTTTATTCAAAGGCCGAAAAAAATTATTTTTAATTTTTAAGTAAAAGTTGAAATAAATAATTTATGTAAAAAATAATTTTTTTAATATTTAAAAATTTATTTTTCTTAAAAAAAATAAAACAAATACATCCTTACATTTTACTTTTGAATAGAATTTAAAATAAATAATTTTTATAAAAATAAATCATCTCTTTTTCTGTAGAAATAAGCTGAACCAAATACACCTTTACATATGTCATAATTGAAAGTAGCTTATTCGTAGTGTTAATCACAGCATCATTTTAACAGAAACTGTTAATTTCAAGTTCACTCCAATAAATCACATATCGTATCGGTAAATGAACACTTTGTTGAACCAACAATATTATTGAGTGGTAGCCCATAAGGTAATCTCAATTATTGAACAGTCAAGTCTGCAAAAATTCAAAATTTGGCTGTCTTTAGTAAAAATAGAAATGGAGTAAAGTGTCACCAAATTACTTATCACTCCTTGCTTATCAGTGGCGGAGCTTCTTGGAGACAATGGCTTTTTCAAAAATTAATTTACATACCTGTATAAAATTAGATCTATATGGAAAAAATTAATTTATATGCATATATATTACCTTAAATCTATTTATCATACTATATATATATATATATATATATATATATATATATATATATATATATATATAAAATAAAGAAGTAATCACAATAGTCGAATAACATATTCAATAATCAAATAATAGATTTGTTAACTCTAATATCTGTTTTAATTTTTAAGGATGCTTACAAAATTTTTGATATTATTAGATGTATATTTGGAAATGCAAGAAAATATTTTTTTTCAATAAATTTTATTTTGAAATAATTTCACATATTTAGGTAAACAGTTTGAATGGATTACAAGCGAAAAAAAAAATAATAATCAAATTTTAAGTTTAAAATCTACTTATAAGTGAGAGTAGATTTTTAAAATATTTTATTATAAGTAAAAGTTGATTATTTATAATTATAATATTTTTGTTAAAATAACCATTAGTATCAAATATTATAAAATATAAATAAATCATTTCATATCTTTTTTAGTAATTTGTCATACAAAACCAACTATTTTCATACAATTCAAATAAAACACATCACTTTAAAATTTCTTTAAGTCAATACATCTAAACAAAATTTATTATCAACTACTTATAATTGATTATTGAGATAATTTTAATCTCACAATTAATTCAAATACATTAGCATTTGTACTCTTATTGACAAATACTATCATATAAACTTTACTAAATAGGACAAGAATAATTTACCTTTTAATTTTTTTGTGTTAATTATTTGTTTTAAAGTTCATATATATAATATGCACTTAATTTTAACTTTTTAGTATATTAACAATAATAAAATTTAAATCTAGGACCTTATATACTTAGTTTTAATTTAATTATCATTATTTAATTTATATGTTAAATTTGTTGGCCCTAGAAGTTTTCTTTAAGCTCCGCCACCGTTGCTTCTCCTGCTGAAGATGGTATTAGACCAGAAAAGCAGGAATCTGTTGTCAAGCATCAAGCATTGCAGTGCAGACTGAAAAACGTAGGTACTCTCCGAGTTATTAGAAGAAGAGTTCAATATTATAATAGGTCTTAGTCACCTTGGAGATGAAACCGGTCGCAAAAAAATTTTATGTGACCTTGTTATGGATTAATTTTCATCCTTGATTAATTTTTTTTTAGGTTTTAAATTTAGTTTGGTAGTATGCTCTAAAAGAGAATTATACTTTATGACAAATATAAACTATTTTTTTTTTTGTTTGATAAATAAAAAAAATTGAGATACTTTTGATCTTAGCTTTTAAAAGTCAGGTGCTCTTGAGAGTTTTCATGGGTTATTTTTTAAAATTGGCTTGTATTCTTTAAAATTAAAAAGACCAATATAACTTTATTTTTTTTAATGATATTAAAAATAAAAATTATTCTCTCTAATATTTATATTCATTATAATTATTTTAAATTTTAAAAATAATTTTATAAAATACTATTTTTATGACTTCTACTTATTAAGAGTAATTTTTGTATTATTTTATCAAACGATACTATTATAACTTTTTAAGAGTAATTTTTAAATAATTTAGAAAGCTTAGTAACTTTTAAAAAAACACAACAATACCAAACCAAACTTTATACTTGAGCCCACCTTATTGATTAATGAAGTATAATGACTGTGTTTAGTTTATAGTTCGCAAACTATAGTTCAATCTAACAAGAATACTACCTTCATCTATTTTATCTGTTACTTTAATCATATGCACAATAATTAAGAAACCAAAAATCAAGACTTAATTAATTATAAATCATTTTTACTAAAATATCGTTACTTAATTTTTAACATCTAATTAATTCATACTATTAATATCACATTATATTTATCAATTATTGATATTCTTAGAAATTAAAATATTGTAAAGGAAAAACTAAGAAAGTTAACAATAAATACTTTATTAATATCCGTGACAGTGATAGATATCGTGGAACAAAAATTTTTATCTGAAGTGATAGATAAACTACATCAAAAGGAGTAACTTTTTTCCCCCCACTTATGCTTATGCTTAAACCATAATTTGAGACTAAAAATTATATTAAAATATAATTTGTCAAATATGTTAAAATAAGTTAAAAACAATTTCCGTCTTTCAAACCATAGTTTGAGCTTTCTAAATGCAAAACGAAACACGCACAACATAACAATAACTATCATATTTGGGACACCTTACAGGTAAATGTACTGACAGCACTAGCAGAAAGATGTAAAGCTACAATTTTTTTTACACCGTCTATAGAAAGCTACAAAATCTGCAAAACAAGGTAATCAAACTTTGGGGATTGTCATTCTTAACATTTGCTCAACAATGATAAATATAGGCCACAAAAAAGAGAAAACAATTTTCCAACCTAGAGAACAAATCCTGCGTATATAAAGAAAGGGTAATAATACATTCTATAAGTAACGTTTGATCACTAGTAAGCATATGAATAAGAAGAACATGCATACAAAACTGAAAGCACCAAGCATCCAGATATGTCAGAATTGAAAAAGATTAGACATGAGCAGTGCCTTCGGTGAACTTTGGATCCTCACATCTATACTTGCCATCTGGTCCAATTCCAAAACCTTTTGGATCAGCAAACACATTCTCCAGAAGCTGGCTGCGGGGTGGAAGAGGGCTTTGATCTGCAAACTCGACGGCGTCGTCGAGGACCTCGTCGATTTTCTTATCTATGGCCTTCAATTCCTGCTCACTGGCCAATTCGTTATCAATAAGATACTTCTTCAATGCTGCGATGGGGTCCCTGCCAGCATAGTGTGCCTTCTCAGCTGCATAAGCCGAAACAGATTATGATTAATAATTATTAGGAACATGGCAATCATAATAGTGTTGCTGCAAGAACAATATACTTAAAACATGTGTAGGAAACATAAAGAGTTATAAATTTAGCAGGACATCTTAAACGGGTAAGCCATGCTACATGCTACATGTATTAGGAAACCGAATAAGCAATTACCTACCAAGGGATCAAAATATATAGTCAACCCTCAACCATTTTTGATAAACCATTCCAAATTTAGGGATGATAACTCAAGTTTAAGAAATTGATTGCTTAGGCAAGATAACTCTTCACTTATTAAGCCTAGTACCCGATCCTATTGGATTGCTTTTTCCGATTAAGTTATGCACATTAGCACATATTCAAGTCCCAATGACAAAGTAAGACCTCTTTCCACCATGAACAAGTTAAGAGTGAGTTTAACCCCATCAAGATGCGACATGTATGTTAAATGACTAAACAACAACAACCAAGAGGTCACCGGTTTGACCTCAGTTGGGCCGTTTGAGAATACAAAAATTAAGTTAAGCAAACTATATGACAAATAAAATGTAATTATGCATAGTGCAACAGAAGATAAATGCAAAAGAACAACATCAACATATTTACTTCAACATTAAGATCATACTGGAAGTAGATATTAGCTTAAATGCTCACCAGGGTCACGAAGCTCATCAGGATCAGCCAATGAATGTCCTCTAAACCTGTAGGTCTCACATTCCACTAAAGTTGGTCCCTCTCCTCTTCTAGCTCTTTCAACCGCTTCCTTTGCCACCTCTCTTACCTTCAAAACGTCCATCCCATCAACATGAACCCCTGGCATTCCAAATGCTGGCCCTTTCTTCCATATCTGAGGATCAGAAGTTGCTCTGAGGTGTGACATCCCAATAGCCCACAAATTGTTTTCCACCACAAACACAATTGGCAATTTCCAGAGAGCTGCCATGTTAAGGCATTCATAGAACTGCCCATTGTTACAAGTCCCATCTCCGAAAAACGCCAATGTCACCTCATCAGCACCTGGCTCTTTCAATACCTCCCTTCTGTACTTGCTGGTAAATGCTGCCCCAGTGGCCACCGGAATTCCTTCACCGATGAATGCAAACCCACCAAGCAAATTGTGCTCTTTCGAGAACATATGCATCGAACCGCCCTGGCCCCGGCAGCATCCCGTTGCCTTCCCAAAGAGTTCGCTCATCACAGCACGAGCTGGGACCCCCTTACTCAGTGCATGAACATGGTCCCTATAGGTGCTCACCACATAATCTTCCTTCTTAAGAAGCTTGATGAATCCAGTAGACACAGCTTCTTGGCCATTGTACAAGTGAACAAAACCAAACATTTTGCCCCTATAATACATCTGGGCACACATGTCCTCGAAGATCCTACCTAATACCATGTCTTCATAGAGCTCCAAGCCTTCTTCTTTAGTAATAAGCTGCACACACAATTCCAGATAAAAACCCATACTCTCAGAAAAAAAAAACAAAAAAAGTATTCCCAAACCAAAATTGCAAACTCAGATGGCACAAACACACTATTTCCAATAATCTGAAGCCAATTGTACAGTAAACATAAGAATTAAACAACAAATCTATATCAGCAAAGTGTAAAGCAACTATATATCTGAAAGAGAATAAACAGTAACCCAATTTCAGAGAAATAAATAAGTAATTCAATTGGGTACAATCCAAATGAGCTGAATTGAGTGCAAAGTTCAGTTTTTTAGAGAACCCATTACACAGAACCAATAGCTATTCACAGAAAGAAGAGATTTTGAATGTGAAAATGAACAAACTAAGATTAAGGGTCACCAAATTGGAGGTTGATTTGAATCATGCAGCTTATGAACCCAATTGGGTGCAATTCAAAATGAGCTGAATTGGGTGCAAAGTTCAGTTATTTTTCAACAAACCCATTACACAGAACCAATAGCTATTCACAGAAGGAAGAGATTTTGAATGTGAAAATGAACAAACAAGAATAAAGGGTCACCAGATTGGAGGCTGATTTGGGCTTCTTCTCCTTCACAACATCGGAGACAGCAACAACAGGGGAAGACGATGATGATGCTGATGAACGGCGTCGAGCAACAATAGGCTTAGAGAGAGCATTGAAGCGAAGCTTTTGGTGATTGGATCCAAAGAAAGAGGAAGAGAGAGGCTTGTCACTGGATCTGGTGGGAGTGAGAGGGTGCACAAACTTGGCTGCAGACAAAGACATTGTTTCTCGGCTGCAACAACAAAAGAGGAAACGAGGAAAATGTTTTGTGATGTTATGTGGTGAGAGTGAGAAAGAGAGAAAGAAAAAGGAGAATATGAATGAATTGGCAGGGGAGAGGAAGAGGAGAATGGGGGTGTTATATTGAGAAACAAAGGGGTGGCGGAGCAAACGAGGTTGTGGGACTTGGAAATAATCGACTTAAGCTTTAGGGGCTATGTAATGTGTGTAATGCAATGTGCTAAATTCATTCGATGCCAAGAAATAATAATGAGGAGGACAAAGGGCGCCACCAAAATCCAACCAACTTTTCCTACGACAGCTAATATTATTCACATATTAAAACCACTTTTCAACAAGGATAGAGGAAAATTAATTGAGAAATGTACAAAATTAATTGAATTTGATTAGTTTAACTTATTTGATAATTATTTTTATTAATTAAAATATGAGATTCAGATGTTGTAAATAGAAAAAATTAGTCTTGAGAGAATTTTAATTTTATAATAAGTATACATGATTTGAACTAAATTAATTAAAATTTATTAGCACCAAAGACTAATGGTTTGAGAGAGAGAGAGAGAGAGAGAGAGGGGGGGAGGGTAGGGGAAAAGTTACTAATAAAGTAATGAATTTTGCAGTTGTATAGTTGAGGTTGGGACATGGGGTAACAAGCTAAAAACAGTTGATTGTAAGTGACATTTCTTATGCAATATGTAACGTCCTTTGTTATTTTCTCAACTGGGAAAGGACTTGGATATTAGTGCATGAATCCTCTTATTACATCACGCCTCCAGAAACATTGGAGCAAATGTAAAGCAAGTGATTATGGTATGGGATTGCTTCATATATGGGTAATGGCTTGTGGATCTTCCTCTGTGTGACCACATTATTCATTTATATAGACTAAGAAGACATGCTTTTACATTTCAAGCAGGGCTAAGTAATGATTGACATGAGAACATTGACTGTGATTTGCACTTGCAGCTATTCAAGGGTTGCTGTGAAATGATGCCTTATGAACTTGGGGGTTGAGTCTTTGGCTCTGCTAGAATTTTGAAGGGTAGCCTGAACTCAAAAAAGTTAACTACAGTGGAATGGGATGATCATGTGAACCTCGTTACCTGCCGACTTGGCACCGCAAATGGATCAATTCCAAGTCCTTTTCATAACATTAAGTACATGACCTCATCAGCGATATATATAGTATATAATAGATAAGTTCCCCACACAACAGGACTGGGTCCATAGCTCAGTGGTAGAGCATTTGACTGCAGATCAAGAGGTCACCGGTTCGAACCCGGTTGGGCCCTTTTTAATTGTTGCATATTTTAGTATTTTTTTCCTATTCAATAATTAATAATAAATGGAAAAAATGGATAAGTATTAAATTGCCAGTGTGATTTGATGATACCTTTTTCCTTTTATTTGTTTTCCATTCTTTCCTTTGTGTTTTTTTTTTGGCATTCAATAGTTATGAATATATAGACATAATGGGTAAGTTTTAAACTGCCCAAGTACTTAGTTGATACTTCTTTTCTCTTTTTCTTTTTGTTCTATTCAATAATTATGAATAAGTAGACAAAATGGGTAAGTTCTTGAATTGCCTATTTGATTGTTTATTATTTTGAAAGAAACGATATCATGGTGTGTACAAGAAAATATTATGAATGACTTCGAGTATCGAGGAAATTTAGTTTTGCAAGTAAGAATCAAGCTAAAACATTAGCCTCTGAACATTCAAATTGATATATTTACCCCAACCTTAAGTTTTACATATACGTGCATAGAGATGGAATGAACCTTTTGTTTGGAAACAAAAGGAGGAATGACAAAAATGAAAGATGAAAAATACAAAAGAGAGAAATAAAAGGTTTCCTCATCACATTATTATAATATCTCAAACTCACTGCAATGGCCTTTCTATTGTACACATGTAAAACCTTGTGTATAACATATAGTTACAACAGTTAGTAGCATGTACATAAAGTAGAATAAGATACAAAAGAATAATAATGGGTTGAGATACATCAAATCCCAAGCTATATAGACAACCTAAGAGGGAATATATCTGCTGTTAGACTGTACAGTTAGTTCGCTAGTGCTTGATCTCTCTCGCCTACAATGTGCTCTTGTCCTCAGAAAAACAAATAAGTCACCTCTTATTTGTCTTCTCTTTGCCTGCAGAAACAAGTTTCCCTTGTGTGAAAAATTGAACACTACTCAAAACAGCCATAACTTTCTTAAATGACATTACTCACCAAATATACTTGATTTTAAAGGGAATCGAATTGATGAACCCTTGACTCTAAGCTCCCGGTTTTGCTTGTTTCTACTTTGCTTCTCCACAACTGCAGAACTACTGCTACTTTCCCCAGCCAGAAAATCCGTCACTTTATTTACCTTTTCATGGTAAACAGCAGGTGGGGCAAGCCTCAACTGAGGCAAGTTTTCGATTTGAATAAATCTCTCATTTTTCTGCAAGCTGTTCAAGATCTCAAACTGCAAAACCAAGACCAATATTAATCAAATGTCTAGAAAATTTGGACGGTGACATTAGATGCATTCGTTTATGTATTTTTTCATAAAAAATTACTTTTATTTTTTTTTTATTAAAAAAGCACTTCTTCAGTTTGTATAACTTGCTTAAACTTCAAAAAAATTGCAAAATTAGAAAATAATCAATTTTCTGCTTTCTTAGAAACATGTTAAGAGATGCTTCTGTTTCCACTTTTTGCCTTAAACGTAATATTTTTTAAGAGTTTGTCTAAATGCACCACTACCCATTATATTGAGGGGATGATATATAGAGGTTTGTTTACGTTTACCCGTGATATCTGTTGATGTCCATAAATGTTCTCTGATAAATCACTTTCATGTGGATGAATGGCATTTCCATGAGGGTGTTGGCGCCTTGATGAGAATTTGTTTACCAAGCCATTGTCTGCAATGACTGATTTGTTTCTGGACTGCTGGGATTTCTGGTTAGGCGTGCATATAGGGCATCCAGATAAAGATACTTTGGTTGATGACTCAATTTCAAGACCTTCACAATGTAGATGACTTGCATGGCCACAGTTGAAAATTCGAATTCCAGAGCTAACAGAGTTCTTTGTAAGAAGGCCGTTACAGATACTGCACACTAGACTCCTGGGAGCATATCCATGAGAGGCACCTTTCTTGAATAAACTCATAGTATAAAATGTATCATCCTCTATCAAGGATTTCGCGGCATCCTAGGTGCAGAAAAAGTGGAAAGAGAAGAGAATCAGGAAAAAACAAAAAAAAACCCCTTGAAAATATATAAAGATTAGTATACTTTGTAAAGCTTGATTAGAGAATCCAATTAAAAATATGAACCAACAAAAATGAACAAATTAACCTTACCAGAATTCTTCTTTCAAAGCCATATGTTCCCAGCATGCCCAATATGGTAAGTTTAAAATCCCCAAATTCTTGACTACCATTATCGGACAGGAGTTTTGACATGATTGTTGGAAGGTGAACAAAACCTATCATTCCCTCAACAATCTCTTTAATGAACTGGCTTAGCAATTTTCTCAAAATATGACCATTTCGAGACATTGAGATTTTCCAACTGCTTTTATAGCTGTCTTTGTCCACTTGTAAATCTGCTGATCCAGCAAGCATTCCAAAATAATTTTTTCTTTCATATGGTCTCTCTTCAACATCTGAATCCATCAATGGGTCACAAAACCTGAATGAAAACCAAAAGGTAGTTACTACTGAAAGAGGCCCCAACTGTCGGATGAAAATTCAGGAAAATTTGTTTCAGACGTTCTGGTTCATTGATTATTATATACACACTTCATATAATTCTGTCAGTCACTCCATCTCAATTAAATCATACTTCCACATTCATGATTACCAATATAGTGGGACTCTACAAATTGATTAATAAATAAAAACACAAGCAAGAAAGGAATGTATATTGATAAACTTACGAGTCAAGTAATTTAAACCAATGAGCCTCTGCCTCCTCAGGATTTAGACGAGGGGTGTTCCGCTGACACAGACCAATACAGGCATGCAGTAAATTCTGCATGTCATTTACCTGTTGGATTAGTAACCATTGAAAATGTTAGGTTACCTCAACTTGCAAACACACAAGCACACCCATCAAAGCATACTTGCATCTTTAGAGTTTCATTAAAATGTTGCAATTCTAGGAACAGATATACAAACCTCCTTCATTCTTAAAACAGTGTTGAATACTTCCATATGGGAAGAACCACGCAGGGAACGATTTGAGACTACTGCTTCCACAGCAGCATCAAGTTCAACAAATTTATCATTCAGATCAGAGAGTGAAAGCAAAAGAGCACTACCAACATCGCCAACCCTTTCTAGTAAGAATGCAGCAGCATCTATAATGCCATATTGTTGGCACAGGCGTAAACAATGTTCCACACGATAGCTATCAAACATTTCGAGAAACTTGAGAACTGAACCACCTTCATACTGGCACAGTAACTGCAAAATCAAAAAATGAAAACATCAAACTAAGTTCTTGCCACTACTACGGCAACAAAATGCCTGACCAAAAAAGCCACGTTACCAAATGTGAGAAGACAAAGAAGCCTAAATACATTAAAAAAATGAGAAGTAAGGTCTCTATCTCCAACTCCAATTCTCAAGACATGAACATTTGAAAGAGACAGATAGAAGTAACCACATAAATTGGTGCATGACAGATCTCAAGAACAACAATGGAGATATAAGAACACTAAGCCTTAACAATCAAGTTAGCTCTGGATCAAAAACAGAATAACGTTTAAAATCAAATTAATCTTGACCAACCAAAAACATTGGTCCAAGAACTCACCTCTAGATAAAGCTCGATAAGGTCATCAGCCACATGAATAGAATTTTCACGAACGTACTTGGGGAAATTAGATATATTCTCTAAGTAATCACTGAGTTCTTGCGAGTGATCCTTAACCTGCTTTCCATTAGGGAGATTCACGATATCATCCTTTCTCAAGTTAGATAAGTCTAGGGTGCCAAACAAGTGAAGCTCAATGAGTGTCTTTAAATAAAGAAACAAACTTCTTGGATGAGAGTGAAGCTCAGTGATGATACGAGAATTTTCTTCACTAAAATGACTGATAACCAAATGGAATGTGCCCTCCCTACATGCGATTAAAAAAGGGTAAATGTAAACATAGACTATTTAGGCTACATAAATAGAAATAATGAAACCATAAATGATGTACAACCTATCAAAAGAATCCAACTTGATTAAAGCTAATAAGGGGGATTACCTGCTTAGTTCAACCAACTCAGGAATTCGAGATATGACAGCTGATCGAATAGCAGCATGATCATTGTCAGTCAACTGTGAGAACATTTTGTTGATAAAGGAGAAGGCATGAACAGGCTCATCTACATCTTTCATGTAACTATCCAATGCAGCCACATACTCGTGTCTGATGGTATGAATGAATCCACAAACCTAAAATCCGACAAAAAAGTTACTAAAATCACTTAACTAGATAAAAGTTAATATTTGGTACCCCTATGTTTCGGACGACAGTATCATCAAAATGGTCAATCTACTTACCTGGTGATATTGGGCTCTCTCACAGAGTTCTAGCACATATGCTGCATCCCAGTCTGACTCAGGCAGTACTTCCAAAAGTGCAAGCACTTGCTTCTCTTGATTTTTTGGAGTTGAACAATGAATAGAAACATTATCTGATGTCAAATATTCCAATATTTGACACAGTACAGCCTTTGAGACTTTAGCTCTTTGGAGAGCAACATAATACGCAATGAACTCAAACAGATAACCTATGTCCTTCAAAGGCCACTCTTTTATTGAACCATCATCACCAGTGCTAGAGGTTGTATCCGGTGAAACTTTCATATCAATTAATTGAACAAGAGCATCTACAGTGTTCTGAACCAAAGTTTTTTGAGGTTCAGTAACATCATTTTCTTCTTTTGCTTCCTCAACAAATTGATCAACTGAATTCAGTGAAGATGAGCCAGCAATTGAAATTTCATCTTCCACAAACGCACATCTGAGGACATCTAATGTAGCTTCAGTGTCCAACTCTAAGAGAAGATATAGATTCAGGTAGGGTTGTTTGGAATTTGTCTGTGATTTCAGAGCATTAGAGTCCTCTAACAAAAACTCTACAAGTTCTTTTCTAAGAGATTGCAAGCGTGTAAGAGGAATAGTTCCACGGCCTGCAAATATATTCAACAGAGGGGTCATCTTTGAGTAGTACACTATTGCAATACCTTTAAAGCAGACAATAAATAAAAAGAAATGAAATAAGATATAAGAACAGGAAAAATAATTACCTGGTGGAAAAGCAAGACCTGTAAAGCAGTACTTGAGATAAACCAGCATTCTATACCTGTTAAAAGGAGAGACAAAAGAACAAAAAGATATATAATAAACCACCCTTTATGAGCTGAAACAAAACTAAATGTAGTAAATAAATTGCTGTCAGTTTACTTGTCCACACTAGAGAGACAGCCACCGACTAATTGTAGCCACTTTCCAATTCAATTTTATTATTAGCATAAATGTCTATATTTTTCTATGAAGGCCATGGAAGATTAGAACGGGGTTCAAATAAGATAGGCATATTTTCAACATCTGATCTTTTTTCTTTTTTGTTCTCTTCAATTCATAAGGCTATAGACAATATCCATAAATTTCACAAGACCACAATCCATAAGTTTCACAAGCCCACAGATTGTTCTGCAGCGACATGTTTTACATGGATATAGAGAAAGGCAAATAAGAACAATAGATTATAAAGGAGAAAGGCAACATACCCAAGTGCAGTACCACTTTCCTTTTGGCTATTTTGTAAGACTGCAAACAGCTCCTCAAGAGGTGCCCTAAAGTCGTCTAATCCTTTATTAAAGAGATACACCAGGGCGCTATATAGTCCATGCTCCCGGCATAATCTAACAACCTATATAATGTATCAAATATAACCATTCAACAATTAGGCCAATTAAAGAAATTAATGGAAAGGAAAGAGATTTTAGAAGATCTAACAAGAACCTGATTAAAATCCAAGGATGAAATATCCATGTGAAGTACACATTGCTCAACCCGTTGTAACCACCCTTTGGCGCTATAATGCTCTACCAGTTCTTGCATAATCTTCAGAAAAGAGGGGCAAAAATACAAAGAAGAAGAAAGATATTGTAATAATTGAGAATATAAATAAAACCTAGCTTTGAAAATGTATCATCCAACTAGGTCGAAAGCCTGACATGAGCCAATACCTCAGGTGGTAGAGATCCAAGCATGTCCTTCAAAATATATGGCTCCAGAAGCTCCAAAAATGTTCCTAGAAAAAAATTATAAATATTTGCAGTGTTATCCATTTGAAGCAGGAAAAAGCTGGTTTAATAATGTGAGAGCACTCCCACAAATGACTCATCTTTCCTAAACAAAAGAAATTATTGAGACTTGTGCTGACAAGGATCAAAATAAGAAATGAAAACAGAAGCCCTTTTATCTACATCCCACCAGACAAGGCCAAGACAACAGGCTACCTCTCTGTTGAACATTAACATCCGTGAATTTGGAGAAAATTTTGTCAAAAAGGATATCTGTCCGTTTGATATGACAACAGAATTCAACAGCAACTCCACCAACACGGGTGTATTGCTCCTTTATCTCAGAATGCACTGAATTGTTTCTGCTATTTGAATGCACTGAATTGCAGAATGCCACTGAAATATAGGAGAACACTTCATCAACATATGATGTAAGCAACTCCACCAAGAAGGGCATTATGGCCTCATGTACAGCATCCAAGGTTCTAGGAAGGTCAACAACCCCATGAGCATTGCCATCATAAAGAGTCATTGCCATGTTCAAGGCACCCATCCAGTCACCCGCTTTCCGCAAAACCAGAACACGCTCTTTCCAAGGAAGAAGACGGGAAACAACAAGATGTGTTGGACCAAGTATATAAATAGAAGCTCCTCTTACAGCAACAGAGTTATGATAAGCTTTCTCAGGGTTTCCAAATACATTGATGAAGTGAGTATTATAAGAAATCAGATCATCTCCTCCAATACTGTCTACAGCAAAACTTGTTTGGTGAATCACAGTTCCATCCTTGGCAAATAAATACAGTTGTGCAGTTGAAGTGAGAACTACCAGCATCTGAGCAACAACAAAATCCTCTTAACTACCCTTATGACTATGAAGCAAGGAGATAAAAGAAGGGCAAAAGGGAAGGAGACAGTAAACAAAAAAAGGGGCCAGACTTCTGGCTAATATAGGAAGACAAAAGATGATTTAATACCTGATCATCCAACCATGCCAGACCGATGGCTGCACTGTCGAGAGACCATTTTCCATATACTTTTAATTCAGATTTGACCAACTTTGCAACCTGAACTTTCCGTTCCCAGGCAATTGCAAGCAAAGAAACTCTTTCAGCAGCTTCAGCAGACGTATTTTCTGCAAGAGAGAATCTTTAGAAACAAGTCAACATGATATATAACAAAATGAATCCATACCAGCAGAACTACATGTTTGTGCCATGTATTTCCATGCAGTATATGGCATGGAACCCTCCCGAATTCCCTCTGGTCTGGAGAGTTGAGCATAAACTTGCAATGTAGGACTCAGCCGTACCTATAACAAAGATTCAGTATATTCAGCAATCAACCCACAAAAAGTATCCACAAGGCTGAAGGAAAGATTACAGGATAAAAAGCAAATGGAATCAGCACAAACATCTGAGCTTCATACCACCAAAGCAGTCTGATGGGTGACAAATACAACAACACCTTCTTCAACCAAAGAAGAGCTTTCATTGAAGAGTTTCCAACCTGCATCTCCCCCAACAACACCTCCCATCATGCTACTTATACTGCTGGCTGAGACCATGGTGTTCCCCTGGGAATAAGGCAAACCACTTCCACTAAATTCATCAGGAAGGAGTGGTGAAGCTGACAGCACCAAGCCCGTTTTTTGCCCATCAAGAAGACACTAAGGAATTAATACAAGTTCAACAAAGAAGAGAAACATGAGATCATTTCTCACAAGTCCCCGGTATAACACCATGTTAAATCCATTGCACATTAATGCGAGATATGATTTACCTGAGTTTTGATGGTGAACCTATTAAGCAAAGGGACCACTGAGATACTGTGTAAGAGAACCAGACCCTTACAATCACCAGTAACTGCTTTAAATTGACGAGTATTCTGAGGATCCTGTCCTAGAAAGAATGCATGTACTACTGGTGACGTATGCTCTCCACTAATAACTTTTGCCACTACACCTTTCTGTAAATCCCAGATAGTAACATGACCATTTCCATAACCAGCTAAAAGAAGGTCTCCTTGCTGGTTGAAAGACATGGACGTTACCGGAGCATGTGTTCGATCGCCTTGTATACCAAGCATCAACATCTAACAAGCACACAGAATAAACTGAAAAATGAAGCTCCATCTGAAATCAAATCTTACAATGAAACAAATGCTAGAAATTATAAGGATCAGCATTACCAATTTACAATTACATTGAACAGCAAATGAGTGTTCAAGGGGCATCTTTATGCTACACTATTAACACTTTATATAGGGGATGATGACCTGTATTTTTGTCCCATTGTTTTATGAGGTCATTTTCATTTGTTTTAATTCTTATTTGTAATCTTAAATAGAAAACCTTTTGCATTGCTATATTAATTTTCTCATTCATTATGTGAAGCAACTCCAATATTTCAGCACAAAATCTGATAGAATCTGCTTTCATGTAAAATCTAATATCGAAATTTTGTAAGTTAAAAGACAGCAATGAAATATTAAATTAATTTAGATCATTTAGCATATCACACTAGATATTTTCAGGCAAGGATGCCAATTTCCATGAGTCATTGCACACTGAACTTGAGGTAGCTTTAAAAAACTTGCTCGAACCAGGAAACAACCTTTCCTTCGGTGTTGTCGGCGTGATGAATGGAATACTTGCTCGGCACTACAACAATGAGCCCCTTGGCCATTCCTACTGCAATGCAGTTAGCATGAACTGCCAACACCTGCGCGGAACCATGCTCGCGTCTGAATGCTTGCGATGAAATGGCCCTAGTGACAGCATTATCAGCATCAACATCAAAATATCCCAAAGTTGTGGACCCCCTCCGAACACCCTCCAGCCGCATCGGCTGCGCAGCAGCACCCTCTTCCAAATGCAAACCGGTCGAAGCATGCTTCTTCTCCAATTCTTCGGCCAATTCAAGTGGCTTCTTCAAAGACTCTAATTTCTTCTCAGCTCTCTTAGCAGCCCTTCTACTTTCCAACTCCTCAAGCCTCTCTTCAACTAGCTCACTAACATCATCACTCATCAAACTACCACCATCATCATCATCACCACCAAAATTCACCTCACTCTTCCTCTCTTCCACACAAGCACCACCTTCACCATTCATTACTCCTTCTCTTTCCATAAGTTCACTCTTTAACCCTTCCTTAGTGATCCCCTTATCACCAACATCAAGATCATCATCAACTACACTAGTAGCAGTAGTAGTAGTAGTAGTGATCTTCTTCTCATTCTCATCATCAAAAGCCGCAGAACTCATTACATTCTTCTCAGAATCATCATTCTCAACCTCATCAAAATCCCTCTTCTCCTCACCCACAACAGAAGAAGACTCATTCTTCACCCCAATGCCAGCACCACCATCATCTACTTCAGTTGCAACCTCTGCAACAACAACACCACTCTCACTACTATTCCCAAAAGCCTCAACTTTCCCTTGCAATTCATCAAATTTTTCAACCCCAGAAGATCCAAAACCCTCCAATTTCTCACTAGGCTCACCCAATTCACTCCTGGAAGAAACATCAGAATCATCAACACTAGTAGCGATCGAACTCAATTCACCGCTTCCCAATGCCGAAACCTTCTGCAAACTCCGCCGCGACTTGATCGCCGCCGCGTGCGGCGTCGGCACCGACCTGGAAGCGGCCGCAGCCGCGGCCAGCGCGGCGCCGGGCTTCGCGTTGGACCTCACGCCGCTGAACAAAGACGAGAACGGCGGCCGCGAGAGCCTGGCGCCAATGGGGTCATCGGGTTTGACCCGAGAAAATGAACCGGGTCTGGACGAAGGAACTAAGTTTTGGGTATGTTGGGAGTTTTGAAGGGTACTTTGGGAATTTAGATGGGTAGAAAGGGAGTGTTTGAGGGGTTTTGGTGAGGAAGGAGGAGAGGGTGAAGAAGAAGTGTTGCAGTCGTTGAGGATGTCGTCGACGGTGCGGCGGTGGTGAGAGAGGGAGAAGTCGTTGTCGTCGTCGTCGTCGGAGGGGAGGAAGGAGTGGATATCCAGCTCCATCATGCTGATGATGATGATGATGATGATGATGATGATGGCAGTGCAGTGATTCTGCAATGTTTGGTTACCAAAGATGAAAATACAACAGTGGTGAACCAGATTCTGAGACCGGAGTTGTCCCCCGAACCTGTTTGTTTTTGTCTTCGGTTTGGATAATCTCTTATTTCTTAAGTTAACTCTAATAGCAAGTTAATTTTACATAACCTAGCTCAAATTCCAAATAAATGTATCATCTATTTATTAATGGTAAATAGATAATATATCGGTAAAAAGTATAGGCTAAATTATATCAAAATAATATTTTTCTAATTATGAAAATCTTACCAAAATATTAACAAAAAAAGAATTATGTAATTGTTACAGATTTGCAGTAGAAAATTTTATTAAAAATTAAATTAAAAAATATTAGCAAAATATTAAACAAGCATAGTCTTCCCGACTTTAACTTGTCCAACCATCCTTATTGAATTTTGAAAAATCTGGATAACAGTTCTGGTAAATAATAGGTCTTAATATAAATTTTGTTGTTATTTTATTCTGATTTTAGGAATTAATAGCACCATTTCAGCGTAATGGGACATTTCTTGAAACTTTGTCAATGAGACCTTAGTTTACTCAACTGATATAATTAAATTGCATCAAAGTGAAAATTTAGTAATATAGAAATTTTTTTGCATGACCTTGACATGAGATAATTTCTCCTCCTCCTTAACTTTTAACAGCCAAATAAATTTTCTTGAACCTTGGTGAATTCTAACAATCGTTAAGTGCAAGCATTCAAAACATATTTCACCTTTTTTTAATGAAAAAAAAAAGAAAGAAAAGGACAGGCACACTTGAGCATTGTGAGTTAGCAAGTTCTCCAAACTTATGAAGCCAACTTCCCTATTTTGTTTCTATTCTTTTCTCACCACTCATCTGTTTTTGGCTTTCACAACTTGTTTCCTGTTTCTGTAATTAAGCTTAGCTATATCCCTCTACAGTACCTGCAAAAATAATTAATCAAATCACAGCAAAATACTTTTCTTCATTTAAAATGTTTGTACTCTAAGAGGAGATAGATCGTAAGTTAACCCAAAAAGTTCATAAGCGAAAATGATCTAAAACGATGGGGTTATTGATTTAGCCCATAAAATCATACAAGTGGGCTTATAAAAAGAAAAGGATAGCTTCCGTACAAAATGTTGCTATCTAAACAAAGAAAAAGACCCCAAAAAAAAAGGCCATACTCTGCACGAGGGAATATTCCAATTATTCCTTGGGTCCCCACAAAACTTGTGAAGTTTTTCAAAATGTTGTAAGCCTCTAATAATGTTTGAGGTGTCAAAGCAATGCAGGACACAAGAATCATTCTATGGTTGCCACGTGCAATGCAGAAGCCTGCCACTTTACTAGGAGGACACTACAAAATGTTGCAGCCTCATGTTCATCGTTCAGAAGCAATGGAATATAATAATAATTGTTCAAGTTAATGCTTGAACCTTTCAGGTAAGTCCTTGGAGCTGAGTTCAACTTCCCCACACTTCAACCACCTCTATCCCCCTCCCTCTCAAAGTCTCTGTGTGCTTCATCGGCTGGTAAGTTCCAACTTCCAATTCCAAATTTGAAGTCTATTATTATTATTATTATTATTATTATTATTATATATGTTTAGTTGTGCTTATTGGGCGGTCAAATCATGGTTTCTTAAGCTTCCATTCATGAACATCTAATAGCTAAGAACATCGAACTCATGACAACTTAGTACAAATGTAGTAGTACAGAATAGTTTAAGTTCAGAAATAAAGAAACTAAATTTTGGAATGGTTCGGTTTTTAGAAGGATGCCTAGCATTGCCTGCATGTGTTGGATGATCGTTCATGGACTACTAGTTATTCAGCAGTCGTTCTAAGTCTGGTGGAATCTTTGATGTTCAGAATCTTCAGAATAAGTATCAAAGATGGCAACAGTGATTGCTTCAAGCAACTTAGTCTCCAGAAGTTCTCATGTTCACCATGGACCAATTGTCTCATGTGAGTCTAAAGGGACACCAATGGGACTTAGATATCTAAAGCAGACCAATACTCATAATGGACTAAGAATCTTGAACCCAGTGGATGAGCTTCTGAACAGAACCCCAAGTAAAGTTAGTGCAGTGCAAGCTAGGAGGGAGGGACTTCAAAGCAAGAGAGTAAGGCGTAAAGGTATCATCATATGCGGCATGAATTTGATCTTTGTGGGAACTGAGGTTGCTCCATGGAGCAAAACTGGTGGCTTAGGAGATGTTCTTGGAGGTCTGCCGCCAGCATTGGCAGTAAGCTTGCTGTTATTTGTTTAACTTTTTCTATTAAATTAGCTATGTACACTGATTGCCATATTTGGGGTTCAGTGAGTGCAAGACTCCCTCTAATTAATCCTTCTCTAGGCTAATGGACATCGAGTCATGACAATCGCTCCACGTCATGATCAGTACAAAGATGCATGGGACACAAGTGTTATAGTTGAGGTATAATATTCTTGACAACATGAGGAATCAAGTTTTCACTAATTGTGTTCTTCTGTATTTGAATGCACTATAATTTGCTTGTTACAGGTAAAAATAGGAGATAGAACAGAAAAAGTTGGGTACTTCCATTGCTATAAAAGAGGAGTCGATCGTGTCTTCGTGGATCACCCTATGTTTCTTGAGAAGGTTGGAATATGTCTTGATTCTTTTATCTATGCTCTCATTTGTTTTGCTTTCAGGAACTTATTAATGACTGAATTTCAAGGTCTGGGGGAAAACTGGAACCAAACTTTATGGACCTACTACAGGAGAGGATTACCAAGACAACCAACTACGTTTCAGCCTGTTCTGCCAGGTTCTGTATCCTTATCCTTGCAGTTGCATGAGTTCTGTTCAGTGTTCACAGATATTGTAGTTTTTGATTGAATAATGTTTCCCGTGATACATTTTAATTGATTATAAGAAAAACACACCATTTGCCATGTGACACTCTTTGCTACATTTTTATTAGTTATCAGTTCTGTACATGATGGATTAAGTATCTAATGTGTCTATATCTACATCTGAGTTCATATCTCTTCAGTAATCCTAATTTTCCCTTATCATTTCTCTTGGAATTTAATTTTGTAGGCAGCTTTGGAAGCACCAAGGGTTCTGAACTTTAAGCGCAGTAAATATTTTTCTGGACCATATGGTAAGGACTAAGGTCACAAAGGAAGTTCTTCAAAGCTATAACACTCAGCATAAGATCTTTTAAGCATGATGATATAATTTTTATTATGCAGGCGAAGATGTCATTTTCATCGCCAATGATTGGCACACTGCCCTTCTCCCTTGCTATTTGAAATCCATGTACCAATCAATAGGCATCTTTATGAACGCTCGAGTAGGTCTAAATCACACAGGATAATACTGTACTGTGTTGTATATTTAGTTATTTACTTAATTTGGCATTCATAATCAACACATCTTCCAATTCTCATTCTGGTTGCTGCCATATACCAGGTCGTTTTTTGTATTCACAACATTGCTTACCAAGGCAGATTTGCATTCGCAGACTTCTCACTTCTCAATCTCCCTGGCCAATTTAAGAGCTCCTTTGACTTCATTGATGGGTATGCTTTTCATTAGTTGTGAGTAGTGACCATCATATACAATGACTTTATATTGGTCTAATCTTGCAGGCATGTTAAACCAGTGATAGGAAGGAAAATCAATTGGATGAAAGCTGCAATCATAGAATCACACCTGGTGTTAACTGTTAGTCCATACTATGCTCAAGAACTAGTTTCAGGTCCCGATAAAGGAGTGGAGTTGGACAACATCCTTCGCAGAACTGGGATTATTGGAATTGTCAATGGCATGGATGTTCAGGAGTGGAATCCATCCACTGACAAATATATTACTGTCAGATACACTGTTTCAACTGTAAGAATTGTTTTTAAGAGTTAAAGTATCTCTAAATCATGTCATGGATCATAAGGAAATTACATACATGAAAATTTTTCAACCAATTCCCCTACTTAGGTATTGGAAGCAAAGGCTCTTCTGAAAGAAGCCCTCCAAGCAGAAGTTGGATTGCCTGTAGACAGAAATATTCCTCTCATTGGTTTCATTGGTAGGCTTGAAGAGCAAAAAGGTTCTGATATTCTTGTAGCAGCCATTCCACAATTTATTGGGGAGAATGTTCAGATAGTAGCCCTTGTAAGGATAAAAAGAAATTGTAAAATAATATGTCAATCCTTTTTATTACATCACAAAAGGAACAAGAAATCTCATTCAAAGATGTTATGCTATTGTCTCAGGGAACAGGTAAAAAACAAATGGAAAAGCAGCTTCAGCAGCTAGAAATATCATACCCTGACAAGGCCAGAGGAGTAGCAAAATTCAATGTTCCCCTAGCCCATATGATAATTGCTGGAGCTGATTTTCTGTTGGTTCCTAGCAGATTTGAGCCTTGTGGTCTCATTCAGCTGCAAGCTATGCGCTATGGAAGTGTATGATTCCTGCTTTGCACAATCCTTCATTCCTTGTGATTTTTCGTGCCATAATATTTCCTCTAATCATTAAGCTTACACTTTTCCTTAACTTTCTATTCTTCACTGTGTTAGGTACCTATTGTTGCCTCAACTGGTGGATTAGTTGACACAGTTAAAGAAGGTTTCACTGGATTTCAGATGGGCTCCTTCAATGTTGAGGTAACACCTGCCAGCCATTAGATCATAATGTGAAAGTGTGTTAGTTGTAGCTTAAGTACTGGCACTAACCATTATTTTATTTTTGGATGTTTTGCTTTAGTGTGATGCTGTGGATCCTGCGGATGTAGATGCTCTAGCTAAGACTGTCAAAAGGGCCCTTGCGGTCTATGGGACTCTAGCTTTTACAGAAATGATCAAGAATTGCATGGCTCAAGATCTTTCATGGAAGGTGAGTGATAGCAGATACTAAGTAGTATGCAAAAGACACGAATGTAACACCTTATATTTAGACACACTCACGAAACTGGACACTGACTTTATTTAAGATACACTTTGTTTCTGAGCTCCACCAACTTTATTATGAATGTGTCTGAATATGAGGCATTAGATTTGTTTCTATTTAAGAATTTTCAAAGCAATAATGGGAACTTTTTATTTTTTATTATATTATTGTTAGTGTTGTTGTTGTTATTGTTGTTTACTATTGTGAAGCTACAAATCCATAATAAATCTCTCTCCTCAACCTGAGTAACTGAATTTTGTTTTGGAATTAGGGACCTGCTAAGAAGTGGGAGGAAGTACTTCTAAGCTTGGGAGTTCCTGGCAGTGCACCTGGAATTGATGGAGAAGAAATTGCTCCACAGGCAAAGGAAAATGTGGCAACTCCATAATAAGAACAAAGATGTGAGGGAAGATTCAGCTAGTATAAGTTTGATGAATTTCCCTGCCCCGGCACTTCTCATTATGTTTTAATCCTGCTTCCAAATATTTGGTTTTCTTTATAATAGAATAACATTTATGTGTGAAGAAAAGGGGATTATACGATTCAAATCAATCAGGGTAATACTTCATAGGAAAGGAGTGATAGTCTACACATTCACAAGTGCATGTTTTCATTATTAGTATAAAGCGTTTCAAGCGGAGAATATGAATGACACAGGCTGTGCTGGTCAAACAAAGCTATCGTAACTTGTAACTTTTGTATCTAACTTGGACAGCATAATTTTTTTCTGCCTTTTATAATCATTAGATCAAGTGAACCAAGTAAAAAATCATGGATTGTCGTTTATTATCGCCATTTACCTTTTAAGCTTGAAATGTGTACCCATAACAATAATAATCTGAATAATTCTTATGTCCTTGTTCTAGCCAACAGGATAACTATCCCAATAAAAGTGACAGACAAATCGATCATATCTTAATATTGCATGGAATTCAACGGTGGAGTGTGGAGAGTAAATTTTCCCCAACTTAAGACTTCGGACAACTTAGAATTATGTTTGGATTGAAGACTCAACTTGGAATTGCTTCATCATATTTGGCCAAACATTTTGCAAAGAGTCCAAATTTGATACACTTGTAAAGAGATGCGTATGCATTCCACTAAAAGAGTCAGAGTTGATGAATAATTTTTGTAAAATTCAAAGTCCTTAAATAAAAAGGAGGGAGACAAATACTTCTCTAGCTTAAATTCTCAAAATGGGTACAAACTAAAATTCTCAAATTCGGAGATCTACTAAATCATGAACTAATACAAATAACAACTAATCAACACAAAATTGAGACCTGCAAAATCCTTAGAGTAACTTCTCATTACTCAACACAAAAATTAGAGCAGATCATGCTGAAAGCTCCCCTAATCAAATAAGCTGAATCCCATATCATCGTCACTCTCTTCCTGTGGTTCTTCCTGCAAGATTACAACAAAAACAAATTAGATAACCAACACCATAAGATAGAGTTTAACAACAACATCAACTAAGCCTTGTTCTACTAAGTAAAATACGAATCATATGACACTAGAGTTCAACATCAACAACAACAATTGAAACAATATTTTCACCATAGATCTACCTTCTTCTTCTCCTCAGCAGGGGCAGCAGCTGCAGTGGCAGCACTGCCACCACTTGCAGCAGCAGTGGCTGGGGCTGCAACCACATCCCGAGTACTGCCTCCTCCAGCACTCAATATCAAATCATCGATGCTCCGCTTCTCAGCAAGCTTAGCAAACAAGCTGGGCCAACAAGACTCGACTTCAATCGTTGCAGCTTTCAACAAGGTTGAGATCTTCTCACCCTATTAACAATAACTTAAGGACAAAGCAAAACCATCTTCCACAACAAACATCACATTCAAACATTCTATGCTAAATCCCTTAGACCCCATTTTCTTCACAAAAAAAAAAAAAAAGGGAAAAAGGAACTCAAATCCCACTTCCAACATTATATGAAAATTACCTTTTCTTTTTCCCAAATCAATGCCAACAAGGGAAAATTGTTGTGCCCACTTGCTTCTTCCCATTTTTTTTTTTTAAAAAGGTTTTCTCCTTTTCCAAAACCCAATTTCCAATTCTAATTGAAAATCTAGGCTAATAAATAAAAATGCAAAATTGACCCATGGAATGATTAAAATTCAAACATTTATCCATTATTATTGGGGGGTGTCCCAAATTCCAATTAACAAGGATACAGTGACAGTGATGTTATCATCGTGAAGAATCATGAGCGAGTAGCTGCAAGCAGCCTCTGCCAGTGACATTTTCACGCTACACATAAATCAAACAATTATATAATAATAAAAAAGAGGGCAAATTAATAACATATTCAAAAAAAAAAAACTTCAATTTAGTTGATAAATTATCATAATATGGGATGAAAATATTGCATGGAAATAAACAATAGGAATTGGCTAATTGGGTTACCTCAAAAAAAGAGGGGGGGAGGGCGGGTTGCTTGCGCTACAAGTTCAATTGCAATGCGATTATAAGGTTCTGGGTTTAGGGGAGATGATGCTTTAAGGCAGAAGAGGCACACACATCGTTGAAGGGAGAGGAACTAATGGGCCTCATGTAAATAGGCCCGTTTTGAAATAAGAGCAATAGGCCTATTTTGAAACAAGAGCACACTTAGCATTTTTTTGGTAGGGACATCTATTTTGGTTAGGAAGCCCAACTAATCATTAAGATCTTGTTGACAAAAAAGATTGCATTAAGATCTCCAATCTTTGCACTTCTATAGTTTTTACAGGTGAAAAAGAAAGTGAAAAGGAAAAGAAAAGAAGAAAAAAGTGTAGCAAAAATTACTGGATACCATGCTATCATATTCATACACGGTGGAATGGCAAAGAACTAAAATTGCCATTTTGCCATCTAATTGAAAGTATAAAGTATAAACTTTACCAATAAAAAAAAATATTCCAGATTCTCTTATAGGCAAATTCAATCGTGTGCTTAATTATAATTACATGAATATAATGTGATTAATATAAAAATTTTATATTATTAATAATTATAGGACAATGATTTAAAATGCTTGAAGCTTGTATTTGTTAAATGATGAACTGTTGTCGAGATATTTTCAACATTTTTAATTAAATAAACTTTAAAAAAAAAAAAAAAACAAAGGAATGCGCAGTAAAAGTAGTAAAGGATCGTTTATTCACTACTTTGATGAGTTGACCAGCTCAACCTTTTTCTTCCTAAATGACCAATCAATCAAGGGTTCAAAGCTGTAAACATCAATGTTTTGAACCCATTTACTGCCCAAATAAACAAGAAGAATGTGTCATTGGATTCTACCTTCCCCACTTTAAATTTTAGTAAAGTTAGCCTACATGAGGAAGAATCCAAGGCTGCAGTATTTTGCACATTAATTGAGGATTGGTTAATATCTGTTAGTGGCACAACTTTTATATATAAAAATGAAACATCCTTTTCTTATTCCTTGAATGAACTGTTCCCCATGTTGTGTTCTTGGATTCCTTCCCTTGACATGTAGCTGATAATCTCTTTGCTTCTTTTTTGAACCACTAAATATGCTTCTTGTATTCTCTGTCACCCCTTCTTGTCTTTGACCATTTTCATCATCTTTTCACCTAGTTAGCCATACAATACAAGATAGCATTTCCTTTATGGCTTTATCCCATAGAGATTAAGTTGAAGAATTTTGTTCAGAAGTTGTTCCAGTGGGATGCGAAGCACCAGCACCTGTTGTTGTCGCTTCTGTTGTTGTAGTAGTTGCTGTTGTTGTAACTGTTACATTATTTTTATCCCTCAATATAGTATAGTTTGAATTGGATTGTTAAAGAGACAACATCTATGAAAAAATCACAAGTTTTTGCACTAGGCTTTTCACCTGCACTAGCAATTGGCATTGCCATTGAGGAAGGAAATGTGAGGATACCAGCTGAGCCATATTGTCTAGGAAGAAGTGGGAACTGCATCATTTGAGGATATTGAACTCCAAAACCATGACCCTGATTATTATGTGCATATTGGGCACTGAAAGGGTAAATGTTATGGATCAATCCCACAGGCCCAGATGCCCCAGAGGAGGGATAGTAAGGTGAGAATTGTTGACCTCCATAGACAGCATAACAATTCTGCACACAAAAGTATGGCACAGTCAATGAGGACCATGCAATGCAAGTGTAATTCATTCATGTCATTATTTTCACAATAATGCTACACGGCCAGAATATCTGCCAGAATATGTTGTGCCAGAATGATATGTTAGGATTATGGAATAGTAGAGTCAAAATACTGAAATTAGGAGTGGAAAAAAAAAATGAGATGTCCATCCCACAAACATGCCACGTATTTCGGGCAGTTAGATTCCTGCAGATGTTTCGGGCAGCATAGCATTTTTCTTTTTTTCTTTTAGCATCCATTGCATAATACCTACCATGGGGTACATTGTGTCTTGTGAGTATCCATTATATCTGCTAATAGATGCAAAGAAACAGGATTAAAGAAGATAGAGACAATGTAGGAAGAAGGCAGAAAATTGATATGCAAAATAGACCCAAAAAAAAAATGGACCAAAACCACAAATGGTACTTTCATGTTACCCATAAGTCGGATAAGGAAATGTGAATTGCCCAGTAGTTTGATGGACAAATGATGAGGAAGGACCATGATAAGAAGGAGACGCCAACATTCCAGGAGCTGGTCTAAACCTTCCTGCACCCACAAGTTGCATTTCATTTTTCTTAGTCATATATCACATATAATATACTAATGTGTAATATTTAACTGATAAACAATGTTAAAGGTGGCATATAGCTTGTTTCTCAGAATGAGATAAATAGATTAAAATGGAAAGACTCAAAAGAAGAAAGCAAAAAAGAAAGATGACATTTTAATAAACTTATGTCAAAAAAGCAAAGATGAAAAGAAAGAGCAAAAGGTAGAGGAAGGAGAATGGAAGGATTGAGACCATGTTGAGGAGCTTGTGGGCGATTCTTGTTTGCACCAATTGAAGCAAGATTACAATTTGCCCTTCTCCCATCAATTATTGGAGATGGGTTCTGACAAGCTAGCATTGCTGCCTCTGGATCCTTGAATGTGACCTTGGAAAAAACCAACAAAACCAAAGACTCATTGTTAACTAAGATCGTATGCCAAATGAAATGGACATGAAAAGCAAATATACCAAAGCAGAAGAGATGTGAAACGCTTACAAAGCCATAACCCTTGGATCTCCCAGTGTTCTTGTCTGTTATAACAACAGCCTCTAAGATCTCTCCAAATTGCTCAAAATACCTTCTCATTGTGTCCCTTTGAGTCTCCCAAGCTAATCCTCCAACAAATATTTTGGTAGAAGTTGTATCATTGTATTGCCTTGAATTGTTGTTACCACCCACCATCTGGAATTGCTTTTGTGGAGATATTAATTCATTAGATACACACCAAAAACCAAAAACAAAAGCCCAAAAGACCAAAAAGTTTGAAATGAAAAATTAAAAAATGGGATTGGATTGGATGACAAGGAAAACGCAGAAACAAAAACAAGCAATGAAAGATGAAAATAAGAATGATCTTTTTCATGAATATCACATCAATGAAAACATTTATGCACTTGTGATTCCATTTGCTTCTTCTACTTTCATTAAGAAATAATAAATTTAAGGTCATAACTGCCATTTTATTCATCCCCAACAACAACTCTCCTTAAATTCCTCAACATTGATAATTCTAGCTAGAAAATCATTACTTTTGAGATTAGAAAAGAAGAAAACAAAGGAAAGAAGGAAAGGACAAAGCACATAAGAAAATCTGACATTGTTGCAACAAGGAGAAGAAAGAATTCAATATTAGAAGAAATCGAAAGACCAACCTTTTTTGCTATTTCACCACTTTGTATGTGCTATGTCATACATAATAATATATACTTCTTTAGGAGCGCTAAACATCTGCTTCGTCGTGTACTCGTATTCAAATTCAACTTTCCTTTCCTTCCTTTAGGTCCACCTTCACATTGCTTGCTCCGTTTAAGGTTGTTGTGGGGCTTATGGATATGATAACTTTGACATGTATACATACGATCCTTTCCTATAAAAAAATAATAATATCCTTCATTAATGTTTATGTGTTTTTCTCTACTTTTCTTTCCCTGTAAATTTCTTACTTTTTGTGTACGTACGTTTTGTATGTGGTTGTGTTCAACCTCCTTCTTCCATGCAGCTGCTGCAATTCAATTCTGTTAAACCAATGAAGGTGGAGAAAATGGGGTCATGATGTCCTACGGCTAAATTTCTATTTTTGAGAGGATAACAGAGAAGGAAAAAATTTGAAAAGAAAAAATCCTCCTTAGAGTTTAAGATTGAAAAAAACGTGGAGAAAATTGGGTCATGATGTCTTAGAAATGGAAAAAAATCCTCGCTTGGAGACTTCTATCTTCTTCAGGGATCTCCTTTTAGTCGGGTCGAATTAGCCGAGTTGTTGATAATAGGATCTGAATATCGGAAATTCCATCAAGACAAAAAGAAAAAAAAATTTATCATAAATTTTGTATTACAAACAGCATACTTTCTTTTTTTTTTTTAACTAGGCACTTTCTATTTTGAAAATTTGGGGCTTATTCTCCCCTATGTCAAGATCACATTTCTCAAAATTCACTGTCTATTTCTTTTTTTTTTTTTTTTGCCCTGAACATAACTGTCTATTTCTTTATTTCATCACTTCTCATAATTAGATATCGTGATATCTATAGGTTATTGTTTCTTTTTTTTTGACGTGGATATCTACAGGTTATTGTTGTTTTTAGCTGGTCATTAATTAATTAATTAATTAATCATTCTATTAATATAAATTGGAAATTTTTCATTTAGCTAGAAATGTGGTTAGATTGAGTCTAGATTGCGAATATTTACCTTTACTTGATGAGTTCCATTCATTTCAATATTCTTAACAAAACCAAATAGTTGATGCTTTATTTACACAAAAAAAAAAAAAAAAAAAGAATTGATGGCTTAGCCATTTCAATAAAACCAAAATGCTCTACTTCTTCAGCTTTGGATTCTTCTAGCTACCACAAACATGTCCAAGCAAAACATGCAAATCTCTTAATGTTAGTTTCACTTCATTTAGCATTATTTTTATCTTATTTTAATATGTCGACTTACAAAAATAATAATAATAACAAAGGAATGGGGGAAACATATGACCCTACTCTTTGGAGGGACAACTCTGTCTTTTTGCAATTGAAAGATGAAAGGAAAAACAAACGTAGTAAAAAAACGAAGAAGAAACAAGTGGCAAGCAAGGTAAGCGGCATACAAAAATGGTCAAATTGGATGGACGGAAGGGAACTAGGGAGAGAGTATTGGTAAATAAGTTTTCCTTCAGTCCACGGTAATCACCGTTAAACCGAAGCATTACTAGTTTACTATATCACTATTACACAACCTAATCATTAACCTAATTTTCCTTATTAAAGTAAATAGGATTGGACTCTCGAAGGTATCGGTCAAACCTCTATTTGTTATGATGGTATATGTAAATGAGAATCCATTGGTTGCCCATTGCGTTGGTGTGAAGACAAATGCAAGAACTTTTTTTCACCCACAATTCAAATAAAGTTAATTAGTTTAAGTGGTTTAATATTTAATTTTTAATTAAAATTATGAATTTAAATTTTATGAATTAAAAAATAAAATATTTAAAAAGTTTTACTCTAATAATATGTCGATTTGGTTTAATTCAAATTATTTGAGAAATACTCTTTTGTTGATATAAATTTGATACTTCATATTTAAATATGTTTATGGTAAAATTAAACTTCACCAACATTGGTCAAAATACACTGATTTATTTTTTGTTAAATTAAATTTATTATAAATATACCTAAATATAAAGAATTAGATTTGTGTCATTGTAAAAATATTTATACGTCTCGTATGCTTCGTTCCAACTTTTTTTTTTTTTTTTTCGTTTTTGACATGACGTTTTTCCTCCGTTAGGGGCATAGACAGTTAATCGTGATCTTGAATGAAGGAATTGCCATTAGTGTACTTATTTTTTAACCAACCGTCACGGAAGATTTCAATTATTGCATGGAGACTTTAATTTTTTGGTCAACATTGCAATGGGATTTGATCATGAACATTGCTGTGGGACTTTGAATTCTTGTTTTTGGTCGAGAATGAGACTTGAATATGAAGCCCATGAGAAATTGGGGTCACCGGGTGGTGATGGTTTGTGAGCCCATTATAGCATGGCCCAAATTAAATTACCCACGAAATAATAGGTTACTTCTTCGCAAAATTTTGCTTGATGATCGAACTACCGAAACAAGTTTTAAAATGTTGCTCTGAAATCCCCCAAGAACAACCCAAAAAAAAAAAATGTTGCTCTAAAAAGACAGGCTGGACTTGAACATGCTACGAACTGTAATAACCATTCGACATGGTGATAACGTAAGAGTATGTGGCAAATTCATACATGAAATTGACATGAGGTTCTTTTCCTAATATAAATTAATTATGTGATCCTGTGTGTTATTGTTGTGTGAAAAAATGGCATTTAAGGCTAAGCTTGTTTGTGCTCCATTGATAGGCAATCAACAAATCGGTAACTGTTGTCCTAACGATTGGCAAAGGAAGAAAACCTATTTAAATTTCCATCTTTGCCGTAATTTTCTAACATTCTAAATTAATGAATAGTTAATTTTAATATATACTATTAGTATAAAATTAATTTTACACAGTTATCCAATTACTTATAGCTAGATTTTGTGTAGCTATGCCTTTAAATATGTTTTGACTTTTATTATAACTATCTCGAAATTCATATAAGAAATAAAATTTAATTGATTAGTAGTATAACATATTTTACACTAATAATATATTAAAAATAATCTTATTAATTAATTGTTAGTTACATACTAAATCGTCCGAAAAAAAAAAAACAAATAAATAAATTGCGTGCACCATGAACTTGTCGAAAATGATTGAATTTCATTAATGAAGGCCTAAAATAAAACCAACTCAAAACTAACACTAAGAAACAACAAGAAAGACAACTGAACAAGCACGTACCAAACCATATCAAAATGGACTCTTGACAAATAGATATGGGACAATTAACATACCTAAAACATGATTGAAATGGTCGACCAAAAATGCAAAATTTTCAAGTCTATTCGTACCCATTGTAATTGCTACACAATTGAGCCAACAAATATTTCGGCAACCTCAACAACTATCATGTTTTTGAATTTTGATTGATTATTTCACCCATTAATTCCTTTTCAGTTGTTTTGATTACTTTTTGGTATCAACATTGGTATAAGTATACTATATATTAAACTTTGCTTAGCATACAATAATTAAAACAAGGCACACCATTTTATAGTTAAGGACAGTTCATGGAAAGCATTTCTAATGATGAAAAATTGAGTTAATTCGTTAATTACTTTTACAAGATTCCAGTTGTCCCATACATTTTTTTTTTTATCTGAAAGCTTTGAGCATGATTTTTTTTTTCGTTTTACCTGTTCTGCTTAGTCATCCAATTTGCATCTAGAGCTACACAACCACAAGCTATAGTCCACTAATCAAGTAGTCATTTACCATTTTTTTTTCCTGGGGGGGGGGCATTGGAAAAAAGTAACTTTGAGTTTTGAAAGGGGTTAAAAAAAGGAGAAAAGAAAAGGAAATAGTAATCTGTCTCTCACATTGACAACAACTTTGACCGTTATAATGATATATACGTGTAGCATATGATGAATATAAAGCTAGCCAGTGACGTAACGTTGTGCAATAGAAACTTCGAAATTCAAGTTCTTTCAATTCTCCATCATTATAATGTCGTTATTGGCCATTAATTCAATCAAACCTTAGATTAGACAAGCATCATGTGACGTAAATAATCCTATGTTTTGAAGACTAGACCATCTCACAAAACCATGCTTAAAATTAATTGATGAGTTTTTGCAGGCATTAAAATGTCCAAAAGTCATGGGAATTACACCTTTTAATTTAAAGTTTGTTATACTTGTGATAATTATATAACTTTTCAATCCATTTCGTCATTTAATTTACAGAAAAAGTTAATAACGTAGTTGTGAACCTAAAAGGAACACAACTCTTGTTGTGCTAGGGCTAAAGATGGAAGGCATTTGAAATGGTTCTGAGAATTGTTTTAATCCATCAGACTGCATCATTATAAGACCCGTTTCAAAATGTAATCAAGTATCACCGAAAGAAGTAGGGCTGTCACAATGCTAGAAAGAGGAAAAGAGAAAGAGAAAAAGAGAACTTAGTACAAGATATGGCCAAACTCTTGTTCAATTTAGAGTAATTTAAAGTACATGAAAAGTAGATATTATAAGAGTGGATATTATAATGAGACAGAGACATAAAATATTTGATAGTAGTATATGAGGTTAAGGCTTTTTGTGTCCCTCTTATTACTTTTTTTTTCTTTTGATTTGTAAAAGTTTAGATTGAGGGAATGATTTATCTCGATCAATCTAATGTCAAGGCATGCTTTCGAATTCATTAAGCGGTTATAAAGGTATATACAAATCACCCACAAAACTAGTAATCGAACTCAAGCTATAGTAATGTATAAATGAAAAGTCAACCAACAGATAAACTAAACCCCATTGGCCATATTATTCACTCTTAATATCCATTTTTAACATAAAAATAACATTATTTTTCAAATCATACCCAATTATTAAGCTCACGAGCTAGATGGACATATATTTTTTTTCTTTTTAAGTTTTTGGTACATAATGGACAGAGGTCTTAATTTATTAAGTAGAAAATAGAAACGAGGATGCAGATTATATTATTCAAAACTTATATAAAAAGTCTTTGATATATGATTATATCTTAGAAGGAGATTATTGTAATTTTCCCAGTAAGAGAGTCAGAATTATTGATCCAAGATAGTATGACCCCCGTATCTTACTCCCTGAATTTTCTGTTAAGAAATTGGTGTGCGTATTATGTATCTGGGATGGGAACCCCAAAATATATTGTAATATAGAGTGGGGCTGAAGCAGTTGTCAATCCACACAGAGGAAGCAAACATGTGTGCTTCTAGGTGCTGCCGTGCTGGTATTATATATCATAGAAATATTTTTTAAACATATATTTTGATACCACTTTAGACATAAATGAATTGATATGTAAATAATAAAAATTTATATAAGTTATATTGATGAATGTGGTAAAATAATAAATAATAAATAATTTTTTATCAGATTTATTAATAAAATGACTAAAATTTTCACTTATTATATGTGATTCTCCATATTTTCATATATATGAGCTGATTTATTAGTAATATAATTAATATCTCTACTTATTTATATATGATTTTTCAAATGTTAAAAAGGCAATTAAATAATCTCAATTATGTAAAAATTTTATATGACTATTAATTAGATTTTTTTTAAAATCCAAATTAGGTTTTACTTTTTTAATTAATAGTAAAAATTTACTCATAATTAAAACATTAAAAAAAATTACATAAAAGGATACATTTTCATACCAAGACTGTTGAAATAGAACTTCTGTGAATGTCAAAAGTCACCACCGACACATGCTGGTGAAGCCTATTTCATGGCACAATAAGAGCCAACCTGATCAGATTGGTCACCAAGGATTCTGATTTTGACTCGCCGGAGCCAATTCTGTTCACCTCTCACCATCATCTTGATCACTAAGGATCCCTTATCCTACCATACCCTCCATGGCCCAACCCATCATCCTTCACCCAACCTGCCTCCTTCCAAACCAAAATGAAATCAAACTATGAACCATTTACTAGTTTATCAAAACCCATTTTCATGTTGACACCTTTACAGCACCCCACTCATCTTTTTATGTCAGTCGGTGAAAAGTGGGGACACCTTTCTAAAGCAAAGGTAAAATGGATAACAACCCCAAGAATGAAAATGAGTCCACCATTGACCATGAATCATGATACCCCCATATCGTTGACCTAAATATATTTGTCCCCTAAACATCACAAGGTGTAGACTGAACGATTATAATCCTCACTATATGACAAGCGCTAAGATGCTCCCAAGTAAGAAAAAGATGTTCTCTTATATTATTTATATCTTAGCATCTTAATTATTGCATTTAGAGTATTAATAAAAATGTTAATAAAAAAAGTCAATAAAAAAAATATTATAAAAATGAAAAACAATAATAACTGACAAAGGTGTGTTTGGATAAATCTTCGGCGGTTAAATAGATTGAACCTAAGAAGATACTTTGTGGTTTTGAAAAAAAAGTGTTTAGATAAATTTATTTTTCACTCAAATTAGTTTATAATCATAAATTTTTTGAGGTAATTCTTTTGAAAAATAAATATTTCTCATAGTTAAGCTATTATCAAGCATCTACTAAATAATATTATAAATAATACTCTTTCAGTTTATTTATAATTATTTTTTTAAAAAAATTGTAAATTATCTGATATTTGAGAATGTTAGAAAAGTATTAATTATTTTTTTTAGTTTTATCTTCATCTTTTACTCTTTTAATTAATTAATAAAGAAAGATAAAAGATAATTATTTGTTAAATTAAATTATATTTTTTATTTAAACTTATTTAATAATATCTTTAATTATTGCGTAAAAAATTGTAAAAGATGCTTATAAGTTGATGGAAGGAGATGATAATAACATCGTTTCTTTGCAAATCATTCGTACAAATTTTTATTAGTATGTAAGTTCCTTCTTTAATAATGCAAGTAGAGTGGGGCCATCCCACTATAAAAGCCAACTTGGTGCCATATAGCCAATTCGCCCTCATAGGCAATCTGGTTCCTGATCACAAAGAAGAAAAGGATTTGATGCTTTTTTTTGTCGGCTAGCCAACAAGAAACCCTCAAGAAACCTCCTCAACCTTCACCATCCCAAACCCAAAACCAAACCCTTTTTTTAATTAACCACACCACAACCTCAAATTAAGGTCACAATATATATCCACCATCAAAACATCACAATTGATCATCTCATTAACAACACTTAAATGGGGAATTGTGTGTTCAAAGGGTTGGACAATGGGGTATTGGAGGACATGATGGTGAAGGTGGTAACCTCAAACGGTGGCATCATGGAGCTCTACTCCCCCATCACCGTGGAATGCATAACCAACGAGTTCCCGGGTCATGGCATCTTTCGTAGCCGTCGTGACATGTTCTCAGAGCCTCTACCAAACAATGAAGAGCTCCAAGGTGGCAAAGTCTACTACCTCCTTCCTCTCAACCCTAATTCATCATCATCTTCATCAAGCAAGAGAGCACAACAACAAGAAACCAATGCCAACTTAACACCTTATAGAATGTCCACATGTGACAAGAACAATAACAACAACAACAACAAGAATAATAGCAACAAGATGTGGTGGGAACCTCATGAGGTTCTTCCAAGGTACAACAACACGGGGGTGTGGAAGGTGAAGCTGGTGATAAGCCCCGAGAAGTTGTCGGAGATCCTGTCGCATGATTCGAGGACGGAGGCGCTGATAGAGAGCGTGAGGACGGTGGCGAAGTGCGGCAACGGCGTACCGTCGTCGGTGGCCAACTCCGATCAGTGCAGCGTGTGCAGCAGTTGGAAGGGTTCTACATTGGGTGTGGATAGTTGAAATTGATTTTCCCTTTTTTTTTAAAAAAAAATATTATTATTATTATTTAGTAACCGTAATTATTGTCCACTTCATTTGTTTGTGTAGATGATAACTAGTAGTTTTTCTTTTGTTTCAGTTTTAGGTAGAAAAAATTTTAAGTCCTCCTGGAACAATTGAGAAGTAGTGTTCTATATTATTTATAATTAAACATTTTAACTTTGTGGATTATTGTTGTCTCATATTTTTATTATATTCTTAATATAATAGCTGATATACTGAGATGTGAGTGAAATAGAGTAATTTTTTTTTTTTTGGGAGGAGGAGGAGGAGAGTGTTTAATAATTTCTTTTTTTAGGTGTCGTAAATATCTGTGCATGTGAAGTGATTGTTTATTTCATGTTATTAGATTTTAAAAATTATTTTGTACTTGGGTTTCCCTAAATTTAGTTTAATAATTTCTTTGATCTAACTAAAGGCTCGGAAGGGAAGAAATTGTGGGGTTTGTGAATTGGATTTGAATGATGGCGAATTATGGTTGCATTGAGTAGCTTGTTGAAATAACTGGTTGTATCTTTCTTGTACATAACCATCGTATTTTGTATTCGTACGTACAATTTGAAAGGGTATTTCACTTTAAGCAATTATTGCGTTGTACAATATTTTATTTGGGTAGGGTACAAATACTACTTGATCATCTTGCTGATTTGAGCATTTTTGGATTAGTCTTTAAGATATTTCATGGATGTGATGTGGCTGGCGAGAGGGGATTTTACATTTTGGAAGCCTACAAAAATAAAATATCAAATGGTTAGCAGGGAAAATATTTATATATTCATGTCTTTAATTATATATGATTTCTCTCTCTTTTTATTGTAAAAGACTAAGCGGTAATTAGATTAACTTTTATAAGCTTCGATAATAACAGAAGATTATAGATTCCTTATTTTTTGTCAAATTTGACTGATGAGGAACCACACGTATGGGTTGAATGCTCACAAAATGCATTATTACGGGTGTCCTTATCAATTCGAACAGTTCAATGAAGGTTTTAGGGAGAATATGCTAGTTCCATCCAACTGGTTTAGCAAAATAAACTAATAATCGATAAGATAGGGTTATTATATATATATATATATATATATATATATATATATATATATATATATATATATATATATATATATATATATATGTTAAAGTACTATTATAACTTTTCATATTCAGGATATCAAAAATCTCTTAATTAATATTTTCAATTTAATATTTTTTGTTTTAGTCCTTTTTCAAGACTTGCATTAAATACCTACAATACCAAATTTAAGCTTTTTCACCTATTTTTATTGAAAGCCCTTTTTTTTTTTTTTACCTAAAACCCAAAATTTTCAATTTTTTCTTAAATTATGCCTTTTCAAAATATTTTTTTATACAAGATCAAACTTATTTTATTTTCGGAACAAAATCAAATACATTTTCAATCAACTAATTTGTACACGTTTGCAAAGATTTTTCATGTGGTATCATTAGTGTATTGATTAAAAAATAAAGAACAGATTTTTTTAAAAAAAATTTATGAATTCATATTTAAAGTATTTGTTAAATTTGTAGGAAAATAAAAGAAGAGGAGAAGTGTAGATGAAATAACTATGTGCAAAAAAAAAAAAAAATATTTTAGTTCAATAGGTACTTCTTTTAGACACACATTATCACTATATATATATATATATATATATAGTGAATAGGAAATAAATATAACTTTTTTTTTAAATAATTATAGTGCATAGTACATAAGAAATAAAAAGTTCATGTCTTATAATAACTATTTTTAAAAGTTGAAATAAATACATCTTTAGTCGTATGCATTAATTCTAATAGTATTTATATGAATATTTAATCAAATTATCAAATATTTTTACTTTTAGTAACATATTAATACATTTAATAAATATAATTTTGCTATATTATTCATGCAATATTTTATTACTTTTAAGTGCTTTATATCTTTATTTTGTAGTTATAATTTAAAATTATAACATAATCTAATTTAATCATGTTACAAAACATGTATATATTTTCTTTAAAATATTCATATCGCTTATCGCTTAGCGCTTATTTTATAATGAAGACAATATCTAAAAATTAATATAATTAGATTTAAATCTTTATATCTTTGTATATTATATCATTTCAACTAATTTATTATTCTATTGGGTGTTCAAAATCTTTATTTATTTTTTTTTAAATTATGTGGTTAATCAAATTGTCAAATAAATTACCTTCATTATTTTAACTTAACCTCATTAACAAAATTAATTTTATAACCATACTTGAGAATGTCTTATTCAATAAAATCAATATCTTGATATTATTTAATTTAATTTATAAAAAAATATAGTTATATGTATTAATTTAAACTTGACAAAATCAAAATCTTGAGGAAAATTAAAGTGATTTCAACTATTTTTTTAGATATACAATATATAATATTTTGTAATATTTTAATATAGTTATATTATATATTGGTTCAATATATGTTAAATCAAACTTGATAAACACAATATCAATAATTTTTCTTGATTAATTTCAAAATTCTTAAGGCGAATAATTGTGCACAATTGTTGGATAATCATAACATACATAAATATTATTGTTACAATTTAAAATAGTTGCCGTAATTATCATCCAAATCATGACTAACGTATTTATGTTAAATTTAACCTAATAAAGATAATATCTAAATTTTAATTTAATTAATTTCAAAATCTTTATATTTTTATATGTTACATTATTTCAACTAATTCATTATTTTATTAGTATTCAATTGTTTTTGAAAAATTATGTAATTATTCAAATTGTCAAATAGATTATCTAATTTTTTTTTTAAAAAATTAAACTTATTAACAAAATTCATCTCATAGCCATATGGTATATATTTTGAAGAAAAGGGAAGAGTTATGTAATAAAAATTATCTCTTAAAAAAAAGGTATCTAATTTATTTATTTTTTTATTTTAAAATAACTAATAACAAATATGTATAAAGATAAAAATATTTAAAAATAAAATTACAAAAAATAATTTAAAAAATTGTTTCCCTGTGCAGCACAGGGGTATGGTCTAGTTATATATATTTTTGGTTTAGGAAAGAGGCGTTATTCTAAGGTGGCACGCACGAGGCTGAGTGAGAATTTAATTAATTGCAGATATATATTGATAAAGAATACATCACAAAAAGATTTATTCAGTTCAGAATCAGTTGGTCGATGTAATGCAATCTTAATTATTAATTATGTTACCCTGCCTTCATTTCGGGGGAATCAATATATTGTATTAATAAACTGTTAAAATATAAGCAATTCTCTTTTTACTACAAGTAACTTGTAAAAAAATTCACTTGTGATTTAAAATTCAGCAATTTAAACTTATCTAGTTGTGCATATGCATGTTTGGGTTAGGGGTGGGGGGGAAGTAAATTAACATTACTTGTAAAGTTCGCAGCAAGTTCTTTTTAAAAAGGTATGCTTAAAAGTTTGGTTTAATTAAACTGTTATTCATAAGATTAACATTCTTATCCTATTTCAATAAAGAGGAGTTGATTTAGCGAATTTTTGACTTATGCTTACATTTTTATGATTTGAGTTTGATTCTTAAATTTTTCCATTGTGATTTGTTTGTAAAAACCTTTGTTTAAGTGCTCATTAAATCCAAAAACATACATTAATTTTGCACTTAGACAAGTTTTCCCTTGCAATTAAATCATAACTGAGGATATTACGGGAACCTTAATAGAGAAATATACTAATTGGGCTTCCTTGGTTGGACTTGAAAGAGGCTAAGAGAGCTGCTCCCCTCCTTATATATATTTTCCCTATCTTTTGTAGTGGATTACTTGATAAGCAACCATCAAAACAATACAAAAGCTAGGTACTTATAATCCTTATGAGGAGCAAATCATCCATCACTATATATAGAGAGAAAGTTTAATATCAAGTGCCATCACCAATGAGATAATAGTCATGACAAGGATACAATCTTTTCAATCTCTTTGGTCACTTATATAGTAACATGAATACATCATGTTGAAATTGATATGGGATTGTTTTGTTTGACCAATATGGTGGTGCATCATTCAGATACCAGTGGATTGAAAGGATGAAAAGGAAGAGACAATTGTAAGTTTTACTAATGATAAAAATGTGAGCAATACGAGTAAATAGACTAATATATGTAACTAACTTCTAATTAACTGTTAAGTTATCTAACTAACTCATTTAGTTTTCAACCAACTCCACCAAAATCTAATTGATGTTTTCCATGTCGTAAGAAAAATTTGTTGCTTACCGTTGGTATTCTTCTTCTCCGCTTTTTGTCGTGGTATTCTGGGCTTTTTTTTTGTCGGGGTGGTATTCTTCTTTTTCTTTTTTTTATCTGGGGAGGGGGGTTTGGGGCAACGAGGCTCTGCCTCTGCGACGCGAAGTCGCGCCCCTTGGTATTCTTGTTTTGTCATGTCCAAGTTTAGTCACTGATGGGCTAGATAATGGGAATTACATGAACGAGTCCACTATTCTGACTCCTTTGCAATGCAATATTTTTTTGTCATCTTTGTAATATACGATAACATGTGAAATACATACTCAAATTCACGAGGGGAAGCCCAAAAGTTTCCCTTCCGTGGTGAACAGCCCAAAAGCTTCTTTATTTGGAAAATTGAACGACAACTAAAATGGGCTGCCATGGTCCCAAAGTCTTTCTTCTTTCATTGAGCCCCAAAAACTTGTATCTCTCTTTCTATTTATGAGATATTAGGATTTTTAAAAACTTATGCTATTCCCACTCACATCAAGATATGGCTTTACTTGTTCAAATAACAATTCAGGTGAAGCAAGTCAGGAACAATGAAGCTCTTTTACGATAAATGAATTCATTTCGCAAGCTATTATTACGTGCCGTTCCTATAAAGGATTATACTAATACCGTATACAATATTTGAATTCTCGATATAAATACTATATAATTGATTCTTATTTTTTAGAGACTACGAGCATTGCAGGAGCATCTGTCGACAAAAAAATCATCCAAAGATAATCATTTTGTGGCTATTGAGAACGAATCAAATCTAGTGGTTCTATTTCTCAATTTTTTTATAAATTTTTAACAACCTTCCAAAATTTCTCCTATACAAACTAAAATTGCATTCAGTCCATGAAGTGAATTTAACATATATTATTTCTGAGAATATAGGCGAGTCATGAAATTATAATTACCAATTAAATATAATAAGCAAGTAATTGAATACATTTATTATGTGTTTGATTCATTTAAATGTAAAATAGTTTATAGTACTAAAAATTTACCGAATTAAATTTTAAAGAAAATAATTTTTCTTATAATATTAATCAAAATGAAATAAGTTACCAAAATTTTTAATTTTGGAGGGTAATATACAGATTTGCAGGAATTCCAATACAAGAAAACCTGAGATTACTCATGCTTGTGTGTTCTGTTATATAAATCGAAAAATAAGCAATACATATACTATAGAGACTTATTTAGAAAAGCGAAAAGAAAAAGGAGGAATGAATGGAATGACTTGCATGTGCAGCTATAATCTCAGCGACGTAAAAGTGAGATTCTTCCACGTGCCACCGAGAGTCCCCAGACAAGGATATGTAGTAATGACATTGGATTAGTTAGGTATTGGATAGGGGTGGCTTTTATGGTGAAGATGGCAAAAATATCTTCATATGAGGATTGTCTCTATTTCTTGTGTGTGGGTTCCACATATTTATATGGGACCTATACACAAAATAGTAAGGTCCACATATAAAAAGTAGAAACAATCTTCATATAAAAATATTTTTATCATCTTCATCATAGAATCCACCTTGGATAGGAGGCATTGTAACTATGGGAATACCCGATTCTTTAATTAACTATTAAATTTTGTTAGATCTAATACCGATACATGTCCATCCATGTTGGTTAGACTTTAAGGGAGCGTTTGATATAGAGGCATATTTTTTTATATTTAAAAATGTGAAAATAGTCCTATATTTAGTAAAAGATTTGAAGTAATATTTTCAAAATATTGTATTTTCAGGAAGGAAAATTACTTCCAAAATATTCTCACTCATTATTGGAATTCAATATTCCTATAAGAAGAGAATATTTGCCATAATAAAAAGACCAAAATACCTTTATTACCATTCAAAGTCACTCCTCACCATCCACTACCTCGGCCATTGTCTGCTGCTACCGACCGGCCACCTACCGCCACCTCTGTTAAGGATTTTTTGAGAATTTATCAAATATTTCCAGAAATTCAATTTACATACTAAACACGTCAAAAATATTATACTCGAGAATGTTATTCCTAAAAATGGCATTTTTAAAAATATTATTTCAAGAAATAAAAATTCATTCAATTTATCAAATGCCCTTTATTTAGTGTGGAAATCTCGCTTAGTACGATATAAACTAATATCTTAAGCTTTTCTCCATGAGTGTCATGAGAAATTAACACATGTTAGCCACCCATACTACACATACAGCTATTATTAGTTCATTTAGTTGGAATTTGCATACACCTATTTCTTTTTCTTTTTTTTTTCAAATTACAGATATCTCTTTATTAGAGGCAATTTTATTTGATCGGATAAGATCACTTGGATAGCAAAACTCACCCTTTCAAGTTCTAATGCAACTATATATCTAAGGCTCATAGCTTCTAAAGTGAGCTATGATAACTACATCAATTTTATACCCTTTTAATTTGGCCTATTCCGATATACGATAATACGAAAATTATAGCCTTTTTCTGTGGTAGAACTGAAAATGTCCAAAAGAATGAATACCAATAATTACTTTGCTTCAACGGGAATACATGATGCCAAAAACACTTACGTCCACTTGCCCCCCGCCACAAAGAAGGTCCGGCTTCCGCTTCCTCGAAGTTTGCTAGGGAATCCATTCACATTCATATGCGTTACTTTCAACAAAGCTTCCAAAATCAGGTGACAAATAATCACCGTCAAATGGGATTCACGGACTGTGCCTATATTTATATGACTAATACATGCCAACACCAAGGATTAGAAATGGTGGGAAGTGATAGGCTCCAGCTTCACTTTGATTTTGTCCAACTTCTTACAAGGCAGAGTGTCAACTTCTAAGTCAATATCATTAATTATTTAATTTGCCCGTGTTTTGTACAACGCACTGCATGTCACTTAACCTCACCTTCAAGTCTTTCAAACTATTTAGATCAATAATTATTCTTTTTACTCTTATATGTGAATAAACACCGGGGAAATGAAGACAATACATATGTTTGCATGCATCTCTCCAAATTTTAATGAACTATAAGGATAGCGAAGTTTCACATTAATTAAAAATGGATCAAAACTATACAAGTAAAAAGATTTATAACTCGCTGTCATAAAGTTTTCGAAATGGCTCAAAGATTCTCGACAGAAAAAGAGGAGCGAAAGCATATACACTTGTTACAAAACGACACCAAAAGATCATAACGTATGACAGCAAACCCGACAAGAAGCCTCAAATCAAAACAAGATTTGATCCATATAGAAAAGATCTCCAAACCCAAAGCTTGATCACAATTCTAATTGCTACTGGTATAACTCCACCATTGTGTCTGGCCTACCAAGTTAAGATTTGATCCATAGATTTGATTTCTTGCTTAACTTATTTTAGAGATTGATCTGATTGGTCTAATAATAGCATCTTCATTGAATTGATCCATGTGCTGGCATGGAGTCATGATGTATGTATATATCGTTATTAACCGTCCTAATTGACCCCATGCATGTATTGTTCCATTGGGAAAACACCAACTCACTTATTTGTTTGGGATCCATTATTTTTGTCAAGGTGACCACAAATTGAGGAAGGAGCCTGCCTGAAAGTTAAAAGGCGCATTCTTGTAGATGCTTTACTTGATATACTTCACGCGTGGTGGTGTACTTTACACAACCTTTTCATGTTATTAGCTCCGAGCAACATATGTGTGTATCGTGCGATTGTGGGCACATACAAATACTGTGTTGGGCCTGGGGTGTGGATGTTGATTGCATTTGGTTTTTATATTTATGTTAGAGGTAATAGAGAAATGAATCTATCTCGTATAAAATTTTTATATGGCTAGAGCATATATAATCTTTTACTATTAATTTTTTTATATTAGTATATATTTTGTCTAGTTTTACTTTCTGTGCTAAAAGATTACATAAAACTAAATTGTGTAAAAATTTTTACATGATATAATCCATTCATGAGGTAGTAGATATCCCAGTGAAGGATACTAGACTTCCAACATTAATATTGAAATATAGACCCCATTAAATGTAAAGTATGATAAATAAAAATATAAATGGGAAGTTTAGAGTGAAGCGTTTTGATTTTTAATTTTAATAAGAAATGGATTTTTTTTTATCTCAATAACATATGTTATTTAATGTATTAAAACAATTTGTAATTAATATTTTAAAAAATATGTTGAATAGATAAGGTTAGAAGAGGAGGATAAGGAATGCAAGGAAGGACCAAGACAAAGCGAAGATTTGAGAGAGGACAACGAGGCAAACGGATAATTCCATAAAGGAATTTTAACATGAAATCTTCTAATTTTAGATGTGTAAATTAATTTTTAATATATAATAAATTAAGTGAGTTATGTTAAAAATACTATATTTCTACTAATATAATTTAACATATGTTAAAAATTAATTTATATGTCTAGGTACGAAGTTTTTATCCAAAAATTTGTCAATTCAAAGTTATACTCTTCATGTTTTCATTAGAAACAAAATTTAAAAACATCACAACTTCTTTTTGTTAAAGAAAAAGTTTTTCTGATAAGAGAACCAAAAGAACTATTTTTAACGTTTATATGATTAAAAAGACTTTATAAAACGATGCAATTTTTTTAACTGTTTGGAAAAAAAAACTATATTAGTTTCAAAGCACGCTCTTAATTTGTTATACGTTTAGCTTGCTGAAAATTCAAACTGGTGAAATTAATGAGAACAGTTGTTCCATTAAATCAAATGTACTGGCAAGTTTCTCTTGAGGCGCTAATTTAGTTTAGCTGGCTGAAAATTCAACTGTTGAAATTATTGAGAAATGTCATTTTATTAAAATTAAATGATATGGCAAGTTTCTTCTATTAGCGTTTCAACTCAACTGTTCATTATATCCTACCATTATAGACGCTACATCAGTTAGTTTAAAGAAATGCTTTTAACAAATTATATAATGCGCATCAGGGTCTACAAGTTAATTAAAATCAGTAGTGCATGACTCAATTTTGTCATTTGCACGTATAAAATGGTATGCATTCTTAAGCTCAAATAGCACAGGTATCTCATGTCTTCAGTAATCTAAAACCTACGGACACAAATAATTAATATTTACAGATAAGGACCAAGCTCAAACTCAGATCACTGATATATATCAAGATACATGGATGGTACTAAGGTAAGTCACTAAATTGTAGATATTATCAAATTTAGGTCCACCCCTTTTTTTTTTCTTTCCCTGAATTCTACATGGGAAAGCAATCAACCATCATGCATTTCTCTAGATATATACTATTCTCCCATTTAGCACGGTTGGATGGACCAAGCACGCAATAACATCAACATTTTAGATTTCTTGATGAAGAAGCCTTTCAAACAAAGGTGTCCAAAATGGAAGAAAAAATGGTCCACAACATGACGTACCTCATTAATCCTATGGGGTCCCCTACGAAGATTCCTTTGGGACAACTTGTAAAATAGATGGTAAGGAATTTTCTTTTGTGGGGTTAGTTTTGGAGTTACCCTAGCAAGGTCCTCTATTTAAATCCCCACTTAACAGTTTGTACTCTATAGCCATACACATTCATCAAAATACTCTTCAACCATGGCTACACAAATTTGTCTCCCTTTGTGGTTCTCCTCGATGATCACAATCCTTTCCACATTGGCTCACTCAGACAATTACATCATCCACATGGACTTATCAGCCATGCCTAAAGCCTTCTCCAGCCACCATAATTGGTACAAGGCTACACTTTCTTCTACACTGGACAATTCCCGAGTTACCACCAATGGCCTTAACCCTTTTCCCTCTAAGCTAATCTATACCTACACCAATGTCATGAATGGTTTTAGTGCAAGTTTGTCACCTAAAGAGCTTGAAGCTCTAAAAACCTCTCCAGGTTACATTTCCTCCATACCTGATTTGCCCGTCAAACGCCACACAACACACTCTCCCCAATTCCTTGGCCTAAATCCTCATACAGGAGCATGGCCTAATTCCCAGTATGGCAAAGATGTGATCATTGGTGTGGTGGACACTGGAGTTTGGCCCGAAAGTGAGAGCTTCAAAGATGATGGCATGACAAGTATCCCTTCAAGATGGAAAGGCCAATGTGAGAACAGCATCCACTTCAGCTCATCACTTTGCAGCAACAAACTCATTGGGGCCCGGTTCTTTAACAAAGGGTTGATTGCAAAAAACCCCAACATCACCATAACCATGAACTCCACACGTGACATAGAAGGCCACGGGACTCACACTGCATCAACTGCAGCTGGGAGCCAAGCTTATGGTGCATCATACTTTGGCTATGCAACTGGAACAGCCACAGGAGTAGCTCCAAGGGCTCGTGTAGCTGTGTACAAAGCCTTATGGGAAGATGGAGCATACTCATCGGATATAATTGCTGCAATTGATAGTGCAATAGAAGATGGTGTAGATGTTCTTTCACTATCATTTGGCTTTGATGAGAGGCCTTTGTACACAGACCCCGTTGCTATAGCCACATTTGCAGCCATGGAAAAAGGCATATTTGTGACCACATCATCAGGGAATGCAGGCCCTTCCCTTCAGACTCTCCACAATGGGACACCTTGGGTCATAACCGTGGCTGCTAGCACTATGGATCGTGAGTTCCATGGGACTCTTACCCTTGGCAATGGTGTCCCAATCACTGGCTTGTCTCTCTATCCAGGCCCTTCTACAAACCATACTCCAATTGTTTTCATGGGGTTGTGCAACAACACAAAGGAACTTGTCAAAGTGAAGGACATGATTGTGGTGTGTGAGGACAACCTTGGATTCCTCCTCCCTGATCAAGTGTTCAAACTAGACACCGCAAAGGTTTTTGGGGCTGTGTTCATAACAAAGAGCACCGAAAGCTTATTCTTCTTACAGAACAAGTTCCCATCCATCATTGTTAATCCCATGAATGGCAAAATTATCAAAGGTTACATTGAGAGCCACTCGGATAATGCAAGAGCAAGCATGTCTTTTATGGTAACAATTTATGGTACAAGACCAGCACCTAGTGTGGATAGCTATAGTTCTAGAGGGCCATCATATAGTTGCCCATTTGTGTTGAAGCCAGACATCACAGCTCCTGGAACATTGATCTTAGCTGCATGGCCTCAAAAAACTCCTGTAACTCAATTGGGGTCCCATAAACTCTTGAGCAAGTTCAATGTCATAAGTGGCACATCCATGGCGTGCCCTCATGTTGCAGGTGTAGCTGCCCTTTTGAAGGGAGCATACCCTGATTGGAGCCCTGCATCAATTAGGTCAGCGATCATGACAACATCGGATATATTGGACAACACATTGAGCCACATCAAAGACATTGGTGAAGGTTACAAACCAGCCACTCCTCTAGCCTTAGGAGCTGGTCATGTTAACCCCAATAAGGCCCTTGACCCTGGACTTGTTTACAATGTTGAAGTGCAAGATTATGTGAACCTTCTTTGTGCATTGAAGTTCACACAAAAGGAGATCACCGCCATCACTAGAACCTCTTCCCACAATTGCTCTAACCCTTCCTTGGACCTTAACTACCCTTCTTTTATTGCTTTCTTAGATCCCAAAGACTCTTCTGATGAGTCAAAGACAACACATGAATTTCATAGAACAGTGACCAATATTGGGGAGGGACACGCAATCTATGTTGCTAGTGTTACACCAATTGAAGGGTTCCACGTCAGCGTGATCCCCGACAAGTTGGTGTTCAAGATGAAGAATGAGAAGCTAAGCTACAAGTTGAGGATTGAAGGTCCAAAATCGATGAAGAACAAAATAGCTTTTGGGTATCTCACTTGGACCGACTTGAAGCACGTAGTGAGGAGTCCTATTGTGGTCACAAGTCATATCGTAGAACAATATTAATTGTGCCATATAAGTGGTTACTATATAAATCAAGTGAAAATTAAAATATATATCTTAAAAGACTATTATTTGATAAATAATAACCACTTCTCAGTTCTCACGTGAGTAATTAACACGGTTTAGCAAGCATGCAGTGCAGTACATAAACTCTTTATCTTTCAGCAAATACCGGAAGGGTAAGACATAATTTTAGGTGAAAATTGCGTTGTCATCGAAATTCATATCCAAATGCGGTGCCTAATAATGTTGGATACGCCAAAAATTCTTCATTGAAGCATGTGCCAAAGGTATCCACATGTCCATCTATAATTGCTAGATCAATTTTACGATTGATCCGTGGCCATGATCAGATCATTCACTTGATATTCAGTCGGCCAAACTGTTTTTCTGTTTCGGCTTTCAGTATCCTCCTGCTGTGGCACGTTATTGTATAGAATAATAATAATAATATATTGTAATTTCATAATGCGTGTAAATGCGTAAATCCTTGTCACCGAAGATTGTAAGTGAAGGATTTATATCATTTTAATTTCAAGTCTACGCATTCAATGTAAAAGACTTAACTAGTCAAGCCAACTAGTCTACGACATTTATCACTTTGACTTAAATAATGAAAGATTAGGAAAACATTTTCACTTTAGCATAAATATTGGCTCAAAACCAAGGATTGATGATTCAAAATTTGAATAGAAGTAATCTCTTTTGGGTTGAAAAATCGGAGCAACATGTTTCATCGTCAATTCGTGATCATTCTGAATATGCCAAAAAGAAAAGTGATAAAAAATATTAATTTTAATATACAATATTAATGCAAAGAATTTTAAACTATTATCCAATAATACATAATTATTTGTGTAACTTTTTAGTAATTGTAAAAATTAAATATTTTTATTGATATAGTAATACATAATTGAATGACTGAGTAAAAAATTCTTACATTGATAATACATCAAAATTAAGTCTATTATAGAAAAAAGTAATTAGTGTTATTATGCAGTCATATTTTCTTAACGAAAAAACTTTAATTTTATCAGAATTTATTTTTTTGGTCCTAAATTTGCCATTAGAAAGGCCACAGGCCTAAGATGAAAGAATACAAAAAGAGACTTTTTCTTGGACAACCAAGTGATTTTTGTAGTTAATGGACCTTAACGCTTATATGAGCGAAGTCCATAGCATTATTTTTTAGGAGTCAATTTTAATTCACAGTTTCCCAATTAGATTAAATAAAAAAAAAGGATAATCTTTGAAGTGGATGGGCCTCTGAGGACCGTTCGCTAAGCCGAGGGCCCAGGCATGTAGAACTTTCCCTACTTGTTCACTGGGCCTATTGACCAAATAATGGCCTTAATCTTTGACCAAAAGTGAAAACCTGACAAGAACGATAGGAGCCTGCCTAATACTCAAAATGCAGTTAGACATTTACATTTCTTTTTAAGTGGAAAAAAAAAATGCTTAGTTAGATATCAACCATAGCTCTATGTGAACAAGTAATTTATTTTATCAACCATATGCCTTAAATTTTTGTTAAAAAGACGCATTTAATTTATGTTTGAGTAAAACCTCAAATTGGTACTCAAGAAAATTATAAGATATCAATTTGGTCCTTGAAAGAGTTGTAACATCAATTTGACTCCCAAAAGATTAAAATTTATTTTAAGTTAGTTCAAAAGATTAAAAGAAAAATGAATTAATTTAAGATAAATTTTAATCTTTCGAAAACTAAATTAATATTATAAATCTTTCAAAAACTAAACCGATGTCTCTCAACTCTTTCGAAGACTAAATTGATGTCATGAATATTTCTAGAACCAAATTTATATCTTATAACTCTTTCAAAGACCAATTAGGATTTTACTCTTTATATTTTTATATTGGAACTACGTTTATTTTGGATCATAATTCTATCATATTCTTTACTAATATGAGACTGTCATGTTATGTGTTATAAGAGAGAAATATACAAATTTTGTTATAGTAGAACTCCTTGTTATCTATCAATTTTGTTTTTGCAAATTTCTGTCTTATGATATCACACTGTTATGTTAGTGAAAAACATGAGAGGATTTAATCAATTTATTTTACACCTCTATAATTATTTAATTTCACTTATTAATTATTGAATTTAATTTTGATGCATTAATTTAAAAGTGTTTTACACAAATATCTAATTATATGTTACATACAAGTGACACTATATTAATATAATTACTATATCTAATTTTGACTTTTACAATTACTATATTAAAAATCTGACATATAGTGGCACTATAAAACTCTTCTATATTTGCAGTGGCCTATATTTTTATTTTCTCTCTCTTGAATTAATAACTTCGAAGGTCGTTATTGTATTCGTATTTTTCTCTGATAATTCCTTTGCTAAACGTCATATTTTTCACCAAAATTTTCAATCAATCATCAGCAACATAGTAAAAGAGAAAATTAATCACTGTCTGCTTAACATTATGCCGTCTTTCCTTTTCATACTATGTTGCCATTTATATTTTCTGCCTGCCAAGATTGAAAAACTTTGGAAAAGCAACACATATGTTAACAATCATTCATCGGAAATAGTTTATTATTATTATTATTATTATTTATACTTCCTGCTCTCACTTTTGACGGAACTGAACGGTTGTTGCTTTAACAATGACGAAGACCTGGCGAATAGACAACGATTAAGCAAAATAGGGCGCAGTGAGGTGCACCATCAGTCCATGATGATGACTTAAAAAAACCAAAAAAAAAAAAAAAAAAAAAAAAGAGCACTGCTGTTTATACAAAGCCATCCTTTATAGGTTTTATTTATGATTAATCCTTACCATCCAATTTTTCTATTTCATTCCCTCGGTTTATTATTTTTCTAAGAGCACGTTTGTAAGTTAATATTTTGGAAGGAAAATGAGAAAATAAAAAATTTAAAGAGTAATTGTAAATATATTTTATTTTTAAAATTCTTTTCTTTTCTAACTTCTCCTCCAAAACCTTAACTCATAATAAACACATCCAAAATTGTGTATGCGGCTCTTCCAAAATCTGTGTACGATATGTGCTTGCAATGTCCGTGCAGTCGCTGTTTTTTTTTATAAAATAATATTATTGCATTCTGTTATTTGTGTATTCCACAATTTTTTAATATTTTTTATTAATTAATTATAATTAAATTATCAAATAATAACTTTTTATAGATTTGTTAACGAATTTTCAGCTTTTATGTAATAAGTTCACTTTTTTAAAAAAAAATGTTATAGCTCAATAATAAAAAATATAATAATGTACGCAAGAATCATTTTTATAGAATTATGATATATATTTTTTTCAAAGTTTGATGTCATTTTTGTTTTGTTTTCTACAAATATCCTTCAAGCAAAAGCAATTCTATTCACATTCTGTAGAATGTAGAATACTTAAATATAGGTGATTCTCTTAATTGATATTTGAATCATGGATCGGTATGTAATGATGGACTACCCCTCTTACCGCTAGACCAAATTTTAGTTGATAAAATTTGATGTGATTTATATATATAATTATGCAGTAAAAATTTTTTATTGGTTGGTTATCTATAAATTTTTGTTAAAATATATGGTTTATACGAATTTTGAAATAAAAAGAATATCCTGGCAACTAATCATTCTATATATCTAGATAATAAGAAATTAACAATATGCAAACCACCGACGGTAGAGAGAGGAAAGGGGGTTTTGTGGGTGGGGGGAGGCCAATTTTGCGGTTCAAAGTCCAATACGCCTACAAAACAAAACGTACAATATATCATTGGTGGATTGTAAACATCAGGAAGGTAAATTATTTCTTCAACGTTTTTGTCATTTACTTTGTTTCTTTTGTTTTAATATGAACACATTGATCGGTTGTTAGATTACTAGTTAATCGTATGGCGACAGAGAAGTGATATCTAATATTTTTATATATATATCAATTTAATGTTGATGCATTATGGTTAGTGTAAAAGTTTTTTTCACACATTTATTTAATTATATGTTATTATATCAATAAAAATGTTTAACTCTTATATTCTTATCATACCAATAAAAAATTTTGTTGCCTTTTGCTCCTTTTTTTAATATTATATTTTTGGTTCCTATTATTAGTCAACATTGTTAAGTGGCGATATTTATAAAAATTAAAAAAGATTCTTAAAATATTTATAAGGATTAAAAACAAAATTTTCAATATTTGTAAGAATTAAATACATATTCTAAAATATTTATGGGGCCAAAAGCTAAAATAAAAAAAACTAAAACTAAAATAATCCATATTTATAGAGAATAAAAATCTATATAAGCCTTTTAATTAAATTAAATTTTTGGTCCATATATATCGATTTTTAACTTGGTCCATCTGTATATTAATAGAATTTCTTAAATAATTAATTTTTCAAAATAAATTGACTAGTTATAATAAGCATGGCTAAGTAAATGTGATTTTGAGGAAAGGATACATTATGATTAACAAATAAAGTTTGTCATATAGATAGAAAATTCCATTCTTGATTCAGTCTCAAAACTCGCAAATAATAATTTGTATCTTTGTTGCCATTTCGATCTTTTATTTTATTATATAAGCGACAAATAATTCCAAGATATAAGTCTCTTCATTTTGATTTTTTATTTCTAGTTTTGAATTAATTGCTTGCAAAAGACTCACTTTCGTAATAGAACTAACGGCTTAGGTGCTCTAATTAAGCTATCGTCAGATTTCAAATATCAATTGAAAAACAAGATGAAATCTTAACGAGATGCATTCAAAGATTCTGCATGCATGCATGAAGAAGTAAAATAGAACATTTAATTGTCGTAATCGATCAGCAGTATTTTGCAGTCTACACAACTCCTACCACTGGATATATAAAAATATTTCTATTTATATCAGCAGAATGAACTACATGTATTTGGAATGTTGGGATCTTTTCTATATAGATTTGGCAGCTAATGATGTATGGCTTTGAATATGCTTATAAAATAAGGGGAAGTAGAAATGTCTCAATTTATATAGGTGCATTACTATAGATACTCAACAAATTAAATATTAATTAATGGATATAAATACATAGAGAAAAGAAAATCAATACTTCATGTTATTTCTTTCCAAAGTAAGTGATATCATGCCGTTTAGCTTGATCTTGAAAGCATCAAGCTCCATTTCTGATTGAGCTTTGGGCGATGTAGGTGTCAGCTAAGTAAATGGCCCAGCTGGGCTTCTGTCTTATTTTCCTTAGAAAATGACATAAATGAATAATACGTCATGGCATTGAAAATCACTTTTATTTGCATGTGACTGAATCTCACGTTGGAACAAACAGAAAAGCATGAGATAGACATCTCAATGACTCACATTTTTATAATATTTTCTTCCAGAAAGATGTATTAAGAGAGTGCTAAACAAAACCAGATGATTACTTCTTGTTCCTATAAAGAGAAGCAAAATCAACTTTTTTTTTTCCGAAAAAAAAATTCTTATTCGTATGATTCTGCAATGCTTTTGTAAAGAAACCAGCGGAATAAAGTAGCAAAGTTAATTAATGAAACCTGGCCTTCAAGTAGACCTAGAGGTCTAATGTTAAAGTCAAAACAATCTATAATTGATGATCATAAATTATCATATAGCATAAAGGAAATTGCCTTCCTGTTCAATTTGGTTGATGAAATGATCTCGTGATACACTAGAACCAATTATGGTATATTGTCGCATGTCTATGTAAACCTCTAGAAAGAACAGTTCATGTTTAGTTTTTTTCTACACAAGATTAAGTCCCTATTCTTTCACTAGATGCAGGTGCGTTTGTCACATTTGAGATTATAATGTCTTGCTACCATATAATATAGAATAAGAGACTAGTTTAAATCTTTAGAATTACTTGCTAATCTTAGCCCGAGTTTTTTTTTTTTTTTTCTCTTTTTTAACCACAGACAGTTATATGTGTACTTTCACCATTGTTGTGAAATTTTTAAATAGCTACTATAAGGTATTTTTACACTTTTTGAATATAGGACAAATATGTGTTCAAGCATCAGCTGAACTGGTCACAAGTGGGACTAAAAATGGGTCAAGTTAAATTGAGCTTAGGGCATATGGCTCAATAATAAATATTGAATTAATTTTTTTTAAATTAAACTTAACAGCTAAAAGAAATTATCCTGACTTATTAAAATAAAACACATTCTAATATATAATATTAAAATTTAATTTTGATATATTATTAATATAAAAAAATTTATATTACCATTCAATATGTATTGACATACTGATAAAAAGTGTTTAACTTATATTAGGGTCTAGCTCATCAATTAAAAAATAAGCCAAAATATTCATCTAGTTAAGTTGTTAATAAATCAAGATTCGATTTGGTTCTACTCACTTCCCGTCCTTGGCCGAAAGTACTTTTAATTAATTTTGACTTTTTTTTTTTTTTTTTGTTGGTGGTGAATTTTGACTCAATTGAAACAAGGTATTTCAGGGTAGATATTCGAATTAAATTGCTCTATAGTTATTTTTGGTTGTTTAAAAAATAATTTTGTAAAAAAGATCATAACAACCCTTTTTAAGAAGGAATTTTAGCTTATCCAGAATTTTTTTGAATTTTTTTATTTCCAAAATAAAAATCTAATTTGCATGACATCTTATTGAGAGTAGGTGGGTTGAATATATAATAGGAAATTAAGATTTGTTCAGTTTTAAAAAATATTTTTTATTTTTATTTATTACCTCTAATATTAATTATAAAAATGGCATATTGTTTTTAATTCATTTCCTGTTTTTAGGATTTTATTTACTCTGACGGGAGCCCCCTTGTTATTAATATATGATCCTCATTTTGGCAAGGCAAGTATTTCGGCTTTCACACATTAGCCTACTTATCCAGCCTCAGTTACTCATAAGGATCACATACTAACAATAAAAAGGACCAGAAAATTGGATCATTGTCTGATACTTTTCTGATGCACAGGATCCTCTGTTAGAGGCAAGTGCATAGCATACTTCGTATCTTTTATAACCTTGTTATTTCCTTTATTTTGTTCAAGATCATAGGAGCATATTAAGAGAAAGAAGGTAAGAACTTTCAGGAAGGAGAGGAAAGTTTAGAAACTCATACTTATAGAAATATACTTATGTTATTTGATGGAGTTTTCTAATTGATTTTACAAAGAGAGGGCTCCTTCCTTTATATAGAGAAGGAGGCTTACAAGACACTCTTAGTAGTCTTACTACGTACTCAGCTTCTTCTACAAGTTTTTTAATAAGACAAACTTTTTCTACAAGTCTCCTACTAAGATAAGTATCATAGTTGCTTGTCGGACACTTGACAGGGACTAGACACCTAAAGTTATTTATAATAGGACAAACTCATTTATGACTATGGCTCACCTATTTATTACAAAGGATAAGATTAAAGTACTGCATTTATTACAATGTTGACTTAAGATACTAAAGGACAAACAACTTTTCTACTTCTTGTATGGTAGTATCACGTGGCTTCTCCTTTACGATTCTTGGACTTTGAGCCTTTCTGGATTACCAACACCTCTGCTACTTGAAGATAGGTTCATGACTTGGTGACAAATTTGCTGTCTCATCTCTATCTACCTTTTGCCAGTACTCTTTTAACTCTGCTTTTAATAGTATCTCTTCAGGATCTATCATATCTTTATCTAGGTCTTGGAAATCTTGCATGATGAGATCTTGCATTGAATTTTTGTCAGTGGCTGTGCTTGTTTGGCCGGCTTCAAATCCTCCAGCTGGTGCTTCATCTGTGTGAGGAATCTCGGATAATGGACAGATGATATCTAATGGCTAGGTATGGGTGGCATCATTATCATCTACACCATTGATTTCCTGTAAATAAAAAATCAAATTTTCTTTGTAGAATGGAGGTTCATTGTTTCGGACAAGTGCTTTCAAATTTGGGATTAGTGTATACATCCTGGCATGATTTTGTGTCCAGAAAAGTTTTGTCTGTGTGTGCTGGAAATATGGACTGTGGATAATAAAAATTGAGATAAAATCATTTAACTGATCATCCTCTAATTTCCAAATATTAAATCTGGATAATTCTCTATCGAGTTCTTTGATCCACCAACTGATAGGTAAAAATCATTGAAGAGTATTCCATAAAAGAGAAGAGCGGTTCTCTGGGTCTGAGAGGAATTTTCTCAATTTGAAAGCAGGACACAGGATAGGATAAGAATATAAGATGGAAACACACCATAATATCACATATCAGATTCTTCGAATGTTGTTCCCATGAAAATGGTAAAAATGGTGAGATATGGTGCAACAAGACTTAACCAAGTGGATTGAGAAACAAGGTTATGTGTTTGGACAGACCTATTGAGGTATAAGGACATATGTGACTTGGCAAATTCCTGTAGGTATTTTGGTGATAGAGGAGTGCCGGGAGGAATTTTTAGTGGGAAAGTCCTTTGAACTATGCTTTTTTCAGAGGAATTGGATGAATAAGTATTCATCATGATTAATGGGTAACAGTGAGTGGAGGCGATGATGATGATGGGCTTAGTTTGGGCTTGGTTTGGTCTGGAGAGGAAATCTGGGATAAGGTTTTGAGTTCCCTTTATATGTTTTATAGAGAAATCATATCGGGAAAACCATTCTTTCAGTCTGAGTATTTGAGGACTTGGCGGGATTTTATTTTTGAATTCAAGCAGTTTCGGAGATGAGGAATTATCAAGATGTACCTCAAACTGGTGTCCTCTGATATGGAAATCAAACTTCTGGATTCCATACTTAACTGCCAAGGTTTCCTTGTAAGTTGTATTATAATGAAGCTCTGCTGACTTAAACTGTCCACTAGCATGTTCGCAGTAAAATTTATAGCCTTCAAGTTCTTCTATCAGGACGGCTCCCCAGTATTGGTCACTAGCATTTGTTTGCAAGATCCTTTTTCCTTCTCCAGGTATCTTGAGAGGAGGTGGATTCTTTGCTACCTGTTTCAGACGCTTTACAGCTTCAATTTGTTCTGGTCCCCATGGAGGAGCTTTTTTCTTGAGAAGCTTGGACAGCTTCGTGGTGTTTTTGGAAATATGCGGAATAAAATCCTTTATGTAATTCAGGATTTTTAAGAACTATTGGATCTGCTTTGTAGTCATATTTTCATCAGGAAACTTTGGAAGTTCTTCAACAATGTGTGGCTGTGGCACATATTTTCCTTGAGCAAAATGTAATCCCAGAAAATCTACTTCAGTAGTTCCGATCTGAGACTTTCTTGATGATAGCATTACTCCATATTAGTCACAAATTTTGTAGAATTCTTCCAAGAGTTGCTTGTGACTATTTTCATCGAGAGAGAAAAGGAGTATATCATCAATGTAAATGAGAGCACGATCAAGGAGAAGTTCAAAGACTCCGATCATGACCTTTTGGAATAGTGATGGGGCGACTTTAAGCCCAAAAGGTAGGACAATCCATTGGTAATGGACATTAAGAATGCAAAATGCGGTTTTTGGTTTGTCTTTTGGGTTAAGGCCCAGTTGCCAAAATCTTGACTTCAGGTCAAACTTTGAGAAAATATGGGCATTTCGGATATAGGAATAAAGAGAGTAAATCTTTGGAAGAGAAAACTTATCATCTTTAAGGAATTGGTTCAGTGGATGATAATCGATGACAAGTCTCTTTTTTCCTCGAATATGCTCAGATCTCTTATTCACATAAAAAACTTGGCATGCCCAATTAGATTTCGTTGGTTCAATCAGTCCTTATTTTAGCAGTTGTTGGCATTCTTCATATGCCGCTGCTCTATCGGATGGTGACATTCTAGGATAAACTGCCTTGGTTGGATTAATGTCTTCATTTAATTTGAATGGCAATTCTACGAAGAATTCTTCATTTTTCCAAAGTGGATGAGGATGCTTGAAGAGATTATGGCTGTCAGCACTCATCTTCAGAAGTTTGTCCCTTATGTCTTCATATCCCAATGGTCAAGAGTAAACAATTTTGGGATCGTGGAATAAGGCTTGAACTCCCGTTTGAACCTAATCCCTTGAAAGAGGATTTGAAGTCTATGATTTTGAGTGTACACATCCAAGCCAATCACAAGATCTTTGTTGAGCAAATATGTTCCAATGACTTTGGTCCAAATAATGCATCCTGGGAAAAATTTGATTCCAATCTTGTGTTTAGTAATCAGATCCGTCGGGAAAATCTTGCCGTCTGCTGCTTTGAAAAAATGAACACTGGATTTCCAAGCAGATGATGGGAGGATCACCAGATTTATTAAAGTCTTTTGTACTCCTGTATCCATGAAAGTAATGACTTTGATCGGCAGGTCATACTTGGAGGGAAGAATATGAATCTCAATGTTCGGCTATGGTGGAATCGGATCAAGTGAACTGATTTCTGTATTTGGAAGTCTGGGGACTTCTTCTGCTTGTAGGACGGGGAAATGTTCTTCAGAACTAGAAGAGTCTGACTCATTGCTTTCTTTGGAGTCTGTGTATTCTAGTCCGAAGACAGTAGAGGCATCTGGTTGATCTTGCTCATCGTACCAAGACTCAATGTCTTCATCTGCGGCTAGGTCAAGGGAATGGATTAGCTTGGAAGCCTTTTCCTTGTTATTTGGACAATTTTTTGAAAAATGTCCTTTCTTGCCACAAATGAAACATCGTTTGCCATTTTTCCCTCGATAAGGCTTTCTTTTGACGAATTTGACCTTCTTCTTCTTCCTTTTCCTGTTCATGAAGATTTTATTTTTCTTTTTGGCGGTTGGCTTGTAGCGGCAGCCACAGTCTTTCTCTTTGCACTTGATCTCCAGATAATTCTTTTTGCAAACTTTGGTGTACTTCTTTCTGTCTTTGAGAATATTTTCAAAGAGGACTTGTTGGCTACATAGCTTATCCAATGCAGCAAAGCACGTCTGGTGGATTTCTCCAAGAGTCATGCTTACAACGTCTCTCTGCATGGTGGTGATCATTCGGAACATTTCTGCTTGAAGTTCTTCGAGGAGAGAGCTGACATAAGTGTTCTTAAGGCTAGGATCATTATAGCCATTTAGTTGATAAAACCTTTGAGCCATTCTTTTGAAATGGCGTTCCAGGTCAGGTTTTTTCAAAGAACAACACTTCATGTCAAAGTATTCCTTCCGGATTTTTTTTTTAACAAGACTGTGATCACCAAGAAATTCATGGTGGAGTGCTGCAATAACAGTATCTATACTCTTTAGTCTGTGTAGTTCGTCTTGTCTCACAGAACCAAGACTACAATACCATTCTTTGAGGACTCCAGTCATGTGTGCACAGAATTCTTCAATGACTCGATACCGATCAGCATCAGGTGAAATCATCGTAACATCCATCCAGGCTTTAAAATCTAAAAACCTTTTTCTCCATTGAGATGGTGGGATGTCATCGATGGTGAACAACGGTCCTCCAAATGGTGGAGGAGTATTGATCTCTTGAGAATTTAGAGATGATGGTTGAGCCCCTCTTGTTGTCTCAGTTTCTACAGTTGTGGCCATGAGGATCCTAGTGATATCAGCATGCTCATCATCACTAGGGATTTTTACAGATGCATCGACACTCTGGTCATCGCTATCTGTTTGCTCTTGGTAGGCATGTGAAGCTATCATGGCTTGAGACAGTGGAACTGTATCAGGGTCAATCTCTGATGTCTGAGTCTTTTGGAGATGGTTTGGGTTCAGGAGATTTTGGGTCCTGAATTGGTTATTTCAGAAAAACTGAGGAAGATTCAACAACTTCTTTCCTCTTTAGGTTTTCTCTGGAGGGTTGAGATCTTTCTCCAAAGAATGTTGTTTTTAGTGGTAGGATTGGTGGTAATAAAGGTGGAGATCTATGTGGTTGTGAGGATGGCAGGAGGTTAGGATATATTTTTGGTGGTGGAGCAAAGAATGGATCTGTCTCTGGCTGTTTTTGAAGTCTCTTTGTATACTCATAGAGTTCTTCTATATTGTGGCCAAGTCTTTGAAGTTCTCTTTCTCTTTGATCAAAAGCTGGGTCATGGATATTCCGAACAGAAAGTTGTCGAATTTGCATTTCCAAGACTTCGATTCTGGCTTTTGTCTCCTTATAGTACTTCTGCAGTTTTTCAGACAGTATCCCCAGCTGTTGCTCTACAGCTGTCATGATGCTATCAATCTTTTGATTGATTTTTGTCAGCAGTTTATTTTGGGCTATGAAGTTCTCAGTTTGCCAGTTCAAAACTTCTTCAGCTTGAGTCAGAGGTTTCATCTTTCCATCTGGTTGTACTTTAGTAGGTTGGATAAAAGGTTTAGCATGTGTCTAAATGGTAGGATTAGATTTTTTTTCTAGAGCTGGAAAGTCAGCTCCATAAGTGGCTGAGGTGGAAGCAAACATCATGTACGGGATTTCTGGTGTTGTTGGGACAGAAAGTGTGGATTCTAGGCTTTTATAGGAAAAAGAGTTTGTGGTATCTTGTGGTGGTGGCCAAGTGATAAGATCAGGGTCTTCAGATGGTGGTGGATACCCTTCTTGTCGGAGTATCCTAAGGGCTTCTTCATAGATTGGCAATGGTTCCCTCTTCTTTCTGATCCCTACCTAGGGACCGTTTTCTGAATCAAATTTCCTCTGTGGCTTAAGAGGAAGCCTGCATGGAGTAGCAGGATGCTTGCAGTTTCCTGTGCATGCTCTTCACCATTCATCATTTTCTGGCATGGGATAGAACCATGTGTCGCAAGTACAGCCTGGTTCGCACATTCCTGATCCAGGAATATCCCATAAGAAATGACCATCGATTTTGTCAGAATAGATGATCTATCCATTTGGCGCAATAACATGAATTGGCAACTTTTTCTTGACTGCTCCGAGAGTGATCATCATGGTGTGGAAGACTGGAGGGTTTCCCCCAGAAGATTCCTCTTGATCTGGCCTTTTGAAAATAGTTTTGACAGTTCCATTAGCAGACCTTTGAAAACTTGCTTCGATGGAGACAGCAGAGGTGCTATTTCTTTTGAAGTTTTCATAACTGCTTATCCATTCAAGCAGCATGAGCTGCAGAAGGTCCTTCTTTGAAATCTGCTTTGGAATCTGAACGATGGAGGGTGTCTCATCGTTTGAGGTGGTCAGGACCATCAAGACATTCTCATTGAAGCTTTTTGGAGTAGGCAGATCAAAATAATGATCTTAAAGCCTATAGATTAGCTGGTGCTACAGTGAGGCGGCGAGGGCAGTTCTATCTTGTGGAACCCCTATGAGTTGGACCTGTACTTTGAATCTGGTGGTCAAAATGGGGTCTCTAAGGTGAATATTGAAATTTGGGAACATGGTCAAGACAACAATTCCTGCATTTAGTGTCGTCAAAATAGTTCCGATGGTGGCATGCTCAAGATTCTGGAAAGTAGTATCCAGTAGGCTTATCCTAGTAGTAATAGGAAGTCCTTTTCTCCTGTGAAGGGAAAGAACTAGCCTAATAGCCCAAGGTGAAGGCTAACATATCCTTCTCTCTACCAAAACCGGATGAGAGTAGGATTGATCTCCAGATCAACATATTGTTCAGCGCTGGTGGCTTGGAGAGCACATTCATCCATTTTTGTGGTCTGGATATATTCTTTTACACCAGGTCTAGGAGTTGAGATAAGCTTTTTGCGGAGCCACCTGAATGGCCCTTTTTCTCTTCTAAAAACATTATAGGGACTAAGGAGAGGAGGAATAGAGCTTTCTATTGGAGCATCTTCAGGGACATAGGAATATTCTATGAGGTTTTCTATTTTGGAAGAAAGGGTTTTTATACATGATTCTGGGACAGATAGTCTTGAGGTTAGGGACAAAGGTTTTGGGAGGGCATTATCTGAAGAGGACGCCATCTGTGAGTTAGGATCTTCCTTACTCATTCTCCCTGCTAACATCTTATAATATGCTCCTTGCTCTTTAGGAAATAAAGGAAATAACTTAGCCGGACGTTTAGGCTCTGATACCACTCTGCCAGGAGTCCCCTTATTATTTTGAAAATAATAAATAAATTGAAATTAAAATGATATTTTTATAATTAATTTTGAAATTAAGAAATGAAAGAAAAAAAATATTTCTTGAAAACAAACATAGCCTATATTATTTGATATTCCACACCTTCTAGTTAAGGAGATAAAGAAAAAAGAAAAATTAATTGCTCCCATTAATTAATTAATGGCTCAAAACTTAGGGGCGTATATCAGGTAGAAAGAAAAAATCAAGATGATAGCTATATATACATTAGCTACAACTAATTAGTTGTATAGTCTTAAGCTACCATACGTTATAAATATTCTATTACAAACTATTCAAAACTTTTTTATTTTGACTTTAATTAATTAGGATATTCTCACAGACATTACTATGATACTAAATTTTTCAGTAAAATTATGAGTAAGAAGTCTTCATAAAAATTGTTTTCTTCAAAAAGTTTAAATCTTAGTCATCTCTCTATAATTGTAATTTGCTTACCATTGTTGTTGACTATTTAAAACTTTATTTGTCAAATAATATCACTTCCTTTAATTGTCGCATTTCTGCTACCAAAAACTTTTACAATTGATATAACAATCTAACATGTTTATGTGGAGTTAAACGTTATCTCATTAATGCTTGAGAAATGCTATTTTGTAGCCAAATTATTATCATATTAAGGATTTAAAGTAATTAAAATTTTGGCAAAATAACATAAACAATGGATCTCCCTACTCAGTGAAACAAGGTTTACCATGTTAATTATTCTTGTAACATAAACTATGGATCTGTTTTTGGCACAATATAGGATATGGGATGCTACATAGATCGATGAAGAAGTAAATAAAATATTGCCGCCCAAGTTCGCGATAAACAAGATATGATATATAAGTGTTCTTTACATCTAGACCTTTATTATAATAAGGTTTCACATGATTCATAATTTAAAGAAAACTTAAATAGCCATGCAGATTTCGTTTTGGCTTTTCCATATAGTTTATAGATCCCTCTTTTATAAAGAGATCGCCATAATAGAATATGTAAGGAAGCAACATAGTTGATCAAATCCTAACCTTTAAAGGCTTACTTTTTTTCCTATGTTATGACCCTCTATCTAATTAAAGTGAGAATAATATCAAATTTACAGTTACTACTTGCAAGGGAAGATCAATTAGTTAGGATGATATATAATATATGTTACATGTATCGACAATTTGAGATGAACTTGAAAACTGGCTGTCATCTGCAGTCGAAAATGGTACATAAAACAATAGACAAAGATAATTGCCATAAATGAACGCAAGGTTTAGCCTTTATAGGTACCCTAGAGTGTTAGGAAGTAGAGAAACCCTATTGATTCTACATGTGATAGTTAAGAGAAGTAAAGCGACAATCTAGGGATGGGAGTTAATTGTTCAAAACCTATTTTCTTTCCTATCTCACCAATTATGATTTACCACGTGAAAGATAATAATATATACATGATTGATAATTGTACTAAGTTTTTAAATTTTTTCAAATACCAACTTAGCTTTTTGAGTTGGCAAAGCATGATTTGTGAAACAGGGAATGGGGATAGAGTTAAGGATGATTTCCATCCAAAAGCTAGCTACTGTTTTACGCATCAAATTGTGCCTTGTAACAGAAAGAAACAAAAATGTAAGATTAAAAAAATGCATATATATAAAAATATGTGAAGAGTAAAAAATTGCCAAACCATGATTATTAATATGTAATGGACTCGAAAGTCCATTTAAGTCCACAGCATGTGATCGCTTCAGCTAGAGGAGCAATGTTTATACAACTTCTGAGTTTATTTGGCTTATTTATCATCAGCCAGGACCTAATACATTGAAGGAATATTAAATTTTTCTCTACTAGAAGGACTGAGGGAGTAATATCTTCGTTAGCCCCGATAAGATAGTAACATTAATGAATCTACTCTTTATTTCATGTTTAAGAAGTAGCCATGTTAAACTTGAAATTTATATTCATCGTCGCATGCATAAATTAATGTTGGGATCGTGAATTACTGGAGGATGATGATTGCACTTTCTTCAATTTAATTATATGAATATATATGTAACTGAAACTTGAAATTTAATCAATGTTTTTTATATAAAGAGTAAAAGAGAAACTATTTTTTATTTTGAAAGTTGTAATCTGTGAATACAAAAGAGAAAATATAACAGTTCAGCATTTCAATTATTGATACGTTTTTCGCTATCAAAGCTCAAGGTGTGTTCGTTTAAAATTATTTTGACAAAAAAATTATTTTTTTCAACTAAAAAAAATTACTTTCCATGAGAATTGCTCATTTTAATTTTTATTCAAAAGTTTATAATAACTTTTTTGTCAAAATAACCTTAAACAAATGCGTCCTCAATATTTTAACTTTATAAATTAAATAGAAATTTGTAGTTCTAAATGATCAACCAAAATCTGAAACTTATTCTTATTTGAGAAATTCTTAGATCAGTAAGATATTTGTCAAATAATATAAAATGATTTTTATTAACACACCACAAAAATGAGTTTTATTAAGGACACAAGTTAAATAATCAAAATAGTTAAGGACACAAGTTAAATAATGCCTTTTGTCAGAATAGTTAAGATGAGTGATAATTATTATTTTTATTCTTTAGTATGTATCTTTTAGGTACACGTTTACAAAATGTATATAAAATTGATATAGAACACAAAATATTGGCCCTCATTATATGCTTAGACTCAAGTCAAATATTTTTTATTATTTAGGAGTCCATATTATAATTTGAATATAGTTAAATTAATATGTAATCTAGACTCTTGTACTAACCCCACATAATAAGAGTGGTCTAGCATTGTCAGATGGTAACACAAAGTAAATTTTTAGAATTTTTAACTAAGTTTATATAGTTTAAAAATTAAAAATTAATCCTTATTTTGATTTTTTTATTAGGTTATTCTTACAAGTATTATTATAAAACTAACTCCTCATATAATGTCGTAACCAAGAAACTCTCCAATAATTAATTTTTGAAGATTTGATTTTGGTTCTTGCAATAAGAACACGACTTACTTACTACCATGCCAAAATCTGACTAATAAATAGATCTTTATAATTTTAGATACAATTAAATTAGGTCCAAAAGGACTTATAGAGTCTCAATTGGAAGACTTTTAAAAATCATAAAAACTTATTTATAGAGGCTAATTTTCATGTACTAATAGTGTAAAATTATTTTACACTGACATTCAATACTAATTATGGAAATTGTCACATCATGATAGATAATTACATAGAAATGGACCAGATTAGTAATTTTTTTGGTTTTAATTTGATGATAGTATAAATTTATTTTACACTATTTTAGTATATGAATTTTTTTTTTGATTTATATGAACTTAAATAATTTTTAAAAGCATGGAGACTTACAATTAATTTAACAATTAAGAAATAACTTCTAGTTAAATCTTTACGTGCATACATCTTGACCATTTGATTTATATGTAGATTAAATTTAAGTTACACAATAAAAGAACTTGGCTTTATGATTAGTAGCTTGAAAAAAAAGAAATTGAATTAGGTACTTAAAAGCTTTTTTTAAGATGCGCTCAAATTTAATTTAACCCAATTAAAACTGCTATATCGATCTAAAAAAAAAATTTGATCAAAACTGTAAAAATTTAGATTGGATTAGTTATATTTTTTAAAAACTGTTTGAATTGGATCAGATTTTAGTTTTAATTTTCAAAATTAATTCAATCCAATCCAAATTAACTAATATTATATAATATAATTTTTTTTATTAAATTATAATTTTACATAAAATAATTTTAATTTATCACATAACTTTTTTTATATTTACATCTCACTCTCACTTAATTATTATTTTATACTTAATACATGAGTCATTTTTAATTATGTATTTTATTGATTCAAGTTACTTTTTGCTTATAAATTTTAAACTTAAAATTTTCTTTTATCAACAATTTCGATCTAATTCAAACAGATAAAAATTAGTTTGGATTTGATCGAATTCAAAATTTAAACTAAACTGATTCAATGCAAATCACTATCAATTATATTGTTTGGATTGAATGAATTTTTTACTTAAAATCGATCCAAACTGCACCGTAAATACCACTACTTTTTTGGCTTCAACAATCATGAAACTAGGGAAAACAGAAAATGTAAAACCTCACCTAGCATCTGGTGGGAAATCGCTGCCAAAGAAAGTTTAACCTTTGAAATTTTGAAAGTTTCTGGGTAGTGATCATGGTTTGTCTGCAAACATGATGTTATGTAGCGAGTGAAAATGGCTAAAAGTCTACGATTATGGTTTACGATAAAGATAAAAAAGGAACTCATTAGTTTTATGTCTAATTTGATGCATTAGTTGGTTAAAGTAGATTGAAACTTATTCTTTTTAAGTAAAGTTCGAGTCTAAGTTTTGTAAATAAACAAAAAAGAAAAAAAAATAGTGTTAGAAGAGCTTTATTTATGGTAAGTCAACTCAACTTGATTCAGATTAATTGAAGTTCAATAAACACCTAATACTGATGATAATTTAAAACAAAAAAAAGTTACTTACCCAAACAGAAAATTTCAAGCAGAATTTCATTTATTTGAAGACTAAGTTGGGGTGGCTTTATTAGACGATAATACCTCATCTATTTCAATTTATCTGTCAATTTAGATAATTTAATATATTATTAAATTAATATATTTGGATATAATTATATTAATTTAATAATATATTAAATTATCTAAATTGATAAATAAATTAAAATGGAGGGAGTATATAGTATTATTTTAACAAAGTAGAGATCCAAGTCTCGTTTATTTCATGTTTCTCGTGTCACAAAATGAACGGATGGAATGATCGTCAAAATTCGCATGCTGGTGAGTCATTTCTGTAAGATCCTGATACGTTCGGCTATCTTTGTTGTTTTAAACTTTTGACATATTTTCGAAAGTTTTGACACATCTTAAACAAAAAAGATAAATTAAAAAAAAAATTGGACTAAAGAGGCAATATGAAATGATGAGTTTTCTTATTGTTCTACCTTGGCCCGCCCTCATGCATGCATGGAAAGCTTTTGTTGCTTACGTATTTATTTAATTTGTAATTATATATACAGCAGTCTTTCAAATGAAGGGACAGCTTGGTGTATTTTAAAATAGGGAATCATCATGTACATGTTTCCTGGGATTCGATTTGAAATGAAATAATCTTAATTAGAAAGAGAGGGACACTTCACTCTCATACATTAATGACAAATTATGTATTATTTATGACCTTGTCAACTATAAATTTATATCTATTTGATGCTGGCTCCTCTATGATGTTCCGTCCTAGTTCAGCTTTCGTTCAATTATTGAAGGTTGTCATACCTATTATGCATTTTCATAATTATTAGTACTAAGAATTTAAATTGCTAAATGAAGAATTATAGGTGGTTTTATATTCTATACATTCTCTCTAGTACAAGTCCTATTTGAGAAAATCATGTCATCTAAGTATGGTACTTGAATTTAATAGCTCTCCCACCGAATAGACTAATTGTTTAAGTTGGGCTCTTACACAAGGAGGGGGCAACCTAAAAAAAGAGCAACTTAAACAAGGACTACTTGAAAATAATAGAGTGAAGCCGCTTAGAGTAATTAGGCAGCCTAGAGTGAGCCATTATGGTCATAGAGAGGGCGACTTGGGAAATTAAAGGAGTGACTTGAGAAAAGGCAACTTGGGGCAAAGACGAAAGTGAAGTTGCTCAGAGTGGGTTGTCGTGGTCATCAACCTTTAAATCGAGATGACAATATTACAAGTCATATATCGAAAAGTTCTGACATCTAAATATGGTACTTAAGTCTAAAAGTTCTAATACCCAATAGATTAATCTTTTAAGTTGAGGTTCTAAAGAAGACTAAGGGTCTGTTTGATTTTATTTTTGAGAGAAGGTCTTTTAAAAGAAGATCTTTTAAAAGAATTACTTTTAAAATAATAATTTTTATTTGCTTTGAATATGTCAAAAGTGAGTTTAGAAGAATGAGTTTTGTTTGAATAGGATAAAGTAAAATTACTTTTGGTTATTGATATAAGAGTAATAATAAGATTTCTTTTCAAAAGGTCTTTTTCTAAAATGAAAAGTAACCTCAAGAGTTCTTCTTCTAAAAGATTTTTTGAAGTTTTAAAAGACCATCTAAAAAAATGTCTTTACATACCAAACATATTAATTACTGTATATTTTCATTCTCATTCTAATAAAAGGCCTTCTGGATCTCCCAAAAATATAACCAAATAGACACTAAATAGGAAAATCATTCCATGCTCCAGCTGTAAAGAGATTCTTAGAAATCGTCAGAAAGAATTGAAATAGGAGGAGGGTATTCATATCATACAAAATAATTTTCCTATAGAATAAAAATATGGGAAAAACATAGCATGACTTTCAAAAGATGGGAAATTGAGAGCACTTTAAAACTTGATTTGATTTAAACCAGTGTGGTTAAGTGTTGAGCGACTTGGCTAATTCATATGAGGTCGTAAGTTTAGATTTTAATTTGATGCAACTGTTGTATAAAAAGTTTTTTTTTTTAAAGAAAAAAGAGTCTATTATTTTTGGGGGGGGGGGGGGGCTCTAGAATTGCCATTTGGGAGAACATTAATTTATTTAATGCATAACTTACGTAATATTGTTCACATGTTAGATTGAAAAAAACGCACAAATTGACGAAAATTGATAGAAACAAAATTAAGGAAAACTGTCTTCAAGATGTGATCTGTCGCATTGTATAATTGAGAAGGAATCTCGAGTCATTATTCCTACGTACGGTTCCTATTACTTAGTACATGACGTATAAATTTCTTTAAGTAAATAATAAAAACTACTAGTATATCTATTAATATAATATTTCAGAGACATAATTTAAAAAATTTTGACAAGTGGTTGCTTTTTAACCTTCTTCTTTAAAATTCTACAAAAAAATAAATTTTATTTATGGTAAGTTATTCTTATTAGTTGTTATTCTCCATTATCTATTAGTCCTATTATTTTCACTATTTACATAGTCTTCAAGAGCTAACGAAGAAATTAATGTAGCCACCATTTTTCACCAATCAATTAATTTTGTTTTTTTTTTTATTTATCTTTTATGTTAATCTATGCAACTATTTTTTAATTAACTATATCTTTAACAATATTTTATAGACTCTTTTCTGAAATGGGTGGAAGTGGAAGAGTTTTTATAGCTAATAGAAATCCAATTTTTTTTTTAATTTTTCCAAAGAACTATTCAAATGGTTCTTCATACTATTTTCAATCCTATATAATATTCAGATTCATTTATATTATTATGTACATGATTGAAAGTTTTATAGAAAAATGTTACAGGATAAAAATATATGAAAATAAATAATAACTTATCTCGTTTGATTCACCTCATATAAAAATTTCAATATCTACATAAATATTGCAAGAATTAATTTTAATTTTAATTTTAGTATTTATAATAAATATATATTTTTACATCATTGTTTTAAAATTAAATTAATTTTATTTTTAATTATTAATATATATTATTTATATTATGGTTTTAATATATCACTATCAAGAAGCTATATACAGAGGCTATGTAAAAGTAAGTGAGTGAGAAATAAAATAAACTTTTCAATAAAGGGGTGAGAATAAGAAATGGAATGATTTTTTTTTTTTGGTTGTTTGATCAATATTTAAAAATAAAAAATAGATCTATATGATTGAATTATGCTTTTAAAAAAAATATATGCTTTCAAGAATATACTTACACTATTTTCTATAAAATTTATTATTTTCTTCAACAATAATTATGTAATTATATTTTTCATTTTTCTATATATTTCTATAAAAGTATGAGGACAAGGAAATGATTATTTTAAATTTTTTATTACAAAAGTTTTACTAAAATATTGCAAGAACGTGTGTTAGATAAAATTTTAGACTTTTAAGATTAAAATATATTCTTTTTAGGTTAGTTTTTAATAAATTGTTACTAGGTGGAAGAGAAAAATGAAATAAATTTTATAATTAGGAGGAGGGAGTGGTAAATAGAATTAACTTTTTAAGAAAAAGAAAAATATTCTAATTCTCTAAAATAAAAATAGTGAATTAAAAAAATAAAATAATATAAAGAGAGAGAGAGTGAAATAATAGAAAGAATATCCTATTATAGAGCATTAGATATTCTATTCATATTTTTTTTTATTTTCCTTCTTTTTTGTACTGACCAGGACGGTCACCCCTTATCTCGTATCACTTAAAAGCCAAAAAAGAAAGATTTATTCTCATATAAAAATTGGAATAAAGAATTTTTTTATGGAATATATTAGAATTTAAATAATAAGTGATTATATAAAATAAATATATACAAATATTATTTAAAATAAATAATTCATTCGATAAAAATTTCACAACCATTTTTTATTATATAAATATTTTATTTTACATAATTTTAATTAAATACTATTTAAAGTTGATATATATATATATATCATAATTTACACCCGTCCATAACGCGGGTTAAATACACTAGTATAGTAAATATACACATAGAAGATTGTGTAATAATTTGGTGTAACAATATATATAGTAAATAGCTAGGCACAATAAAGTATAGTGGGATACCGAGTCAAAATTTCTAATTGGGTGTCTAAACAAGCCATATATAGCAAGATAATCTCTGTTGAACTCTAGTGCCAAAACTAACCTCTCTGTGACTATATGTTGACGTCTCACCTTGGGTACAACCTTCCCAACCATAAAAAGCACCAAAATGAATTGTTGCTTCCCATGCAAAATACCTAGCTACCATCCCTTCCCCTACTTTCCAACTGGACTTGAGAAATCACTACACACGCCATGCCTTAGTTTTATATTAAGTCCGTTATTAACTTTTTTATAGTAAATATTTTCTCTAAAACACTTTTACAAAAAATTGTGCATTTTTAGAATTTTTCCTTTGCCTTGTTAGAGAAGACGCCTTCTTATCCCCCCATAAAGGAAGCCGTTAATTTTCTCTTAATTGAATCCTTGAAGGGGTTACAATTTTATTGATTAAGAAAGATATTGTTATTGAATTTAGGAAACGTTTTTCACACCAAATACCGGAAAATATACTAAAACAAAATTTGTAGATAGATATTGGTTTAACTGGAATTATGATGCAAATAAGGTAGCTTTTGAGAATTTAATATTTTTGAGATGTTAGTGTTTAACTCTTTTCAGTGAAACCTATTCAACTCTATCTGGATATAGGTGCATTATATATGATAAATGTGTGGAAGAAACTCTAACAAACTCTCTCTCTCTCTCTCTCTCTCTCACTCTTTCACTGTCATTTGGGCACTGTGTCACATTACTAACTACCCTAACAGCAAAGGTTTCGATTTGTCAATTGGAGTAATAATTTTTTTCAGAATCGAAAGTGCGATTAGTGCTGGCGGCAGTGTTATATATTCTTCCTCAAAATGATATTAGAATTACGATTACACATATCTTCACTGCAACCACTTGTGGTTGCTGTTTTTGTCGTCTAGTTTGGATTTCTAGGCTGTCGGAGATCAATGATGTCCACTTCTTTGTTTTCTGATTAAAGATCAAAGGTGAGAATATAGTTTGACAACTTTCCCAAAATTTATTGATTTCTATACCTTTGCAAAATTAAAAGGAAGAGTTCATTAAATTCCCACACCATCTAAAGCTGGTGCACCATATATTTATGCATGGTTTCTTGGACCTCTTGTTTAAGACAGGAATGTGCTTTCTTGAATTAACTATTATTAACAATGGCCCAGAGCTTTTACCACGTTTTCTTCTGTAGGATGTTTAATTTTAAATCAACATGAACGCTTTTCACAAAAGAAAAAAGGACTTGAATTATGGAAAATATTATATCATGCATTATTAAAAAAAAATAAAGGAAAGAAAAGGAAAAATACGCATTTGTTAAAGAATTCAAGGGGGAAAATTTATTACACAGAATGACAGAAAGGCTACTATTTCTCTAAAAAGTGATTATCATTGCCATGTAATTCAGGGAAAATTATATTCTAGGTTCTGTGAATATTGGTGATCTGTCATATTGTTGTTATGCAGCTGAGAACCATAGCGGTTGAAATAATTTTTTTATGTAATCATATCATCTTTAATGATTACACAAGTTCAAACCCAAATACCTAGTTGGAATCATGTTTCTCTACGGTAATTTGACAAACTATTTACATGGTTCGGAAAGCTGTTGAAGGGACTGAGAAAAAGAGAAGGATATAAAAAAAAAACTAATAATTAATATATTTTTTCAGAGTAAAAAGAATTTCTATGAATATATATTAGTATATATATATTTTTTTAATTTTTAACCAAAGTATCCATACAAGTATTGCTGTAAGACTAATCTAAGAATATATGAGAGAAAAAAAAAAGAATATATGAGATATAAATTTTATTAGATAATGTATTAATATATCATAAAGTGTAAATGTAAACTATTTCAAATTATTGATGCATACGAATTGAATTTGTTTTCTTTTTGGTAAAGATACGAAATGAATTCATAAACTTAATAATGAGTTCATGACTTACACGACAATAATCAATGTTATCGTGGTCTATTTAATGCCGTGAGTTCGATCTTTATTTTGTTTCTTTTCTGTTTTCCTGCTATCAACTTTGCTAGACCAATTCCTATGTAACGACTAACAAATAAAATATAGCAGTATTACTTTATATCGATACCATAATAGAAACCAAAAACAAAATATATATATATATATATATATATATATATATATATATATATATATATATAAGAAAATGATAAAAGATATGGACATCAAATATCATGACCAATATTAGTGCCGGTTAGTAACTAAAAGTGGTTGCTCCATCGTCTATCAGCCAAAATTAATGATTAGGGTCAGGGAATTTGGAGCAGGATGAAAATGATTAGTGCTGTGACCTGTGTGGACTTTTCCTAACTAGATACATTTCTTTCACAATTGATGACGTTTCGGAGAAAGTGAACTACAACTAATGCTTATATGTGTTTTGTATGGGCGTATGCAGTCATAATTAAAACCATTTAAACTTCAAGATACTCAATTACTTGGGGATAAATATAACGCGTTACAATCCTTATTTTCATCTAGTTTGTTAAGGGCACTCTACTATCACGCCATTTTATACATTTTTTTATTATTATTATTTATCACTCCATTGTATTTTAATTTAGCGTTTTTTTTAATTTTAACAAATTTTAACCATATTATCTCTTTATTTAATGAGTTTGACAATGTTAATAATAACTACATGAGATATTAAAATTGAGTTAATGATGTAGTAACATATCATTGAATTGAATATAAGTGTAAAATGTCTTCATATGTACTAATTATAAAGGAGATTTGCTTTGTAACTACTTTTTGTTATTCAAATCTTTTATGCCTAAAATATCCTAAAGTTAAAATTTTCTATTACATAATTCTTGTTCTTTGTTATTATTTACTTATTTATCTTTTGATAACTTTCAAGAAGTTATTATTTAAAATTGAACTATTTTTAATTTTTTAAAGTTTTAATTAAAAATAAAGAAACAAGTGTATAATAAAAAATTAATTAATTAATTCAAAAATTCATTATCTATATATTTAAATTAATTTTTAAAAAATAAAAATCATTTTTAAAATTTGCACTATAGCAAAAAATTTCCACTAGTACTAATGATATACTTTAAAATTAGGTTTTTTAAATTTATTATAGTACTATCAAAATATTGGAATAAAGACGAATAACGTCTCTACCTTTGTAAGCTTGCTTGTTAAACTTTTTGACACGTGAAATCTGCTTTATGAGAAAATAGGGTTAAATAAAGTCTTTCGGAGGGGATGCCTTACACATCGAACTAAAGATTTGGCCTTATCTACCGTATCCCACCAAATTAAATGTTTTTCGATATTATTATGAAATATTTTTTTATCCATTTATTATTATGCATTACATTTAGTTATGACATTATTTCTTTTACAGAACTCTTTAGAACTAATTAATACTATAAATTAATATTAAAAATTGAGACTACTTAAATAATTTTCAAAAGTATTCTACAAATTCATTTCATTTAAAAATAATTTACATTATAACATTTAAATAAGTCACAATTCTTTTCACCCAGAGCAAAACTCTGAATTTTAACACCTTTATCAATCACTTTAGAAATAATTTCATCAATATAAATTAAATTCTTTAATGACGTAACTAAAACGAACATCCTAGTAGTTATGATATGTATATTCCTATAGGGTAAAATATAAAATACCCCTTGAAGTATATGAACATCCTAATATTTAACCTATTGACGTCTGGGCCGAACTGAAAGCATCAAATGTTTTGTAAAATTAAACAGAGTACATCACATGCAATTAACTCGATCGACCTTTTTATCCCTCATTTAACTTTCTTGATGAAGCTTAGTTTTTGTTCTTCTCTTAATTCTCATCTCAATTTTTGGCTTTTTCTTTTCTTTTCTTTTCTGTTTTACGTAATTTCTGTTTTACATAAAATAAACTAATAGAGATATTAATTAGAGTAATTATTAGATGCTAGATTTTTTTTTTAATATCAAACTCTTTTTACCATTGAAACTATATATCAAAAGGGTAAAAAAAGTGCAATTGAATTTTTTGTTCTGCTTTGTGATTTTACTCATTCCCGTGTGGACTTGGAAGTATTTCCAGATATAATTGAAAGGGCGACTCTTGATGAGTTTCACATGATCTAATTTTTAATCGAGTTTGGTACACACATACAATACAAAACACAATTAAAAAAAGATTAAAATACTTAAAAAAGCAAGGTACTTAATCTAGATTTTGTTTAATGATAAGTTTGGTCGTTTTATCCCAATCAATGTCTTCCGCAGCCTATAACTGCCAAATGTAACCTTTGTCGGAATTTGTTAGGTGCCTAGTTCTATAAATAATATTGCATGCAATTATGTAGTATTATTCAAAACAAGATATATTGATATACATTATCTATATATATACAGCATTGCTGTACGATACGGATCTATCGTACCGTTCTTTTGAATACTCCACCTCCAACAAAATAATAATAATAATAATAATAATAATAATTGGGCTCTTCATCTAAACATGTATGTAGGTGAGAGACTTATTCTCTAGATGGATTCATGTAGAGTGAATTTGATTTTAAAAAAGCTCATATAATTTTATCATGATGTGTATTTTGTATCAATTAATTAAAAAAGAAAAAAAAGAAATTGATTTAGAAAATTAGGATAATACTTTTGAAGTAAAGCTATACAAGTCAAGGGAGTCAGGAAAGGAAGAACTTTAGTTATTGAAAGGGTTTCTTAATACCAATGCCTAAATTGTTTAAGTTGAAGCTGAAATGGATCGGGTGTCGCATCAACTACAAGATCTTCTATAAGTTCTATTGCAACCTCCCAGTCAAAAAAAAAAAAAAAAAAAAAGCGAGCCCTTATGTTGCAAGTCGAACTATTTAAAATAAGCAATAGTTTAAAATTCATATTTTGCAGCAGCACTATTTAACAAAATAACAAATTGATTAAATTTTATCAAGTAGTCTTCAAATACCTATGGAAAAACAGCGAGATTGCGATTGTCCACCCAATTCAATAGTTCAAACCCATGAGGTACGTACCAAAATAAATAAATAATTATAATGACACAGATCAAATGAGATTGCTTTTGTTATTAATGCCCTGAGATTTTGTACTTGTAGATGTAGTTTGATCGTTAATCTATAGTGATTGATAAGGTAAAGGTTCAGTTTTTTTTTTTTTTTTGAAAAAAAAAAGAGAAGAAAAAGGAAACATTAGTGGAACCAAACTACTATTAGTAGATGGATATGGGAGTCATAAGTAGCTCAATTTCACTATATGTTATAGCTAAGAATCGTAATATATTAAGAATAGTGTGATTCACCTATTTCTCATAATGTAGCATACGAAATCAGGTATGGTCAAGAGAGACAATAGCTAATGGTGGTTGGTTGTATATATGGGTGACAATGAAGAAAGGAGGGTGGCTGCTGATGCAAGACGGTCAAGTAACGGCGATGATATGTTTATGCACTATGTGGTATAGTAGTGCGTTTGATGGTGATGGTAAAAATAACAATGATAGAGGTTGTAACTCACGTATGCTAAAAGATTGTAAAAATTCAACAAACTTCTTGTAAGAGATGACAATGCAATGGCTCTACGTAATTACATGCTAAAGACTATGACAAGAATCTGTTATCAGATCTATATGTGGTTAATCTTGATCTCAGCTTAATTCGAGAAAAGAAGGTTTAGGGGGGACAAATAATAACAATAAAAAAAAAACCTATCTCTTGCTACGTTGATTATACGGGTGCACAGATAAATTTTGACAGTCATAACTATAAATTAATTTTATTAACCAATGTTATGAATTAAAATTATTGTTGTGATCCCAAATTCATGCTATAAGATTGGCATATTTCCCTGCCACTGATAAACATGTAATATCTAAAATTACATTAAAAGCCCTTGAAATCAAATTTTAAGTATTCAAGTACTAACTAATTACAGCTCAAGTGATAAACAAGTTGGAATTAAGTAGGTCAAAGACACTCAGAAGAAAATTAATTAGTTTTATACCCGAAGTAGTTTGAAAATATCAGAGTGAAGATCCAAAAAAGTAAATTAATAAAGGGCATCTAATTAAAGAGTGAAGATTCAAGACGGTATTTAACATTTTTGTTTTATTATGAAATAGGGCATCTAATTAAATTAAAAAAGTAATATATCATGTTATTTTTAAATTATGAAATAACAGAACAATATAAAGTATAAACTTTTTACGCATCTCATGTCCGATCTGATGAACAATTTTCTTGATACGAAGGCTCATATATTCTTAGGAGAAGCTTGACGTACGAATATTTCAGTTAGAGACTTAGAAAAACATTCAAGGGGGAAGGCAGGGTAATGCTGAAAAACTTCAAGTTCTCATCATTGCTCTGTTCATATAAATAACGTAAAAAAGAATTTTCTAATGGAGTTACTATGCGCAATGACATATGGCTTTTACTCGTGACACACTAATATTAATAAAACTAACTAGGATTATTTTTTTATATTACTAAATGCTTTTGATCTTTCTCTATTCAAAAAGTTAAATTAAAAGGAGTTAAGAAGTTAAGATAGTCACGAAATCATGTCATGAATAAACGTATGTCGTTCTAAAATCTCAATTCTCTCTATGTAGGTCACAAGCAAAATAGCATAACCTTCCCTTCACAAGGTTTACTCGTGGACTAAACACACACGTTATCTTTATGATAGATGTAACTCTCTTTTACCGTGTCACTTTGGCAGGTTATGATTTTGATTTTTATTATGACACCAGTATATACAAAGAAAGAAATATAAATCAAGATTTTTCTTTTTTGTAAAAAAGGAGAGAAATAGGGCGAGCAGAGGGAAAAAGTACAATGTATGTATGTGAAACAAAACAACACAAAGTCAAATTTAAACCTATAAATATCGTCCAATTTTTTTGCACAAGCAACTTGTTAGCATCCATCACATTTTTCTTATTTTCATCTAACGGGTCCTACCCCATGATTCCCTTCTTTTTTTTTCCCCCTTCCTTCCTTCTTGTTGCGGTGGTTGCCCAAGCCAAACATGAAAAGGAAAGGGATAAAAAGAAAGATAAAGAAAGAGGTGGCCATACCTTTAGTCTCTAGAGAAAAGAGAGAGAGGTTAATTTTGGCCATGGTCCATGGTTGTTTGAGAGGTGCTTTTCCATGGAGATTTTAAGGTCGGGGGTCGTAGTTGTGGATGTGGGCGTGCGCCCTTACTCTTCTAAGTTGCCCACAACGTCCATCCCTGGCGGGGCCCTTAAGTGATACCCGCATACACAAGGGCCCCACATACAATTTTCCCTCAACATTTAACTCCCTTTCTCCATCCATACAATTTTCCCTCAACATTTAACTCCCTTTCTCCATCTACACAAGGGCCCCACATAAAATTTTCCCTCAACATTTAACACCCTTTCTCCATCTTTCTTGGTAGGTGGCACTTCTCGGAGCATAGCAAAACTAACCCCACATTTCATTATATTATAGCCCATATACCCAATTGGTTATTGGTGTCTGGTGTCCCCTCAGCTATTAAAACTAACCAAAAAAGAAAAAGAAAAATTCTTAAAATTTATCATATTCTTATTTTTTGAACAAATATCACACGAAAATTTTAAAAGGGACATTTAAAGAATGAAATAAACGTAAAGGAAAAATCAAGCTATATAGTAATATACTTACCAATTTAATTTTGTGTTATAAATTATAGTGTTTTCATAATATTATCTAAAATTGAGTTATTTATAACTTAACACATTAAAAATGTTGAAAGCAGGAGATAACAATAATCTAGAAAGTTAATATATTGAGATATAAATAGTAAAAAGGACAACTTCTTCCTTATTATAGCAGCATATAAAAATTTTTCAACAAAACCATTTTTTAAACTTTTTTTCCCCTAGATTTTATAATATAATTTCTCTCTTGTGTAACTTTTGGTCCTTTCTGTCCCCCAGCACATATATATAGTCTTCCTTTACATACAACTTCCAGTACACACACCACCCTCATTATATCTTTCTTATCCTTCCCTTGAAAGTCTACATATTTGAATGCGTTCTCTCTTCTCTTTTGGGACCCCGTTGAAGGATCAAGAACCGCACACTAGCCGCTAGCCTCTGTTCACCACCATCATCATCACTCTCCTTGGTCACCTGAATGCCGGAAAGCATGAGCATATCCGTGAATGGACAATCTCAAGTCCCTCCTGGCTTCAGGTTCCATCCAACCGAGGAGGAGCTCCTCCAATACTACTTGAGGAAGAAGGTCTCCTATGAGAAGATTGACCTCGATGTGATTCGTGATGTTGATCTCAACAAACTAGAGCCATGGGACATACAAGGTGATAACTCCAAAACTTAAAAACAATAGCTACCTAGCTAGCTATCATCTTTTCCCTCTTTGTACTTCTTCCTTTTATTCTTCTTGGTAATTATGGCTAGCTAGCCTTTTCTTGCTTGTAATTTTTGCTCAATTTCTTCTTCCTTTGATTGCGTCTCATGTGGGAGACAACTATAATGATGATAAAATATTGGAATATTGTTATGTTAACATTAGTCTTCATCTTATCAATTCGTCACAACTAGTCAAAATTTGAGGGGCTAATTGATTTTCTTTTGATTTTTGCAGAGAAGTGCAAGATAGGAACCACCCCACAAAACGATTGGTACTTCTTCAGCCACAAAGACAAGAAGTACCCCACCGGAACCCGCACCAATAGAGCCACCGCCGCGGGGTTCTGGAAGGCCACTGGCCGTGACAAGGTGATATACAGCAACGGGAAGAGGATTGGAATGAGGAAGACCTTGGTCTTCTACAAAGGAAGAGCCCCTCATGGCCAAAAATCTGATTGGATCATGCATGAGTATAGGCTTGACGACAACAACACCAGCGACACCAATATTGTAAGCAGCTCACAAAAACTATCACACATATATACACTAATGGTTTTAAATTGCCGTTGTGTTTGCGATTACAGTTATGTTGCAATTACTGTAATTGTAGAATATTATGGTTGATGTGGCTGTAATTACTGCCGTAATATGGTTGCGGATGAAATTTAAAACCAACAATTAAATATATAGTTTAACGTCTAGCTATGGTTATTCTTGAAAGCAACTTAACATGTATGTATGTATGTATATGAAATTTGGTTTGTGACAAATTGAAATTCAGGTGTCCAATGTGATGGGGGATGCAGCGCAAGAAGAAGGGTGGGTGGTGTGCAGGATATTCAAGAAGAAGAACCATCTCAAAACCCTAGACAGCCCCTTGGCCTCTTCCATGTCCGGGGAAGGGAGAAGAAGCCACTTTTTTGATTCATGTGATGAAGGAGCCTTGGAGCAGATACTCCAACAAATGGGAAGGGGTTGCAAGGAAGAGAACAACTACGAAGCCAATAATTACAACTATGGAAGGTATGCAAGGCCCTTTGACACAAGCATCAACAACAACAACAATGGCGGGTACCATGATAGGTTCATGAAACTCCCAAGCCTAGAGAGTCCAAAATCAACTAGCATGGAGAGCCAGCAGAATAATAATAATCATAATAGTAATAACAATGATAACAATGAAAATGGGTACCATCCCATTATTCCTGTTGAGATGGTCACGGAAAACGAAGGGCCATTCGCATGTGACAACCCCAATAACATGGTTCATCATCATCATACATTGGATGCATCACCATCATCAATGGTGGTAGGATCGGGTGGTGGTGGTGGACTCACCAATTGGGCAGCACTGGATAGGCTTGTTGCATCTCAGCTGAATGGCCAAACTGAGGCTTCTAGGCAACTCGCTTGCTTCAATGACCCTACCATAGGGTATTGCACTAGTGACCATGATCTTCAATTGCCAACCGTTCGATCATCATCATCATTATCATCAACGTCAACGGCAACACCGTCAAGGGCTGTTGTTACTGCTGGTGCAGGTGGTGCTTACATTGGTGGCGCAGTACAGGATTACACCACCAGCGAGATTGACCTGTGGAACTTTGCTAGATCCGCATCTTCGTTATTGTCATCCTCTGAGCCACTATGCCACGTGTCCAACAAGCCAGTGTAGCCACAATAAAATAAAAATCAAGCCACCCTTTTTTCTTCCTCTGCCCTTCCTTCGCTTCCTTCCATGTTCGATTGTTAAAAATATAGGGAATAATTTAGTCTTTGATCATATCATCATGTTTAGTTCTCCTCGAGTCAGAGGATTATTATTATTGCATACTGTTAAATGTGATGATGTTGCTAGTATACACTGTACTTTTATTTGGCTTTGATTCTTGTTGGTAGTTGTTTCTACGAGTAGGTCATCTCTGTAAGTATATAATACTGTAAGTAGTATTATAAGTCATAACTAAATTTGTCACACGATATCATTTTAGAACGAAAATTTTATTATGAGATTCTTAGATACTTCTAGGCCAAGAAAAAGTTTGTACTCTATATTATTCAATGATCAATAACTCAATTTTTAAATTAAAAAAATTTACAGTGAAAAATAAAGATGATCTACAAAACTAAAATTTTAAACCTTGAGTGATACAGAGTAAATTTTTTTTTTCTTGCTCTCCATGGAGCATGCAAAAATTTCTCATCCTTATCATGCCCTAAACTTTTATTTATATAATATAATTTTGTTGGATTTAATTCGCACTTGTGTGATGGAAATAAAGATGAAAAGGGTGGAAGGAATTGAAGTTTTTAGATGGGATAGCGTTGTCAACCATGGGTCTTTGCTTAATGACGATGTCTACCATTATTTTTTTTTTTAACGTTTATTATTATTATTATTGTTATTATTTTCCTTTTGGGAGCGGGGGGTCTTGGTGCCTAGAGGAATTGAAAACTCATGTTCACTAGGGACTTTGATAATCTTTATTTTTATTTTTATTTTTTTCTCCCTTCTAGCTGCAATTATAAGGACCTTACTTTATCTCATCTTGTAAGATCATGATGATCAATAAGGTCATGTTTCTAATTATCATCTGCTCTTCATCTTTGTGTCACGTGGTTTGTCGGTTTGTTAAAGGAAGGTGCAGAGGCCATGGCTTGGCTTGTCCTATTGCACCAACACTCTCTTATTACCAAAAGGTAGTGCACGACATGGGCTCCCCTCAAACATGCATGCGTACAAATACAATACTTTCGCATACTAGCAATCAAGAGAGAGAGAGAGAGAGAGAGAGAGAGGACTAATAAAGCCTCTAATTCATAGCTTTATGCAAGTCAAAAGAGAATCTCATAAAGGGCTCATAATTAATTACGTAAGCTTTGCATATTGATTTCGTCACTAATGTAGGGTAAAGATAAAAATTAAGAAACTAATCAGTTTTTCATCAAAGGTAAATATCACATACTATTGTCTACCGGTTTTTACATAATGGCAATTGTTTTTATTGTTGTTTTTCACGAAATGTACTTATTCCATGCAGAAAATGCCCAACAGAAAAAGCACTAAAATGCTTCTTCTTCAACTATAGGTTACAATGATACAATACTAGTATAAATAGGAGAATAGTTCATTTTGTCAGGAAGTGGATTGTTATAGGCTCATATCTTAAAAAAAAGCCCAACCCAAAAGATTAACATGTTGGATGAAAGAGTTTCTTAACTTAAATACTATATTTGGAAGGCATAGCTTCCCAACGTGAGAATTGTAATATTCACCCTTATTTTAAGATTGACGGTCATAATGGCCCACTCTAGATTGCTTACTCTAAATAGTTTCATTCTGGTCTTTTTAGGTAGCCTTTTCATAAATTGCTCTTTTCCTATATCACCTCCTCCATAACTACAGTGACTTTCTCTAGGATGTCCACTCGGCTTCGCTTTGAGCTTTCCAAATTGTTTATTTCCTAAATCAACTCCTCCATGTGTTGATCTCTCAACAAAAGCACTAATGATGCATATATACAAATAAAAAAAAAAATGAATGGGTAAGAAATAAGAAGAATGAGCTAAGTTCAACAAAAAGAAATTGACTAGAATTAAGAGAGAAGAGTATAATTAACTCAAATGATAACATGTCACTTCCCTTACAAAATAAACTATTCACCTATTTATACTAGTATTGTATCACACAAATTCACAATATACGGCATACATATATCTTTCACCTCTTTTTTTTTTTTTTTTTTGGTTTTTTGTTTTTATCCTTGTTAGGGACATGCTCAATTTTCAAATAATCATCAAACGTAAGGCATAGGTAAGGGCCTCATTTGGATTTTGGTCAAATCACTTTCTTTTAGCTTTCTCTCTTTCACACTAATACATTATTGTGGGCACTGCTGATTGTTTTCCATGCTAGCCTAATTAAGGAAAGTAAAAATGGACTTCGCATAATAATTTTATTTTTTGTAGTACTTGATGAGTCTATTCATTTCTAACACATTAACACCAGCACTTGAAGCTGATATTTACCTCATATATAGTCTTTTACGTACAAAGCTGTCTTTCCTTGCTTATGCCTTTCGGCTAACGGAGCACATGAATTTCCTCTAGATGAATTATGATAAACACCAAAATTAACAAGCAATCACGGCATCTGTTTTCAAACTTCTTTCTAAAATTAATCAGTTATATTCATTATCTGTGGGGAATATTTGGGATCGGAAGGTTCCTTTATGCATGATAAACATTCAAATAACCAAGAGTTGATCCTATATCGAGTGCGAAGGTTACTCTTTTCTTATTTATATGTAAGATTCGGCATTTTATATTATGAAAAGTAATCAGATACCATGTTTAGCTTATGAATTTATATGCCGCTTAGAAAACCAATTAATACAATCACCAAATTTAGCAACGCTAAAAATCCATGATGAAAACACGTCCAAAAAAATCCATGATAAAAATTAATGTTTTACTTAATGCAACAACTAACTAGTTAATGGAAGAAGCATCTACTGCTACATATTTAGATTTTTTTAGCTATATATTTTTTTAATTACAACATTTAAAAACATTATTAGAAGTATAAATAAAAAGTGTTGTTAAAATTCTTTAATAACATTTTTACTAGTGTTGTATTTAGGTTATTTTACCAAGAGTTTCAATAATTTTTTTTTATAATTTAATAGCAATTTTTAAATGTTACTAATTTCAAGTATGTTATAATGATTTAATCAAAGACTAAGGTAAATATTAAGTTAATTAATGACAAATTTTGGGTAACGTTAAATTATACTAAGAGTTTTTACTAGTTATTGTCTTGAGAATAATTACTAACCTTTTTTAAAAAAATATTATTTTAAAAGTAGATTTTTAAATATATATAATACATTAAAATTTTTAAAAACTTGACATTTAATATAAATATTTTTTAATTTTTTTACGTGTCCTAAGCTTTATAAAATCCTTAACTAATACCAATATTAGACCTATGCAGTCAAATAATAGTAATAATAATAATAGTAATAAATTTCACACATGAAAATAATAATTTTATCTTACGTTTATACTATAACATGTGTCACAAGTTATGAGGTGAAATTGACTTCTTATATTTTTATTATTACTAAAATTTCACAGTTGTATATATATCATGTAAACCTAGAGGAATTGAAGCACATGCATATATTGCAGGCTATAGATAATCTTCGAAGCTAAAAAATGGCCAATTTAAGAGTCAACCCTTCAGCAGAGGGCTAGCAAGGTAGTATGGATTGAGATCCTTATATTGTCGTAAATGGCGATTATGATTCCTCGATTGGTCCGAGTCAAGTGAACCCAAATGTGTTTGAACAGCTTTTAAGCTTATAATAATATAGTACTATGTATGCGTTATAACACAGAAAACAGAGACGAAAGCAACGAGTGCGGTATTTAATTTAATTTTTTTCAAAACTCGCTTAACGACAAAGTCGAAGTGGCTTGATGCATTAAATTTTTCAAGGATTAATGACAAGAAAGGAAAGCAATAAATTAACAATTAATTAATAGCGGAATTTAAGGCCATGCCACCAACCACACTACATAGGGCCTTTACGTTCGTTTATTCTTCGCATTATCTTATAACGACCCTATCGTCACCAAAGCCACCCCTAATCTAGTAATCCTTGTCCCTCTACCCTCCACAAGTCCTTGTGATTAATGTTGTTTCCCTAATTTTAATTTATGTGCTTTTTAACATATATTGAAAAATATAAAAAAGAGATAATTAAATTAAACAATATCTGATATTTCAAGTTTTATTATTTCCTTAGAATTAATTGAGAAAATTGCCATCATCTCTCGTTATCAGTCTACTGTATAGATACTCTGAAATTACAATATTTTTGTCTTGAACAATGTTAGCAACGTTCTCGAAGATCTTTGTAAATTTATTTAAAAAATTTTAACTTCTACAAAATTATTTATAAGTGACGCACTTACTGTTTAGTTGCAACGTTGCTAAGTCCATCTAAATCCTTTTCCTTACTTTCCCTCAAACTGCTGAAGGGACAAAAGAAAAAGCATGCTTCTCCTGTGTCGTGTTTTTTGGCTTCTCCTTATCTATTCTGACATTTTTGTGCGACTCATTGTTCCAATCAGGTGGGTGGATCGAAACTTTAACACTTTTTTTTTTTTATCAACCTCTTTGAAACACATCTGCTTCGTCAACTCTACTGATAAAATAATAAAAGCAATGTCTAATAATAACAAATAACGAGTCATATATATTTCGAGCTTCAATCAAATGTACATGAAGATTTATTTTTTTTAAAAATGTATATGTGACACACTCTATGCACTTGCGAGTGAGACGGAAGTTTTTTAAATATAAAATTTAGATACAGAAAATATTCATCTCAAAAGTAAGATAAAAGGTATGTAAAAGAAAGTTTTTGAAAAAAAAAATATTAATAAAATACAACAAATAAACGAATAAATAGAGAGAGAGAGAGAGAGAGAGAGAGAGAGAGAGAGAGAGAGAGAGAGAGCACTGAAGAAAATTAAGAGAGGGAGTCATATGCACCACTAAAGAAAATTAAGGTGTTTAAAAGTCTGTATTTAAAACTTGGAATCCCGAAAGATACTTAATGCGCGTATAGGCCCACAAAATATTTTGACCCCATCCTAATAGTAATAATTTAGGTTTTGCTTCTAGAAGGAAATTAATGATATTAGAACCAGTAATTTTCATTTTTTAGCATTTTCCAATGTCCACCGCCAAAAACTGATGATTTTATTTTATTGTTCCTTCGACAACAACTGATCAACCAAAATTATTCTTCACTGAAGAACAACTCTGTGGAAAATGGAAAAATTGATGATTTTTATGTAACTAAAAATCGAGCCTTTATACAGGATTTTTCAATTAAAAAGGGTATCATAAATTTACATTCACATCCGCAACAAGAAAGTAGGACGTCAATATAATACAAATTAAGCAGGCATAGTTATATACATTGCACAAGTAGAAAAACTCAAATTTGAACGAATGGAGAATTGATTAGTAGATGACAGAAAAATATGTCGCAAAAGATGATGTTGTTGTATGTAATCATGATACTCTTAGCGCTTTTGAAAAGATTAGGAATTAGCATCCTATAATTAATGTTCCTCTATAACATCAGAGTGTCTATGTAAGAGAAAGAATAATACAAAAGTAAAATATATTATTAATATAAAAGAATTTTATATAAATATCTAATAATATATTACTATATCAGCAAAATTATTTAACTCAAATATCCACTAATTTAAAATTCTTATAAAAACAAACATATAATTGGATGTAATATAAAATTTTTTTACATTATTAGAACATATTAATTAAACTCAAAATAAATTTGATAAATTGATATAAATAATTATGGCTTTTATTATAATAAAATTTGTGTCTTTTTCTCTCATAACATAACACTCTTATCTTAATAAAAAAAAATGAGAGTATCTTAATCGTTTTGAAATTGTTCTTGTTATTCTTGATAAACTTGCCGACTTAGTTATCGTAACCTTGACACGGCTTTTAAATTAGAATTGGTTAATGTTCAAAAATGAAACTTTATGCTTTGAGATAGTAGATATTGAGACAGATCTTCGACTTTTTAAGTTCTGCTTTTATCACCTATTAAATTACCGAACACGAAGTCTTAGTGATGTGAAAACGTCATCAGCGAAAAATGTGATGAGAAAGTGACACAAAAAGAACCAAAAAACCAAGTCGTTTGGTAAGAAAAAAGGTAGAAATTTTACACTCATATATGATTAGGTTAGAAAGAATGGACGACGAGAACAAATAGAAATACGACTATGTGCTTAGAAAACGGAATGTGCTGTGAATGAAAAGGAAAACTTAACGGCATGGTGTTAGTATAGCTAGATAGTGCGAAGTGCAAGCTAAAAGAGATAATCAGATTATGCAAGAAAATAAGGTTACTTTTCAATTCATTTTGCATCATTGTTATCCGGACTCGGCATTTGCTTAATGATGCTATTGAATTTATGTCTATTCCAAGAATTCAATGCACAATTAATTCTCCACATGTACCAATATTTGCGTAATTCGTATGAAGGATTTTTTCTTTCGCCTATTCATATATTGACATCTATGAATTAACTTACACCATAATCTGTGTGAATCAAATGCCATTTAATACATGGCATATTTTCATATCTTGGAAAAAGAAAATTGCGACTATTATTATTATTATTATTATTATTATTAGCGAGATTTGGCTTCAGTTGATCTAATTGGATGCCAACTAATCGAATTGGCATCAATTAGTTTTCTCTCTACTTTAACGCCACTCCCCACTTAGGGCCAGTTTGGTATATTTGATAGTATAAAGCTTAATAGAATAAGGGTTGATAGTATAAGGCCTGATAAAAATTTAGTATTATGTAGCGTTTGATATATCACTGTATAAGATATTGTATTATATAAAATATAATTAGAAAAAGAGATTATAATAAATATAATTTTTAAATAGTTATTATAATTATTTAAGCTATTTTTTATTATATATAAAAATAATTTTATATTAAAAATTATTTATTTATTTATTTTTAATATTTTTTATAAATATAAAAAATATGAGAGAGAGAGAGAGAGAAAGAGTGAAATAGAGATGAAATTTTTATATATTAAAATTTAAATAGGCTTAGTATCACATTCCTATATTTGGTTGTATTTTTTATTATATATAATTAAATTTATATTAAATATTATTATTTATATATTTTAATAATAAACTTTTATTCCTATATTTTTAATTGAATAGTTATTTTATAATTATTTTTTAAAAAATATTTATTTATTATTAAATAATATCATTTTTTATTTATATATTTTTATTATTTATTATTTATTAAATAATTATTTTTTTAATAAAATATATTAAAAAATAAAAAGTGAAAGAACACGTATACATTAAAAGCTAATCAGGCCTAATACGGACTCCCTAGGCCGTATTAAGTTATCCATCATTATAACGTATAAGGGAGGTTTAATGGATAAACTTATACAATACGTTGACTGCACCAAACAACGGATAAGATCATTACGTATTGTATTACCTTATCCTATTATGCCTAATACAGCATGCTAAACATCCCCTTAAATTCATAGTTAGCACTACACTGTAATGGAGAATGAAAATGTAACGAAAATGAAATTAAATAAACGTATCTTTCAATATCTTAACACATTACAGTATGGACTGCAATTGCAGTTTTGGTTTTCCTTTTCTTTCTTGGGGCAATCCTCACAGCCATAATACAAATATAAATCTTACTTGCCCACAACCGCGTTGAAAGTTTGGAAATTTAAATTTTAAATGATGAATAATGTAAGATGTGATTTAGTAGTAAGTTTGTGACTAAGGGTATGGTTACAAATTCAAATTTAATTATATTATTACTTGGAGCCAAAGTATGTTACAACAAATATTTTTATAAATCTCCTCCTTTTCAACTAGTTTATTTTTAGTTACCTAAAGTACCCTTAATTGAAAGATATCTTTAGATTATATTTATTGTCATTTCTATACTCAAAATTTCTAATGAATAATTATGCTAATTAATATTAATATAAAAATAACTATAATTAATTTAATAAATATTAAATAAAAATTAAGTTATTAAAGCAGGTCCATATATTTTGAGTCCAACTTTTTCCTATAATTAAAGTATTGTTTTGGTAAGATTCTATCAAGTGTATTTCTCTAGCATCACATCTATCATTTTTTTCCCTCCTTTTCGTGCTGCACTACTGATCTACTATTGCCTCTACTTTTTGCTTATGTTTGTCTCCTTTCAAGAACTGCAGGACAAAGAGTATAATAGCTTTTTTGGTATTACTGATATTACCTTTTTCTCTTGCATTTTCTAAGATCAAGATTTCGATGGATTATTTTAGCATGTGTATTAAGTGGAAGGACCGGAGGAAGATTATAGTTTTGTTTGATAGAGCTTAATAAGTTATTTGAGTTTTTCATTTTGCAACAATTTTTTATTTTCGTTAATCATTAAATTTAAGTTGTGGATTCAGTCATTAAATAAAAATTTAAAATATAAGAATGTCAATAGATTATAAGTTTGATGCAACTTTTTAATTAAGATTATTTTAAAAAAATAAAAATAAAAATAGTTGAAAAGGAAAGGCAATAGACAATGAGAAGTGATAATAACATCCCATAAATATGAATGGTCTATCTTTGATTGAATTAGAAAAGTAAATTAATCCAAGTACTCTTAAACTATTTCAAATACTACTTAACTATAATATTAAAAAAGCGTTTTTTATATGATCATAATATAATATAAAAATGTTAATATAATAGTTCTAATATACTTTATTTCTTAATCAACGTTTTAGGCCTGATTAGGTAAAAAAATATGTTAGTTACACAAATTGTAGAGATATAATCTTACACAAGGTAATATACATATTGATTTTGATAAATTAGGAAAACCAGAAAAATAAATAAAATTTAATATTATGTAAGTTATGCAAATTACTTTCTACGGGCCGGCACCCATCACAAATTTTTTTTTTGGCCGTGGCACCCACCATAATCGATATCTTAGTAGAGGGCAGTACTTTATGGATAGAATGGTACCGATCGTTTTTCGAATTTTTTTTTTACAAAATTGGGATAATTTTTTTTTTTGTTGTTTTTTGGGGGGGGGGGTCCTGCCTTGAATTAATAAAACAGTTGATTACCTTTAACCGCAACCCCACTAGATTATACATCAATCTAATTTATCAATAAAAGGCAATTACCAATGATATTTAAGATACAAGTTGACTCTTCGATCGCTTTTAGATTTCCAGTCCCAACAATCCTTTTTTCTGAAAAAAGGGAATCAATATTCTGTCTCTTCATAATCAACATGTATAATAGGATTTAATAAGCAAAATAATTAGAAAGCTAAAACGCAAACGGGTTCAAGAAGATATAGATTCGATTCAATCTCCCACTGAGATTTTTCCTTTTGAGGATTGCACATTTGCACATGAATATTACATGAATTATTATTTTTTTTTTTGGGGTAATATGAATTAGATAAACACAGACTCCCCGTCAAAAAAAAAAAAAAAAAAGATAAACACAGACTCTCTTGATCAGTCACTTTGACTATAAAAGTGAGGAAAAGTTTGATCTAAAAATCGTAAATTTTATTTAATTTCTTGTAAATGAAAGTTGAAATCACTTTATACACCATTATGAGACAGCAAAGACGACCTTTTTCATAATGGTTTGATGATGAGAGATAGTTTCATGTATGCAAACTGATTTACCCATCTTGATTGTGGTTTTATTCATAGGGACTGCAATAAAGTTGCTGATTTTTTAGCACATTGGGCTAGGCAAGGGAACACTAGCATATGGCTGGAAGACCCTCCAAAGCCTATCATTCATTTGTTTAATTCTAATTTGAACAGTTAATAAATTGGAATTTTACATTAAAAGAAAATGAACTCACTTTAATTAAGGGCCTCTGGATACAATCTCTTTATATATTTATATATGAAAAATGGAAAAATACAATTTATTCCTCTAAACTTTAGATCATGTGTCCTTTGATTCCTAATTTTTTTTAAAAAGAATTTACAATTGGATTATTTAACTTTTCTAAATATGCATTTAGTTTTTTTATTTAGTTTTCTATCCATTTTTAAGGAAACTAGCTTATTTTCGGGACAAATTTGCGCTTAAGTTAATTACATGCATCTCATGTGATCTATTTAACCCTACCCTCACATATTTTCCCACAGCTCCTTGTTCACTAGAACATGTAGGAAGGACACTAAAACATGGTGGCTTGTGGTTGGTTTGGTGACGGTTCAACGGCCTAAGCTTTTGGTTGGTGGTGGTGGTGGTGGTGGTTGATAGTGTGATAGTTAGGGATGGCAAAAAAATCCACCTTTGCGAATACCCGCAACGAGGCGGGTATAGGAAGAAGATTTTGCTCATATAGTTAATGGGAATGGAGATTTTAAATATCCTCATGTTAAACAAGGCAGGGGGCGGGGGAGCACTATACCCAAACCTACGAGTATCCGATATAAAATTATTATTTTATCTTTAAATTATTAACTTAGTTAGGCAAATATTATTGTTGTTATTTAAATTAATTGGATTAAAGTTTAAATTTGAAAGTTGGATTTATTTGTACTTATTATATGTTGGATTAATGGTTGAATTACTAGTGTGTATGTTTTTTTTTAGGGACAATGTGTTTATTTTTATTTTAAGTATTTTAAGTTATTGGAACTTAAATTATGAAATTGGATTATTATGTTTATTTTATGTATTTATTTTTATTTTAAGTATTTTATGATATTAGAATTTATTTATTTAATTTAATTTTTTTGAATTTTTAACATTGTAACGGGTATCTATAGATATCCGTGAGTACTCATAAATCCACAGAAAAATAAAAAATGAATACCCGTGTGGATATGAGGCGAAGGACAAGGGCGAGTATTTATTCACCCTGTTGCCATCCCTAGTGATAGCTTAGGCAGGGTGACAGAGGACGGCAGATCTAGCCATGTTGATGGCATTGGCATACTTTGGTGGGTTAACAGGTTCTGAAGCGATCCATGGTGTGACGGGGAGCTTCTAATTTTGTGAGTAAAGTCATTTGGGTCACATTTGAATGTGGTTCATTTTACTAAGTTTAGGAAAATTTGCTATATGGTTATAATTGGTGGTGTTTGGTGGCTATGGAAAGGAGAGGTTGGTGTTTACCAAATTAAGGTTGGATTTTTGCAGTTTCTATTTTGATTTTGCTTAAATTTGAATCTGGTTTCTTCTTTGCTGGTTGCTTGGGACTTTTGAGAAAGAGTGTGTAGGGAAGAACTTGGTTTCAATATGGGGCTTTGGTAGAGGTGATATTTGGGTGTTTGGTTGTGGATTTAGGGAGTTCCAGAGAGAAATTTTTAGCGTATTTCTAACTTTGTGCAATGGTGGTTTGAGTTACTGTTTGTGCACAGTTAGCAAAAATATATTATTACTGGGATGATGGAGTTTGGGAAAGGGGAATGTGCTAAGGTTTGGGTAATTAAGACAGGTCACATGAGATATATGTGATCTACTTATGGGCAATTTTGTTACCAAAACAAGCATATGCCATGCATGTGACTGATTTAGTTAAAAATGATTGGAAAACTTTATAGAAGGACTAAGGATTATACTTGAAAAAGTTAAAGGATTGAGTTGCACCAATTTTTAGTTTAGAGATCAAAATACATATGATCTAAAGATACCAATAGATACAGAAAAATTCCACTATAAAACTAATACGAATTGACATGTCATTATGATATGGTGATTGTGTTTTACCCACTCCATCCTTGTATGATTATCCACTCCCGCAATTGTATAGTAATAGTTTTCATCACTTGTATTTTTTTTTGGACAGCTGGAAAACATTATAGTGGCTCAAAAAACGCATCAATTTTTGTTTTCTAAAGTTTCGCACCAAATATAGTTGTATTGTGTATATATTAGTGCCAATTGTACACTTCGTATACGCACGTAGCAACATAATATGAATTTTGTTTAAAGTTTAAACAATTGCGCATGATGACCTAATCTCATATGCAAAATTGAATATATTAGTAAACCGCTGGCAGTTATGGATGTTAGTAAGTACTAAATAGTAACCCTCCGAAAGTTGAAGGGGCGTACACATAACATCTGTTATTGTCCGTTCTCTTGAGGGTGTTTTGCATGGCAATTGCTTTGTCGCCTCTAAGTATAATATGAACACACACGCCCTTACAAAGAATACTAAAGATCAAAAGCTATCTAGTAAAGGACGAAGCTTCTCAGGCTGATCCGTGCGTTAAATCGAATCACACTCCTTTCATATCAAAACACTAGTTTAATAAAGAATAAGAAGAATCACTCGCTTTTGTGTCTGTTTATTGGTTGGTTGTGTTCATGAAATGAAACCAAAAGTTGAGAAAAATGGAATACAAATATTTGAAAACCAGATTCCGTACGTAAATCCTTTATTAGATTCTCCACGCATTGAATAGCAACATTTTCTTTTTTCAACTGTGCTTAGACTAAGATTCCATCATAAAGCTAGACACTAAAACAGGAATTACCTTTGATTTTTCTACTCCGTTTATCTTTTATCTTTTCTCATGCTTATCTTTCTCTTGATTTTTGGATGGAAGGTTGGTATTTTCCCATCAACTTTGTCGACGACAAAGTACCACCAGAAGGTCTATAAACCTATTTATCTATATATAATTGTAGGGTATTGTCACTCCTAGCCAACCATTGATTATCCGATTGGCTTTGATGACAAAATTTTGTCCACAGCCAATTATCCCAAGCTTTATTAATTAATTAAACAGAGGTTCACCATGAAGACAGAAGAATCTAACTAACTCGTTCCAATATCATCATGGCGTGAAAAAGTTTCCCCTTTTAGAGGAAGAGGCCGTGGTGGGGGAGAGTAATAATCAAATTTTACAATGATGATCAACTAGTACAAAAGAAAAAAAATTATAAAAAAAAAACTAAACAGAAAGAAAATATTACATTGATGAATTATTCAGGGAAGAAAGTAAAATGATTAAAATCATCTATAATCAGTGAGAAGAATAAGAGGCTTAGAAAAAGACTATTTGAAAGGACAAAGTGAAACCACTTAGAGTGAGTATTTTAAAAAGGGTCATCTTAATCGCAAAGGAGATAAATTAGAAAATGAGCAATTTGAGAAAGGACTATTTGAAAATATCAAAATGAAGCCACTCGGAATGATCAGTCTAAAGTGGGTCACCATCATTATTGGTCTTTCAATAGGAGTAACAATATTACAAGTTCTACGTCTTATAATCATATCACCCAAGTATGCTACTTAAGCGCAAAGAAATGAAATCTATAACAAGTTTACATGATTTAATTAGTAAGATTTTTTGCTTTAAACACAAAGAAATGAAATCTATTATTGTCTTTTATACGGAGGATATGATTTTAGCTCAAAAAAAATATAATAATTAAGATAAAGAAGAAAAGTCTTGTTTTTTTTAATTAAATCACTAATATTTGAAATTTATTAGATTTCTACTAATTTGATTTGTATTGTATTAAATCATTTGAATCAATCAAGTCTGACTAGAAAATTCTCTTCTTATTACACAATTTATATGTTATAACTTATCTGCAGAATCAACCTAAAAACTGATTTTTTGGATAAAAGAGTTTCATGCTTAATTAAATATCGATCGTTTATATATGAGTCAATGTGAAACTAGTAATATATATACTACCAAACTGCTAAAGATTTAATTAATTTATCTGTTGAACGATTAAATTAAATTAGACCCCCCCCCTTTTTTCTCTTGGTAAGTCAGACTCAGACCATCCTCTTAATCATCGCCGTGAAAGGGCATGTCCAATTACAATTACATCATGTCCAACAATAACCATGGTGAAGCCACAGCTGGGTTGAGGGATTCGCCGACATACTTGGGATTAACAACTGGCTCTGGATTGATTAGGCCAAAGGTCTCCCCTAAGTGTCACAGTCCTTGCCGAGGCCATCATGATCTCCAGGTATATAATGGTTGTTGGCTAGAACCTTTTGATTTTGAGTTTTTTTTTTTTTTCTTTTTTTCTTTTGCCTCCTTCATGTGAACTTGTACTGTGTGTGTTTTGCTGTCAATCAGAGATGGTTCTATTGCCAAGATAGTTATAATTAACAATCTAGAACAACAAAATAAGACACTAGGGATGAAATTTAGTGAGTTAATCACGGTAGGTGTGGGTGGGGTCAAGGTGTAATGTGCAGGCAAGGTGTAACATCTAAATCAAAACAGAAGCACATTCAATGATTCTAATTAGACGGGTTGAAAAGAGTTTAGCTTTAGAGGAAGCCTCACCTTTCTTTTTTGAAAAACATGCAAGGCCAAAAGTTAATCAAATCACATAAGTGATACTGATGAGATTAAAAGATGGGAAAAGGCAATTGCCTTTCTTCGAATTTTTATTTTTTTATTTTTTTTATCAAACCGAAAAAACATTGGTACTTAGCACTGATAGTGAGACATTTATTCTCTTTTCACAAACTTCCAGGTAATAAGAGAACATGTGGTTCTGATCAGAGAAGGAGACAACTCTTACCATAACTTTAAATCCTCCATGTGATTTGCTGGAGATTCCTTCGTTAAATTTTTTCTGTATATTTTGATGATTATGTTGTACTAGGCACCACTTTAACTTTTTTTAATTCATTTTTCTTGTGCTTGATAATTTTTTTTTTTTCTCTTTCTATGTCTAATTCATTCATATTATCTCTAGAAATTAATTTCACGTGATTCCTCCTTTGGCTTCCACAATCATTTGAGGTTTCTGATTAGACATTGTTGTCAGTTGCATGGCCCTAAAAGTTTGTAACATGGAAAAGCCAGCTCCATCGGTTACGTAGCAACCTTTGCCCCCTCTCTTTCTGAACACCATCTTTTTCCTTCTTTTCCTCTTTTCAATGATCATGGAGGATTCCCACGGCAAAATTTTCAATAAGAGAGATTGCAAAGATGAGATAACCTTTTACTTTGAGAGTTGATCGTCATTGTGTACAAAATCAATGTCATCCTCACACCCTTTGGGGCCCTTGTGTCTCCATCTATATTCCTACTAAGTACCAGCAATCTGTAACTATAGTTGTCAATACTTGATACCCTTGTTTAGCTAACAAAGGATTGAAAGCCTAGGTGTTGGATTATGGATGGCACTTGAGCATTACAACTTCAGTGGTAAAAAGGACAGAACTTCGAGCAATGATTCAAAATTGTAGTTCATGTAAACCAGAGGAGTATTGGAACGTTTGATCTTTAAGACTGTTATGACATGCCTTATAAAATAATAATAATAATAAGTATGGTTATAAGTAAGCCTATATTTATTAGTGTACTCAAAGAATAATTTAAGTCATTAAGAATGATATAATGATAAAAGACTTAGATAATATACATTAAATTAAGAATTCGAATCTCATTGAAACGAATGTAGGCAAAAAAAAAAAAAAAGAATATCTAGAGAACAATTTGAATGTCACAAAAATACCTCCAATTATAAGATGTTAAAAGAATTGTATTATAACCAAAGTTATGCTCCTAGATGCTAATAATTAATTTAGTAGTGTTATTTGAACATAGATTTTTTAGACATTATTTGGATATCTGAATCATGTGCTAATAATTAAATATTTCAGTCGTATTAATAGTAAATTTGTCCATAATTAAATATGAAGAATTTATATGTTAATAATAGAAGAATTAAGTTATCTTACTAATCAACCTAGTGAAATGATTTCATATCTATTATTGAATACATTATCACATTCATCACATCTATCAATAATGTAATCGAATCCTAAATTATATATATATATATATATATATATATATATATATATATATATGATTCCCGAAAAGTTCAAATGATATGTAAAAACCTTAGCTACTAAAACACGTTTCTGTAATTAATTATATCGAACTATGCCCTAGATATTACTTTGTTCGGACTTCCCACGTTTTGTTAATTAATCGACTTCTATGTTATTTGGCTTTATGCCAAAATATATTAGTTAATTCTTTGTTTACATACTGAAAAGTAACCCTAAAGGCTAATGTTTTGGAATTTTGCAGGGTAGTGCGCGAGTAACCACAAACCCGCTGGTGAACATGCAACATATCTGTACTCTACGCAGCTAGCTCACCTACTACCGTTGAGGGTGGTTGCTGGACTGTTCTATCAAGGAAAATGTTGTTGATACCAATGTTTTAGATATCTCTTTTGACATATATACATAAATAAATAATAGAGATTTCAGTTACATAATAAATATTATAAATGTGGTAAAATAATTATACAGATTTTTAATGTAACTAAAATTTTTATTTATTTATATATAATTCCACATATGTCGAAAATAGTAGGTACTATCATTATATACAAATAATATAGTATATTTTTCCATTTACATTAATCATCTCACACCACCAACAAAAATTAATTATTTAATTATATATCCGGAATTAAAATAACTCAAAAGTCGAACAAATTTATTGAACTAGCTAGCTTCTAATTTGATAAGAGATATTCAGAGAAGAGAGGATTATGTGGTAGAATATCTTATGGTATAGAATCAGTTTGTAGTCGCTGAAAAGGATAGGAGTATCGATTTTCCACTTCGATAAGAACAACACGTACGTACGTAGCCGAGAAACAAACAACAAAAGGAATAAAACAAAGAATAAAAGTAGACGAAAATGCTTCATATTATATTGGCCTTGCATTTGCGAAGCAGGCAGGAAGTAGTGGTAAAGGCTATTGATACAACAATTCAAAGCAGGATCTGTTTGTCTTCACGAGCTTGGTGTCTTCTCTCCTATTTGTGGGTCCTTTCCCTTCTATCCCTCCAAAACATAAGTGGAATAGGGTACATATATAAATATATTGGGTTTCCTTTTATACGTGCTTGTCAACTTTATGAGTTACGACCTCTTAAATACTATATACTATCCTTTTCAGTATTTGGCCGGGAATGATAAAGAGATTGTCTCGTATATTAAGGAAATATTTGTAGAAGTAATTAATGCGTTAATTGAGTGTATTTGTAATGAGAGTTAATTTTCATGTGACAGTCTTACAAAACATTATTATTTTGCGTGATAAGTTGATATATTTTTCAAAATTAAGAATTTAATTAATTTTAAAGTAATGTCACTATAAAAATATTTTACACAATTATTTAATTATATATTATTATATCAATAAAAATATTTGACTAGTAATATATTAAAATTAATCTCTTTTTAAAATTATATTATCTCCATTATTAGTAATAAAGATGACAAATAAGCATTTTTCACTTTTAATTTCTGCCTATAATTTTTTAAAAAAAATTTATTAATATTTTATAAAAATTAAGATATAATATTAGCTATTTAAAAATTTTATCTTAATTAATTTATTTTCACCTTTCTTATTTTTCTTCGTCCTTATCTCCACTCCAAAACCTCATCTCATTCTTTTTTTTCCCCGACCTTTTTACTTTTGTACTCACATGGATAAAGTTATGCTTAAGTCCACTTTTTATAGGTGCACTATTTTCTTGCCTTTTTATCTATGTTTACCGTATCACGTAGAGTTGAAATCAATAACCAAATCATGAATTTGACTAAAAAGTCCATTCTTCTGGATGGTCTTAAAATATGGTGTGCAGATGAGTTCCGAGAATAATCACGTAGAGCCATTGCCAATTTGCCAGAAACCTTGGAACAGCTATAGTGTTGTAATGATGGAGCTCTGGGGTATCTTCACTGCTTGGAGCAGGCAAGTACCACCTTTATGGCTAATTAGTTAACTAATTGTTCCCATTCTTTAGGGGTTGATCTTCATGTGTTTGATAAACCACCAAGGGGTTATGATAGTTTGTTTCTTGAGGACTTATTTGGTATATCGCGGCCATATGAGGAGTATTAATAATTGTTTCTTAGGGACTTTTTTATCCCTCCAGCACAAAAAAAAAAAAAAAAAAATCTTCAAATTATAAATAGAATAAAGATTGATAATATGAAAATAGTTTACATATTACTTAGCATGATTTTTAACCAATTATGAGTAAAAGTTAGCTTGAAACAAAACATGAGCGTACCACGTCTATTCGTTAGCAATTTCGGAGTTCTTTTGTACGAAATATCATTGCTAATCCGAAAGCTCAATTTTTGCATAGGTATACATGCACGTATTTTCATTTCGAGAGTTGCGTCCATCCATGAGCAATACTATCAACTAAATTGGGCCACTTATGTTGATAAAGTCTAGATTCTGCTTCTTTATTTTTTTCGATAAATTTATTGAAGACACAACCACTAAACACGAAAAGAACATAGCAGAAACAAGAAGGCAAAGCTGCAGCCTAAAATAAAAGGCAGAGAGCCACTAAAAGAGTAGTGGGCAAATACACCAAAAAACTTGAGACCACCTAGTCATTCAATCAGGGAAGATATCTCCCAAGAAAAGCCTCCCGAGTTATATATTTGCGAGGTTGCAGGCACCAAATTAGGAAGTTTCTGCTATTCTTATTGGCACAATCCACTTAACAAATTAGGAAGTTTCAAAAATGTCATGATGACCATCGCTCTTGGAAATGGCGTTTTACATTTGCTCATCTATGTGTATATATAAAATAAGTTAAATTAATATGCTAAGCATATTTTTAAAAAGATTAACTTTTAAAAAAAATATTAACTTTGATATACTGATAGCGTAAAACTTTTTTATACAATCATTTAATCATATCTTATCTTTTATATAACTTTTTGTATAGTTATGAAAAGAAACAAATTCTTTTAATAATGCAGATATATATGATTGGATGATTATGTAAAATAATTTTATATCGAAAGTGCCTCAAAATAAATTCATTTTTAAATATATATTTATATTTTGAATTTAATTTTGATATATTATCAATGTAAAAAATTTTTATACATATATCTAATCATATATTACTACATTAATAAAAGTGTTCGATTCAACCACTTACTATTTAAAAGTCTCGCAAAAAAAACCTGAGAATAGTGCAAAACTCTTTTAAATTAATAGTGTAATAAAGCCAACAATCTCCCCCCACTAAATATTAGCTAAGAGATTCAAACTCATGACCTTATTCTAATGTCACTTGTATAATCAAGACTTTATCACTAGGTAAAAAATGAGTGCAACTTTACTTTTTTGCAATTTTTTAAAATTGCATCTAGTATAAAAGGTTACACCCATTACAAGCACTATAAATTGGAATGTTAAGTCAATTGAATCCTAAAAATGATGCTGATTAAATAAAACCAATAATTTCTAATTAAATTCTTATACTTTTAAAAAATATTAATTAGATTTCTTCAGTCAGTCGGTTATCTACTATTTATTACACCATACATACATAATCGATAAGCATGCTCTGTTATATTATACATGCTAGATAGTTTTTAATTAAATTTACTAATATTAATGTTTTTGCCTAGTTTCTACTTAGAATAATTTTTCTTCCTTTTTTTTTTTCTTCTCTTACATGTTCCAATTGTAATTACAGAAATCATAATATTTAATTTTTATGTATATTTTCCGTATAAAAAATTATATATATTATGTTCTCTCTTTACTTTTCCATTCAACTCACTAAACCACTAACGCCTTAGCATAATTAATGACCACGGTGTAATGAAAAATTGATATGATCAACTGATAGTAGAGATTTAATTGCAAAACTTTCAGAGTACAAGGATTCAATTCAAAACTTTTAAAATATATTGACTTATTTAAAAACATATTAAAAGTAGAATTTAATTTGAATATATTATCAGTGTAAAAAAATTTTACATAGATATCTAATTATATATTACCACATCAGCAAACTTTTTGACATAACTACCCACTACTTGAATGGTCATGTAAATAAAAGGTTTTGATTAGATGATAGTATAAAAAAATTTTATACTATCAATACATCCAAATTAAACTCTTAAAATTATTCAGGGATTAGTTTAACCAAATATATGTTTTATATGCTTTTCTTTATTCACAATCATTCTCTTAATTAATTAGTCCAATTATAAGTTAATGCGTAACCGTTTGCTAGCATTTGACATGTACAAAAATATGTGAATATTAACACTTTTTTTTTTATTCAATCCTACTTGTTTTAATTTATTTGTTAATTTAAATAATTTAATATATTTTAAAATTAATATATTTAAATATATTACCTAGTGATTGAAATTACAGATGTAGGAGCAACGTGGTGCCAAAATCGCCTAATAAATGCTTCATTAATACCAGTACGGATCACTCTCTGTATATTTTAAGCAAAAAAAATGCACTATTTCATTTTCGATCCATGGCATTAAATTTCGTTAACCGTATGCTTTGTCATTTTATACTCCTGTCCATGTCTATCAACCACACAATATCAAAAAATGTGGATTCAGAATAGACTATTTTCTCGGCTTGTATTCATCTTTTTTTAACTATAAAAACAAATTTAACAGAGATCAATCATCTCTATTATTTATGTCTTTGAAGATCTTTTTATGATTAGGCCATAGTAACTTGGAAGGATATCGAGACGTACTCCCCTATGCAGTTCCATCATAATCAAACAAATATAGCAAACAATAATTGGAAGTGATGTCATGATGGCATCATCAATCCATTATGTGCTTTAGGAACAGTGGATGCAAATCAACAAGGATGTTTTAGTCGACCAATCTTTTATTTATATACCATTATGATTTAGATTTGTTTTTGGATTGTTTCATTAATTTGTAAATTATTTATAAATACTTTTATAAGTATTTATTAAGTTCATAAACAAAACTTTCCCTCAATCTATTTTTTTTCAAAAAAAAAGTCATACATTAGAATATTATTTTCCATTTGCTTATAACTACAATTTTCATTTTTTTATTTTAAAAGTTTCAATTGAAGGACAAAGTCGACTGAGTACATGATCAGTGTACGCTCCTCCAAATTTATTGAACACTTATACAAACCTTTATAAATTACTGACCAATAAAAGAACTAAAAAAATAAACATAAATCATGATGACGAATAAGCTAAACACTAACTTACTGAACCAGCCTCAATTGACCTACCATTTTCAAAATTAGTCTTATTTTAAGTTGAATGGCCAATGTATATAACATATTGATGCATATTTGTTGTACAATTTGATACATTAAATATATTTTTATGTTGCTATGTGAGATGGTTGCAATCGATAAAACAAAGTCAAATATAATTAGATTTACTTTCTTTAGTATTTTCTTAAAATTACTTACGCTACTGTAAAAAAGAAACTTAAACACACCTCTTTGGGGATGTTTGGCAGCCATGAAATATGGTACCATGAGACCAGATTTTAAATAAAATTTGTTTGCTAACTTAATATTTTAAAATTAGTTTATGAGAGGATGTTTAGCAAACTTAAAAAATCGGTTAATTAGGTACAATGTGACCTGACTTTTAATAAATATTATTCAGTAACTACTAAAATATTTTTAAATTGATTTTTATTTAGATTTAAAATCAATTCTAAAGAAACAAAAATTCAATTTTAAATTAGTTTATTTCATTCTAATTTTTTCTCCTTCTATTTTATATCTTCTTATTACTATTTTTCTTACTTCACACTATTTAATTCTTTTTTCATTGAACTTATCAACTGTTCACCGTCCACCGTCACCACTGTCCACCACCGTCTGCCACCGGCGACCACTGCTAGTGGCCATCGTCAACCACCATTGACTATCATCATCCACCACTGTCCCTCGTCGCCATGGCTCCATTGACCACTATTTGCCATCGCTAGCTATCGTCCACCATTGTCAACCGTCACAATCCGCTAAATTGATTTTTTAATGACATAATAAAAAAAAAAAAGATACAGAAAAAGAAGAAGAAGACATATATTAAAATTAGTTTTTAAATTATTAAATCAAACAATATTTAATAAAAAACTAGTTCATTTTTATAACGGTTAATATAACTAATTTTACTTTATACCATGTTAATTTGGTTTTTAAGGTTATCAAACAACCCCTTATCTAAATCAATTTAGTCTAAATCTAGTTGTAAAAAAATAATTTTAAATTGATTTTAACTAATCCTATCTTTTCTCTCTCTATATCTACCACCTCATCCTTTTCCAACAACCTAAAAAATTGATTAAAATAAATTTTAAATTAGTTTTAAACCAAACATTATTTAATTATAAACAAGTTTATTTTTAAACAATTTAATGTAACTAGTTTTATTTTGTACTATGATAAATTAGTTTTTAAAGGTGCCAAACTCTCCTTTTATATTTAAAATTCTACAAACACAATCTACATATTGTTTGAATTTTTACACAACGGTTGCTTCTGTTAATTTGTTAAGCAAGTTAATATATGTTTATTGATATAATTAGCTGAAATAATATTGTGTTTATTGTGATATAATTAATCAAATGCATACCATTTTCAATTGGAGAGGGTATTTTTCATTTTTCTCAAAGATATAATTACATTGCATTGATTGCATTCATTATAAAATTAAAATTTGATACGTTGTTAGTATCTAGTATAATCTTTTTTACACAATTATTCACTTATGTATTGACATATTAAAAAAATACTTAACTTTTATAATTATTATCTAAAAAATTACACAAATAATAATATATAATTAGATGATAGTATAAAATTTTTAATATTGAAATTTACTGAGTTTCAAATATCAGTGGTTTAAATTATAAAAAATCTTTGCACTAACAATATATCAAAATTATTTCCTTCATTATATTGGAAACTCCATGGAAAAGAGCAAACATCAATTATTAATGCCACACTAACAATGATATGTCCACATTTAGGGGGTTTAACTGTGATGTGATGTTGCAAACCTTGCGGAATATTATTGTTAAAGTAAGGATAATATAATATATTAATTAGGATTTAGATTAAGTTTGTTAGAATTTAAATTGAATTTATTTTATCTTATCATTAAATTTAAATTTATTTTTATCTTTTTATTACCTAATAAGTTATCATTCTATTCGCTATCTTTACGTAATAAATTCTCTTGTATGTAAACCTTTGAATAGGGGGAAGAAGTCCACACAAAAATAATGAAATTTTAAGTTCTTTATTAAAAAATATAAAAATAGGTTTTTTGGTCATGAAATAAAAAATCAAAAAACGAATAAAGGTAGCCGTACAACAAGTCCAAAAGCCCAAAAGTCGTTAACTTAGGCATCTTTTGGGCTTCGAGGAGTCAATTGGAATCGGGCTTTGACATCATGCAAAGCTGATTATGTTGGACTTGAATCTTTGTTTCTTTATACATTGAAGCTTTGTTTTATTCAACCTGAATGCTGCCACACACAATGAATCCATTAACAATAGAATAGGCTGCAGTAACCAAGAGGACAAATGGGCCATTGCTAACTTAAGGCCTTTTGAGTTTGAAAAATAGCCCATAAGAGATGATCTGCAATCAGGCCTGCAAGCACATATATAGCCCAATCGCAAAATCGTTTGAATAAGATCGAAAAAAAAAGGGGATACACCCAAAAATGGATGTATTCTTTTTTTGGTAAAAAAAAATATACATCCCCTTTTATTTTACCAAAACAAAAAAATACATCCATTTATATATCACCACCAACGGGGTTTCCTTTGGTCATGGGTTCAAGTTCCAGCTTGAAAGTCCTTAGTTGGTGGGCAACCTTCTGCCTATAGATCCCTTGTTGCTCAAAGGCAATATCAATGAGTCCTCTGAGTGGCCTTGAACTAGCCCAATTTGGGGTGATGAATGTGAATGCCATGAGTTGAGCCTAGTAAATGCCCAACATCTCTACTGGTTGGATCCCTGGTTCAAGGCACTGGCACCCTAGCTGCTAGTATTGAGGGTGCCTTCCCTTCCTGGCATTTTTATGTACCAAAAAGACAAGACATCCATTTGTGTTGATTAACAAAAAAAAAAAAAAAAAAAGATACATCCATTTGCTAACAGAAAAACAAAAAGGAGCTACAACCATTTGTAGCTCTTATGATACAAGAGAATTGTTAAGGTTATTCTCAATTTATCTCAGCTGAATAAGGATTTTCCACTTGTTGGAGTCATTCATTTGTTCAAACTCAGATCTATTCCTCTTCTTGATCTTAATTATCTATCACCTAAACTCCAATAGGATTTGGATATAAAAATAATCGGGTTTGTTAACTTCTATCATGCACCCTTTTCTGCTCTTTTGGTTTATAATCTTTGGTATAAGAATTATAATGGATCCTCATTCTTCAACCATTACATTTACCAAACATTTCTAGATAATGCCAATTAAGATGCCAAAACATTAGAAACACGTCTGCTTATAAAATGATACTAACAGATTTTTTTTAATTATTTTTCTGTTTTCTGTCAACAGAATCAACAGAGCTAAAGCCTCAACCAAGACTTATGGAAAACTTCTCCTATGCTCTTGCAACTTCAAATGTTTATACTAAAGCTGAGGAGCAAATAAATCAAGTTACCGTTGAAGAACATGCTTTCTGGAAAACAAAGAACAACGTTTTATGTACTTGAAGAGGGTGATTAAGATACAAGATTTTTCCATTCCTTTGTCGAGGGTCGAAGGCGGCATAATCTAATTAATCAAATAAGATATAGTTTTTACTTGTTACATCAAGGACAAAATGCTTAAAAAGCTACTTTACGTTCCTTCTTTTCCAAGTTTACACCTCTATCAACTGAAATCATTTGAATTGTAATAAAGTTGAATTTATAAGTTCCAATATTGGCTAAACCACTGATATGCTACAACCTTGTACAGATTTCACTCTCAATGAACTTTTTAGCATTGTTTATACTGTCCCTGTAAATAAGGTCCTTGGACAAGATGAATTTGATGCCAATTTTATATGTATATAGCACTATATGCAGATAAAACACTCTTACCAAAATCATGAAAGGATATTTTACTCACATTTTTTTATTTGCTTGGGAAGCTTAATCAGGTTCATATATACCTCATCCCAAGTCCTCAAAGGAAATATACATAAATATCTTTTTGTCATAAAATGGCGCAAAAGTGAAACAGCTATGTTTGTTTCCACATTTGGGAGTCTCAAACAGCGGTTTGGAGCACCAAAAGTGTTTTTATTCCAAATTTTGCACTTGTTTGGTTTTCAGTTTGCTCCTTAAAAGTAGGTTTGGGGTCTAGAACTAATTTTAGCCAGAAGCAATATTTTCTTGCTTTTGCGGTTGATTCACAATTAATATTATCCAAATAATGTCAATTTGACAAAATTACTTTTTAGATCAAACTAATAAACATAAATTACTTTACTTCAAAATCACTTTTAAATAAAATCAGTTTTGACAAAATTAATTTAATCAAAAATCAATTCTACAAACGTAGAATCAAACACACACTTAATATAGCAAGATAAAAATAAACTTGTAAACATTGCTTAATAAAATGAAGATTTTTCTTAATAATTATCTTTTTCAAATTTTAATCCTCTTTTTGAAACGTAATTTATCCAACCCTTATATTCATGTATATACCATTTGCTAATATTGATTGATTGCTTTATTATTCTTGTTAGTACAACATTGCTTTCATGCTACACTTCAAGATATGTGGAACATGTCAGCCAAGTATAAGGGGCTAAAGTGAATACTGAAAAATTTATCCAAAAAAAAAAAAAAGCGAATATTGGAAATTTAAGAGGTTCTGAAACATGCCATAAAATGGGATATTTTGTTTATTTCCTCCGTGATGGAAACATTTTGCTTCACAGATAGGAAACTTCATTGTCCAGATTTAAATGCTTGACAAGTGACTCCACCCCACACACGAAGGAAATGGAATTGTGTTCCTTGCTCCCTCCTAATCACAATCTGGTAAACGGACAAAGCAACCGCAGCCTTTATAATACATTGTATTTTGGATTTTTTCTCATGCTCAGAGCTCACTCCTAGGAAAGTTTTAACCTTTTTTTTTTCCGAAAAAAAAAAACAGTAATTAAGTGAGTTCCAAGAGAATCTAGAACAGTTTGACCAGTCTTTGGGGCTCTGAGTACTTGAGCAGTTGAGCCTTGGAGTAGAAGTGGTCACCATAAGTTTAGTTGAGCATTAAGACAATAGCCACATTGATTCATGTGCCTTCTGATTGTGCTGCAAAAGATGCAAATTATTTTTTGAGTTTCATTATTTAGACTCATAATTTAAGACATTAAAGAGATGATACACTCTCAAAAATACTGCAGGTTCAATGATGCAAACTTAATTTAATGCAATAACATTCATAACAATCTTTTATTCACTTTATATGTCTTACATTTTTGGTTTTGATGATAAAAATTTAGAATTTATTAGATTCTAAATAATTTTACTTGAATTAGTTGGTCTAAAATAAAATTTTTATAATATTAATTTTTTTTATTCATAAAACTCGAATCAAAACCTTACTTAAATGAAATAAATACTGAATCACTTAAACTAATTAATCTACATGTCCAATTTAATCTTCACATTTTTATGTAAATAAATATTTTCCTTTTTTTTTTTTGGTACTGAGTAAAGCCACATGATTCTTGCTTGTTCCTAAGAGAGGTCCAATGTGGTCCATAATCCCACCTGATATATATGTCTCGACCTGCTCACAGCACGTGACGCCATGAGAGAGTTGATGAGCTAGCACAACTTCAACTTGTTCAACAAAGAAAGCAGGAACCTCATTCAAAGGCTATTTTATCCCCAAAAAAGAAACACTGGCTTTTTCTCATTCCATTATCGAAAAAGCCACTTTTGGCTTCTCTCTTATCCTTACCCTCCTCAACACAACTTGCTCTCTCTCCCCCGTTGGTTTCGACTTTAAACCTCCTCGGTATCACACACATACACATGCACGCACACACACCATATGCTTTCAATTATTATTATTCATTATTCATTAACATTAAAGCCTGAGTTAAACTAAACTTAGCTTCTGACACTATCCACCCATGCCACTAAAATCCATAAGCTTTGCACACATAGATTAATCTGCATAGAAATTGATATTCTATGTAGCTGCCCCCTCTCACGCACAGGCTGTCTCTGACTGCCATTTAAATAGTTCAATTTGTGTACATACTCTAAAATTTAAAAAATCATGTATGTACTCAACGTGACCTTTTAGCATGATTTTCCATTCAGTATTTTTATGATATGTTGGTCAAAATTATAATTTCGTTCATTACTCTTTTATGTTCCATTCAAATATCAAGATTGAACCAGCAATTAAAGAGTGCCTCTTGCATTTAATTTTTCCTATATTTTCCTAAGGATTTTAAATGAGGGTCATTCAGATATTTCACTGCGAAGGAAGATTCATTTATTTGCACTATTGAGGGGGGACTCATGGCAGAGCCATGAAGAGGACAAGTTTACTGTCGCATTGCTGAATGTGTACTGATAAAAATAAAAATAACATAGATTGAATCATAACTCCACAATTATATGCCTTGGCTCCCCTTGGTTTTTTAATTTTTTGGCCTTCTCTTTATTACTTTCCCACCATCCAAAGAAGGACTTGGATTTGGACCTCACATTCCTTTAACTCTTTGCACAAACTTTTCTGGGCTGTGCTTGTAGCTGTAAATGCACTTGAGTTTTACTGTGGAAATTTGATGGGGAAGAAGGGAAGTAGTTCATGGTTGACTGCTGTCAAAAGGGCATTCAGATCTCCGACAAAAGACGGTGACAAAAGAAGTAGCAGAAGAAGAGAGGACTATGATCAAGAAGAAGATGAAGAGAAGGTACTCAACACTAAGTACCCCCCTCCCCCCGGTTTTTTCCTTTTGTTTGTTAGTTTCTTAGATCAATTTAGATAATGAAAATGAACCATCTTTTTGTGGGGATTTTTGCAGAAGAGAGAAAAAAGAAGGTGGATTTTCAGAAAAGCTGTGAATCATGAAACAGTGAACAACAACACTCAACAAAACACAACCAAGTTGAAGCATCATCATCATCATCATCAAGATGTGGCTGCAACAACAAGTGGGGCTTCAAGGACAGACCAAGATCAGAAGCATGCCCTTGCAGTGGCTGTGGCCACAGCTGAGGCTGCCATGGCCACTGCTCAAGCAGCAGTGGAGGTTGCACGGTTGACCGAGCCTAGTGCTAATCATGCTAGGGAGCATTATGCTGCTATTGTGATTCAAACTGCTTTTAGAGGATACCTGGTAAGAAAGTGCACTTTTGCAGTTTGCACCTAATAGATCTATGTTAACTCCTTGATTTTTTTTGACAAGATTGTGTGAAATGAAAAGCAAATAAGGCTAATACCTGAATGAGTCTTTTTGTGAAGGCAAGAAGAGCACTTAAAGCACTTAAGGGGTTGGTGAAGTTGCAAGCTTTGGTGAGGGGTCACAATGTGAGGAAGCAAGCAAAGATGACCCTTAGGTGCATGCAGGCGCTGGTTAGAGTGCAAGCAAGGGTCCTTGACCAGCGCATAAGGTCCTCACTTGAAGGCAGTAGAAAATCCACCTTTAGTGACACTGCTAGTGTTTGGGAGTCGCGGTTCCTTCAGGACATTTCAGATAGGAAATCAGTGGTAAGTTATGACTTATGAGCTTTGAATTTGATTAAACTTTGTGTACTTTTTCATGATTTCATATTGAGCAATTATGGTTTTTATTAAAAGAAAGTACTTTTAGCTTACAAAAGCAAAGGGAATAGTTCTCAAATTCTTAATCAAGCAACAGTTGATGAATGATTGAATTCTATTTATTTATTCTTATTTTTTGGCTTTGTTTAGTGGCTTATGTGTTTGAATTTGATCAAACTCTGTACATTTTCATGATTTCAGAAATCAACAATAATGGGTTAAAAAAAAGGTACATTTTTTTTTTGGGGGGGGGGGCGCTTACAAAAGCAAGAGAATAGTTCTCAAATTCTTAGTCAAGCGACAGCTGAGAACTTTTTTCTCTTTTTGGTTCTGTTTTGAGGCTTGTGTGTTTGAAACTTTTCTGTGGTTTAATTTGGTAGTCAAGAGAGGGAAGCAGCATTGCAGATGACTGGGATGAACGTCCACATACAGTTGAAGAAGTGAAGGCCATGTTGCAGCAAAGGAAGGAAGCTGCTATGAAGAGGGACAAGTCCTTGTCTCAAGCTTTTTCCCAACAGGTTTTTCATCCCTTTCACTCTGTTTTGCTCTGTTTCCTCTGTTTCTTGATCCCTGAATTTTCCTACTCTAATTGGTTGTGACTTGTGCACTGTGTTGCAATGTTGATAGATTTGGAGGAATGGCAGGACATCATCAATTGGAAATGAAGATGAGCTGGAAGAGAGGCCGAAATGGCTCGACCGGTGGATGGCCACGAAGCCGTGGGAGACCAGGGGAAGAGCTTCAACTGATCAAAGAGACCCCATCAAGACTGTGGAAATTGACACCTCTCAGCCTTACTCATATCTTGGAACCAATTACAGAAGATCACACCCAAACTATCAATATAATCCTCAGCACCACCAACACCAACCTCAAAGGCATTCCATTGGTTCCCCACTCCACAGAACTCACCAAAATGGATCCATTCACCAGTCACCAGCAACCCCATCTCCAGCAAAATCAAGGCCAATCCAAGTCCGGTCCGCAAGCCCTCGGTGTGTTAGAGAAGATAGAAGCTACCACACTTCTCAAACACCAAGCCTGAGGTCTAATTATCATTACACTGGTAGCTTGTGCCAAAATGGCAGGGCTGGAACAAGTAATAGTGGCGGTGCATTGCCTAATTACATGGCTGCAACCGAGTCTGCAAAGGCTAGGATTCGGTCGCAGAGTGCGCCGAGGCAGAGGCCGTCCACGCCGGAGAGGGACAGAGTTGGTTCTGTAAAGAAAAGGCTTTCTTTTCCTGTTCCTGATCCTTACAATGTGGGAATGGGGTATGGAAATTATGGTCATAGTTTAAGGAGTCCAAGCTTCAAGAGTGTGAGTGCATCACATTTTGGGTTGGAGCAACAATCCAACTACTCTTCTTGTTGCACTGAGAGTCTTGGTGGTGAGATCTCCCCTTCTTCAACTAGTGACCTTAGAAGGTGGTTGAGGTAAATTTGTTGCAAACTTGGATGACATAGTGTGGGATTCAAATCTTCTGTCCCACTGTCCTCCCAATAAGAATTTGCCATGTGTAGTTTGGAAAGGTTGGTTTTGAGAAGACTCATGGATGATGTTGTATGATGTTACAGTTGTCAGAATATGAGTGGAGGAATAGGAAGGGGACATGAAAATGAGACAGTAGATTTCTACCCTGTAGTGTGAGAATGGGAACCCATCAGGTTGTTATTACTATTATTCACTTGTTGTTTTAACTTAGGCTTTTGTGATGTTAGAGTTATTTGAGTTAACCCCTTCAATCCCAAAAGAAATGAAGTTACTCAGGTGGCCTGAATCCGATGTAGAAGAGCAGAAAGTAATTTCTAGGTAGGGAGCTGAGAACCATCGATGTGTTCTTTTCTTTATCATTCGTTTTTCAATACTTTCGTTTAGGTTGCGACAAGATAAAAGGGAGGCCTATGTAGTGGCCTACCTCACTTGGTGTGTAGTGATGATGTTGAAAGAACTGCCTAGACCATTTGAATGCCCTTTAATGGATTGTTCTGTCACAATAACATGTAATACTTTGTATTTTAGCTATTGCCTTTAGCTAGTAATGTGCACTACCCCTCACCACCATCTGGTTCCTTTATCTTTTTTCTAATTAAATAGATATATTACATAACACTTGCATGAGCAAATCATATAATTATGGATATATTTCACACAATTAGCAATCACTAAGATTTTTAAGCCTTGGTCATGTCATATTCTTTCACCTTTATACACCCGACATGAATAACTGAGTTCATGTGCTGTCCATTATCATATGTACTTTCTACCATCCCACAACTTATGCAGTGCTACCACAAGTCAATATCATGGTACCATTGGTACGTGAATTATGTCAGTGCTACCACAACTTATCAATATTTCAATATCTATGGTTAACCCTATATTTGGAATTTCACATTGGCAACACCATTGTATAATCAATTCAATTCCTATGATAATTAGCTATGTGCCTAATAGAACTTTCATGCATGTGAAGGAATAGAGTAACGTTAACCAATTACTCAAGGAAATCAAACAAAAAACATGATTTGCTCAGGTGTTTTCCAACTATTATTTGCTCTCTGGCATGAAGCTTTTTCATGCTGCTACTTGGCCTTAAGCCAAAAGGGGAAAAAATGGATAAGGGCATTTAATGAGAAGATATCAGAAACCTGTCTTATATTCTAACCTCTAAACCATAGAATCTTTTGTTCTCTAATTGTTACTTGTGCTTTATGAGGCTGCTTCACTCACTCAGGGCCCTTAGCTTAGTAAGGTTATGAACGATTTTTATCATTTTATGTGCTGTTCTGCAAAGACAGAAAAAGGCAAAGAGCTTATTGCATCGTTACACAGGACTCAAGCTGGACAGCCTTTTCTTCACCGAAACTCACAATCAGAGGTATCTTGGAATTATGAGCTGTTTTGGGTCCCATCCTACTGAATAACAGTTGCTAGGTGCTAAGAGGAATTTATAGGCTATAGTCTATAAGCATGTTTGGATTGGCTTTTTTTCAAGAAAAAAGTAATTATTTTTTTAAAAAACATATTTTTGTAAATTTTTGTTAATGTTTAGATATAACTTTAAAAAAAAGTGTTTTAATTAAAAAAAAATTAATTTATCATTTTTTTTAAAGTTAAGAATATCTAACTTCTAAAAAAGGTATAAATAGAAGTAGTTTTTAATAAAATTATTTTTTAAAACTTCCTTTATTTTTACGAGAAATACTTGCATGGTCCAAGAGTACCATGTGGCTGTGTTCCTTGATCAATTATGTAAGTGTATTTTATATGGAACTCACCACTAACACACAATCCCATGTAACATGCATTTACATAATTGACTGGGAGTACAGCCACGTGGTGCTCCCGGACCATGTAAGTATTTCTCTTACCTTTACTCAAAATTATAATATATATTATTCCTTTCTTATCTCTTATTAAATTCTAGTTTTTTTTCCTCTTTTTGAATATCTTTTTTTGTAATTTGGCTATAAAAGAAGTACTTTTATTCTTTTATATCCAAATAGACTTATTATCAGATAATTTATCCAAATATAAAATAACTTTTTCTAAAAATTAAAACTCTACTAAAAAATGTTTAGAGAAAAAAAAGTCTTTTTTTTATAAATTTATCCAAACGGATTCCATGACTATAATATAATAATGAAAGATATTATTTGAACATCACAGTTCAATACCGGATACAACAATCCTCTATTATAAGTATACACAACACTTTTCTTACTTCAATACACACGTATTTTAATAGAGAAATACTCATTGTACACATTCTATGTATGGTACAGGGCCCAAAACTGTTAGATGAGATTGAGACCATTTTTAAAAAATTTAAAAATAAATATGAATACTTTTGAACCTTGAATCTTACACATATTATCTAAATCCCTCACTACCGAACCACTCCCAGTGGCTTACATAAGCACGACTCATTTTAATACTCATTGACACTTATGTTAATAAACAATGCCAATACAATATGACTATGAGTTAAAAAAACATTTTCATGTAATAATAGCTATCAATTTAGATGCAGATCAATGACATGCAGTTCTGCTAGTACTCATAGGTAATGGTTTTTCTACCAAACACACAAGGAAAGCTTGGAAGCATAATGAGGATCATGATATATCTTGAACAAAGATATGCTCTTCATAATATGATCATATACTTATCTTGTGATATTAGAGCATCTTTTTCTTCATACAAGTTCAAAACATATGTTTGCATTCCAAGAATTAATTGGCGATTGATGGAGAAAAGTGGGTTTACAAACTTAATAGTAATGAAACTAATTTGGATCAAACTCATAATCAACTTTCAAGTATTTCTTGCAAGTTCTGTGGTATGCTTGTTAGGTTGCAAGGTCACTGACCATAAATATGTATTCTGCTTTTTTAATGAAGTTTTCTTTCTCTTTTGTCCAAGTTTTGACCAAAATCGATATAGTCAACACTGCAACAAAATAAAATAAATTGGATTAATTTAGGTGGTTGAGGTGACGATGATTTGATTAAGAGATATCATAGATTCAAATAGTATTAATAACTGTGACGTGCATAGCGCAACAATCAAATATACAACTAATTTAGAGGAAGTGAGGGACCATCAAATTGTTGGAAAGATGATACGCATTCACTTCCAAATATGATTCTCGAAATGTGGGCCAACAATGTCCGAATATTATGGTCCATGCTTAGTCGCCCTCAGTAGGGGAGTGCTAAATGGGCTAAAAAAGAATTAATATGAAGGCCCTAGGTATTGTTTTGAGAAAATATTGGAGGTGGGTTCTGAAAATAATCACAGTATTGAGGGGTCTCAAGGATCCTCCTTGGTAGAAAAGGTTCCGCAAACTCCATTGATAGAGTCAAATCCAACTTGGCAGTGTGATGAAGCAATGCTGCCAGATGAAGATGATCTAGTGGAAGCAAAGGCCACATGGGATATTGGAAAGGCTTCGGGGCTTCAGGCAATTATTGAAAAAGTCATGGTAGCCGCTCTAGCTAAAGTTCGTGATTGTTGCGATTTTGTTCTTCCAAGAAAAAGAGGTCATCCTAGGAAGAATAAACGGAATCTCTAAAGACTAAGAGGGGTGTGTTGAGGTTCTGGTTGGTGTGGGGTTTGCTATTGGGGGGTCTAGGCTATGATTTAGTTGCTGTGGTGGTTTGGATGGGCTTTTTGCCTTTTTGGATTTCTTTGTTGGTGCTGCACTTTTGATGTTAGTTGGTTTTCATCTTGTGCCCTTTAGTGATTTCGTATTCTAGTAAGTTTCTGTTATTATTTCTCTACTTGGTTTTCGTCTTCTTCGAGGTGTTGGTGCTGTTTTACTCTCTTTATTGGTTGCTTTTGCGGTTGTTTTAAGTGGTTGGTTTTGGTCTTTGGCTCTGCTTGGTGCTAGTTTTTGGTTTGGTGGCTGGGGTACATTTTTCGTTGCTGTTCTAAATTAATTGGTGCTGTGGTTTCTTTTGTATCTTCTTGTTCTTTTGGGTGCCTTTCTTTGTTCTGTTTTGTGGCTCTCCTCTGTTCAGTGGTTGAGCAATTTGCAAATTATCAAAAAAAAACATAAAATAGTATAATTAAAGTTATGTTTAAGTAGCATAACCATAGTCATAGTTTTCCCTCCCTCTCATCAACCGGCAAACTTCATTATTGTAAGGATACAAAATTTTGGGTCAAAAACCCTGAATTATACTAGCAAGACTAAGCATTTCTTTTCTTTTCATTTCTTTTTTTTAAAGTGTTCCACAATTATCCTCTTATTGGAAGTAATTCTGTTCGAATATTGTGAGATACTTAAATGTGGATTACTCTCTCAATCAATATTCGTACTGTGATTAGCTATATTGTGGTGATTAGCTCTCTTAACGTTAGACCAAACCCTACTTGATTTTTTTTTCTTTTTTTTATATTACTACTACTACTATTATTACTATTTTTTTTTTGTTCTGAAGAGACTAGAGATTTCTGGAATAGCATAAAACAATACATCAACAACAACTGACACAAAACGCTACACCTTCCTTATTTGGTTGCATGACTGTATATCCCAATCCAATCACTACTTCAAATTATAAAAACAAAATCCAAAGTGACTTGATAGAAAATCTCTTCCTTTAGTTAATAGTTGTTCTAGTCTCGTGCCCTAAGGTAGGATAGGCCAGTGTTTAGGCTTAGAATGTCTTATCTCTCTAGTATTGAGGAAGGGAATATATATAGGACTTAGTGTCATTATGATTAGGGAAAGGGGCCTAGGGAAGGAATTTTTAACGAATTGGGGTAGAGGAAAGGATTCCATTAACGAATTGGTCAGGTGGACCCTTGTAACGGGGCATGTAAGGGTTGGAGGTCAAAAGTCGGGGAAAGGATGTCGCTCGGTCAAGAGTAGACCTTTGACAATTATGGTGTAAGTTGGTCGGGCAAACCAACCGGACCACAAGCCTTCCAATCTCGAGCTTGTGAGAGTGAAGAGGTTTATAAGCGGAAGCTGGTCAAGTTGAGATAGTGTGGTAAGTCGATCAGGAAGACTGATCGGCCTATAAGCCCCCTAACCTCAAGCTTGTAAGAGTGAAGACGTTTATAAACGGAAGTCGGTCAAGTTGAGACTGTGGGGTGGGTTGGTTGGGAAGACCGATTGACCCACAAGCCCCCCAACCTCGAGCTTATGAGAGCAAAGAGGTTTACATGCGAAATCAGATCATACTGAGGTTGGTTGCATGAGAGGCTAGCTAGCCAATTCGACTAGACCATGTGATACCGACCGACCTATAGGTTCTCCATCCTCTAGCTCGACAGAGTGACCGTGGGGAGGTTACTTACTCGGGTGTGAAGCGATTATATATGCATCTTTATAGTTTCGAGATAGCACGAAGTGCGCTCATGTCTATTGATCACAAATAGCTTTTTCACCGCCACCGTCGGATGTATTACTCACAGTGAGAGGGCATTTATGTGCTTTCTTTTCCTCTTTTTCTTCCCATTTCATTTCTTCTTCTTCTTCTTCTTCTTTTTCTTCGTTTCTTCACTCCTTCTTCTGCTTTTATTTCCTTGTGGTGTGATTCTTGGGTTCCCACCGTCATTTCTTTATTCCTTAAGTTAGCGTTGAACGCATCACTGTGCTAATGCCATAAAAGGGGTCTATGGTGTAGCTTTCACATTTGAGAGGTTTCTTTGCTACTAATCTCTAGTGAGTGCCCTTTTAGTTTAGGGTTTTATTTGCATAATTTTTCAATTTACTTTTTAGTTTTATTTTTTCAATATAGATGCTATTTTTGCCTAGTGAATATCTGAAAATGTTGATTCCATGAGTTTAATACTTGTTTTGGATTTTATTACACTAGAATTGTTTTGGGTTTACATGGTTTATAGTTTGTACTAGAAGGTGTGTATTGTTTTCTATTTGCTATTTTTAATTTTAATGTTTGAGGAAGATGATGGCGGCAGGAAGAGCAATGTTGAGGGTGGGGGTTTGAGGGTTAAGTCTAATAGTAATGGGTTAGATCCTAAGGTTGGCTGTCGGTAGAAACTAATTGGGGGTAAGGTATATTATGGGTTAGGCTTATCTAGACTAGCCTGGATAGAAGACTAGGTTTAGTTTAAGTCATTGATGGGAAGGATGAAGGTCATTCATGATTGATTACAGTTGTATAGTCCCTTATCCCCCTTTTTTTGATGGTATGACAGTGTAGGTAGCTCCAATTCTTCAAAGCTTATGGCCGACCGACCATCTAAGGAGGCAACTTTACAGTCATCCAATGCAGCAAATGGAGTTAGATAAATTGTCTTAACCTTTCAATCTACCAAGGATTTGGATCGCAAATGTTCCTCCTTGCGTCTCCCTAGCTCTTCGGAGGACTACAAGTTGGTTGCTTATAGTTCTTTAGATCGAGTAACTAGGGATCTGGGTTTAAGTTGTTTTTTCTTATTCAAGACTCTTCTCACCTGGGTAAAACTCAAGCTCCCCTTTCCACCATTTTATTGTGGGGTACTTTTTGTCCTTTGTACGGCACCCATTCAAATACATCTGAACGGATGGGCTTTCATCTTATGCTTTCACCTTCTTTGTCAGTTGCTCAATTTTGAGAACACGCCCAGGATATTTTTTTTTTATTTTTATTCATATTTTGAATAGTAAAGCATTTGGAGATAGCCTACTTTTTTTTTGCCGGCGTACAAGGCAAAAGGTTGCTATCTGCCTTCGATTTGTCCTATAAGAAGAAGACCTACCAGAATCGGTTCTTCAAGGTTAAGCTTGGGGGGTTAGCAATCTCACATTTTTTTGATCCCTCAGGTGCAGCACATTTTCCTTTTAAGTGGTCTCCTTTCATCACCCCGTTCCCCCGAGTAATGGTTAATGACTTCTCTGCTAAGGAAAAAGGTCATGTAGGTGAGCTTGACAAGCTATCTTTGGACATTATTGCATTGGATTTGGAGGGTATCGGATGTACCAAGATAATTCGACATATTGAGGACTCGGCCACCTTTCAACAACATTTAGTGAGTTCTTTGCCTACTGATTCTGTTTTCTCTCACTTAGCTTGCTAATGTTGGTAACTTCAATTGTTTTTGTGCAGTTAGTATCTTGGAGAACATTGATAGTCAAATGGCCAACTAGTAGATCGGGCCTTATTTTGATGCAGTTGCAATCATAAAGAGGAAAAAGTCCAAAGGTGTAAAGGTGCCTGGAGGGGACGGGGCTATTGGCTCAGAAGGCTCGGGAGGCCCTACACGTGAAACCCCTACACCCTCAAGCTTGCCTAAGCATTTGCGTGTAGAGGGTGGGTCGGTTGCTGAAGAAACCGAGCCTGAGGGTGTTCCAATCCTTGACTCACCCAAAATTCCCTAGGCTGCACTACCATTGATCAGAAGCTCCGCTTATCCACGTCCACCTCCAGGTCTGGTATTTTTCGCTGATCCCGACCTTCTACTGAAGGATGCTAGCCGCTTTATAATGGCGTTTGATGGCTATGTAGGGATTCCTGTCACCTCCATATACGACCGGCATTTCCTAAACGAGGTTTTTATATATCAGAGCCTTAGCATGTCCACTGATAAGGAGAAATATCAAATGGTTGGGCTTGTGGGGTTGCTATGTGCTCAACAAGCCTTGGCATTGAGGAGTGCCCCCATCTCACACCATATTGAGAAGGAGGCGCAAGTAACAACTAGTAGGCTTGCCACTTCACAGACCCACTATAAGGAAGCTCTTAAGAAACTTAATGACGACCATGCTACCAAGATGGGTCGACTGAAGGAGGAAGTAAAAAGGTTGGAGCCCTTTGAATCCAGGGCAAAGGTGTTGGAAGAAGAAGTAACTAAATTGATGGCCAATCTAAGGCTATTCGAGTGTAAAGCTAAGGATGCCGAGCAAAGTGAGAAGGATGCCAAAGCCACCCAAAAAGAAGCTAAAGATTAGCTGAGGCAAAGGGACAAGAAGATAGCAAAAGAAAGGTAGGTTATCAAGGATGATCTTCCCTAATAGTTTGAAGCTACATTTGAGAAGGCTAAGCTTCTTTTTGGTCACCTATTTGCTGATTGTGGGTTGGATTTTGATCAAGTTGGCCCTTGGTACAAGCTAGAGAATGGAGTCTTGCGCCTTTGTTGCAAAATTAGCTAATCTTTAACCAAAATAAAATTGAAAAATTAGGTAGTTATTTTTTAAACTACCATAAACGTACAATGCAGAATTGTCTCCATATCGGTAGAGTTTGAATTTGTTACATTTTTTCGTTGAAACCATAAATATCATTCTACTGGAGGTAATTTTATTCAAATATTTGAGATTCTAAAAGGGGCATGACTCTCCCAACAGACCACTAATTAAAGGAAAAAGGTATCTGTCACTTCAACTGACCATGTATTAGTTGAATTTATTATAACTAATTATATAAATATTGATAAAAATAAATAAATAATTAAATATCAAATGTTTAAACTCCGAATTTGGAATAATTAGGTTAGTTTATATTTATATCAATACATCTCTTAGCAACTAAAGGGAAAATTCTTAGATGCTTTTGGGAGCAAGAGATTTGTAATCTAAATTGATAATTTTAGCTTTGACAAATGACTACCCCTTAGAAATTAAAGCATTTGCTGGACCATTTGGTCTTTCAAGATTGTACTCATTTGATGATTTAATCAATAATGGCTCTCTTCCACATTAAAAAAAAAAAAAAAATCCATGCTTTTTCCTATTGCAATAACTTTTGGCTACTCATTAAACGAACGTTTTAATTAAACATTGGTTGCAATCTCAATAAATAATGACTGTGAAATTAGAGTCGGTTTATTAACACTCTATTTTGTCTATCCACCTTTCGTATTATTAATTTATAACTTCAATTTTCTAAACTATCTTGATTTAAATGAATTAATGTTATCAAAATTAAATTTTGATTAAGTATATTATTGTTTCTATTTACATTCTTATTTAATATCAATTACTCTAATCTTTATTTTCATGAAACTCTTCTTTCAATTCTATTGCATAACTTTTCCCTCTATTTCATTAATTTATTCATTTTTATATTTATCCAAAATTTCCAAAAAAATAATATGTAAATATTTACCATAAGAGCCATGTACAAAGATAGACTCTATGACATCTCTTTTTTTATAAAATATTTTATGTAGATTAATATTTTAATTGATTTGTTTGAGTTGATTATGCAACAACAATTAATTAGTCAAATAATTAAATCATAGACATAAACTCTTTAAACTAAAACTATATGTTAGTAATGATAATCTTAAAACAAGAATATTATTAATTTAGAAATAATATTAAATTTTAAACTTATAATATCACTCATTACTACTTAGTGTTAGAAAGTAAAATTGAAAACCAATATGCTATATATATTGAAAAAACTATAGGTGTACTACCCACTTCACACCTCACGTTAACTAACCAATTCAATTGTAACAGGATTATTTTATTCTAGTTTGCTTCCCATATTATCTCTTATATATGACTTATACACACATGTACAGTATTTTGAAGGAATGCAACTAACGTAATTATTACTCTGTGAAAATTAACAAAGAAGTTTCATAAAGTAAAAAAAAAAAAAAAAGTCAATCAAGACTTGAAGTCAAGTCTTGGTAGAAGAAAAAGAAGCATAAACCTGTATGTCTGTCAGTAGATAAACAAAAGTTAAGTAGCAACGAAGAGGCATGGTAACCATAAAGTCATGGTGATCATTTACGCAAGATAACCAAAAAGTCATACGGAATGAATAATAGCAGTAGAAAATTGTAGCACACCTTCATCAATCCCTTCAACATATACGGTTACGAGAACTTACTTGCTCAAAGAAAAGGAGGAAGCATATAGATTAATTCTGCCATCTGTGAGTATTGGCAACAAGAGAGGGAGAGAGAAAAGAGAAGAGTTAGAGACTAATAAGTAGTTAGTGAATACATAATTTTGAGGTAGATAATAAAATTTTTTGTGAAATAAAATCATGGTTGCATTTACTCATTGCAAGTTATTTCCTCTAATATTAATTTATATTATTGCTTATTATCATTCATATTCATTTTATTCATCTTGTTAAGCTAATTTATTTAATATTTTTATATTATTATTGTTATTATTATTATTACTATTATCATTATTGTGATATTATATTTATATTGATACATTTTTTTTTCAGTTGTCAATTATTATGGTAATTTCTTTAGAGGGTTAATATTAATAGTAAAATATTATACCTAACCATAAATAAAATTTATTATGGACGAAACTTGAGCTATTAAATTTTCAATACCGTTGTTTGGAATTTTATATCTTGACTTACGGACAATATGATGACTATTGACTTATAAAGATTACTGTAACTTTATAATGATCCTTGCAAAGACAAGACTTATATGCACTAAATGCACCATAATGACAATGACAAACTCATGGACTATGATAAGAAAGTTTAAAAGTAATTAAATATAGATGATTTTAAACTCGATCCTTTTAGAAATTAATATCTAAAATTGGTGACTTTATAGTGACCCTTGCAAAGACAAGACTTATATGCACTAAATGCACCATGATGACAACGACAAACTCATGGACCATGATAAGAAAGTTTAAAAGTAATTAAATATAGATGATTTTAAACTCGATCCTTTTAGAAATTAATATCTAAAATTGACAACTCCATGTTTTGAGAAATTTTATTAAGATAATATATTATTTATTTTATTCAAGCTTATATTATATCAGTTCTTGTGCAATTCATTTATTTTAAGCTTATAAATTAATTTATATCTTTTGCACTTTATTCATTTTATTTTATTGTATAATTTTGTATTTTATTATTTAATTATTATGTGATGAATCAATTCAGATTATTTAAGTTATTATTTATCCTATTAATTTTATCTTTTATTATTTAACTTATTATGTGATGAACTTGTATTATTCAAGTCATTGTTTATTTTATTTAAGTCTTTTATTTAAGTTATATTTATTGCCTAAGTTTATGTATCTCTATATTTATTATGAATTATGAATTATGCATAATGGCAAGTGAGTAATTTGAAAAGAAGGCATTTAAGATTTGTCGTTAATCGCCAATAAGGCAAAGGGATAAAATGTAAGATTATTTTTTGTTACCTGTCTTGGTTAGTGTGGTGTAAAGGCATCGCCTTGTCGTCACAATGTTAAGAGTAATACTAGAGAATGGGAATTCCCAAAGATAAAGCCTTCGAATATATATGAGGCAAACAGACAAAGGAAAATGAAACTTAAAGTAAAGAGATTATAATCATATTAACACTTGCCGCATTATGTATTGCATAGTATATACTTCTTTTAGCATTTACTGCACATAATATTATGAAGTATGATTTTCTTGTAAGTAATGTGATAAGATTATAATATAGTAGCTGGTAGATTTCCGTAATAAGACATAGCTAGAACCATCATATTTTAAATGCTTTAAAACTCTTCATTATCTACTGAGAATTTTCAATTCTCATTATATTTCTAGTTGTTTCAAATTAGTCGAATAACGTCCCAGAGGAAGACAAACTCCTCCAGCTGAAGCTGTCATGCCCCAGGGATTTTAGGATCTGTTAAAGGTTTGACTGAAGTTGTCATGGCTCAAAAAGAATCAAATAGAATGGTTTTGCAGTGCATGAAAGAGACTCAGGACAGGAACAACAATTACCATGGTGAAGGAAGCGGAAGCTCGGTAGGAGAAGCCCTTATAGCTAATCTTTATTGCTAAGGACTATCTGAATTTAGTAAGGCCAACCACCCTCATTCTATGGAGATTACAGCCCAGCTTTAGCTGAAAAATGGGTCATGTAGTTAGAGAAGATCTTTATAGTCATGGAACTTGCAGAGTCACAAAAAGTGGTCTTTGCCACCTATATGTTAGAAGGAGAGGCAGAACACTGGTGGAGAGGTGCCAAAAGTCTGCTAAAGTCTAATGGAACTGAAATCTTTTGAGAAGTGTTTTAAACCACTTTCTTTGACAAATACTTTCCTGATAGTGTTAAGAATGAAAAAAAAACTGAATTCATACAACTTAAGCAAGGAAGTATGACCATAGGTCAATATATAGCTAAGTTTGATGAGTTGTCCAAATTTTTTTCTTACCTAAAAAATAACCCTAATGATCATTGGAAGGTTACAAAATTTGAGTGGGGGTTAAGGCCTGAGATAAGAAAGAAGGTATCCATCCTAGTGATCAAAGACTTTGTCACTCTAGTGAATAAGTGTAGGATAGCATAAAAGAGTTTTCTGGAGATCGAGTTTGAGAGAGAGAGAGATAGAGACAGAATTTTCTCAAAACAAAAAAGGTGCTAGAAATACGAAAGAAAAATAATTTTAAGAATAGAGTAAACCCAGAAAAAGGTAAGTAGATGCCAACTAAGAAACCCCTACCTCCATGTAACAAGTATAGAAAATCCCATGGCTCTAAACCTTACTTTTTTGGTCAAAATATTTGATACCGATGCAAGAAGCCAAGATACTATGCCAAAGATTGCAACACTAGCAAACCATTAAATAATCCTATGCTCATACTATAAACTAAAAGAAGAGTACTCACTCTAAGTGGCGAAGAGGTAACTCAGTCTCCTGACATGATCAAAGATACATATTTTCTTAAAAACATTCTCTTAATTGCATTATTTGACTTATGAGCTATGCACTCTTTTATATCTATTGATTGTGTGAAGAAGTTAAATTTACCTTTAGTTTTCCTTGCCTTTTGATTTGTTAGTCTCTAATCCCGCAAAGGAGAAAAGTTTTTACTTCTCAAACCTGTTTGAATTGTCTTATTTTAATTGAAGAAAAAACCTTTTGTTATAGACCTTATTTGTTTGTCTTTGACTGGCAATCTGGCATTAATATCATAATTGGAATGGATTGGTTGTCTACTAATGATATCATTCTAGATTGCTCTAAAAGATTTGCCTATTTTCCTATTGATCCACTCAGTAAACAAAAGCCTTCCAATTCCCTATTCCTTATTGCCACTCAAGTAGAGAAGTGCTTCTTAGAGGGAGCTCAAGGGATTCTGCTTTATTCTTTAGATTTAGAAGTTGAATAGGAAATAGATAGCATACCCATAGTGAGGAAATTCCCAGAAGTATTTCCTAAGGATACAGTGAACCTACCACCTAAAAGAGAGGTTGAGTTTTCCATTGATCTTATACTAGGAATAGAACCTTTATCCTTTGTAACTTATAGAATGCCTCCTTTAGAGTTAATTGAACAAAAGAAAAAGATTGAGGAACTATTAAGAAAAAGTATCCACTTCCTAACATAAATGACCTATTGGATCAATTGTTAGGAGCCTCAGTCTTCTCCAACATAGATTTAAGGTTAGGATACTATCAAATAAAAGTGAAACAGGAAGATATACCTAAGACCGCCTTCAGGACCAAGTATGGATATTATGAATCTCTTGTGATGCCTTTTGAACTTACTAATGCTCCTGCAATATTCATGGATTACATGAATAAAGTCTTTGAAGCTTACTTTGACCAGTTTGTAGTAGTCTTCATAGATGATATCCTTATCTATGCTGAGACTAGAAAGGAGCACGAACAACAGCTTAAAGTAGCGTTGCAAATCTTGAAGGAGAAGCAATTGTATACCAAGTCAGCAAAATGTAAGTTTTGGTTGAGCGAGGTAAGATTCTTAGGCTATATGTTCACTCGAAAAGGGGTTGCAATAGATCCAAGCAAAGTTGAAAATGTAGTTTACTAAGAAAGACCAATGACAATCACTGGCATTAGGAGTTTTCTGGGATTAGCAAGATATTATAGGAGATTCATCAAAGGATTTTCCTCATTAGTTTTACCTTCGACTAGGTTAACTAGGAAAAATTTGCCTTTTGAGTGGAACTCAACTTGTGAATATAGTTTTCAAGAGTTAAAGAATGGGCTTACCTCTACCCCAATCTTAATAATTCCTGATCCTAAGAAAAATTTTGTAGTGTACTATGATGCATCTAAGAAAGAACTAGGTTGTGTGTTGATGCAATAAGGGAAAGTTGTGATTTATGCATCTAGGCAACTTAGGTTTCATGATGAGAACTATCCAACCCATGACCTAGAGCTAGTTGTCGTAATGTTTGCCTTGAAAATCTGGAGACACTATTTGTATGGAGTGAAGTTTGAGGTATATAGTAACCATAAGAGTTTGAAATACGTTTTTTTATCAAAAGGAGTTAAATATAAGACAAAGAAGATGGATAAAATTTTTAAAAGATTATGATTTTGAATTGAAATATCATGCTGACATCGCTAATATGGTCGCTGATGCGCTAAGCAAAAAATCTCTATACATGTCTCTAATGATGATAAAGGACCATAAGTTGTTAGCAGAATTTAGGGATATGAATATTTCATTATCCTTAAAACCCCATTATATATATACTAGTGGACTAAGAATAGAATGTGATTTGAGAGACTAAATAAGACAAGCCCAAGAAAGTGATGAATATCTAAAGTCTTTAAAGAATAGGATTCAAACAGAGCAACTTGAGTATTTCCATGTTGATCAAAAGTACACTATGACATTTGAGGGAAAAGTATGTGTGCCCAATAACAAAGATTTGAGAAATAATATTTTATCTGAAGCACATTGCAGTAAATTTACTATACATCCTAGTGCAACCAAAATGTATCAAAACCTTAGGAAGTTGTTTTGGTGGAATGAGATGAAACGAGACATAGTTAGTTTTATAGCTAGATGTCTCATTTGTCAAAAAGTTAAGATAAAGCACCAGAAACCTGCAAGACTCTTACAACCTTTGAATATTCCTCAATGAAAATAGGATAGTATATCAATGGATTTTGTAATAGAACTACCTAGGACTCCTTTAGGGTATGATGCAGCATGGATAGTAGTTTATAGACTTACAAAGTCAACCTACATCTTGCCACTAAGGATTAGTTGCCCGTGTATAAGTTGGCTTAGGTTTACATACAGGAATTTGTAAGATTACATGAGATACTAATAAGCATTGTTTTAGACAGGGATCCAAGATTCACCTCTAAGTTTTGGGTAGCACTGCAAGAAGCCTTAAGTACTAAACTTTATTTTAGTACTGCTTACCACTCTCAGACAAATGGTCAAACAAAGAGGACCATTCAAACCTTGGAAGACATGCTTAGGGCTTGTGTGTTAGAACTTCAAGGAAGTTGGGATACTCACCTACCATTGATATAGTTTGCCTATAACAATAGTTACCATTCCAGCATAGGTATGACACCATTTGAAGCTCTATACAGTAGAAAATGTATATCACCTTTATGTTGGTTTGAAGTGGGAGAGAAAAGCTTGCTAGAACCTGATTTAGTGCAACAGATTATAGAGAAGATCAAATTTATTAGGGAAAGGATTACTTACTACCCAGAGTAGACAGAAAAGCTATACTAACCATCAAAGGAGACCTCTAGAATTTGAAAAAGGAGACCATATCTTTCTCAGAGTCACTCCTACTACTGGGATTGGTAGAGCCCTTAAATCCAAAATTCATTGGTCCATTTCAAATCCTTAAAAGAATCGGACTTGTTGCTTACCAAATAGTACTTCCCCCAAATCTTTCAAATCTTCATTATATCTTCCATGTCTCTTAACTTAGAAAATATTATTTTGACCCTTCACACATCATAGAATATGAAACGATGCAAGTAAGAGATTATTTGACTTATAAAACAAAACAAATACAAATCATAGATAGATCTATCAAACACTTAACAGGAAAAGAAATTTCTTTAGTTAAAGTAGTTTGGAAGGGATTGTCACATGAGGAAGCAACATGAGAATTGGAAGACGAAATTGAGAAATCCTATCCAAAGTTATATCAAACAGGTTAGTGAATTTTGGGGACAAAATTCCTCAAAAGAGGGGAGAATTATGACATCTTTTTTTTTCATAAAATATTTTGTGCGGATTAATATTTTAATTGATTTGCTTGAGTTGATTGTGCGACAACAATTAATTAGTCAAATAATTAAATCATAGACATAAACTCTTTAAACTAAAACTATATATTAGTAATGATAATCTTAAAACAAGAATATTATTAATTTAGAAATAATATTAAATTTTAAACTTATAATATTACTCATTAATACTTAATATTAGAAAGTAAAGTTGAAAGCCAATACTTTATATATATTGAAGAAACCATAGGCGTGCTACCCACTTCACACCTCACGCTAACTAACCAATTCAATTGTAACATGAATAGTTCATTTTAGTTTAGTTCCCATTTTATCTCTTATATATGACTTATACATACATGTACAGTGTTTTGAAAGAATACAACTAACCTAATTATTACTCTATGGAAATTAACAAAGAAGTTTCACAAAATAATAAAAAAAAATTAACTATGTTAATCAAGACTTGAAGTCAAGTCTTGGTAGAAGAAAAAGAAGCATAAACCTGTATGTCTGCTCGTAGATAAACAAAAGATAAGTAAGTAGCAACAAAGAGGCATGGTAACCATAAAGTCATGGTGATCATTTATGCAAGATAACCAAAAAGTCATACGGAATGAATAATAGCAGTAGAAAATTGCAACACTCCTTCATCAATCCCTGCAACACGTGCCTATAAATAGGCATACGATTATGAGAACTTACTTGCTCAAAGAAAAGGGAGGAAGCATATAGAGTAATTCTGCCACATGTGAGTATTGGCAGCAAGAGAAAAGAAAGCGAAAGGGTGGGAGAGAGAAAAAAGAGAAGAGTTGGAGACTGATAAGAAGCTTGGTGGATATAAAATTTTGACATTGATAAAAAAATTGTTTGTAAAATAAAATTATGGCTACATTTATTCATTGTAAGTTATTTCCACCAATGTTAATTTATATTATTGCTCATTATCATTCCTATTTATTTTATTCATTTTGTCAAGTTAATTTATTTAATGTTTCTTTATATCATTATTGTTATTATTATTATTACTATTATCATTATTATGATATTCTTTTTATATTGATACATTTTTTTGAGCTATCAATTTTTATGGTAATTTCTTTAGACGACCAATAGTAATAGTAAATATTATATCTAACCATAAGTAAAATTTAATATACACGAACTTAATCTATTAAATTATCAATATATTTACTTGAAATTTTATACTTTGACTTATGGATAATATGATAACTATTGACTTATGGATATTACTGTAACTTTATAGTGACTCTTGCAACGACAAGACCTATAGGCGCTAAATGGGCCATGATGACAACGACAGGCTTATGGACTATAATACGAAAGTTTAAAAGTAATTAAATAAAGATAATTTTAAATTCAATCACTTTAGAAATTAATATCTAAAATTGACAACTCCATGTTTTGAGAAATTTTACTAAGATATTATATTATTTATTTTACTCAAGCTTATATTTTATCAGTTTTCATACAATTCATTTATTTTAAGTTTATGAATTAATTTATATCTTCTGCACTTTATTCATTTTATTTTATTACATAATTTTATGTTTTATTATTTAATTATTATGTGATGAATCTATTTAGATTATTTAAGTTATTATTTATTCTATTAATTTTATCTTTTATTATTTAAGTTATTATGTGATAAACTTATATTATTCAAGTCATTGTTTATTTTATTTAAGTCTTTTATTTAAATTGTACTTATTGCCTGAGTTTATGTATCTCTATATTTATTATGAATTATGCATAATGACAAGTGAGTAATTTGAAAAGAAGATATTTAAGATTTGCCGTTAATTACCAAGAAAGTAAATGGATAAGATATAAGATAATTTTTTGTTACTTGCTTTGGTTAATGCGGTGTAAAAGTCTCACCTTATCATTTCGATATTAAGAGTAATATCAAAGAATGAGAATTCCTAAGGAGAAAGCCTTCGAATATATGTGAGACAAGCAGACAAAGAAAAATAAAACTTAAAGCAAAGAGATTATAATCATATTAACACTTGTTGTATTATGTATTGCATAGTATATACTTCTTTTACCATTTACTGCTCATAATGTTATGAAACATGATTTTCTTGTAATTAATATGAAGAGATTATGATACAGTAGCTATGTGGATTTTCGTGCTAAGACACGGTTGAAACCATTATAGTTCACATGCTTTAAAACTCTTCATTATGTACTGAAAATTTTCAAATCTTATTATATTTATGGTGGTTTCAAATTAGTCAAGTAACGCCCCATAAGAAGACAAACTCCTCCAGCTGCTAAGAACATACAGAGTTATATTTGAATAAATTGTAGTGTCTTTATCTAGCCAAAAAGAAACATTTAATTTATGTCAAGTAGAACTTTATCCCTATTTCTGAGCTCCTTGTTGCATCTATGCATATTAATGTTCAACTTTAAACTTCCAATGCAAATTCGTGCCATTAGCTTTATTATGAACAGGTGTTACAGGCTCTAACTAAATGCTTAACATCAAAATATATCAATAAAAAGTTAATATTCAATAATTAATAAAAAAATATACAATACAACTCATAATAATAAGTCCATATCACATTCAAAAAAAAAAAAAAAAAAGCACATGCCAAAAGCTATGTTTTTATCTTACATGAATTTATCCTAATAAGCCTTTATAAAAATTAAGAATAGGTTACCATACAGGTTTGAATGCATATTTTATTGTAATTTATTTTCTTCTTAAATTTTAAAAAAAATTACTCACTTTTCTAATTAATTGCAGCAGTTACTCTTTCCAAAAATTTTCCTTCCAATAAAAATAAAAAATAGTATTATAAGTAGCATTATATATTTTTATTAATTATTGGATGTTAAGCTTTTATTGATATATTTTAATCTAAAACATTTACTTAAAACTTATGTTTTTATGTGATTATTATCATAAATATTTGCATATAAATTTTTTGAGAATTTTAAATATAAAAATATGAATAAATTAAGGACTCTAAGTGATAGAGGGAAAAATTGAATGTAATAGAGTAATGGGACAAAAGATGCGATGGAGTAGAGAAGAATTTTTGAAAAAATAAGTGTATGAGTAATTGATATAACTCATAGACAAAATAGTAATGTGATAATTAAAATTTAATTTTAATAAAATTAATCCATTTAAACAAAATAATTAAAAAATTAGTTATATACTATTAATAAAGAGGGTAGATACGTAAAGGGAAATGCCAATGGCCCGCCGGCAAAATCACCGCCAGCTATTTTGCAACTTTAATTTATTGGTGGTTGGGTGGCCATCAAGTGGCGCAACAAGCTTGGTTTACAATTCTTGTTCACAAGTTTTCTTAATTAATTAGTAGTTAATAGACTTAACAGCAAGCCCGCAAATTTACATTAGATAAAATTAAATGCACAAATAATATGAGCCTTTATGTAACTAATTGTATATGGATTTTGGAAAAGTAATAGTAATGTGATATTGTAAAATTTTAAAAATATTTAGTAGTAATTAAAATAATAATTGTTTATAAAAATAGTAATTTTTATTTCTTTTTATTTGCTTTTCTCACAAAATTGCATGTATGATTGTGCTTGTGCGGTAGGGCTTTTGCCCCGTTGTATGTATGTTAATGTTTGTCGTGCTGCCGGTGCAAAAGCAAACACCATTAACTTTTAAAACACCAGAAAAAATGGCCTTTTTTAACAACTACATTTAAAGAATAAAAAATATTAAATAATTTTGTTCAAAGGTTTCAATCAATTGAATGTTAACTTTTATTTAATATTTCTATTTGTATTCATTTTTATGCTTAAGATATTAGGTAACACATCTTTAAAAAAATAAAAATCATTAACTTTGGAGGACAGCATTACAGTCGAAACTTTCTACTTATTACGCCACTTCTCCCTGCATATCACGAGGTTTTTTTTTTTTGTTTTTTTTTTATTTTTTTTTTATGGACATATGCCATGAGCTTGAGTCAATGATATTTATCACATTTCTTTGGTATATATATGATAGATTCTTTTTTAATTTTTTTTTACTATCATTGCATTAATATTTTCCTTAATTACAGTACATTTAATCTATTTACCATTTTATTTATTTAACTCTACATTGTGTGTGATGTAAATAATCGGTTTACTTCCGCATATTAAGGTAGAGCAGGAAAAATGATGACAAGGGGTACTTCTCTTTGCTTTTTATCTACACAACGGTGCGAAAAAGCTTAGGCTAATTAAGATCGTCCAAAAATAAGCTAATCAAAATTTTCAATTCGATATCTAATGAAATTTTAGTTTTCATAAAGCTACAAAGATTTTATGTTCAGATTAAGGAAATTCTGCGAAAATAAGCCAGTTTAAAAAATGGAATTTTTTTTCTAAAGTATGAATAAATAAAAAATTCTTTCCTACAATTTGAAGTTACTCTAGTTCCATATTTCTTCCCCGCGAGAAACATGCTTGCATACAATATTTATATTGTTTGTATCATGGCTTCCCATTCTTCCATTATTCATGTCACGGTGCTTCTTCACTGTGTTTGGTGCTCCATTTCCTGCTTTCAATGTCTCAAACTAGCAGCTACGGAATCATTGCTCTATGTTATCTATTTTATTAGCTTCATATCCTTTATATTAAAGATTTTATTTTTCAATTTCATATCCCTTAAATTAAAGTGTTTCCTTTATACGCGAACATTTATTCTTGAAAACATTTATAGAAGTTGTTCAACTTAACAGAAAATCCCTTCCCTCGGTTAATAGCCATCGTTTACTTTTTTTTTTTTTTTTTTTTTGCCAGAAAAAGTAACTTTGGTTTCTCGCAAAATTGAATGGTCATTGTGCTTGTGTGGTAGAACATTTATTCTTGAAAACATTTAAGGCATATCTTGTTCGTGGAAATACGATCCACTTCTCATACAATATTACAGTACCGAAAATAATTCCTCTCACGTGAAATTTTACGTGTCTTTATTATATGTAATTTTTTATTATTAATTAAAATTTTTTGAGTCCTATAGCCTTATACTTAACTCCACTTTCGTTTTATTAAAAAAAAAACTCCATTTTCATGACCAATAATAAAAATATATATATATAATAAAATTATATATAAAATTTTCACATAAGAAGATAAATTTCACATAATTGATACAAGTAATGTGGGCTGGATATTAATTCTAGCAACCTTCTTATTTATTAGGATGAGCTTGCATTATTACTCAACGAAACTATATATATATATATATATATATATATATATATATATATATATTTTGAAGTTAATATTAATTTAATCTTAAATAAATTTTTATATCAATTCATTTTTAATATAAAAATTCCTATATTGGGAGCCCTGTTGATCAAATGTGGTACTTAAGTTTAGGAGACTCGCTCATTTCATATGCTAGCCTTTTGGGTTAAATTTTCTTTTGATTTTAAGTTTATAACATCTAACACTTTAAATTTTGACACTAATTTTATTCTTCTATCAAATAATCAATTTCAATTTGGGGGGATGGAATTGATGTCAAAATTCAAAATATTAAAGCTAAATTGATGTCAAACGAACCATATTAACATCAAGTTCAAAATATTAGAACTAAAAAAAATATTTTACTATTTTTTTTCAAGGTACATAATAGAACATAATTTTTTTAGGATAATTGCAATAAAACAGTCATGTAAAATAGCTAACTTGTTAGTCCCTTTACCATATCATTGTTGATCTAACTTGTGTAATAGTGTTCGAGGGGTTAATCTCACAATAATTTGTTTGTGAGGACACCTTGATCAAAAATAGGTAAAAAAAAAAAAAAACACCCAATAAGAGTTAATCACAATGAAAATAAATTACAACCTCAAATGAATTTAATTTGTTTATAATGTTCAAAAACTGTTATCACATCAACGACTAACTAAAAGAGTTCTACTCTTTTAAACATGCTGTATCATATTTAAATTACATGTATAAAAAACTGCCACTAACAAACCCCTCTCATATGAATATGATTATAGCTCGATCAAAAATAAGTTAATATGTAAATAGTATAAAAATACTTGTAATTACCAAAAAAATAAAAATTTATATATTTTGCACAAATATAAGTAATCAATTGAATTCGACACAATAACAATGTCAGTTAAAGTAAACGAGGAAAAATGATGACAAAAGGTAATTACTCTTTCCTTTTATTTACACAAAGCTACTAAAAAGCAAAATGCATATCCAATTTTGCTTATCTTTTGATAAATTATTGCTTTACGTTTTCTAAAAAGTCCTTTTCAAAAATATTTTTAATTATAAGAGACTTTTTCGATTATATTTTTAATTTATATTAAAAATATTTTAAATTTTTTTATTACAAACAATTATATATATAAAATAAATTAATTTAGTTGCACACTTTTTTTCTTTTTCCTCCTTCCTTTCAACAGCTTCTTCTGTGAGGAATGTCTTGTGAGTTTATCTTGTTATATTATGGCTTCCCATTCTCCATTTATTCATGTCATGCTGCTCCTCTGCTTTTGGCCCTGCATTTGCTGCTTTCAATTTCTCAAACCAGCACCAAACGAATCTTCTATCTCTCTAAATTTTCTTCAAGTCATTTATATTAAATTGTCTTCCCCTTGGACACGCTATTAGTTATAATATGCCAAAATTTACTCGTGAAAATTTTACGCTATATCTCTAGTATATTCAGCCAACAACTCTACACGATGCTAGCTTGATTGTCTGCCTCATGCATATGATACCGCCCCAATGCCTAGCATTTTTCTTCAATTAATTAGCTGTCAATACTCCAATTTCCAGCTTGTAATCACAATTCAAAATAAATAATCAAAAAAGGGAAATAGAAAAGTCTAACCAAACTGAAGAGCAACGATTGACATGAATCTGACACCACAATCCACGAAAAACAGAATAAAAGAAAAAAAAATCAACTAAAATTCCGAGCACACATATGAGCTTGAGGAGAAATGTTTTTCTAAACAGTGATTTATAGACACCATTTTAGATTAGGATTTCAGCTACGTTTACGGTGAATGCAGTAAAATAATAATGATTGAATATGATACGTTTCCACTAAATTCACCAATAAAATAATTGAAATCACTAGTTATTAACACATAATTTACCATATTTTTCACATACTCATCAACAATGCAACTAAAATTTTCAGATATTTGTATATAATATTTCAATGATGTTTAAAAGACCAGTGTGCCAATATCGATGCTGCACACATAAGCATGCAAACTTCACAAGGCCTCCACTAACTGTAAAAGCCATTGATGTGGCAGGGTTATGTTGAAATATATGTGAATGTGTGTTGGCTTCAACAATGTGCAAGTCAGTGGCCTATAGAGCAAGATCACTTCCCAAGCAGCATATATGTCAACCCTTCAGTTCAAAGTCATCAGAGAGCAATGTAGAAGGTACAGCAGCACTCAACATTATTTTTTTCCCCCTCCCATACTTTGTGACTCAAGTTTACGACAGGTGTATTTCTAGCTCCATGACTCAACCCCAAGACCAACAATAAAAATTTCATCATTTCAAGTTAAAATAATCCTGACCCACTTGTCACGTGTATCAGATACACAGACTGGAATTGGCACCATTCTTCAATTAACAATTGACACTGATAATTATTACCTTGTAAAGAAATTATTGTTTTAACATACCACAGAAAATACATTACTCTATATTAATTTTGACCTTGAGTTTATACCAAGAAATGATCAATTAAAGCTATGTCCTAGTTTCCTTGCCCTCTACTCCTTACTAAGCAAGATAGCTACTACTTATACGTGATACACAATACTCTAAGGTCTAAGAACATCATAGAAACATTTTTAAGTTCAAACCTTTCAACCATGCTATTGTTGTGCTCGAAGGGTATGTTGTCACACAAAGCCTTCAGATCAACTCTTCTATTTCTTTTTGTCTCTTTGGTTTTCTCCACTCCTCCAGAGGATCCAATCAAGTGCTCTTCAAAGAACACAAGCTGCACTGTCACAAACTCCTATGGCATCTTCCCTGACAGGAGCATATGCCAAGCTGCTGAAGTTTTGTACCCAACAAATGAGCTAGAGCTTGTGTCAATGGTTGCACAAGCAACAAGGAACAAGAGGAACATGAAAGTTGCAACCCGTTTCTCACACAGCATACCCAAGTTGGTGTGTCCTGAGGGCCAAAATGGGGTGCTAATAAGCACCAAATACCTCAACAAGGTGCTGAAGATTGATGTTGAAGCAAGGACAATAACCGTGGCGAGTGGTGTGACACTGAAGCAGCTCATCACTGAGGCTGCAAAGTTTGGATTGGCCTTGCCATATGCACCATATTGGTGGGGCCTGACAATTGGTGGCCTAATGGGAACTGGTGCTCATGGAAGCACATTGTGGGGGAAAGGAAGTTCAGTTCATGATTATGTTGTTGAGCTTAGGATTGTTAGGCCTGCTGGTCCTGAAGATGGATATGCCAAAGTTCTGAGCCTAAATGAACAAAATGAAGATCTCAATGCAGCAAAAGTATCACTTGGAGTGCTTGGAGTTATTTCACAGGTATGATCTATGATCTATATACCCTTTGGTGATCTATTGTTTCTCTTTTCATATGCCTTAAATCCTCACAATCTGGGTGAACTATAATCAGTTTCAAGCAAAAAATTTGCTTGATCCAAACTTCTCAAGAAGGATGTGCTGAACATTCTTCAAAAGGTAGTAGAAAAAGGCTAGATTTTCACCCATTTCACTACTAAGGTAATTAAAGTCTCCTGCTGACACATATTTATGAAAAAAAAAAGCGTAAATATCATTTTCCTTATGGTAATGATGGAGTATCATTGAAATAGACCAATAACCAGTTGCACCAACGCCAAATAAATAAATAAACAAATCAATAACGTGTAGTGCCAACCACTAGGAGACAATTGGAGATCTATCTTGGTAAAGCTGGTGATCAACATTGGCAACTACAATATTCTTAATCCACTTTTTGTTTCTCTCCTTCACTTATTCCATTAGGCAGCAAACAAAATAAAAGTTTGAAGTATATTTTTCAGTCTTGCATATAGTCGACAAACCTCTGAGATCATCCTATTTTAAAATTGGCCACCCCATCTCTTTCTGTCCTGCTGTCAGCTATCAGCAAATTCCGAGAGTGTAACCAAAAGGTAACAAACAATAACAATCCAATAGCACATGAACACATTAGAAATGCAAGCTACTTCATTTTTTAGATTTCTTTTCTTTTTTCTTTTCTTTTTTGAAATTTAAATTCAAATCTTGACATGAGTTTGGTGAGGACATACCCATAATTCCAATTCTTATGACTGCTTTAGGTATTTGGAATTTATTGATAAAGATGTAAAATATCCTCATATTTTGGATATCATATGTGAGAGGGCAAATCATGACAGCAAGAAATATATGGTCTCCCTATTCTTGACTGTTTATTATTATTATTATTTATATATTTTTTGTTTTCTAAATTGTCAAATCAAATAATAAATTTTTAGTTGGAGGAATAATACCTCAGATAACGCAATAAGGGTGAGTTGTACTTTTATGTATTAAGAATCCTGAGTATCTATCTTTTCTATTCAGATATCTACCTAGCTACTCTTTATTGTATAACTAAACTTACATTCAAGATCAATTTGAAAATAAATAAACAATAAATTCAATCCACTTTCTGTATGGTGCTACACCCACTAACAAGAATGGAAGTTCGCCTTGTTCCACTAACATGAATTGAAAGTCCAAAGCCACACCGCACACAGTTTATGGACAAATACAATTATAGGGCCTACCAATTCATTATGGGCTAAAAAACTTTCAGCTTGGAACAATTGTACTGACACAGCGACGAGAAAAAATGAGCAGTGCATTGCCGGTAGCAAAAATGATTATTTTTGAAAAATTATCTAAATATATTAAAAAAAATTTTCAGTGAAAAAGTAATTTTTTCCCCAAAAAATCTCAAACAAACACCCCTTTAAACATATAAAAGTAGGCAGCTTATGATTATTGCCATAAATTTTGTAGATTACCCTAAAATTAGATCTAGAACTCCTTTTCAAGCTGTCATGTAGCTCTCTTTTGCTGAATAAACAAGAGCGTCGACCAAAGGGTTAAAATCCAATAATTCGACAAAGACTCAAAGAATGTTTCGGATTTGTTAAATCAAATGTTGGATTTAGAACGAATATGATATTTCTATTTATACATCAAAGTCAATTACTCTTCATTGGTTACGTCTGTACACTTTGCTCATATTTTGTTTGATGTGATACACTGTGCTTATTAATAATTTAAGATAAAAAAAGATTGTTTAAACATATTTTTCCCAACATTTGAAAATTAACTACCCTAAGTTAGATCGTACTAAATTTGAATGCTTATTAACACTTGTTAAAAGTTGATAACTTCATCGTTTTACTAGTTTCTACAATATGTTAATTCTCAAAAAGAGAGTGCAAGAAGACTTACGTGGAAATTTAATTTGAAAAAGAGAGAAAGGGATAGATTGTCAGCAAAAGCACGCTCCTATAAACCTATTAGATAAGGGATATCCATTCATACGTTGTACTACGTTGTCATAGACTCCACTCAGCTAATGCAGGAAAAGGCGCCTCCAGTTGTAAACTAATTAATGGGTTTTTTTTTTTTTTTTTGGGCTCTTACAACTTTGCACCGGACAAGTATTTTAGCTCTTATGGGGGGTTCAAAGCAAAAAGTCATAGAATAATAATCAAATTTACTATATATTGATAAATTATTGAACTTTGGCATTTTGGTTGAGACAGATTGACTACTAAGGACATTTGTTTATTAAGAACTGAAAAAGGATACAAGCGTTGCATGGAAAAGTTGGAAATGTTTACATCGCTATCATCTTTGAAAAAAGAGAGTAAGAGTTACATACTTTTGCAGAGAAAAATTATTCTGTAATTTTGCTTTAAATTCATGTAAATCGCTCTTCCTTTTGTTAAGTAATTCATAATAGGACTTATCAATTGTTGATATTAATTATTTCACTTTGGTTGAGACTTGAGAAAGAAGATTAGATTATGCAAACAAAGCTTGTTAATTATGTTCATACATCACGTAAAAGGCTTATGATGATTGCTTATTAACTTTTGCAGATTACTCTACAGCTAGAACCCATCTTCAAGCGATCCATCACCTATTTAACAAGGGATGATTCGGATTTGGGAGACAAAGTGGCTTCTTTTGGATATGAACATGAGTTTGCCGACATAACGTGGTACCCAAGTCAACACAAGGTTGTTTACCGTGTTGATGATCGTGTCCCCATTGACACTTCGGGCAATGGTCTCTATGACTTCATCCCTTTCCGCCCCACTCCTTCAGTTGAGTTGGCACTCGTAAGAACCACAGGTCAGCTTAGCTTTATTGAGTTTGAAATTAAAAAACTTTATAGTACTCATTCATTCACTTACTTGAGTGACATATGGTGCGTGCATATAGTTTTGAAAAAGGAGGAGTGAATTTTTTTATATGAAAATTTTATATTATCTCGTCATGTGCAAATTTTCATTATAAATATCATTGGACAAAAGCACATAAAAGGATTTAATGAATAATAAAAGTTTATATACGATAAGATCATATGAATTGTTATATGAGAACAAATTTTTACAGTCGATCAAGAGGATAGGGACAGATATGAGCATATAATTAGAGGATACGATCAACGACAAAAATTTGATCTATTCCAATTAAAAAACCAAAAAGAATTTTAATGTTGCTTACATTTTTTGTTTCCTGGTTATTGGGGATGCAGAGGATCTTCAAGAATCCACTAGCGATGCTGATGGAAAGTGCATACTTGCAAAGACGACAACGAGTGCCCTTCTAACTGCTGCTTATGGACTTACAAACAATGGTACTCTCCACGAGTCAATATATATATACACACATATATAGAGTAGTTTTATACTTAACAAATTCATGTGCTTAATTTCATTTTCATAAAATATATTTGGTACTTGCAGGTATAATCTTGACTGGATACCCGGTAATTGGATATCAGAACCGCCTTCAGTCATCTGGGACATGCTTGGATAGTCTTCAAGATGCAAGGATCACAGCATGTGCATGGGACTCTAGGATTAAGGGAGAGTTCTTTCACCAAACCACATTTAGCATTGGCTTGGCAGCTGCAAAGAACTTCATTGAAGATGTGCAAAAGCTAGTTCAATTGGAGCCTAAGGGTTTGTGTGGCATAGAGGTCTACAATGGGATCCTCATGCGCTATGTCAAGGCCTCAAGTGCCTATTTAGGGAAGCAACAGGATGCTATAGACTTTGATATCACTTACTATAGAAGCAAGGACCCTATGACCCCTAGGCTCTATGAAGACATTCTTGAAGAGGTTGAACAACTTGGGATATTCAAATATGGAGGGCTACCTCATTGGGGAAAGAATAGGAACTTGGCATTTGAAGGAATGATCAAGAGGTATAAGAATGCAGGGAAATTCTTGAAGGTTAAAGAGAAGTATGATCCACAAGGGCTTTTCTCTAGTGAGTGGACAGACCAAGTGTTGGGGCTAAAAGGGGGTGTGACAATAGTGAAGGATGGGTGTGCATTGGAAGGTTTGTGCATTTGCTCACAGGATAGTCATTGCAATCCAAGCAAAAGGTACTTTTGCAGACCAGGCAAAGTCTATAAGGAAGCAAGGGTTTGCACTCATTTGAGAACAATATGAGGGTGCCCAATTATACATAGAAAGGCCATCTTGAGGCTGATTAAGCATTGATTAATAACACTGAAAACTACTGATACATATTGAAATAATTTATACACTACATTCTTGATAGATCCTTAATCTATACGTTTCCTCTACTGTTCACTCATGCCGATCAATATACTTAAGTCAAATGGGTTGTATTTGAAGAGTAATATTATTTATATACAGTGACGGTGAATATTTTTTTCGATATTTGTAAAATTATGTATAAATAAATGAAAATTTCAGTTATGTAAATAGTAAATTTTTAAAAAAATGTGAAGATTATGTGTTAATAATTATGAATTTTAATTATGCAAGTGATAGATCGGGTGAAATATTTTTTATGTGTTACCAATTATTTTACTATATTCATCACATTTCAAATAATTCCTAAATATTCAAAAAGATTTTTAAAAGTTAAATACAAATAACATTTTCTGTGTTTTGGATAAGAGATTTTTTTTTTCCTTCCAATGCAATGCAAAAATGAATTATGTCAAATGCAAGTAAATTTACTCAAATTCGTACAATATATTGCTATATCTTACATATCCCATCATAATAAAAGTTGATTTTTTTAAAAAATAAAAATAAAAAAATTAATTTTTTTAACTTTTTTTTAAAATAAGTAAGAGTTGCTTATAGTAAAAAGATTTTTAAAAGTTATATACAAATAACATTTTCTATTTTTGAGATAAGAGATAATTTTTTTTTCCTTCCAATGCAATGCGAAAATGAATTAAGAAAAATGCAAGTAAATTTACTCAAATTCGTACAATATATTGCTCAATCTTATATATCCCATCATAATAAAAGTTGATTTTTTGAAAAAATAAAATTAAAATAATTAATTTTTTTTTATTTTTTTAAAATAAGTAAGAGTTTCTTATAGTAAAAATATTTTTTAAAATTAATTTTAAATATCATCTTAAAAATATTGTTTTGAAGATTTATCACCTTACAATTCTTGACTTTGTTTTCTTTTGTTCTAAAATTAAATAATAATAATTAAGTGAATTTTTTTTTTGTTTCTGCGCGTCAAACCCCTTTGTGAGAGTTACATATGGCTCGCTAAGATTACCCTAATGGAGATTAGTAAGATTTTATATGGTTGAGGGGATTTTAGAAAAAATGAGAGGTAAAGGAAGAAAATGGATCAATAAATGTTAAGAAAAAAATTAACCATGTCTAATAGTGAGTGGGATTTACCAAAATTCTCCCCCTTCCAACTGGGTGGAAAGTGGGTGAAGAGGGATATAATTTTTTGTTATTTTAATATTGCCCATACCTGAAAAATAATATTTGTAATTGCTTAAAATTCTTGTAATCGATTACAATTGAGCTTTAAGTCTTCGTTGAGCTTATTATATTTATTTACATTATTTTGATAGATAAATTTATGAAAAAATTGTATTATTTTTATATTTCTACTAATTTTTTACCAAACTATATATAACTATATAAAGATAAAATTATTATTTGGCATTATTATCTTTTTTTTTTCATTATATTTTTTCTCACAAATAAATAAATTTTTTTTATTTTCTTTTCTTTCATTATTTTTTTTATTCAAATATATTTATAAAAAATAAAAATTTACTTAATTTTTTTCCTCTTAATTTCTTTTCTTTTATTTTCTTTCCTTTGTCCAACCAAGCTTAAGAGTGAAGTGAAGTTTGCACCGAACTTATTCTCTTGGGCTCAAACTGTGCTACCTTAACTAAGCTGGACTCAGTTGCACTTGTACGCACACTTTGGACTTTGGAGTTAAGGACAATTAGATCTGAAACGTGGCAACCCAGCAGGCCCTGTCTGCCTCAGCTCGCTTTGGTTTCATCGGATAAACACAGGACAACGCTCCCACCCTCGTTTGTGTTCTCTGTTTCTCTTTCTCGCTCTCTCTCTCTCTCTACAAGGGGAACTACACAGAAACAGAACCCTCCTCTCACTAAGAAGCAAATCTCAAATATCCCCCACATATACACATAATACATGGTATGCAAAGTCACTTCCTTTTCTCTAATATTCTCCATAAACATGCCCCCTTTTCTCTCCTCTCTTCTGGGTTCTGGGTGGGGAAGCTCTCAAATTATGCCCCACTTCACATACCCTTCTCTTCTCACCATTCTCATAACTCAAATTGACCCCATTTAGCAATAAAGGTCAATCTTTTTGTTTGGTATGTTAACTTTCTCTATTGTATTCTTTCCTCTGCCCATCTCTATTTGAATTTTTTTTTTATCTATTTTTCTTTTTACCCCACCCCCCCTTTTTTTTAAAAAAAAAAAACGTTTATTGTAAACATTGACCCTGTGTTTGGATGAAGTAGTTTTAGATTTAGCCTGTGTTTGGAGTTTTTGAAATTTAATAGTGGAATATTTTCTATACGGATCCGAAATGTTTAACAGTGGAATTTGCATAACAAACACAGATTGGGGCTTTTTTCTACATGTCAGATTTGCATTTTATATATATTTGAATATTCAATTGGATTTATTGACATTCCTCTTTTGAGCATTTGATAAATAATACATTTCTGGCTGTAGCTTCCATGTCTTAATGGCAATATACATTTCTTATGCATCTTAACTTAAAACCCTAGGAAGCATATTTTAGTATAAATGAAATTATCTTGAAAGCCAGTATCCTTAAAATCCGGAACTGGCCATGTGTGTCTGTGAGTCAACCATATGCAGCCACCCAGGTTAATTCAGTTTTAGTGATTGTTGTGTGGACCTGCAGGTGTAATTGACAAGGCCTTGAGTCAATCATGTCAGAAGGTGCAGAAATTGATGAGCGTGTGGACTTTGATGATGAAAATTACATGGAAGAGATGGATGATGATGATGTTGATGTTGATGTTGAGGAACAAACAGATGATGATGGAGTGGATGGACGAGGTGATGAAGATGTTGAAGAGCATGAATATGAAGACTCTGCAGCAGAGGCTGGTGGGAAAGACCAATTGCCTGAAGCAGATGGAAGTGGCATTGCCGCTGAGTCTGAAGAAGATGGACTGAAATCATCCTTCATCGATGAAGAAGAGAAACGGAAGCATGATGAACTTCTTGCCCTTCCTCCTCATGGTTCCGAAGTCTTTATTGGTGGACTTCCTCGCGATGCTTGTGAGGATGATTTGAGGGAATTATGTGAACCGATAGGTGAAATTTTTGAGGTCAGAACTGTTTATGTATTTCATTGTGATATTGAAGACTTTGGTGTTTGGCAGGTGGGAGAGGAAAGTTGAGATTATCGAGTAAGAAGTTGATTTGTTACTTTTCAGGTGCGAATAATGAAAGACAGGGACAGTGGAGAGGGCAAGGGGTTTGCTTTTGTGGCTTTTAAAACAAAAGAGGTTGCACAAAAGGCCATTGAAGAGTTACACAACAAGAAATTTAAGGTATTCATGGTGCTTTCTGCCATGGATCTTCTATTGGTGATTAGTTTTAATTAATTTCAAGATTTTTCTTTGTGTCAGGGCAAAACTTTAAGGTGTTCACTATCTGAGACAAAACAACGATTGTTCATTGGCAATGTTCCGAAAAATTGGATTGAGGATGAGTTTAGGAGAGTTGTTGAGGGTGTTGGTCCCGGAGTTGAAATCATCGAGCTCTTTAAGGTGCAGTCTTGCACTAATGTGTGCTGATAGTTTATACTAAAATGTTGTAAGGCCTACCATTTGAGTGCCATTCTATTTCATTTATTGCAGGACCCTCAAAATCCAAGCAGGAATCGTGGGTTTGCTTTTGTTTCATATTACAATAATGCATGTGCAGATTATTCACGGCAAAAAATGTCAAGTGCAAGTTTTAAGCTGGATGGCAATACCCCAACTGTTACATGGGCAGATCCAAAGAATTCATCTGATCATTCTGCATCTTCACAGGTAATTTCCTGGATGAAGGTGGAATGATATTAAAGTGGTTTTCTATTGTTTCACCTAATTGAATTAAGTGTTTGATTGAATAATTATAGCTGATATCCTTGCTTTTTTCTTTTTTCCTTTCTTTGTAATTGGAGGATTTTCTGTCATCTATATATTCTCCTTTGTCATCTAGTCATGGACTTAAATTCTAAGAAATCTATAAAAAAATAAAACTGCCTTGTAGGCTTGTACTCTTGACAGAACCAACCTACTTGCCCAGATCCGTGTGAACCAGAAGTACATCTATGGAGCATATATTTCAGTTGAATTCTCTCTATATCTTATGTGAAAAAAGTTCTGGTTTCAGCCATAATGAATAATGAGCTAACCATAAAACTGCTTATTTGTTTTGTTTTTAAAATGTTTGCACCGCATTGAGCCATGGTTAATTAGTGTTGCTGCTAATGTTAACTGATATTTTGCATACAAACTGTTTTTTGGGCATTCTTAGGTTAAAGCTCTTTATGTGAAAAACATACCCGAGAATACTACTACTGAACAACTGAAGGAACTATTCTCTCATCATGGAGAAGTAACAAAAGTGGTCATGCCACCTAGCAAAGCTGGAGGGAAGCGTGATTTTGGTTTCATTCATTATGCAGAGCGGTCAAGTGCATTAAAGGCTATAAAAGATACAGAGAAATATGAAATTGATGGTACTTCTTCTACATGATACAAAGTTCTAAATTGGTGTTGTCCTGCAAGTCCTCTACTGTTTTTCTTTGTCTTTAAGTGAAATTCTATTACATAAGTAACACCCCGGGGGGGGGGGGGTGTTGAAACCAAGTTATCTGCAAATTATTTTGTCTAGAGGAAAATAATTTATAAGTTTTATCAGCCTTATATGTCAAACATGTTCCTCTTTGAATATATTCATCCTGTTTACTTAAATATTTGTAATGGATTTTGAACTGAAGGCCAATTGCTTGAGGTTGTTCTTGCCAAACCTCAAACCGAGAAAAAATCTGATGTGGCTTATGGCTACAATCCTGGACTTCCACCTCCTGGCTACGGTGGTGGCTTTTCTGGAAATCCTTATGGCTCTTTAGGGACTGCATATGGTGTTGCTCCTAGTTTCCAACAGGTATTTAGCAACTCGCAAACAGATATTTACTATCCACTTGTTTGCTTCTTGATTTATTATTTATTCTAATATGTTCTCATTTTGATTCTGATCTTGTGGATCCTAATGTACGAATGAACAGCCGGTGATATATGGTAGGGGTCCAATGCCAGCAGGAATGCAGATGGTTCCAATGGTATTGCCAGATGGTCGAATTGGCTATGTCTTGTAAGTTCTTACAGCTCATGGACTTTATTTCATTGGTTTAAATATGTTATTGTTCCCTATAAATATAGGTCGTTTTAGATTTTAGCCCCTTCAAAAATTTTCCTTAGCTTTTGGCCTCTCTTTTTTCCAATGTTAGGTTTTTGGTTCTTGTCGTTAGCCTATCACTATTAAGTGGTGATATTTATAAGGACTAAAAAAATATTCTTAAAATATTTATAAGGATCAAAAACAAAATTTTCAATATTTGTAAAGACTAAACGCATATTCTAAAATATTTATAGGGACTAAAATTTAGGATGATTGGGACCAAGATCCTAATGTCGAAAAAAAGAGGGACCAAAAGCCAAGAAAAAATTGAGCGACTAAAACCAAAACATATTTAGGGTGCATTTGTTTTAGCTTATTTTTTTTGGGGCAGAAAGTGTTTTTTTCAACTACTAAAAAAATTCACTTTTCAGTTTTCACAGAAGTTACTCATTTCAGCTTTTATTCAAAAGATAAAAATAGTTTTTTTTTAGCTTTTGAGTAGAAGCAGAAATGAATAGCTTCTATAAAAAATGATATTTTTTTTAGTCAAAAAATAACTTTTTCTGTCTAAAAACTCTTAACCGAATGCACTCTTATAGGGACCAAAAACATATTTAAGCTTAACATCATTTCACTATACAGTATGATATAGTACTTTAACTTCTATATTGGGACACTATATATGCAGTCAACAGCCTGGTGTACCGATGCCGCCAGCTCCCCGACCGGCCAGGATTGATAGGAGCAATGGTCCAAGTGGTCAGCCAGGAAGAGCAGGAGGTAGTGGCAAAGATGAGGCCAATCGAAGTAGAAGGTACCGACCCTATTAGTATTACCAGGCACCTAGATGTGATGTTGGCCATGTCACATAGCTGTTTTGTTTGATGGGGAAGGAGGGGTTTGGGGACCAGAGACATGTAAACTTGTTTGCTAGCTAGATACATTTAAACAAAATCCCCTCTCCATACCTATCCCATAGTAGGAGAAGAAAATGAAAAAATATATATTTATAATGATAACTTTCTATTAGGATATGGTGTCTACTCAATAGCCCTTAATTTCGCCTTGTATTGCTTCTTGGCATTTTTTACTGACAATAGTAGTAAATGTGGATTTACTTTCAGCTACTTTATCATGGTTTTATTGCTCATTCTTCAGATCCCATAGCTTTTATCTTCATGGCAGCACTGAAGCATTTTGCCTTTAGATATAGCAGTGCTAGTGCCACTTAATTGCACTCAAACATTGCTATTCCTTGCCAATATGAAACGTTTATCAATGGAGTAAAATAAGAGTCTAATATTTTGTGGCTACAGTTATTTCCTCTAGCATAGTTGTGTGTCCCTTTTTTTCAGTTTAGATTATAATTTTTTTTTAATTACATTTTTTCCTTCCCTTAAAAGCTGTTTTAAGCACCGGAAAAAATGTTTTATATATAGTTTAATTTATCACGTTGTGTTTTTCTAATATAATTTCTGAATTTTTTTTTTTAATTTAACACCAATAAGAAAAGAATGACTTTCAAAATAAGAAATAACTAGGTTGGCACATGTGATGCACAAAGTTATATGAAAATATGTAAAATAGTATGATAATAATGAATATTATTTTCGTAAGTGGTGTTTATATAGAATCGAAGTCTCTGAAGCATTTGCAAGGAGATAACTCATTCCTGGTGGCAGATTTATAGAAGTGATAAAATGCAAACTAGTGAAAAATATGTCGACCAATACACAGCCTAACATATAAGAATCGAAATTCAAATAAGTGAAAATATAAGAAGCAATATAGTGAGGAGATGAGTGAAGTCAAACCCAAATGGTGAGAACTATAAACTATAATATAATACATATTTTTTAAGACCTATACCTTACGTAAATTTGGTAGAGGGACATTTCAGTGAGACAAATTCCCCCTTACACGGCTACAAGAGAAGGCTGAGGGATTAGAAAAGAGAAATTGAGATGTGGAGCATTTGCGGGGATCAAACCACATTACTATCTTGCATTTTCCAAGCTCCCAGAACATCATACAATGAATTAGTAGTAGCTGTGTGCGTTTGGTTTTGCGTTTATAAACTTGATTTTTGATGATCTTGGTTTATCAAAATTAATTTTAGTTAAAAGTGATTTTTATGTTTAGTAATTTTATTTGAAAAGTTATTTTAATAAAATTAACGGTGTTGAAGTAGTATTAATCAAAATCCAACCATAAAAGCAAGAAAGTATTGCTTCAAGCTACAATTGATTTTAGAGTCCAAACTTGAAAAATAACAAAAATAGCACCAGTGCCAAAATGAGCAAAACCAGTTTTGAGAGGTCCAAAAGCAAAACCAAACATAGATACAAATGTTACACTTGTTTCTACTGTTGTTGTACCTATAACTAGATCTCATATAATGCTAACAGCGATTAGTTAACAAAATCAAGTAATTAAGAGTATATATCACAATTACTCTCCTAACATAATTCTATATTCTCTTAATAATTATCCTTATTACTAATATAAAAAGTATTATATGCTATTCTTTTTTCCTAAGGCATCAAGTGTTTTTATTTCCATTCAATAATTTCTACTATAGGTTATTCATGAGTGAATAACATTACTCTTTTAAGAATAATTCTATAAAATTTAATTTTAATATACTATTGGTATAAACCATTTTTACATGGTAAAATTGTTTGACTTTTAACATAATTACCTCAAAATTCATATAAAGTATAAGATATGATTTATTGACACTATAAAATAATTTACATTAATAATATATCAAAATTAGTCTGAATTTTATGTCTTGTGATTCCTCCTAAAAATCCTTATCATTAGATAAAATTATTAAATATTTATTTAATTTCCTAGGGCTTCAATTGCTTTTTTATTTTCATTTAATACTTTCTGCTTTAGGTAATTTAGGAGAAAATAACTTTACTCTTTAAGAATACCTCCCACTAATCATTCTAATTATTTAAAGATTAATGTATTAAATGCTTTTTCGGATATTGATGCATTGATTTATTTTTTTTTGATACATCATTGTTTTTGGTTTCAAAGAACAACTTCATATTTTCTTTATATGAGTTATAATATATCCTCTTAAATCTCATTGTACAAATGATTGATGAGGATTGGTCAACCCGCTTGTTTAAAAGTGAAAATTTAGAATAAACCTCGGCATCGTGCATTAGCAATTTTCACATGAGTATTATTACATAGTTAGAAAAAATTACTAGAACTTTCTATGGTCAACAAGGTGGTTGTTGGAAGGAACAAAAATAGTATGTATAACTCACTTATCTATTCAAAAATCAATAACATATCATATTATTGTGGTAAATAAATTCAAGTAAAAATTCTAGCTTTTTAATATTTTTCTTATTTTTCAAATGAGATTTGTTTTGACCATAATTTTCTTTACACATATGTCCTAGACTAATAAGAAATTTATTAAGTCATCAATGATTGTATTGACCAACTATTTTTTCTATATAAACTCTTACTTTGTACCGCCATATAGTGCACGACAAATAATAAGATTCAAGCAAATCTTGTTGACGTTGCAGTAGTTGAAGATATGGCTAAGATTTCCTTTCACAACTTCTCGTCCTTGTCTTAATCCTTTCAGGTTTACAAATCTCCTAATATCCATTTTCTTAGTATACCTATGCATGTTGCAAAACTTTTGAATGTCGAATTGTCTTTCTAACTTTACTTTGTAAGCAACAATCTATTTATGCATGGATAGATTATCATGAATACATTAATTCCAAGATCTAGAACTTCATGCATTTCACATAATTTAGATAAGGAAGCGTCAGACTGAACGGGTTGGACTTGAATGAAGAAGATAGTCTTTTAAAAGCAATACTTATGGAGCATAATAATTTCTCTCTCTTAACCTTTTTCTTAATGGCATGGAGACAATGCCTAATTGATGGATGAGAGAGAATGCACGTCTTGGTTTATATGACAATGAAAAGGTCTTCATCAGAACTCCAATAGTTACGCTTTTGATTCCAATAGTCATTATCTTTATGTATTAAATAGTCATCTTATTTACATTGAATAGGTATGGCCCATTCATATAATTCTTCAATATAACTATACATAAAGATGCCTCTTCAATAAGCCAATTAATAAATTTAACATTTATACAATAATTATTAAACTATTATATGGAACACAATTCTTACATTCTCCCACTTGTCCCATATAACAATACTTTATAGTTTAATAAGATACATAATACGCAAATTAAGATAATGTTAAATACTCATTATATTGGCTAGAACATAATATCATGACTAAGTAGAAAATTAATGCGAGTCATGGCGGTTGTATGTCACTATTTTTTCTCGACATAGTCCTTTCCACGTACTACAACACTAACCTTCTTACTTAACATGACCCATAATGAAGAGTATGGTCCAACTTTATGTCTTTATTAAAAGACCATTGTTCCTGTTGTCATTACTCTAATCCAGTAATGTATACTAATTAGAAACAGGAAATAAATATCAGAAACAAACTTTATTATTGAGCTCAGAATGCCAAACAAGTCAAAATAATCATAATACAATATCATCAATGACGTCCAATAATGCCCATTCTCTCAACATGCTCATAAAATGTCTTGGGCGGCAATCCTTTTGTTAATGGATCTGCAACCATAAGGTTTGTGCTAATATGTTCTATTGACACTCTTTGTTTCTGAACTTCTTCTTTAACGGCAAAGTATTTGATCTCCATATGCTTAGCACCCTTAGAATACTTGTCGCTTTTTAGAAGAAGATCGCTAGTTGTCACAATAAATTTTCAGCGGCTTGGCTATACTATTGACAACCCCAAGTCCTGAAATAAAGTTTCGTAGCCATAATCCCTGAATAGTGGCCTCAAAGCATGCCACGAACTCAGCCTCCATGGTGGATGCAGCAATGACAGACTGCTTCGCACTTTTCCATGAAATTGCCCCTCCAGCAAAAAGGAACAAATAACCAAATGTGGATTTCCTTGAGTCAACACATCCGGCAAAAATCGAATCAATACCCAATTATCTTTAGATTATCGACTTGCTATAAGTGAGCATATAGTCTTTTGTTCCTTGCAAATATCGAGAACTTTCTTTGCGACCTTCCAAAGGATCTAATCCAGGATTACTTTGATACGCCTATCTTGGCAACCAAAAACCGATGTCTCGGCCTGCAAGTTTGTGCATACATTAAGCTCCCAACAATAGATGCATAAGGAATATTTTTCTTTTGTTCTCATTCCAATTCATTCTTTGGACATTGCATAAGACTAAATTTATCCCCCTTCTAAATTGGAACTATTCTTGCTGAACATTTGTCCATCTTAAATCTTTCTAGAACTTTATTAATATAGGCTTTCTGAGACAACCCTAACAATCCTTGTGACCTGTCACGAAATATTTCTATTCCAATCACATAGGTTGCCTCTCCTAGATCTTTCATTTCAAAGTTTCTAGAGAGAAATTTCTTGGTTTCATGTAATAAACCAAGGTCATTAATGTAAAGCAAAATATCGTCAACATATAAGACTAGAAAAATAAACTTGCTCCCACTGATCTTCATATATATACACCGATCAACGGCATTTTCCTTAAAACCAAAAGAGGTTATGGTATCATTGAACTTAAGATACCATTGACGGGAAGCTTGTTTAAGTCCATATATTGACCTTTTAAGTTTGCACACGATGTGCTCCTTGCCTTTAACTGAAAAGCCTTCAGGCTGATCCATATAAACTTCTTCTTCTAAATTCCCATTAAGAAAGCGGTTTAACATCCATTTGATGTAACTCTAAATCATAATGAGCCACTAAAGCCATAATGATTCTAAGTGAGTCTTTTTTAGACACTGGTGAAAATGTCTCTCTATAATCAATGCCATCTTTCTGAGTGAAACCTTTTGTAACAAGTCTAGCCTTATATCTTTCGACATTGCCATTTGAGTCTCGTTTTGTTTTAAAGACCCATTTACACCCAATCTTTTTGCAATCTTTAGGCAATTCGACAAGATCCCAAACTTGGTTATCATCCATAGATTTCAACTCATTTTTCATTGCATTGATCCATTTATCAGAATCATCACATTCAACAGCTTGAGAAAATGAACTTGGATCATCATTTATTCCTAAATCAACTTCTGACTCTTGCAAATAAACCACATAATCATTAGGGATGGCTGATTTTCTTTCCCTTTGAGATCTTCTTAATTGTGGCTCATCTACTGTAGGGTCATTATTGACATCTTCGTGATGGAGTGTTTGATCATTAATATGTTGTTCTTGGCCATTATTATGTTGTGCAATTACTGCAGGAACAACAACTTTAGAAGTCATGGGCAAAGGAATCTCAACCCTGGCTTCCTGAATGCTAACATTACGCAATTCTTCACTCCCACTAGTTTCACCATTTTCAATGAATCTAGTATTTCCAGCTTCAACAACTCTTGTACTATGATTAGGACAATAAAATCTATACCCCTTGGACTTTTCCGGATATCCAATAAAAAAAGCACTGGTTGTTCTAAAGTCCAATTTTGTTTCATGTGGATTATGAATTCTTACTTCCACTGGGCAACCCCAAACATGTAAGTGTTTTAAACTAGGTTTCCTTCCAGTCCATAATTCAAAAGGAGTTTTTGGAACTGCTTTACTAGGAACCCTATTTAACAAATACATAGCGGTTTTTAAAGCATACATCCACAAAGAAATGGGTAAAGAAGAATGACTTAACATACTCCTAACCATTTCCATTAAAGTACGATTACGCCTTTCTGCTACACCATTTTGTTCTGGTGTACGTGGCATTGTGTATTGAGCACAAATGCCATGCTTTTCAAGGAATTTAGCAAATGGACCAGGATTTTGTCCTGACTCATTATACTTTCCATAATATTCACCACCTCTATCCGACCTAATGATTTTCACCTTCTTTTCTAGTTATCTCTCAACCTCATTAATGTATACCTTAAGGGCATTCACGGATTGAGATTTCTCATGTAATAAATAAACATGACCGAAACGTGAAAAATCATCAATGAAGGTGATAAAATATTTTTCTCCACCAAAAGATGGAACATCAAAAGGACCACATATATCAGTATGTATAATTTCAAGAAGCTGCGTACTTCTTGTGGCTCCTTTCTTAGTGTGTTTTGTTTGTTTTCCTTTAATACAATCAATGCACACCCCAAGATCAGTAAAATCTAAATTTGGAATGATCTCATTTTTTACTAATCTTTGCAGCCTTTCTTTGGATATATGACCCAATCGTTTATGCCACAAATAAGCAGAATGTTCATTAACTAAACTACGTTTAGTGCCAATATTATGATGCAGGGTCATCAAGGTCTCAATAAAATAATCATCAAGTTTAAACTTGTAAAGACCATCACATAAGATTCCAGAACCAATAATATTATTATTCTTCAATAAAGTAAAAGATCTAGAACCAAACTTAAAAGAGAATCCCGCTTTATCTAGCTTCGGTAAAGAAACTAAATTGCGAGAGAATGTGGGTACATAAAGGCTTTGAAATAGATCCAAATAATGTCCAGTATCTAATGACAAAGCGATAAGTGCCAATTCCTTCAACTTGAGCCTTGGTTACATCCCATGTACACAAATTTCTCACTTGGCTTTATGGTTTTGGATCGAAAGGAATCCTCAAGATTGTATTGGAAATATGAGTTGTGGAACCAAATCAATCCACCAAGTATTATAAGGAACTTCAAGTAAAGTTTGATTAAACATACAAAAGCACTAGGCTACCTTTCTTTTCAACCATGCTTTGCTTTGGGCAATCTTTCCGATAGTGTCCTATTTTTATGGCAAAAATGACACTTATCTTTCTTATATTCCTTCTTATGGACTTGAGAAGATTCATTCAGTTATGTAAACCTTTCTTCTTGCCTTTCCCCTGGTTCCTCTTAAAACTATTTCCAGCTTCTTGATGCCTTACAAGATAAATGAATGAGACTCGGCCGACTCTTTAATCTTGTCTCTTCTTGAACAAGCATATCTTGTGCCAATTCATTAACACTCCATTTGTCCTTAATAGTGTTATAATTCATTTGAAATGGCCTATATTATTGAGGCAAGGAATTGAGTATGAATTGCACCAAAAAGTACTCATCCACGTACATCCCCAATGACTTTAATCTTTGCCGCTAAGTTTGTCATCTCAAGAACATGTGCATGCATGGTACGTGAACCATCAAATTTCATGGTGGTCGGTTGACTCATTAATGTACCCAAGAAGTGACTTGTCAGCGGTTGTGAAACGTTCTTTCACAAATTTCATAAATTCCTTAGCACTCTCCATTTTGGAAAAGTAGACTTAATGTTGTCTGCCAGCTATTCAGCATGAACATTAGGCTTAATCTGTTCGACCTTTCCCATTTCTTATATAATGATTTTTGTTCATCTTTGCTTTCATACGTAATAGCGAGGTTTCTCTTCTTGAAGGGCTAAATCAAGATCCAAAACACCTAAGTGAAATTGGACTTGTTCCCACCAATCAAAAAAATTCATTCCATTGAACAAAGGAACAGATGAAGCATGCGAATGAAGTGAAGGAATAGGTACTGCAAATAAGAATCAATCATAACTTAATGCTTTGAGACATAAAGTTTATCACATAAAAATCAGATTCAAATAATGGAGACAATCATTAAACACATATCAAAGTTCACCTTTGGGTGATCCTAAGACATGCAAACATAACGATGCTAATATAATACATTAATCTAGTTATTGAGGTATGCTAATTGGAATTATTTGCTATCTTTGGATATGCAAAATAAAACTACTAGACATATCAATTACTAGCAATTATGTTCACTAATTATAAGAACAAATAATCAACCTTTGGGTGATTACAGAATTGTCCCATAGTAATGAACTTCAATTTACCCACATAACATAATGTCATATATAAGCATCAAAATTTATGGGTTATTGAAAATACTATTACAATTTAAAATTTATCTTCTTTAAGATTTGGCCACTTTGGTGACTAACAAATCATACATCATATAAAGTTTTAAATTGTAAATAAACATTTAAGATAAAACTCCAAACATAAATATTACTACAATATAATCAAATGTTTGCAGTAAATATTTAACATAAAATATACATATTCATATATTGAAAACATACATCTTTAATTTATTTGTTCATAAACATAATGAATAAATAAATAAATGATAATTAACAATTTATACATATACATATATTTAAATAGAATAAACGTCATTTTCATTCGGTTCATGGAAACAATTAACAAATAAAATTAGGATAACAATGATATTATTATTATATAAAAATAGAATGAATAGCCACTGAAAGTGACGTTAACATTCCAAATCGCTAAGAATGGTTTCAATTAGAAATTCCAAACCGCTAAGAATGGTTCCGATTAGAAATTCAAGAACGGTTATTATATGAATAGATGCTTATTCATAGAAAACTGTTTATTGCAAAATAGTTTTAAAACTGTTACGTTCTTCATTTGGAATAAACGCAGGCCTTACATCAGTTTGGGAACAGCATTTTTATTTCCAAACATTTAAAGTTTTCAGGCAAAACAAAACAGTAATATGTCATGTAACACAAATTTGCCTGATTGGGCTTTGGTAATTGTCATGCACATAAGGACAACTTAATTTCCCATTCAAAACGGCATTTGCGAAAAACAAATGCTTTACTTCATTTGAGATAAGCTTCGGTAATCAACAAAACAAAAAGAAATGCTTCTACTTAAAATGAGTTAAGAGTTAATGGCACATTCGCGGAAGACATAAATTTGGATGAACTTCAAACAAGCATTGCAAAACCAAAATGGACTATGCCTAACAGACAAGCATGGCATCAGCGAGGAATCATGGTTTGAATGACATCACTAATTACCAGCCATTTTCGGATATAAATGAAGATGACGAAGAAATAGGCCAATATCAATATAAAACACAGAATTTAGAATAAAGCAAATATTCATCAATATTTATCTTCAAAGGAAAATACATGAGTTCTTAAACCTAATGCTCTGATACCACATGTAAGCAATAATCTATTTATGCATGGATAAATTATCATGAATACATTAATTCCAAGATCTAGAATTTCATGCATTTCACATAATTTAGATAAGGAGCGTCTTGCTCTAAATGGACTTGAATGAAGAAGATAGTCGTTAGGCAAACACAATATGGAGGATAATAATTTCTCTCTCTTAACCTCTTTCTTAATGGCACAATAGTGATGGAGACAATGTGCTCTAATTGATGGATGAGAGAGGACCACATCCTTGGTTTATATAGACAATGATGAAAGGTCTTATCGACACCTCCAATAGTTATGCCTTTAGATTCCAATAGTCATATCTTTATGTATTAAATAGTCATGCCTTTACATTGAATAGGTATGACTATTCATAATGATATTTCACTTATTAACTAGCTTCATAAAGACAAGATTCTTCAATAAGCCAATTAATGAATTTAATATTTATACAATAATTATTAAACTATTATATGGGACACAATTCTTACATACTTTTGCAATTTTTTGTATAGTTATTTCAATGACAAGAGAGGTAGTTGCTATGAACACTGAACAAATGTGTGGAAGTACTAGTTCCAAACTCTTGCGACTGACCAGTGTGTACTAAAATGCAAAGCTGCGTACGGAACAAACCACAGGGTCGCAGAATGCGTTGATTATGGTTCTAAGATAACGTGTTTGCTTCTATGATTGTCCTGCTCATAACTAGATTATCTCATGTACCAATGCTTCCATTTGAATTAATGCGAAAGGATAACGAAATAAAAGCATTGAATTTTCTGGACATGTTTGCAAATGTGTGATTATATATATCTAATATTTTTTATACAAGATGAAATCATTAATCCTGGGACTTAAGTCGTTTCTGATGTTGTTTGAACTTGATTGGCCGGTTTGACCACGAATCAAACGAGTGTTCCAACCTCATAACGATATTCACCGTTAGATCCATGTAAAAGAGGATCTTTTTATGTAGAATTTATATATAACCGGATTATGTATACATATTTACCATCGATCAAGTCATGTTAAAAAAATGAGAAATTAAAAGGTGAGAAATTGATATATTACCCGATCATGTACAATTTATAGTTTATACATAAGAGGATTTTCTTCCAAATCCTGGGGCTGTCTCTATGTTTGGCTTCAACTTTTGGAGCTGTATAGGGATTGACGTTTTAATGATCTTTGCATTCTTGCACACTTCTCTTCTGTCCTTTTTTTTTTTTTTTTGAAATTTTTTTTTATCTGTAAGTGCTCTGACACAATTTTTCTGACTCTCAAATGTTCTTTCCTCTCTAATCACTTTATTAATTTCTATGATTAAAAAAGATTGCTATTTGTTGCTGTTAATACATAATTACATTTGTGATTCCACTAAATTTTGACCCAATTCAAAGAGTAAAAATGATATTATTTTATATCATTTTTAATTTAACACCTCAACTTTTATAAATAATCTTTCCCTTTCACTTTTATCATATTTTAACAAAATTTTTGAAATATTAAATTAGAAACGATATAAAATAACACATTTTTCTTGCTATCAAAATACTTGAGAATTTGTTTTCCAAATTATAATTAGAGAATAATTATTATATACTCTTGGAGCAAGAAAAATGTTGTGCTTTGTACTATTCTTAACTTAAAACAACAGTTATCACATTGAAACTACAACGAAAGTGAAAGGCATTATTGATGACACTCAAAGCTGATTTGTTGAAATGTAAATAATATAAAGCACAACATTTTTTTCTTACTCTCAAACTATTTAAAAATTTGTGATCTTAACTACTAGTGCACTATTCACACATCATTATCATTACATAAGAATCCCTCCCTCAAGCTGAAGATACCTTAACAGGGTACTTATCAATGGAGTCATCCCAAGGGTTCCCCCTCCAATCCTCTTTAAGGGTGACCCTTCTCAAGGCCTTCCACACTGCACTGTTGCACTTGAAACCCGACCCGAACGCAATCTGCCAAACCCGGTCCCCCTTTCGGACCCTCCCTTTGGCCTCCGTGTAAGCTAGCTCGTACCACAAGGAACTACTCGATGTGTTCCCAAACCTATGAAGTGTCATTCTTGAAGGTTCCATGTGCCACTCCCCAAGCCTAAGGTTCTTTTGCAACTCATCAAGCACAGCCCTACCACCTGCATGGATGCAAAAATGCTCAAACGCGAGCTTGAAATCGGGTATATAAGGCTTCACCTTCACCCCGATCTTCTTCTTAACCAATGACACCAAGAACATGAATTGTTCCGAAAATGGTAGCACCATAGGCCCCAACGTTGTTATGTTTGTCTTGAGGGCGTCTCCAGCCACCGCCATGAGCTCCTTCGCGAGGCAGACACCGATCTTTCCGACTTCATCTTCTCTCTGATAGACGCAGTTGTAGTTCTTGTCGTCAGCTCCCTTGTGGGTTCGAACCGTGTGAACCAGCTGGTACTTGGATCGAGCCCGATCCGAGGGCTTGTTGGACAAGAGCACGGCGGCGCCGCCCATTCGGAAAATGCAGTTGCAAAGGAGCATGGAGCGTTCATTGCCGAAGTACCTGTTGAAAAGCATGACCAGAGTCAACAAACTGAGAGAATAATTAAAGGTAGAACATAGATTAAGTTGTTTATATTCATTTCATCTCATTTTCATAAATCATCTAATCATATGTAGATATATATTTTTTGAAATAAGTGTATATTTTTAATTTTTAAATCACTCATTTTTTGAAAAATATTCACATATCATTATTTGATTTAAGAATTGGATCGAATTAATATAAGAAACTTGATTTAAGTTTTCTCTTTAAAAAGATAATGAATGTAAATTTTGATAGAATGATAAAAATCTTTGATCCAAATATAATATGAGCTTATATATATAGAAGATTAATTCTAATATACTATTAGTATAAATAATTTTAAATTTTCATCTAATTATATTATATTATGTGTAACTTTTAAGGTAATAATACCAAGATTCAAATACTTTTACTAATACGATAATAAATGATTTGACGAATGTATAAAAACCTTCTAGCATCAAAATTAAATTAAAAAATTAATGAGTATAACTAACTACCAGCTAATCTGTAACCAAGTCATCAAACAAACAAACTGCTAACTAAAGTCTAACTAACTAACTCAATAAATTCTAACTATTTTCCAAACTCAATTATAATGTAACATTACCAATTTAGGGTTATGTTTTCTGTGCTAACAACTATGGCATAAGAGTTAGGGTTAGCTTTTAGGAGGTCCTTGGCCATGTCGATGGAGATGAGGCTTGCACTACAGCCCATGCCGCCGAGGTTGTAGGTCTTCACGTTGCTTCGGAGCTTGTATTGGTTCACGATCATGGCTGAGAGTGATGGGGTAGGGTTGAACAAGCTACAATTCACAACCACAATATCTATATCTCTAGGGTTAACACCTGTCGAGTAGTTATCAGTTAGGTATTGTCTATCGTGAGTATACAAATTATTATTAGATATATGTGAGGTTGTTGGGATGATAACGAAGATGTGTGTATCTTAAAAAATATTTACTTTCTACACATGTTAAATAATGATTCAAATGTAAAAATTAACAAAGAACTCCTGGTGGTACCTGTTTTGGCAAACAGAGCATCTAAGGCACCAAACATCACAGCTTCTGCCTCGGCACGTGCCTCTTGCATGCAGAGTCTCGGCGGACGAGACATAACTCCTCTTGGCAGGTATGTTTCGTCCCCGAGACCAGCACGTGCTGAGATCCGCTTTTGGAACTGGAGGGTCTCTTCGTGGAACTCACCGCTCTCCTCCGACATCTTGAGGAATGATTCCACGGAGATCTTGCGCTCATCCTCTGGCTTGTAGCATGCGAAGTCGACAAGGTAGACCGGCTTGGAGCGTTTAGCCAAGTAGAGAGCGAGGAGGAAGAAGAACAATGGTGGCACCAGGAGGTGTGTGAGCGTGTCCATGGTGTGAACTGGTTGGACTTTCAGGTTGGACCAGAATTGGGAGAGGTGGTCCAAATTGAGACCCTTGAGTTGAAGAAATGGCCGGAGGAAGAGAGGAACGATGACAAAGATGGTGAGAATGGTGGTGATGTTGCATGAGTAGCCATAACCTAACCCTAACTTGACGTACTTGAGCTTCACGGATTGGAGGAAATCCGGTAGGCTCCGCCGGATCTTGATGACGGCGGAGGATGAGTCCTTGAAGGCCATCTCAGCCGTTATTCTCTCCTTGTCCATGTCTATGCTATTGCGACCCATTTGTCTCTCGTTTTTCTCAATGTGTGGTGTGGTGTGGTGTGTTGTGTTGTCTCTCTCTCTCTCTCTCTATGTGGCAGCGTGTGTTTGTTCTCAATGTGTGTGTACTATAGAGTGTCAAAGGGGTGGGTTTGCGTTGGTTTATAAAGCAGAGTCGAGTTTGGAGGAAGCTGAACTATATAATTAGATTGTTATTGCCATCGGATGAATGAAAAATAATTGATGGAATGGAAGCAAGGGTTGGCCTACACGCTTGAGAAACAGTTAGACCACATGGGCTTAGGGTATTAACCGCAAGAAAGCTATTAATGTTCGTGAATTAATTCTTTTGCGGGAAGTAGTTTCAAGAAGGGGTGGATATACAGCTCAACCACTTTTGGACAACGACACGTAAAGAAATAAGAATAATAATAATAATTCAAAACGTGAAAAACCCAAATTTTTACAGGAGTATGTGATAAAATAAATTAATAATCCATCAGGGAAACTTGATTTGATTTTGGATTTTGTTTTGCTATTGATAGTATACAACTTGATTGGAGTGTCGAGACAATTGACTACCCGAATGGGATGCCAGATTTTTCTCTTAAACAAGAAGCTTATTTTATGTTATATAGAGGTCTTTGGCGTTTTTTCCATTTGTTCTATTTGGCATATGCCTGGGAAGGACAATAGATAGGAAGTTATGAAGCTCAATTTTGAAACAAAAAAATTTGTAGGGTCCAAGAAGCACTTCGATATTTTGGGGGCATGTGTGCTGAAGGAAGGAGTGAAAGGGAAATACAGGTAATTTGGGAAAATTAATGGTACAAGGACGGTGGTTGTTGGTGGCTGGCCATCATGGAACAATTAATAGTCATATGCTAACCTGTGAAAAGTTCAACTCTTAAAAACTTCAAAAAATAAAATAAAATCTCACATATAAGATTATCAGGTATGAGTTCAATCAATCTGGCCACTAGATTTTATAAACAGTTAGAAGTTGGATTTTTTTTGCACTTAAATTTTGATGACATCAACTGAAGATTCAATTTCCTTTGTATGCCTGCATGGCCTTTATCACTACCCTAAGATACATAGGCTACAGAAATAAGGACCATAAATGCGATTCGTTCGCTGGGAATCGTCAATTTCTTTGTATTTGTGATGTTTCCTCTTTAAAAATAATGCACTTCAAATTAAACTCCTTAAAATAATGGGCATTGATAGGCTAAAGATGCTGGAAATAGGAGAAAGCAAAGAAATCTTTATTATTGGTATAGTAACTGATCTAAATATTCAACTGTTGTGAATGAGAGGATGGTTGGTGATGGATGGTCGGAATAGGGAACTATTTGACTTGTATATGCACAATGGGGAGTGGATTGAACTCAAAACTATATTTATTTAGGTCGGTGGAGAGATGGTTTAGGCCAACAAATTGAAACGGGAAAATTTGAATGTTCAAACCCAGTACTACCTGGTTTTAATTACAAACTCGTTCCTCAATCCAGCCAAAAACTGTAAAATTAATTAAGTAAAACTAGCTGAAGATACTAATGCATTGTACAGTTAGTTGTACGTGAGGCGGAATTACCAATGCGAGATTTTTGTGTGGCACAAATTTAACGAGTCACGTTCATGATAAAATTGATTATCACCAGCTTTGTTTAAGATGCACCTATAATCTATTTATTCCTAGACCATGTTAACTTTATTGTGAATATATTTAAATATGATGTGTTATTTTTATCTATACTATTAATAAAATGGATTCCCCAAATAACTATCTTTTGGTATCTCTTTATCACATTTAAATATTCTTTTAAGTTCACATACAATTTTTCTATAGTATTTATGAAATAAAAAAACTATTTATAAAAATAACCATCTATCCTACTATTAATCCCACTGCACTGCATTTCTTTTTCTTTTCCTCTCATCACTTGCTCCTATGCTGCAGTTCCTATAAAAAAATCGTGTAAGTCAAGCCGCTAGTATCTATAAACGAATTTACTTTACTACGTGTCTCAGCTTATGTGTCCATCTCTTCCTGTAGTTTAATTTTACATTAGTTATGGACTTATGGTATATATGTTTTAATTTTACACTTGATGAGATTTTTGGTTTACGTATGATCCAAGTGAGGAAGAGGCCCCGATATTACCGGTACCAAAGGTAAAAAGTCCTTTTGAGTTTAGACTTGCAAGTTACGGCATCAAATTCATGCTTCAATTCACATCGATCGCTTGCAAGCTCCCACTTCTTCTCCTTTCCGGGAATTAAAAAATGAGACTCACATGCTTCGGTCTATAAGCCATATGCCCATACATGGGCTATGTGTCTAGCTAACCGACCTCAATCAACTTATCTAAAATCTTGTATGCGTTGACTACAAAAGATACACATTATTATATATATGAACTGTAAAGAGTAGAAATGTGTTGTCTCTAATTTGCACGTTTTCCTTGCCTAGATGTCCTAACACCCATAGCCTAAAAGAGCATTTTATATATTCGAATATTAAAATCAGCGTCTTTTTAATCAGTATTTAAAGATACTGATTAAGAATTTTTTTTTATATATAATAAACCAACTTAATTTGAATTAGATTAATTAAAGTTTAATAGACTTCGAATACGAGTAATTTATATAAAAAGGATTTGGGCATTGCATTAAGCAAAAACAATTAGGCATCGTAAATATGCATGACTCACATTATTATAAAAATACACGCTAAAGATAAAACCAGATAGATATTTCAATATCATCCTACCAAAAATAAATGCTATGATGGTTGGCTCAGAGTTGTTTTAATTTGTATAACATAATGCTATCACGTAATATTGTTCCTTATAAAGTATGGCCAAACTATTATGAGATTGCTTTAGTTTGGAAGTAAAAAATTTCGAGTAAGGTAATGTGAACTTTAATACATTAATCGTTGTATATGCCGGTGGAATCAAAGATTTTTCAGTTGGCATACAGAAAGTAAACTATCCTCTGAAAAGGTATTAAAGCGACTTGCCATTGGAGGTAATGGGCTTGGTGCCTTGACCCTAAGTAGTATCCTTTTTCTTTTTCGGTCAATACACGCACAACTTTATGGGAGATGGGAGGATTTAGAGAAATGTTGTTTATATTATTGGGATAGGTAGATATTTTAGATATCTAGAGATAAAAAAAAAAGAAAAAAAATTATAGAAGAAAGTAAAAAAAGCGAAATAATTGATAAAAAGAGAAAAAATTAAAAAATAATATTAAAATTTTTTATATATACAAATAACATCACCCAAAAATTTATATATGACAAATCAATCTCTACTTGATATTAAAATTGGATGCATTTAGTGTGATATGGACAAATCTACTACTAAATCAATATCTCAACTGCTAGAAGCATTATCCTTTGAAATCTGCAACTTGACAATGGTCCTATAACAATTGAGGTACAGAGATATAAAAGCCAGCGGTACTGGTTTTAAATTCTCAGTTAGTAAGTGAAATTGAAACCTTGGGCCCCATCCTTACATGCATGCAATGACAGGAAATTACTAGTTTAAATTTGTATAAGTTCACGACCCAAAAAAAAAAAAAATGTATAAGTTTACTATGTCTAAAAAAAGTTTGTATAAGTTTACACTTTTTACATTACAAATTATTGATATATTAGCAGACTATTAAAATAATTAGAATTTTTGTATAATTATTATAATAGTTAAATATTTTATTGATTCAGTGATATATTATTTTAATTGGAGTTTAATTTTAATATAGAGTTCATATAAAATTGTATATAATACTGCTTATTAATTATTTATTATATTAGGATAAAAAATTATTTATTATGTAATTTTTGAAATAATTGTTATAAAAATTAAATATCTTCAATGATATGATAATACAAAAAAACTAATATTAATAGTGTGTTAAAATTAAATTGATTAAGTATTATTATAAAAAATTAATTAGACTTTTTTTGTCTAAACTACCAGTATTCAAAATTTATTGGACTCTAACTAACTTGACTCGAATTAAATTGACTCACTATGAGAATAAAATTCTCTTAGCACTAATTATTTTATCCATAGGAGTTGAATCCTAAATTATCTAAACTTTAACCCGACATTTTAATGAAGAAAAACAATTATGAGTATTAGACGAACATATATGAATCATGTGACATTGTTAACTTTATATTATTATTTTTTTCATTTTACACATATTTTTTATTGAAAGTAATTCTGTTCGAAATATAATCAAATATTAAATATAATGATCTCTCCCAACTAGAATTTGAACCGTAATTTGCTACATTATTGGCGACTAACTTGCTGTATTGTGTTGGTTTTTTACCGACAAGATATTAACTATAAAAGTATTGTCCCTTTTTTGTAAGAGAAATATTTTTTGTATCATTGGGATAGGTAGATATCTTAAAATTCAGAGATAGAAAAGAGAAAAAAAAATTGTAAAAGAAAATAAAAAGAATAAAATGATTAATGGAGAGAGAAAAAACTAAAAAAGAGTATTGGAGTATTGAAATTTTGGATATATACAAATAATATAACTCTTTTTATAATTAAAGCATTACTGTTTAAAGAATCTTGTTAAAATATTTCTGCATTAATGACACAACTTCAGGGCAGCGTAGCAGGATGAAAAATTTTCATTTGCTCGTGAAGCACTAAATAGATATACTTATATTCAATAAAAGATCGGTATTTTAAATAAAATTATAAATTAATAGTAAATTCTAAGGGACATGTCTCTTTATTATTAAGTGTAACTTTCACTTGTGTTCTACATGCATGTAATAATTTCTCATAACGGAAGTCCAGTACGGGATCTTTTTCTCTTGGTCGTGCTTTTTATTTTTTTTTAACCTTTTTCACCTTTCAATGTAACTACGAGTGCTCCAACTAGAAACTGATCCAATTAATGTATATCCAGATGTATGGTTCATATTTACGGCCCCGTCCAAATGAAAGGACCCTATTGGGCCCATGGCCAATTTCATTCAAACAATATAAGCATTCGTATAGCTTCACACCAAAATAAAAAGGGCAAAAAGCATTTGTATCTTCAAGACAACTCACATACGATTTGAGTTAATGAGGGCTGAGGCAAGGTCGAATGAATTACTGGCAAAAAAAGTCTTGACGTTTGATATTTTCGCTAGTGATCTTTTATTGAGGCGTTTAATGCGTATTTGGTAACCGATTAAATTTGAGGAATAATTATTTTTTTTCAAAAACTGTTTTAAAAATTTAAAATTATAAACTATTTTAAAAATAATAAAAAAAGCTAATTCAAACATGTACCCAGTATTGTTATAAACTTTCGTTGAAGCTCGTACCAATGACATGATATTTTATTAAAAACTCTCCATTTCCTTCATGAAGGAGAAATTAACTTTTAAATTCTTACACAAAACTTGTGAATTTGACTCCCCCCTTCTCCTCCTCCCCTCTTCTCTCCAGCAAACACACACATATTGGAAATGTATCAAGTGAGATGAATATATAGATGGTTAAAATTAAAAATTATTTAAAAATTATATAATTATTCAAAAAAATTATATAATTTTATATTTTAATTTTAATCATTCATATAAGATTTAATAGTCAAAATTTACTCTTCTTACTTAACCCCCTGAACTTGAATCCTAACATTGTAGAGGTTGATTAGCACCCAAGTTTAATCTTTCTTACTAGTTGAAGTGTCTCTCAACCGTACAAAATTGACTGTTTCAATGGAAAAGGTTTAAGATTTTTGCATGTATGAAAAAGAAAATTACGAAGTGGAAAAAAAATCAATTGCCGACAAAAGTTGCTGGAAAAGTTTACATTCTTGTCATTTTGCAATCATGCAAGTATTTTCCATTCATGATTAGATAACTGGAAAAAAAAAAAAACAATGAAAATGTATCAAAATTAATTTCAAAAAAATTATCACAAAAAACATTATGTGGCCTAATACATCAGTTATTCAGATTAATAGTTATTTATGTTCAATTATATGTTCTGAATCTCATTGTGCCTTAATTTTTCTAAAAAAAAAAAAACTATATTGTCCTCATCTAATTATTTTGAGCAATTATCATTCTTTTTTGAAGCTATTTTAAGCCACTGAATTAAGCTCGTGAAATATTTTGAAGAGTACAGACTCGAAGATGACGGAACTATATACCCTAAGTTTTGTAGGCTCTATTTTTTTTTTTTTTTCCCTCCTGTCAAAGATTAAATCAGACTCCTCCCACTTTAACGCATGCACCAGCTCATGCATTCCATGAGCCAGGTTAATTCCATAGCTATAGCACCTGCAGCATAACACATGAATTCATTAATCAGAAGGATCAATGAAAAAATGAACCTCATAAGGCTAATATATACTATAACTCTACCTTGCTACAACATATGTGGTAACAATAACATAGAGAGGTAAAATAGGTCAAAATGTGCTCTTCCATGGCATAAAATTGAAAGCACATATTAGAGGGAGAGAGAGGAAGGGGTACCTTTATTCCTCATTTTGTCTCTTCAGAATGCCACACTATGTCTTGCAACCCCGATGAAAAGTTTTTGTAGAACTGCATATAAAATCAATGAATAAGGTTAGCTTCAATCAAAAACAGAAGTGGGAGATTGACATAGTGCCATTGTTCTTTATTTAAAATAGAAAGGAAATGAGACATGCATTACAAAAAAAAAATGGTTAAGGTAATCTTCTGTTAGCAGAACTAGAAATATGAGTTCTACTAAAGAAAATAAGGGAAAAGAAAAAGTGCAATGCTTGTCCAAGTCCAACTGCAGTGAGAGACCAAAATGAGTTCCAAAAATGAATAGATTTCTTTTCTTTTTCCCCAAAATCAAAGTCAGAATTAATATGTTTCACATGCCTTGTGAAACTCCAGTGTGTCACCGCCCGTCTTTCGCAGCTCCACCATGTGCAAGGAGGGAGCCACTTCAAAAACCTGCAGCCATAGGCAAACCAATTGTACCAATCCTATCCGGTCAGAGCCAAATAAGTTGTGGAAGAAACCAATAAAAACGCATGCAAATATTTATTTACATAAGAGTGAAACTTATAAGCTATAAATAAGAGTCAAGCTTCAAGAGGGAGGCAAAATTCTTGCCTCAAAAGTGAAAACAATACATGTTTTGGTGCATGAAGCTAATTAAAAAGCAATTACAAAAAATGTCTCAAGCATTCAAATCAATAAAACTTCAACCACTGCTGTACCTCAGTAGCCACTGAAAGGTGACCCTTCCTTCCACTCTTATCACCTTGCAGCTTCATCTGCAGAATTTAAGTCTAGATAAGTTTGAGTATTACATAATACTAAAGTTTAAAACGGCTTCTCCTCGGTCAACAAGACTAATCACTTGAAAGATAGCTCTTGGCTGATAGATAATGAAGACTTGTTTGTGTAATTGATGTGTAGAGAGATGCATCAATACCTTATAATTTCGCTTGTGAACATTAAATCCCAGAGGCTTGGCAGCTTCCTCAATTTTAGACATAATTTCATTTGGAGGGCGCTGTGAAGTAAAATGTGTTTCTCGCTTTACAACCCCCTACAGTGTCGAGTTTAAATAAAATGGAGAAAAAAGCATCATTAGTCATAAAGAATAACCATATCTATCTATCAACATTTTGTTAGCAAATTACCAAAGGGAATCAACTGAATTTAGATCAGGTTCTTAATTAAACACACATCGACCGAAAACATTGATCCAGAAACCACATAGTTCATAATTTACTGCAGCTTGAAAAGTCAATTTCCATGTGACTTCTAACTTTAACAAAAAATAAAAAAAATAAAAAAAATATTTATGATCAAAACACAAATCAATTTTTTAACATACTGTTTGCTGCTCAAACAAGCTGTCAAGGTTGAAGCTTTGTGATCGAGAAATGAGCTCAAAAGCATTCATCGAGACGGGTTTCTCTTTTCTCTCTGTCACAAGATTTTCCTACACATCAAAGAGAATCAATAAATTACACAGATAAGATTTTCTGCAGATCCTTTCTTGTATTTCCAAATTATAATAAGTAAATTTTTATTTCAAATAAGTAAGTAAAATTTAAACACCTCAGAGGGTTATTTCTAAAACAAACTCCATATAGCTTAGTTACTTGAGAAAACAAAAAAAAAACACAGTACCTTAGAATCGTCAAAGGCGGCAGCTACATCATCTACATTTACATCCTCTTCCTCTGTAAAAGTTGGTGGCTTGTATCCTTTTTTGAACCATTCATCTTTTAAGAGTTCAGGAATTTTTATCCTCTGCAAAAAGCAAACCAACATTAAAAGAGAAAAGTGTATGCTTACAACAGGAAATTCTTTAACCAGATAAAAGACACCAAAGGGTAAATAACAGGATTAGTACAACAACAAAAAGAATCAGGATCAGGCAAAAGGCCCCCAAGTAGGAAAAAGAATTCATGGAAAAGCAAGAAAGCTTTCAGTTCAGAACTCACTGTGAGAGGGTTAGGGTCAAGAATACGCTTCAGCAGTTTCTTTGCCTCAGGCGAAAACCAAGATGGACAAGTGAAATCAGCCCTCCCAATCTGAAACATATGCACAGAATTTTGAACCCCCATATTGGCCTATACTGACATTTGCAGCTTTATTTTCACTCTTGATTCTCATGGATTATGTTACGAGATATTACTTACTTTCTTGTAAAGTGCCATTTGATTTGGCTCATCAAAAGGCAAGTAACCAGCCATGAGTACAAAGAGAATGACTCCGCAAGACCAGATATCGGATGCAGAACCAACATAACCTCTATCATTAAGCACCTGATACAAATGCCACACCACATAATATATACTGCAGTTTGAGGGACACATGTATCTTCCATTTCATCCATATACACATAAAGTAGGTACCTCAGGAGCAACATAATTCGGGGTTCCACAAGCAGTGCGGAGAAGTTCATCCTCCTGCAATAAATAATCAAGAATGTAAATAAAGGTGAAACTCCTATGTTTATGCAAGTGAACCTCCCATAGAACTATGTAGCTGAAGTGAAGTAATGATCAGACAGTTTCAAAACACCTAAGGCTAACTAGCATTATTACCACTCCCTTAATATCAAAATTCAAAATAAACTCAATCAAAGACAGACTAAAATGCAATCCAAAATCAAAGTATTCATAGATATGTTGATTTTATGGCAGATATCATCTTACTTGCTGCGCGTACGTACTCAATCCAAAATCCGAAACTTTTAGTACTCCATTTGAGTCTAGAAGAAGATTCTCAGGCTGCAACATATACTGAATATGAGTCCGATTCTTAATTTAAGTCAAAAGTATAATGGGGAAAAACTTGATTCCTGCTGACACCTATTAATCTATTGATTAAATTACAAGGTGAAAGGAAAAGGACTAAGGAAGTCAATAGACCTTCAAATCTCGGTGATACACTCCTCTACTATGGCAATAATCAACTGCATTGATTAGTTGTTGGAAATAACTTCTTGCTTCATCCTCTTTTAGTCTCCCATTTGTAGCCTAGAGAATCAAATTAAGAGGCAATAGAGGAATTCTTTAGAATTTGATGCAAGATCCTTACAAAACATCAATGTACTTAAACAACACAACTTTACTTGTTCATAAGAAAAAGTAAAAATAAGTGGGTGCAAAATAGCATGTGAGGAAGAAATATATAATATGAAATACATGAGCAACTTACAATTTTGTCAAATAGCTCTCCTCCATCAACTAACTCTAGGACAATGTAAATCTTTGTTTTGCTTGCCATCACCTATGCTTAAACAGAGAACACATGTTGACTTAGAATGTACTTAACATTGAATGCAATGGATTCGGATAATAGGAAATGAAAATCAAATCTACCATTAGAAAGCAATCTATTAAATGATGATAACTTAACTATGCATTTACACCTAGTAACAAAAACAGAACAAGCTACTTGTATAAGAAAAAAAAAACTCCTTTTTTAACTGCCAGAAGAAGGAAAAATCTTGCATAAAATGGCAGCACAAAATTCGAAGACCATTTTAAGTTAATTCCAAATTCACTGTGAATAGTGGTGTCACATTGCCACGACAAAGTACAAAGCAGCTTTGTTCACTTTTTAGAGGCATGCAAGACACTGATCACCCAAGAAAAGGAAAAAGTTTTTACCACATGTGACTTTAAATAATTTCGTGCATTGGTACACGTGAAGCAATTTTATGTCATACACATAAAAAAAATTATCAAAGGCAGAGATTTTCGTATACATACACTTCTAATCAGATCATAAATTATGACATTAGCAATAACATAATATAAGAAGCTTAATTTCTGTCTTTCTGCCATGCCCAAAGAGAAGACTTTCTCTGATTCAGGTAAAGAAGATTAAGAAAACTGCAAGGTACCTCAAATATTTTGACAACATTTGGATGTTTGATCAGCTTCATCGCTGAGATTTCCTTCTTCAGCTGCCAATAGTAAACGAAAAAAAAAATCATTTTTGCAATATAAATAAAAAAAAAAAAAACAATTCCCTACTTGCACGAAAACAAAAGAGAATCCTCTCTTGTATAATTTACACATTATTTGATCATGTGCATGTCTTTTACTATTAATTTTTAACATGATGAGGATGTGCACATAATCAACTCATGCATAATAGGGGATTCCACATAAACACATGCAAACTACAAAAGCAGCATCATAACTCATAAGTCACTAACAGCAACCAATTAAGCCCCGTATGTTAAACTGTGCATAACCAACCTTAAACAAATCAAAACTAAGACAAATTAAAACCCAAAGAAAAAAAAAAAAAGAATTCATGAACTGAATAATGAGGTGCCTGTTCCATCATCTTGTGTCGCAGCACGTGGCTCTTGTCGAGGATCTTGATTGCAACATGGTCTCCATTCTCAACGTTCCTGGCGAACTTCACCTTTGCAAAGCTTCCCTCTCCAATGGTCTTTCCCAGCTCGTACTTCCCCACACGGGTACGAGGTCTCGCTGCCTTGTTGCTCATAATGTTGTGTTGTGTTTGTTAAATTTCTCAAGTTGGTGGTTCTTCAGAAGAAGCAGGTTTCAACGCTTGAAGAGATTGTTGTGGAGCTCGAAAAAACCAGCCTCTTACTCTGCAGCAAAATGCTGTCACGTCACGTTATGTGTCTGAAACGCAAGTTAAGTGTGTTAACTTGACGACGAGACTCCAGATAGATAGATAGATGAAGGGATGAACAAGAGAGAGAGAAGGCTTGATCACTGCGTGTTATAAGCGTGTGGGGACAAGAACGTGGCGGCGGGGTCCCAAACATTTTGTTCCAATCCTCTTTAATAATTGAGTAGGATTATTTATATTTATTCTAAGAATTTGTTAAGATGTCTTTTAATTATTCTTTTCTTTCCAAAATATTTGTTTAAATTAAAAAATATACAGATTAAGAAAAAAAAATTAACCTTATGAATAAAATTATTCTTGTCTAAAGAAATATACTTCTATTAATATAATTCATACTATAATTATTCTTTTTATACAAATGATAGTAGGTTAGTCTAGCATACTCTTAACCATGATTACGATAATAGTGAATGACAATTAAATTAAGGATATAATTAAAAAAAATTAATACTATCTTACAATTAAAAATAGACAGATATTCTAAAATCCTAAAATATCAAAATTGGATAAATATTCTAAAATGGATGGAGTATTAATTGAAAATAGGTTAAATTATTTTTTAACCAATAATTAAGAGTTAAATTAGTGAGTCAAGTAGAATGAATCACAAAATTAAATATAAATAATATTTTTATTAATAATTTCATATCTAATTTAACTCTAATTGAATTGATCTATTACAATGATGAAGTTTTTAATTAATGCTATTTTGATATTAGAAATAGACAGATATTCTGAAACTTTAAAATATTAAAATTGGACAAATATTTTAAAATGAAGGAAGTATTAATTAAAAATAGGTTTGACTATTTTTTTAACCAATAATTAAGAGTTAAATTAGTGATCGAGTAGAATGAATCACAAAAATGAATACAAATAATACTTTTACTAATCTAACTTGAATTGAATTGATCTATTACAATGATAAAGTTTTTAATTAAGTACTAATGCTTGGTTAGTTCTAATTTAAAACTTATCTCTTAAATTTAATTTAAGATTTTAGATTCAAATATTATAAATTAAAAAAATAAATTTTATTTTTATAGTAGCTTTATTTAATTTGAAATTGATTAATTAGAGTTTAGTAAATTTTACACAGATGATTTTTGAAAATAAGTTATTTTGATACTAATATTTTTATTTGTAGTATTTGAATCTGACTAAGTGTTATTTGGTGTGGTCCCAAACATGAAACAAGGCTATGGTTGTTTTTGGTTCTAGCTAGAGATGAGAAAAAAACAAGAGATGACCAACCAACCAACCATGTGTTACCAATTCCTAACGCTCTATTTGCATTCATTATTTCGTCGTCCTCATCCTTCTTTTTTTTATGGATAGATTGAATTTGAATTCATTTGCTTTTTACCGTAATTGGGTGGATGCATATATGGTATAAAATTTAAATTACCGTGTCCTACTGCTACATTGAACGAACTTTCAGATTGGATGGTTCCGCGAAACTACCAACAACTATTCGTTAGGTACAATCGGTTATGCAGATTAAATGATGTCATTAGTTTCCATCACAATTTAATAATAATTGAATTTAATTTTTATTCTTTGACTAAAGTGTCCTTGCACATATCGATGTGTCTGATTAAATTTGATTGTATGCCAAAAGATATTTTAATTTATTACTTCTCATAGTTGTAAGGATATTATTACTTTTTACTAATGAGTAATTAGCATTAAATCACAATCCACTAACTTGACATATGTATTTTACATTTTTAACCTTTTTTTGAAAAATAAAATATATGGTTTAATATTACCTACTAACTCTATATATAAGGTAAGGTTACCCAATAAACCCCCATATTGTTATATTATTGGACATGATCAAAATTTTATGCATTGAGGAATTTTATCGTTAATTTTTTACTGTACAATACAATCGTTCTTTTGGTTAGAAAAGGTAAATAAATCCTTGCTGATGATCCGGGTTTGTTCATGTGCTTAATTTTATGCTAGAGAGAATGGCCAAAAAAATTGCTTCTAGAAAAATCAACTTGTGTTACTCTTAATTTGAACATCACTTTCCTCCACAAGCGTCTATATCTCTATTTAAGCCTCAATTATAAGTGAATAACCATCAAAAATATACTTCCACAAGTAAGAATATACTCCAAATTAATTTAATTATAGTATAAAATACACTACTCAGTTATATGATTGCATCGTCGATCATGAACTATGATAGACTTTTTATTAACTTTGCATTCATTCGAAAATATTCCATAATAAACCAAATATGGTTGAATTAATGGCTAATAATTATTGAGACGAGAACTTAATTCAATATTCTTTCTTTTGAAAATAGTAAGTTCTAACTGCTAGGAGCGGAAATATTAACGAGTTTTGAGGATAATTTTGTTAGTAAAAACTACGGTCCTGATTATAAATACACACTTAATTGAGAGATACTAGGACTTTTCAGCAATCATCATCCAAACTCCAAAATGCTTTTGCAAATATTTTTCCTGATAAAACACAGCATTATTGTTTTTCTGACGTGGTAAATATGGCATAATCCTTAATAAATAACTAGCCTTTTCATAATGAAAGTTGGACGTCATCTTGAATTCTTCTTATAAAACTTTATTAATTGAATCAATCCACAAATTTTGTTACACACTTTTCTTTATATTTTAAAATAAGTTTTGTAAGTTTTCTTATAAAAAATATAAAAAAGTTTTGTGGTATTATAAAATAATAATCCTAAATCCATTTGCATTTAATACAACTAAGATTGCACTATATATATGGTTGTTTTTCTTTTGTCAACGATATATGGTTGTATTTTGAAGAGGTAGAAAAAAGAAACCCTAGGATAAAGATTTTACTATACTTGGTTGAACAAACATAAACCCCGAACGTGCAAGTATCCACATGTTTGTTGTATAGGATGGGGCCTCTGAAGAATATTAATGAAAATGGTCCAGAAAATAGGCATTATAGGCTTATTGATAAACATGGACACCTAGCGTAGAATGGAATGAACATTGTCCACATTTATATGTAGCGGACCAGATATTTCTTTCAATCTTTGTCCCACGCTTGTGGTCATCCTTCATTGTATTTGTACTATCGTACGTCACAGACCCGTCAAAAAAATCGTACGTCACGGAAGTAGACATCTGTATAGAAAATTTTCATCAGTTCTTAATAATGCCATAGTGCCATACCATTTCCTTCTTCTTCTTTTTTAAGAAAAAAATTGCGTTCGTACTGCACTATCTTAAAAAATATCTCAATTATCAAACTTGAATCCACATATTATGTGAATTTTTATTGTTTTTGGAGCAAAAATTAGAAGAAAATAGGTCATTTCATTCTAAAGTCAACAGATCTTAGCAAAAACTTATGAGTATTCAATCTTAAGCCAGGTTTCTGTCCGATTAATCATTGACTTAATTAACTTATACTTAAGACATTTTCATTGTGTCCATCTCAAGAAAATAAAAGTAAAAAATGAAAAATGAAAAGAAATTTCCTGTGTCATAATTTTGTCCTTGGCTGAATGGCTTCCAATCATTGTCTACATTTACTCATGCTTGAGAAGCTTTCACTCTCCACCTCACACAAAATTATTTAAAAAAGAATTGATACCTCCAATGTCGTTTTTCCTTTTAAGTAGGCAGCACTTATTATAAACATTGCTTTTAATATTAAATCTATGTAAAGTAGTGGAGTTTGTACTAAAAATGCATTAATTTTTAAGTGGTATTTTCATATAAAATTTAATTTAAATATATTATAAATAATTTTTTTTATATTTTCTTTCAATTATATATTATTATATTATTATCTTACGATAATAATTTTAAAAGTCACACATATGAGTAGTTGACAATAAAAAATAATAATAATATATCAAAATTAAACTTATTTATACATGTAAATTATTGAATAGAGTATTTAAAAGATATGTGGTAGGAAACTCCTAACAAATAATTTCTTCCAAAAGCTTTTTATGCTGCATTTTAGCTAAAAAATAAAATGAAAACAAAAAATTGAAAAAATCTTTTTAGCTTCATCAGCATAAAAAGACATTTTTTTTTTTTACCCTAACTACTAATATAAATTTTCTCCTCCAAAAAGAAATCAAGCTTCGTTTTATTTCTGTAATTAATCAAGCTTTCAATGACTGAAAAAGTGCAATAAAAGCATCTGAAGAGAAAAACAAAGGAAATAGTTTTTTTATTTTTTTTTTTGGGGACAAAACAAAAGAAATAGTAAAGGTGCAATATTCCAATTTATGAGCTATTATTTGCCATTTAAAAACTTGCGGGCAATAATACGGATCCAGTTTGCATCCTAAGGCCTGCAAATTTTCGGCCTTGCATCATAAGGCCTGATTAAAGCCCTTTGAGCTATACATTAAGCTATTGAGTGGGCTGCTAGACTGGCCTGTTCCTTAATTTTAGCCCATGACGAGGGCATGCTTTGGTCACAGGTTTTACACTATTTTATTTTGAACCAAAAACACTTCTTTTTCTTGTGTTTTTATTATATTTTTTATAAGAAAGAAAATTTCTTTCACAAAAATGTCTAATGACTCTTACAAATATATATATATATATTGAATTCAAATTTAATAACAAATGAATGTATTTTATACTCTAAACTAAATAATAAAAAAAATGAAAAAAGAAAACAATGGAACTACTACCAAAGAAGAAAGATGACAACCCTTTTGACAATACTAACAAGGGAATTGTTGAAAAGGAAGATAAAATCTAAAGAGATTTAAATCAATGAATTAAGTAAGAAATCATAATAACAAACTAGATGCTACATTTTGACTCAAAACTTTAAGGTATTGAGTCTGTAAATTGTTCATATTATATACTCTTTAATTACTCTATTCTTAAGCAATGTAGGAATTTATTACTTACATTTGAAATTTCAACAAAAAATGATCAAAGGAAGAGATAAGAGACGGGGGAAAAAAGAGAGGATCGAGGGATGCTATTCATGTTTTTATTATTTTGAAGTCATCTAAGAGAAATCGGATCGTTCATGAAATTCATAATTTGAAACATTATTCAGATATGTTGTACTCATAATTTGAGACATTATTTAGATATTTAGAGAATGATTTATAAATAATTGAATATTTTAGCTATATTTTTTTATGAATAAGATAATGTGATAAAGTAACTGATAAATAAATTTATTAATAATACAATTAAAATTTTTTAATGGGAAAGAGAATGTGACATATAATAGTGTGATAAAGTAACTAATAAATAAATTTACTAAAAATACAATTAAAATTACTAATTATTAACCCATAATTTTTCATATATCCCAATAATATCTAAAAAAAAACGCAATATATGATAGTAAACTTGAAAAGTATATCACAAAAGTTTTACAAACATATCGTGTCAAAGGTAAAGAAGAGAAAGACAATGTGACGTCTGAGTCCGTGAATACGGTTACTTCGTAACTAACACAGCTCACATAAAAATGCCTCATGTTTCCAACAAAATCAAATTTCTTTCCGACCCTGATCAACTTCTATGTGAATAGATATGCCCCTTGGAAAAGCTTTCTTTGCAGCTGAAGTGTTATTGAACAAAAGTAGCAATCAATTTATGGCATGGCAGATATATAGTTCATTATATATATATATATATATATATATATATATATATATATATATATATATATATATATATATATATATATATATTTATGATGCCCAAAAAATACAGGACCTGCCTCATGTTTGGCTACAATGCAGAAGTTGATCTAGCATGGAATGAGGATTTAGTAGCTGGTAGAACACCATAAGAAGCATGCTCTTGGGTAGGGCAAGCAATTGAACCTTAAATACATTCTCTATTTGGTCAGTAACAACAATCAGAAAACTAAGTAAGCATTGGCTACATATATATATATATATATATAGGGTGGCTGACTAGCACAGAACATGCGCATCAGAATAGTAGTCATTATAAGGGCCTTTACAGCAAATTTGCTTTCCTCTTTCATATCTCTCCATTGTCATAAAATCTTTTAAATGATAAACGTAAATTTGAACAAATTTTTAGTTAAGTACGACTATTATATCATATTTTAGGCACTGAAATTATTATTTAATATGTATTAAGATACTTTTAATAATAATTATGGTTTTTACTACTTTATATATGTCAAACAATAATTTACATACTAATGATATATCATATTTAACTAAGAATTATTAGTGAATTGGTGGAAGATATTTGAGACTTTATATGTCTAGTTGCCTCGATGCTGCCTGAGGAGCTCACAACTGAAACTGAGTAGCCCATCATCTAGCTAGAGTTTGCAAGTCTTTGCCCAACTGGGTAAGCCCACGCCACAATTGTAGTTAAGGGTCAATAATATCACCGACCAAAAAAAGAAAACAAAAAGGGTCAATAATATCCACCGCTTAATTGGCATTCGACACATTTATTTGAAGTAAATGAAGGTAACATAAAATCATTTGACTCAAATTGAAGAGTTTTAGCAGCAAGATATTGAAGAGAATGTTGGTGTAATGAAACTAGCTTGAGAGAGAGGTTCTGCTATTGAATTTGACAATTTAAACAAATTAAATGAAAAAAAGAAAAAAGTCCCAATATAGGGGGAAGTGAGGTAAAGGGTCACGGTTGGGAAATTGGGACATGTACGCGGATGAAAGCGAAATAAACAAGTTGCGTGACAGGCTGACATATTATGTCATTTGATATAAAATATTTTATATTTTAAATATGCTATATATCAAAGATTTAATGGCATGAGGCATGAGGATTTTTTCTCACCCGTCATTATTTTTCTTTATTATCATACGTAATTCTCTGAAATCAACGGGCTTGTGAAGTGCTGACCAAACGTATGTATAATTTTCTTTTATGTTTAATGCTCATAAGCTTTTGAATTTAGTGATCTCATTTGTCTGAAATAGCAGGTCCAAACTTGCTTCCTCCTGTCTTGTTGATTGTGTTTTATACGTAAGTTCCAAAGCAGTAGCATTTCGTTGCAACTGCGGAACCTAAAAGAAGACGACGCGCGCACGAAGGAGTTGTGGTGTGGTGTGGTGTGGTGTGACGCTCACAAATGACAAATCATATATGATCCATTAATCCAACCATAGTACATGGGTCGGGTTGGGTCCAATTAAATGATCAGCGGTGAAAAAGCAACATGCCGGCTAGGGTTCAATTTTAGGACGCAGAGAAAAAGGGCGGTGAGTCAGAGAAACAGATAGAGGTTTTTAGTGACTTGCACTGACAGAGGTTAAAGAAAATTTTTAGGGCACAACAAATTTGACATGTAAATTAAATAATAATAATCAAATTAAAATTAAGTATATGAGGTTTTAGGTTTAAATTTCATTTATGTTAATATATCATAAAATTAAAATTAAGTGCATATTACATACATAAACTTTAAAATAAATAATTAACACAGTAAAAATAAATAAATTGAAAAGTAAATTATTCTTCTCATATTTAGTGAAGCTCATAAGATAGTATTTGTCAATAAGAATATAAATACTAATATATTTTAATTAGTTATGAGATTAAAATTATCTTAATAATCAATTATAAGTAGTTGTTAATAAATTTTATATTTAGATGTATTGACTTAAAGAAATTTTAAAGTAGCGTATTTTATTTGAATTATATGAAAATAAATAGTTTTGTATGATAAATTACTAAAAATGATATGAAATGATTTGTTTATATTTTGTAATATTTGATACTCAGGGTTAATTTAGTACAAAAATTATAATTCTAAAATAATCAACTTTTATTTATAATAAAAAAATTTTAAAAATATGCCTTCATTTATAAGTAGATTTTACACTTAAAATTAGATTTTTTTTTTTAGTATATAATCTATTCAAACTATTTATCTAAACATGTGAAATTATTTCAAAACAAATTTTATTAAAAAAAATATATTTTCTTACATTCCCAAATATACATTTAACAATATCAAAAATTTTGTAAGCATTCTTAGGAATCAAAACAGATTTTAGAATTAACAAATCTATTATTTGATTATTGAACATGCTATTCAATTATTGTGATTACTTATTTATTGTAACAAATATTATTTTCATTTTAAAATGATGCTCAATTATGATGTGTTTTTTTTTTTTAATTTTTAGTCTTCTTAATCAAAACTTAAGATGATAAGCTTTTAAATTGAAGAAGTATAATTTATATAGAGTAGCATCTTTAGACTTAAGTTTATTTATCAGATAAAATTTCTATCTATATATGTAAAATAATTTTGTATGATAAATAGACTTGAATTAATATATATATATATATATATATATATATATATATATATATATATATATATATATAAATTAATTTTTTCATATAAATTTAATTTTTTGGGAAAAATTTTGGGGGCGCGATGGCCCCCTTTTGTCTTAATGAAGCTCCGCCACCGGTGACTTGATGAGAGAAAAGGGAGTTTAGTCACATGTAATGGGAAAAAAGAATTATGTCTTTGGGTCTTATAGATGGGTTTAATTTTAAAACCCACCACCCGAAACCTTTTTTTGTTTCGGTCAGGACTCCCCAAACCAATTATGGGTTGAGTTCATCATGTTGGACAGAATTGATCCGATAACTCAATGTAACCCAAAAATATGTCATTAAGTTAGGTTAGGTTCTTTAGCTTGTTGAGGCTGAGTAGACCCATGTACACCCTTATTTAACTTTAGGATCTTTTTTTATTTTTTCTTAAATTATGAGATAATGGCACATATTCAATTTATTTAAATTATTTAGAGGATTAATTTGTATTTAACTACAAAAGCATAGAAAATATACAATTATTCCCCAAGAATTGAAAAATAAATCAATCCATAAATTTGTATTATTATGTCTAAATATCTAATCAATTATCAACCCTTGCTCTTTCTAGTTTCAGCTTATTTTCCTACAATTTTATATTTGGACTTTTTTTTTTGGGGCAAAAAAAAAAAAGTACAAGGTTTGATTATGTTTCTTTTTGGTTTGAATTTGCATTCAAGCTGAATTCATATATGGCCCGATTGGTCTAACCCAACCTTCATTGTCCACTGACCTACTCAATCGCGTCCTCCAAGTCTTATTGCTCTGCGGAGCTCGAGGCTGGTGGGGCTTGTGGCCCGATCAGTCTAACCCAACCTTCATGATCCACCGACTTACTCAATCCTATTCTCTAAGTCTTTGCTCTATCGAGCTTGAGGTTGGAGGGCTTATGGTCTAATCAATATAACCCGACCTTCATTGTTTAGCCAGCCTACTCAGTCCCGCTCTCCAAACTTTATCGCTTTATTGAGCTCAAGGTCGAGGGTTTGTGGACTAGTCGGCCTATTGACCCTAATGTGATCGGCTTAAAATATATGCTACCTCATTAATTATCACTTATGTTACTATATTTATGTTGATCCGCTAGGGTCTCCTTTCCTTAACGTACGCCATAATGAGCCCCTCCCCTATCATAATGATACCAAACCTTGCATATACCCCCTCCTTTCTCTAGAGATGGGGGACATTCCTAACCTAAATATTGACCTACCCTACCTAAGAGCCTAAGATAGGAACAATATATGTTGCTTTCATATTGACATGTTGTTCCTAAATATGTTCTAACATAGAAAAGATACATGCACATGCTTAGAAAATTTAACCACTAATTAATTATGACTTTGTTTGGAGGTTCATATATTTGATGAGGATAAAACATATAATCCCCTACTTGTAATAATAAGAGAGAGTAACAACATACACAAATGGTAATAGCAAAAGAAATTAGAAAAACTAAAGCAAAATACCAAAATTTTTAACATGAAGAACCCCTTCAATATGAAAGGTAAAAATCATGGGACTTGATAGTCCAACAAGCAAACATCCATTATAATCAAGATTTTCTTACCATTACCAAATTTCAACCTTCAATGGTTATAAAAAAATCCAGCAACAATAGTAAGCTATAAACTTGAAATATGAAGAGAAAAGATGAGAAATTCCCCCAAAACAAAGCTGCATTGCATCCACAATGCTCGGAGTTTGGAGAATCTTTTTAACAATTCCACCATTCATATTAAAGTAAAATAATTCCCAATAGGTTCACCATGTTTCAACTTAATAGGCTGTAGATGACCCTCCAATTATCAATTTGATCAAAATTGTTTGCACCAGAAAAATGACAACAAAGGTGGTCAAAATTCTCTCTCTTTTTTTCTTCCTTCTCTAAAACTTCTCATACACTTTTACCTCTCAAAATGGTTCTTAACCTAGCTCTTAGCAAATATCACATTCAAGTGAAAATAATCGATGTGTTTACACAAAGTTTGAGTACTTTTTGCACATAGGAAGGGAGTCCAATCCAACAATATCACCTAATTAGATTTTGTTTAGTGGATCTTGATGTTGCTGATCACTTCTTGTTAGAAACGTTTATTATTTTTATTAAATTTTAATTATTTAAAAAGTACTAAATGTTTTTTAAGGTTTTTAAAATATTAAATGCTTATACTTTTATCTATTAATTTTTGTTTTAATTCGTTAACCAATTTATAAACACACCTTTTAACCATTTTAATTAATCATCAAAGTATACATCCTTTATGTACCCAAAAAAAATAATAATAATAAAACAATACATGACCGAATTAGTTATTTAATCAACTTGCCAACTGGGCATGGCCTTTAAATAATGTTTTCCGTGTACATGCTGGGGGGAATTAGATTTTGAGGAGTGAGGGCATTCAAATCTCATTTTTCTTTACAATTTTTAGGATGTAAACCTCAGAAGAAGCCTCATGTTTTGTGCCCATAAATAAAGACTTTCCCATATATCCACTAAGATTTTCCCCTAGATAAGTCACATAACTACATAGAATACCCTATACAGTGTTCATGAGACCTCGGTTTGAAAGTAAAATGGATTGAAGACTGAAAAGTGACGTATCAATTCCAATAATTATTACGCTATGTAACTATTTATAGTAGAGTTAGTTAATCTATTATTAGAATTGGGTTGTTCTGTTAGAATTGAGCTGTTAGTTAGTTTGATCCAATATATATACCAGATTGTATATATTCATCAATAAGAGAATTACATTCGCAACAGTTCAACGAAAATCACTCTTCTCTTCCTTCCAATCTTCTCTCCTCTGCATACTGGTTTCTGGTTGTAATAATAATTATTATTTTATGGTATTTATTTTAATACTTGTGAACATTAAGAAGTACAAATAATATAAATTAAATATAATAATGGGATACCGTAAAGTGTAGCCTATGACCTCGTAAATAAAATTATTTCAAACGGTCGACTAAAACAAATTAGTTGGACTAGCTGGAAATTAAAAAGGATGACTAATAGCTGTAGAATTTCTTACCACTGCTAAGAAATACTAAAATAACATAAGAAACAAAAGCTCTTGGCCTTGTTATTTCAATATTTAAAAAGTTTGGCAGTATTTAATGTTAACTTAGAGCAGATAAATAAGGAACATATTATTTATACATAATAAAGTTGGTGAAATATGGATATATAAGATATGAAGATAGTGGAATCGATCACACTTTTTTTTAAACACTTACTATTTTTTTTTTCTTTCACTAATATGTCAGCTCTATGTCTAACTTGTTATGCTATTTCTCCGTGAATAAGCCCAGTTCGTTGTAAATTTTAAAAACAATATTCTCAACTAATATAAAGAGAAGGTCCATTTACACATTTGTCAACCAGCTATTAATTATTGGTTCGTTTAGTTCACAACTCCACAAATTTAGGTAGAATTACATAAATTAAGTAGTTAACTAATTTTTGAATAGAAATAAAAAGGGTTATAAATGAAGGGGAATCAAAACTAATATATATATATATATATATATATATATATATATATATATATATATATATATATATATATATATATATATATATATATATATATATAATGTAACTTTAAGCAATTGTTATATCATTAAATAATATTTTATTGGTGTAATTTTTTACAAAACTCACATTGTATTAGAAATTTATATTCTATAGATCATCTCTATAAAATTTTACGTTAATCTAAAATTATTTGGTATATTTTTTGTATACATCAAAATCAACGTAATTTATATGCCTAAAATGCACGTGAATAAGAGCCATTTAATTATATTCTTATTGATTTTTAATTTTATAAAATTTAGCATAAATGATCTTCATAATATATAATTATAATTCAGAGGTTTGATTAATTAAAAAATATATTTTATAAAGAATTATAAATAATATAACAATTGCTTAAAATTACATCGGTATAACTTTAAGCAGTTGTTATATCATTGAATAACTTTCTATAGAATATATTTTTTGTCGATCTAATTGTTGAATCATAATTACTTATCATGAAAATCATTTGTGTCAAATTTCATCAAAATTGAATATCAATAAATGTGTGATCAAATAACTCTTATTCATGAATATTTTAAACGTATATATTACATTGATTTTAATATATATAAAAAATATATCAAATAATATAAATTAATATGAAATTTTATAGAGATGGTCTACAAGACATAAACTTATAATCCAATAGTATGTTTTGTAAAAAATTATACCAGCAAAAAATTATTCAACAGTGTAAAATTACTTAAAGTTACACTGATATAACTTGATTCATATATATACAACACTATAAAGACTTTTTATAAATAAGAACTAGATAAATACTTTTTTTGCAGAATTATTCAAAAATGAATTTTCATTTCATAACTGGATATAACTGTATCTAATATATCAAACACATCATGTGAGCATAGAATTTAATAATTCATATACAAATTTATAAAAATAAAAGAAATGTGATTACGACTACATTACAAAATTTAGGTGTGAGATGGGTGGATATTCTTTTACCCAAAAAAAATTGTTCTTCTATGAGATTTTTTTTTTTTTTTTTTTTTTGTGGAGCCAGTGCAATATACAAACTAGTTGTCAACGTAGAAAATAAACATGAGCCAAGAATTAAATATCATCATCAATTCCATTCTACCCCAGTTAACCCCCCCACTTCATGAATGAGTGTCAAAACCTGAGACGCAATCACTTTCCTCCTCATATTTTTCTAGTCTCTGAATAAATAATGACGACTTTGATCAAAAGCAAAAGGCACATCCCCTGATAATAATGCCTGAATAGGAACTTACTTGTACAAAATAAAGTCACACATCATGGCCGTCTTGCCCCATTAGCACACCCCTGAAATTCATGCTCCTCAGTTCCTATTTTTTCTCTCTTCTGTCCCATCCTAGAGCTCCTCCACATCCATATCTCAACATACACATAATACATATACCACCTCCTTGATCATATTCCACACTTCTGCTAATTCTTCCACATATATATACACATATACAAATAGCACTTTCAGGCAAGTTTTCTTGTGTTGTTCTTATTCAATATGGGGGACTAATTATTTGAGGAATAGGTGTTGTTTATTTTCAATTTCAGGCCAATTAAACCTCTTGTTAATTTGTGGGGTTGCAAATAGATGGGACCAAGTACTAAAGGAGTGGAGAATGGAGATTACAAGGAAAGCCAAAGGAGGATAACAAAGCCATACTTAGTGATTTTCTTCATGTCCTTGTTGATAAGCATAGGAGGAGGCTCTTTGCTTGGATGGTGGCTACACAAGTATCATCCATCAAATAGGCAGCTTTGGATGGTGCCCTTTGGCCTCATTCTCTTCTTCACACCAGTCATTGTGTGGTTCTCCCTCATCATCTCTGACCCGTGTACTTCCAAAAGTCAGGAAGAGGAAGCTTCTAAGGTGAATCATCAAATTCATCCATTGGATGACTCACTTTGTGACCCAAAGAGATGATCCTTGGCATATATAAGCTATTTTGTTGTAAGTTGGAAGCATTTCGATAAACCATCACTTGTGGCAATTTTGCTTGAAAAAAACACTTTCAATATGCTTCTTGGTGAATGCTATATATATACTTGATAGTGCTACAACTCAACTCTTTTCTTTTTGGTTTTTTTTTTTTTTCTAGCCCAATAGTTCAATTATTCATCATACTGTAATAAAGTTTCTTTGGATGAAGTGAAGGACAGATCCATCATTTTTCAGTGTTCATTCACTTTTCTTGTTTATCACAATATTATATCTATCCAACAACATGATATGATGAGTTGATATCTGGGACCAAATTTTCCAGTATTAATGTAACGTATTTTGTGATTAAAAAAAAAATGGTATTATAAACCATTTGGTATTGACTAGGGGTAGGCAAGTCAGAGATGTTGCCTTCCCCAGATTATATATGCAATTGGAATTGACTTGGCACATTTAGTAAGTCTACTTTTCAGCTAATAGTAGTTTTCAATATAAACTCATACAGCGTGCCTCCAAGCGTCCCCTGATTCTCCATTTATTTCCAATTGATGACGTTGCTTTCCAATAATGCAGCAATTTGGAAAGGCAAATTAATATCATAGGCAAGCAAGGGCAGAACCAAGAATTTTACTGCTCCAATCCAAGGATTAATTTTATTTTTATAGTAAATAGTTAAATTAATAATTTGCAAGTACTCAAAACATTATATTGTCCTCCAAAAGTTGTAAACATCAATTTAATCTGTCATAATATAAAATCAAAATTAATTAAAAATTAAATTAATGTCTAAAGATAAATTAAGGCATGATTTAGCTAAATTGCTCCATGGGGATACCCCTCCCTTTTTTCTAAAAAAAAAAAAAAGAAAAAGAAACTTTCACTTCACTTGTAATTTTCTTGAACTTAACCACCGAATAATGGTATTATTTGTAAGCTTTTGCCTCATCAATAGATGATCTGGTTTTGCCTATGTATTAAGTAATTAAATTAATATCGAGTGAATATATTCAAATCAGTCTTCAAAAAAATATAATATCAAGTTAGTCTTGTAAAAATTTTGAACATCAATTTGATCCTAAATGTTTAAAATATTCATCAATTTAATCCTCTAATATATATTTAATCATCAATTAGTTTTTCATATTAATAGTGTACTATAAAGAATCAGATTGACATAAATATCTTTCGAGTACTAATTTAATCATTTACTCAAATTAACTATTTTAAAAGAATGAATTGATTGCAAAACTTTATTTATTTAAAATATCAATCATTATTTTATTTTTAAGGAGTTAATAAATTTTATATTATCTTTTAAAAATATATATCTTTTATGGGGGAAAAAAATCTAGAGTCAGTGGACCATGGCCCAAGCCATCGCATCGCACCTTCCTTCCGATATGCAGGTGGGCCTAGAAAGGAGCTTATCACAGCCCATAGTTTCCATAAAAGATAGAAGGCACTACCAAGAATTTTCTGCCAGACCAAAAAAAATAAAAATCAAATTTTATGGAATCCATTATGCTTTCTAGAAGTCATTCCACTAAAACAACAAAGTGTTTCAAAAGCCATCATCGTATTGTCGAAGAGATTAATTTAAATGCACTGATAGTGTAAAAATTTTTTACATTGTTATCCAATCAAAATCTTCTATTTGTACGACCATTTAAGTAATGAGTAATTATGTCAAAAAATTTTGCTGATGTGGCAATTTATGATTAGATATCTGCATAAAAAAATTTTACACTAATAATGTATTTAAATTAAATCCATTGTCAAAATGATAAAGATTTAAATTAATTAGATGGTTGAACTTGAACATATATTCTTTGTAGCCAAAGCGGCTATATATGGCCACCACAAATCCTTTATGATAAATCGAACGCAGCCACATTAAAATTGACTAAGCAGTGGTCACAGTGGCATAACAAATTGGCTATGGAAGCCACCATTCGATCCGCACAATCTACGCAGAATGCACACGAAGAAGCACAGTCAAGCAGACAATATGGACACATCCATAATATAGGATGCCTTTCATTTTGTTTTTCTCTTTGTTTTAAAATGTTTTTTGCACATGCTTAGTGTGAGATTAGTTCTTACTTGGGATAATGAAGTGGTCTCTCTTCATCAATGCCTTTTCATGAACTAGCTCTTCATAAACCCTTTAACATTATACAGAAACTCCTTAAACCGTGAGATAAAGCTTTCTTACGACTTAAACCATTCCGAATAATAGAGAGTGCATTTGTTCAGACAATTAGAGGAAACTTAAAGAAAAAAAAAAAAGGAAAAAATCCAAGTAATTAATATTTATACTATATACTTGAAAAAAAAACAACTATTTTTTTTTTTTAAAATCAAAACTAAATATACTTCGGTGGTTGATATGAAATTCAAAACGTGTTAGAACAACTTCTTGTCTAAAGGGGGAAAGCAATAATTAAAGACAAAAGAGGTTTTTAATTTCAAAATGTGCTGACTTTAGTACTTTTGTCAAGGCAAATCGCTTTAGGCATGATATGTTAGCTGATTATGCTAGATATTGAATTACTCTTTAATTTGATAGTTTTGCTACAGGCGAGAGAGGCTTCGAAATCACTTAAAATATGCCTTAAGTAACACCATTCATGTAGTCTTCTAAAGTAAATGAATTCATCGTCAATAAGGGGAAAAGTGGTTGGACTCATAAGATCTTTACCAAAATTAAGGATTATTAAATAATAGAATAAGGTTCTTGGCTCGATTGGTAGCATGTTTAGTTTTTTTCAATTGAAAATTCCAAATCATGGTTTGGAGGTTTACAAGCTAAAATTCAAACATGCTGTAAGTCAGATTCCTCTGACGGGGTTGGAGAGAAAATGAAACTTTGAAAGGATTGACAATGTGCTGTGTAGGTATGCATCTTCATGTATATGGCAAACAATGAATGTCGATTTTGGACTCCACAATATCTTGGCATCTTCCTATACTTTAATGAACCATTGAATTCCTTGTGCAATGAATATCAGTCAGTACAAGGTAAAAATCTGAGTGATAGAGACACTAACCTGATAGAATCATGGATGTGACGGTTCTACCCTGATCGATCAAACCCCACATACAAGGCTACATGACAGTGCTATATATGAACAACAGTATGGAGACAAAAAAAAAAAAAAATGACATATCAAATGTTAATAATTGAATTGCATGTGGTTTTGATGTGACACTGTAAAAGTCTAGAGGTAAATCTAATGGTGCATAAATGAGTGAGTATGGCATTACTCTTCACTAGAACAGTGCAATGGACACTCTTATTCAAAAATAAATTTAATTTAAAAAAAATAGAAAAAGAAAAGCGTTAAGCATCAAGAAGATTGAAGAACCAACAATGTTGACCTCTGGCCTATAATATGATATGAATCGTTTTTAACAGCATTTGATGGTTAGTGATCCAGGCCATCATAGTTGAATCAACAACACACTGAATAAACCACAGGCCATAATGTCATAACCACACATATTATCATAATCACAGATGATCTAATGAACAGTTCTTCATGATTCTGCTGTCACAGGGTAATCAGCCTAAAATAATGCATATGTGAAGAGAATAGAATGATGACCATACATCAATTCAACTATAGTTGAAATAGAATTGCATTGTAAATTTGTAATGGTTACCTCTACTGAAGTTGTTGCCTAACAAAAGAGATAGATGGATAACAACGGAGTAGACTCAGGGCATTGGCTAAACTAAGAGCTGCATCAAGGCATAAAATCTTAAGAAACATTGATAGATAACTAGGAGAATAAAGAACAAGGCAGTGTGAAATGAACTTGATTTATGCAAGCATACTAGCTACCAGAAACCAAAAGATGACAGCAAAATTCTCAGGAGACAATGACTGAATCTTATAGCTTCACCGAAGAATATGATAAAACTAGGTAGGCACCCAAATTGTGTGAATAAAGAAAAGAGTCCTAATGAAAATGCTGAAATATAGGAAGTATGCGATCATTATGATTCCAAATGCAATCGATTGCCCTTGACATCATTTGGTTGTACACGAGACATGAATTCTCGAGAGCGAACCTTTTCATAAACAAAAGGGGAACGTTTTTTTAATAATAAAATAGGGCACCTAATAGGACACATAAAGGGAATTAAAAGTTTTTGTGGATTAAACTCTATTAAATTGGGCCTGTACCATTAAATCTTATATGTTCTTTGAGAGTATAAAGTTCTTTTTAATGTTTCAAAATATGGGTTCAAACAATAGTTTTCATACTATTAAATCCTATATGATCTTTGAGAGTGTAACGTTTTATTTTTAATGTTTCAAAATATGAGTTCATATAATAGTTTTCTAAACAAAAATGATGAAGCTAATGTCCCCTTTGTTGTTTTTTGGGGGTCTGAGTTAATGCCGCATTATCTTTTTGGTCATGAATAAGATTAATGGGCTCTTTTGGGTACGCTTGTGTGTAAGCTAGCCCAATAACCCAGTGAACAATGTCAAGCTCACAAATTTGTTTTTGAGCCGATGAGCCTAAATTTGTTTTATTATCCATCAATTTATTTGTTTATTTTCTAAAACAAAGGAAATTCACCTATTTTGATCAATCATGAAAGTCAACTCAACTTATGTAATTAGGATGCTTTTTTTTTTTTTTGAAAATGCTTGACGCATGTGTCCTTGAGTTTGGGACTACCAAAGCCGAACTACACCACCAAATCCAGCAACAAGCAAGTATATTGTTTGGTCTGGCAAAATCTTTTGTGCAAATACTGCTAAAGTACCTTAATTTATTCCCTTTTTTTTTATGTTGTTGCTTTGTCTTGATCATTTCCAGAAACCTCGTCTATACAGCACCCCGAAAAGATCAAAGATCTTCAGAAAGACAACCCCAATTCACAATGATCTCCTCTTTCTTTTTGATTTTTTCAAAGTCTGAATTTATTTCAGGATCTTAATTTGGCCTGGAACCTGCAATTCAGGAACAATCCAAATCCAAATAGTACTTTGAGCTGGTACTATAGGATATGTTCCATTATTATGAGCCTCGTATTTGCTTCTTCCTTGTTTTCTTGGGAGGTGAAGGGTGTGATTTTCTTGCTGTCATCAATATGGACATCTAACCATGAGATGAACTGCATTAGTGATTTTATCGAAGAAGTACTGGTATCTGAATATTAAAAATGGATATTAAGAATGGATGCCATTAAAAAAACAAAAAGCCTTGATCTCATATCCATTATTACTAAATATTTTGTGTTTCTTTTTTTATGGTATGCATAATATTTTTCTTGATAAAGTAAAGCATTTTTCATCACTTCTGGAACTTTTGGGATGTGACTATGGGATTTGAGATAGCCTGGCACAGTTGAATTAGATGGAGATGGTGATGTGATGTGATCTGGTGATCTGTGAAGAATGTAGAAAGTAGAAACAGGAGGAAAGTGAGAGAACGTATAAAGAGTGGTGCATGATTCTCAAAAGAGAAGCAAAGAGTAAAAAAGTGGCAAGGGGAACATCATAACTAAGAATTTGTATCTCAAATAACACTTTAGATTGAATCAAATGTCGATGCACTCTTACTTGTTTATTGTACAAACAAAACAGACTTAATTAAGTAGAAAAAAGTGTTTTCCGGTGTCGTCTTGTTGACTTGGATTGAAACTTGCAATTATGACATTCAATTATTGACATTAACAAAATTCACAAACAAGCTAGTGAACCTCATTTATGTAATAAGAAAACATATACTATTCATTTTCGCCTTTTAGAACAGATCTTCTCATATGTCTCATTGAACATGATCTTGTTTTGCGCATTGATCCCAATCGTTAGTAATAATTAAAACATGATTAGTGATGAGCATTTAAAAGAGAATCTAACCTTATTAAACATGATTAACGGTAAGCAATTAACAAGAAACTTAACCAACGGTGAATATTTATCATGACATGTCATGTTAAATGAGAATATGAGGTTATCTACTCTCATTTATTTTTCTGTCTTCAATTAAGTAGTGTAAAACAGTTCAAATGTTTTTAGTAATTGAGTTTCAGTAAGATCAAAATCAAAATAACAAGAAGCTGCTTGAGGAAAAAGTGCAAGAGGAAAATTTCTTATACTAAACTTTTATATTTTGTGATATATTTTTTGTTTCAAGAATTTAATTGAGTATTGTTTTGGGGTAAGGGATACGTATGTGCAATGTGATATCAAGATAATGGCTTCACATCATACTCAAAATCTTAGGTGCTTGATTTTGGGTTGGAAGACAAAGATGAACTGTAAGATGAGTTTTAATATTTCTGGAGAATGCAGAGTTAGTTTATATTTCCAAATCCTTATCTTGTACTCTATTTTCCATCGCCATTTGACCCGTTTTATTTATTGTATAATATTATTTCTTTCACTTTCATTAGCTACTAAAGGGGATCTCCTTCATATTTTACGCTTTTGCTTCCTTCATCAGTTTCATTAATTTATTTTATAAAATAAATGAATTGTGTAAGGAAACAAATAAGGACAAGAGCAAAGACATTAATATAAATCAAATTAATAAATTACATTATTTTCCCTAAAGTTTGTTATAGTTACATTCATCAGTTCCCTCGTATTTTATACATTTTGTTAATTTCCCAATTTTTATTTTGTCATCAGTCAAATGGTTTTTTGTTTAATTTTTTAATCAATGCATTAATGAAATATAAAAGTATAAACACAGGAAAGAAAAATATAACTTAAAAAAATAATATGAGAAGAGATATGAATATAATCCAAATAAATCTAAAAATATTTTCATCTCTAAATTCTCACAAAATCTTTAATAGGTCTGAAAAAAAAAGTAATAAAAAGAGAAAGAAAATATATTAAAACAGAGAGGGAAGGAAAAGAAAAGTCAAAGTATAATATAAAATAATATTATTTATACATAATATTTATCGAATATCGTATTAACATAATCTCATCTAATGATAAAATATAAGACTCAAATCATATGAATTTTACACTTTGTTCAACAACAAATAAAAATATATTAACATAATATTTTACAAATATTATGTATAAATAATATCCCTTTATAATATAACCGGAAGATAAATACGGTGACACTCACCGACTACTCCCCCTCCAAAAAAACTTTCTCTCTCTCTCTCTCTCTCAAGTGAACTTTTTTTCAAAAAAAAAAAAAATTCAAACTTCGGTGAACTTCTAAAACAAGGCAGATATAGAGACTGGATCTCCATCTAACATTCAAACGATTATTAAATATATGCTTAATTACTTTCTCTCGATTTGATGGCAAAATAAATCTCGGCAAATGTTACAATTAAAACAAATCGCATTGGGCCCAAATCAAAATAACGAAATCAAATATATTTTTTCCTTAATTGCTAAGCAATAAATAACATGTCCAAAAAAAAAGAGCAATAAATAAAGAAAATAACGATAGGTAAAAATATCAAAACCTTCAAACTCTATAATTGAACGCAGTCACCGTGGACAACAATATTCCTTCCACATATCCCCGTCATTATTCTTTTTTCACCATAAACTATATTTCATCATATTATTCCCAAAAACATACCCCACCCAATATGCGAATCGTCAACTCCCTGCAAATAGAAATAACGCAGCCCCAAAAAAAGAAAAAGCCCAAAAAACCAAAAACGAAAAATCTTTTCCTACAATTCTCTGAGACTCTGACACTGAACTATATCTTCTTCTTCATCGTTTCTGTGGTCAGTAGTTGTCGCTACTCACTGTCCAATCAAATATCACACACAGCAACAACACCGTCGTAAATTCCCATGTTATTCTCTTTTCCTCATTCCAATTAGTACAAATTACACCCAAAACAAAAAAAAAAAAAACCATAATTCTCCCGAAAACATCATGAAAACGGAACAACACAAGAGACTCTCCTCAAAAGCCACAATCCTCAGAACCGCGAAACCCGCGGCGTATTTTATCTTCCTCCTGCTAGCTTACGCCCTGGGTTACCTCTCCGCTCCATCTGCCTCGTCATCACCATACCAACAAGCTCCACGGTTACCGTCACCATCAAAGCCGTCGAACGCCGTAACTTCTTCTTCTTCTTCTTCTTCTTCTTCGGCCGTTATCCGCATCGTCGCCGTCAACTCCACCGAGCTCGACTCGTTCCGAGTCACGACTCAGTGCGCCTATCCAATCCCACCGGAACTCGTTCGCCGGACGCTCCTCGACCGCCTCTTCAACGGCACGTCTCCGTTCCTCAACTTCCCGCCGGCCCACGCCTCACGGCAGCTCCGGCGGGCCAGAAAGATCAAAGGCTGGGGCTCAAACGGCGCCGTTTTCGATAACCTCATCAAGCGCGTGAGGCCACGCGTCATCGTCGAAGTCGGCACGTTCCTTGGCGCGTCGGCGATCCACATGGCCGAGTTGACTCATCGACTCGGCCTCTCGACTCAGATCCTCTGCGTCGACGACTTTCGCGGCTGGGCCGGGTTCAGGGACCGGTTCAAGGAAATCCCAATGCTAAACGGCGACGTTTTGCTTTACTACCAGTTCCTTCAGAACGTGGTTACGTTTAACCAAACCGGGTCGGTTTTACCCGTACCATTTTCGAGCGGGTCGGCACTCACGAAGCTATGCGAATGGGGCGTGTTTGCGGATTTGGTAGAGATAGATGCGGGTCACGACTTTATTTCTGCATGGGCGGATATAAACCGTGGGTATCGGATACTCCGACCCGGTGGAGTAATATTCGGGCATGACTATTTTACCGCGGCGGATAATAGAGGGGTTAGAAGAGCCGTTGACTTGTTTGCAAGAATTAACGGTCTCAAGGTAAAAATTGATGGCCAACATTGGGTACTTCACTCCACCTAAGCTCCACAATGGTATTTTCTTGGGGTTTTTTTTTTTAATTTACTTTGTAAGCATTATCAATATAAAATTTTTTTACATAATCAATCAATCATACACTACTATATTAGTAAATATAATTAAATCTTATATTTACTACTTGAATGATCATATAAATAAAATAATATAATTAAATGATTATGTAAAAAAATTTTATATTATCAATATATATAAATTAAACTTACTTTTTTTTTTTATCATATATATATATATATATATATATATATATATATATACTCCTTTTATTATTATTATTATTATTATTATTATTTTTGGCTCTGTGGTTAGATATTCTTAACAGACATTGTTGTTACACTACATGTGTCCTTTTAATCGAGAGATTGATTAATCTTACGAGAATGCTCGTGTGGATATCTTAGTCATACATCAATGTTTTATTTATTTATTTTTATACGTATATGTGGGGCTTGACATGATAGTTGAAAGTTACACATATATACTGCGAAATAGTCGGTTGGATGAAAAAAATGGTTATATTGTATAAGGTGATGTGATTTTTGGGGTGTATAAATGAAAAAGGGCTCAATTTGAGGAAAGAAAGTTGTGTGATTTTTACTTTTCCTCCTTTATTCTCTGCGCCTTCTATTGGTCAATATCAAGCTTACGTTGATGTTACACATGCAGTACTATACACTACCAAATAATAAGGTCAAGGAAAGAAATAGTTATATCGAATAAGGTGATGGTATGATTTTTGGGGTATACTATAATAAAAAGGCTCAATTTGTATGCAGTTAACTTTAGATTGCCAGTGAATAAAATTTAAGAAAAATGTCATATCATGAAGAGTAATTATCCATCATAATAATTATTTATCATGATTTATCATTTTCTTTAAATTCTAGTTTCAATATATATAAATTAATCACGTCTCTTTTTTCTTACTTTGACGTTTTCCTTATATTACGTAGTTTGTCATGATGACTTGCGTTATAAGGTTACAGGGATTTGTCTTGCCCCGAACTGATTGTGGCCGACCCTCTCGCTATTGTGCATTTTGACAAGAGCAACATATGGGGTTTGTTTTAATTGATTATAATATACCGGGATAAACAATTAACTTGTTTTATTCTTCCATGCACAACGTTTTGGCCAAAGAAACTCAATGAATTGGTTATCCTTCTCCTGAACGAGGCCAGCTTGTGGTCACTAGAGAAGGTACACTTTTCGTTTTGTCTAGAAGGAGACTCGTAGGGAAGCAATCAACAGAACTAATGATGGAAACCCTAATTTTTCACACAATGGATCTACCATGCAGGACATCTTCTCCTATGCTTCTTGGTTATATAGTTTTGTCTGTAAACACACTCCTGGCTCATGTAATCAAGTATTATATACTCTAGCTATTTATGCTTTATCTCATGATTCTGTAATTTGGATTGAGCACCCTCTTGATTTTTTGGTCGCTGTCCTCTTGGTCAATTAATACATTCAGAGTTAATTTCTATTAAAAAAAAACGTTGTAGTCAAAGAATTAAATAAAAAATAATTCTAGATCCTATGAATTAATTCTCTTAATAAAAATTTAAATTGTTTAATAAATAAGATGTCAAATCCTCAAAATATCAAATGTAGTATTACTTTTGTTCTAATATTTTTTATACAATATTACGGACATTATTAAGAGAATATCTTAAGAAGATATATTAATAAAATTAAACTATAAAACTAACTACCCTAGCTAATAACTTATTACCAGAACCAACTCCGTATTTCACTTTCTAAGATCTCTTTTCTACACAAGCATGTCAAGGAATTGTGCACAGCTCAAGCAACTCATAAAAATATGAGTTTGGCTTAAATGGAATGATTTTTTATTTTTTATTTTTCTGGTTCAGTGAGATGGAATGATGGAAATGCTTAAGGTTTGGAGTTCGCTCAGCTGGGGCTTGGTTGTGGTGGAACAACCTATTCACTTCCCTTTTACTTTTTGGTTTGAACAATTGTGAGCCTGCGTTTATTTGTGCTTCTAATTTTTCAATCATTCTCTCGCACAAAATCTATTTTCTTGCTGACGCACCAATAATGGGCATCAGTATTCAAGCCGTACATATAAAATGCCACAGCCCATGAATCTTAGAGGAATAATGGGATCCAACTCGGTTTTCAATCACAGAGGAAAGTTTAATTAGCCCTCTCTTCCTTGTTTCCTCTATTTCGAGTAGCCATATCCAGAGACCTTGTGTAACTTAATAGCCCATGAATTAGCATGATTCGCTATCTCTATACCTGCCCCTGACTTTGTATAAATGTGGATACCCTTAACTGGGCCTAAAAGCCCAGAAACGAAAGGCCTTGTCTCAGGTAAGGATTTTTTTTTGGCTAGATGGCAGGATGGGCAAAGAAAACGGTAGCCGAAGAAAAATAAATTTTTTATGAAAATATAGAGGTTTTATTTTTTCTTTTTGGGAGCCGAAAAGAAATGAATATTATTAAACTACAAAGTTCTACAACCTTAATTGCCGAAGAAAAAATATCATAAAATGAAAGGAATTTCCGTCAATTATGTATCATATATAAAGATTTCCCGACTCATCGAACCGTCCTTATTATAGTTCGGTTTTGCTCGCAAATACTCTGGGTGGTTTATATAAAGCAATGATACACTGTTAAATTAGTTTAAAAATTAGATTAATTTTTATAAACTGATAATATAAAATAATTTTATATTATTTAATAAAATTTGAAAAGATTAATAAATTATGATAATTAATTAATCATCATAATTTAACATTTTCTTCAAATTATATTAGTTAATAATATAAAATTCACTACATATGACTTAGTTGAAGGTAGTTCCTAAACAAATTGGTATTTGACTATCTTCTAGATGAATAAAGAAATGTATTCTTTTCTTTTTTAAAATATTCCCTTATTCAATAAATAAAAAACTAATCTTTAGAAATATAGGTAGACGTTTTAATAAAAAAATCTCCTAGCCCTATTTTTTTCATAGGATCGAATTTAGGACTAGTGTGCCTTTTTTTTTTTTTGGGAAACCCTGACAAGATAGCAAAAAAGCCGTCACGTTTCATTTATAAGGAAAACAATGTCATATTATGAAGTATTATTTGATTCTGTTCCTCATTGATTAGGAGGAATTAAGACATGTTATCCACACTTTAGTTTCGTAATTTCAAAACCGGGTAAGAGATTCGCCTAACCGCAATTTTTTCAACTAATCACGTGCACATAATATTCATTATCAATTTTATATAAGCATTTTATTGATATTTTCATTATCAATGTTGCTATTCCTTTATTTGTTTATTTATTTTTATTTCAAGTTTTTAACTAGTCTTTTCATCATCGGTAACGGACAAAACATGTCAAATAATTGTAGTAAAATAAATATTCCACTTGCAGGCGCAGTTATATGCAGTATAATATTTGGTTGAGATTTATGAAGCATCAGATACTTAATTGATAGTGTAAATTTGTTTTTTTTTCCCTGACCAGTACATCAATTTTTTTAGTATTGTAGTAAGATGATGTCAAACTTAAAACATTTTTCGCTTAACTATTCTTATTAACTTGGTCTTTTCAAGCATTTCATCATGAGATAAAACTTTGCATGAATTCATCGTAAAATTAGGGTGAATTTGGGATGAAAGGTAAAAACGGATATGAACATTTAGGAATTAATTATTAATTTTTTTTCACTCATTAATATTTACTCCCATACCAAACTGACCCTTAATGATAAAACTTTGAAATGGGAAAAAAAGGGGAAAAAAAAAGAGTCACAGGAATGTGATCATATTGAGCTCATACGAAGAGTAGTATAGTCTACTCATTATTGCACTTTAAAAACTAAAAGTCTAGCATAATAATCAAGCATGCCTGTGAACATATGCAATTGTGATTCTTGAATTTGAGACTGAAATTATGTACATAGGCATAGCTTTCTGTTTCATGAATCGTTTGAAAATTTTGTCAACCAAGTTATCATTTCTTTTTCTTTTTCTCCATTCAATTGAAGCCAAGTTCTGGAAATCTAATTTTCATTGTTGACTTAATTTTAAATATATTGTGATGAAGAAAATTAAAGGAAATAAATTAAAATTTGGTAGCTTCAAAATGGAAATAAAACAATGGCAGTTGCGTAGACAGATACTTGCATATCAGTTGCAATTTATTCGTGTGGCTTGATAGCAGCCAGAATGGTGTAAAAGGATTTTTTATTTTTTCAGTAATTAAATACACTTAAAACTTCCACAAAGGAAAGAGCAACAACTGAATACAAGATCAGAACCAATAGAAAACATCTAGAGGTACATCACAAAAAAGTTTTTTTTTCAAAAAAAAAAAACATAACTATGAAAGGTATAACAGCTTCAGAGGCAATTGCACATAAAGCCAGAAATATCCACCTGATTAAATGTAAGCATACACCTCAGGAATTGTGTTCACTGTCCCACCCAAAAAAAAAAGGGAATTGTGATCACTGCTTCAAGGTTTTAATCTCCATCCTCTAGCTTCATGCAAATTAGCCACTTACACCATCCTTTCCACCAATATCCGAATCTTAACTTGATTTGCTTCAGTTAAAATTGTCAATCCGGTGAGAGGTTATTTTAAAACCACACGATTTCTCACTTGCCATATAAAAAATCTTAACTTGTTCTGCGTGTGCTTGCATGTACTTATAAAAATGTAAAAAAGTAAAATGTTTTTTTTTTTTTTTGAAAATCTAGCAAGCAGTATAATTTGGCTCAAGTTAGGTAAGCTTACTATAGGGTAAAATTATTTCAATGTTAGTTTTTCCATATACAAGATTCGAACTTGAAATTTTACTTAAAGGAAACAAGTATCAAATTATTTGAACCAATAAAAAGTTAGAAAGTAAAAAAAATAAAAAATAAAAATAAAGTAAAAAAAAATTATTAATTGTCTATTTTAAAATATATGAGTAGTTGGATCTTACTAGCAACCAAGACAGTTTGGCACTTGTTCTCTTCATGCTCCGACTATGTGGTATTCACTTTGATTAGGGGTCTGTTTTTGATGAGTCAAATTGGCTCTTTTGTATGTGGGATTTGTTCTGGAGCAAAACAAAGGTGGAGCTCGAGGTTGTAGCAATGGCATGAGAAACAACCTGAAATTCTAGCTGGGAAAGAGGTTGCAAAGTTTGTGTTATAACCCAAGTCCATAAACAGAGCTTTTTAAAGTCTCACATTACTTAAGAATATAGCATAGATAACCTTTATAAACACTTAGGCAACCCTCCTCTCATGAACTAACTTTTTAGGTTATGTTAGGCCCACTTAATTCTAAGATGGTATTAAAGTATATCATGTGACTATTATTGGGCCACTTACAAATGTTCAATTCTGCAAATTTTACATTTCAGATGTCCAGTCCTGAGCATAAAAGAGGTATATCAGAGTCCCATATTACTTGGGCAACTCTCCTTCTATGAGCTAACTTTTGGGATTGAGTTAGATCCACTCAATTCTAAAAGAGCCCAACCTAAAAAACTAGCCTATTGAGTATGAGAACTCTAGGGCTTAAGTACCATATTGAACTTACTTATTTGCCCCATATGGCACTCATAATAGTTTGCATGGCAATTGGAGCCGGATTCTATAATATTGGAAGGAGATGCAAGACTAATATATGAATGCTTGGAAAATAGCTCCACTGATTTGTCCTATAATGAGATCCTATTTCATGAGATTTGGGTAATAGCTTCTTTTTTTTTATAATTGAATAAGAGCTAGATATTCATTAAAAATGGAGCGAACATTATATCATAGTATCTTAATGATAAGAAAGTTCCCACAAGTACCAAAAACTTTGTTGGTTTAATAGTTTTAAGGCCAAATATGTTCCTACAATGTAATGTGGTTACTGATGCCTTAGTCCATGTAGCAAAAAGTCAGGGATAAAAAATGTGCCTTGGCGAAGCACTGGATTGTATTCTTGAGCTTTTGACTTCGGACATTGCAGTTGAATAAATTAGGAAATTCTATTATAAAAAATCAATATATGAGTAGTTTTTAGTAAAAATTTTTCAATCATTACATAAGCAAGTCCTATATATCAAAATTTTCACTGTCAATGAAAACTATAAAACTCTATCTTTTTAAGGAGTCGGTTAATGATGGGACTGTCATTAACTATATTCATAAACCTCGACCGGAAGAAGGAAATGTATAATTCATCAAAATTAACAAACATCGTGGGTACGTTGTTTCGATTTTTTTGTCCATGGATGGTTGCTAAAGTTGTCATTATTAGACGCGGCCAATAGTTTAATCTATCTTTGAGAGCTCAGTCTTACCGGAAAATTATTATTTGTCCACAGTGCTACCAATTAATGTTTAACAACTTTCACTTTGAATAGTGGCCACTTGATCCATCTTAGTCATATATAGGTAAAAAATGAATTATGATCTTTTTGTTGCTTTAAATGGCAACAAGCCAGCTAGCTATAGCATGATCCCCTCAATGTGACAATTAACTACTATAAGCTTAGCTTATTAATCGTCTATACCAAGTGTGAATATGAATGTAGTAAACATATTCTGTCTAATCATTTCAAGAGGCATCAACTCAGCCTTTGCCTGATTCATTGAAAAATTAAGGAGTGTTAAGTTGACTTTATATTTTCGTTTTAGATTATAAAAATGTTATATTATTTTTATTTTATTTTTCATTTTCAAAAATTTATGACAAGGAAGAAAAATAACAATGCTCTTAAATGCCACAAAAATTTAAGGTATACCATTGACGATAAACAAAAGGGGAAAAAAAGATAAAAAGGAAAATGTAAATGAATAGCGATGATAAAAGTTTTACGAAGTTTGTCAAGAACCTTTCTTCTGAAAATATTATGATGAGACTGAGATTATACCATGAAAGCTATCAAACCGAATTCATATGCTGTAGTACAAGTGCTACTATAAATCATTTCAGTAGAGAGCTTGTTACTCATCGTTTTCAATGAAATGTCCGAGTCACATAAATTGCTTACAATATCCAGATTCATTACGCAACCGCGAACTGTATTATCCTTTTTTGTTAGAGCAAGTATTAGTCCAGATTTCATTTCCAAAAAGAACGACAAAAACATGTTACTGCAGTTTTTGACTTTTTGCATGAATCTGTGTATAGGCACGTGTTTCTTGTAGCTATTGGAGAAAAACGTAAAATGCGTATATGTTCAAAGGATCGTCTTGATCAATGTACCTTATGCTAATGGGAATCAATTTTGTACATAAATGTGATAAGTGTGTTTGATGGCTCAAGACAAATAATTTTTTTTTTGGGGGGGGGGAGAGAAAAAAAGAAAACAAAAAAAGGTGAAATCATTGAAAACGGAAAAGATTGGGTCCTAAATGCCGTGTATCTTCATAACTTTATAAACTGATGAGTGCTTTTTATACTTTCTAAGAAGGATGACGCTACAATAGATTAATTTTAGGATAGGAAAGAATCTGGTTTTGATAATTTTAGAGAGCATAAATGAGTTAATTTCCATACAATTAATTACCAAGTTTCAAATTCTTCATATATTATAGCATAACTTCAAAATATAAAAGGATATGTAGATTACGATAAAAGTCCGCTTTTAAAAATTACAATTTCACTTATAAAAGAAAATATTGTATGGTAAAAGAGATAAGGGAGAATAAAAAAATTTGGGAGATCTAAATTAACAGACTAAATGATAAATCATAAAAGTAGACCAGCGCCACATTTTGATTTAAAATATTGAGACAATAAATTTATAGACCTTTCTAAATATATACTCTTCACCTAGTCTAAACATAATTAATGTAAAGCTTAACTACTCACACTTGAAATTACAATATTCTTTGACCCAATATGTTGTGCTTTCCCCTTGGTGGAGGTTGCGACCAAAGGCTCCAAGGTTGGTATTACACCCGAGCACAAACCAAAATGCCGTGTCCAAAATTAAATTTTAAATACTCAATCCAACTGAGACCCAACCAAACCATTAGCTCTGATACTATTTGTTAAGTAAAGTGGTCGGAGGAAGTACCAACTCTGGAGCCTTTGGTTTGTGCTTGGCTTTGTCGTAGCCTCATTGGGCCTTATATTTGAGGAAGAAGAATATTAGAATTTCTAGTATTAGTAGTTAAGTATAACATTAGTTAAGTTTAGACTAAATAAAGAGTATATATTTGAGAAGACCCGCAGACCATTGCCTTAGATGTGTGTCCGACCTGTTTTTATAATTTCAAATTTTGTCTATTGATTTAATTCTCCCTAGATTTTGAGCTTCCTCTAATCTCTTTGCCCAACACTTACATGAATGCTAAACAACATATATCAAACAGTGTTATTTTACAAACAGCGCCTCAATAACCATCAGCTTATAGCAACACATTATAACTGTCAAATTAAGGGAAGAACTTGACGCATAAGCTTTGAATTATTGTCCGATTAAAATACTTGTGATATGCTAATAAAGTGTTAACTTACAACAAATACGACTTTTGATTCTTAATTTTTTTTTTCTCGCCCTTTTTCTTATAAAGGATCGATGGTTTATTTTAAACAAGTCCATTATAATTCAATAATTTTCAAATCCGCTCCTATAATGATCTATTCTGTGCTTTAGATACATTGAGTGCTTGTTATGGAAGGTGTTGTAGAAGTTCAATTTTCTTCATCTCATTACACAAACTCTTCATTCTTGTGTTGATTTGGTATTCAAAATAGTAATGCTAGCTAAGATTATGATGCTAGGATGTAGGAACTCAAAGTGAAGGAACAAACAAGTTAACCACTTTCACGCCAGTCCCTTTCTTTTTTTTCTTTTTTTGACAACAGTTGTGTTGTGTCATATATTTGATTAATTGAGACTAACTGATATTATTTTGACAGAACAGTATCATCAATATCATCGTAAATATCGAAAAAAATCATCGGTATCATTGTAAATATTCACTTTATAGTGTATATAAAATACATTAAAGAATGACACCTAAAAACAACATTCAGTGAAACTAATGGTTCACGCACCTGTAAAAGTGCGCGTTTTACATTAACATTATTTTCCTGCAGCATATTTATGTACGAAAGAGTTGAGAAAATGAATTTGGACAATATCCATAATGTGCAAAATCTGTGGTCCATCATGGCTATGAGACCCAACATTGGAATTAAAATAGGAACGTTGTACAGTATCAATTATTGTAGCGGGTTGTCTTACACCTGTCAATTTATATTTATCAATTTACACACCAAAGTCAGCTTGAAGATTTTTGTTTGTAAGTGATGACTAAGATTGATACAGTGTAAACATATCATACGTGTGCTTTAATTATTTGTTGAGATGATAAACAACTTTAATTTTTTAAAAAAGATCATAAATTTAAATCATAAAAAAATACTTTCTCCGTAAAAATAATAATTTAGTCAAAGTAACAATTATTCTAAAATGAAAGAAATAAATCTTAAGGGAAGACTTTATAAACTTTATACTTCCGAAGTGAAATAAAAAATTTTTTTAGGGCAATTCAAATTAGCCGAACGTAGTAATACCTTATGGTCCTAAGAAAAACATACGTGTCATCCATAACATTTGTGAATAAGCTGGAGTTATAAATGCTCTGGGATGGGCTTTGTCTCATGTGACTACAATTCTGCCTTCACATGGGTTCTGAGACGGATACATACAACGTAGTACCATCAAAAGGAAAAAAAACAAAAACTGAACTTGTCTCATTCCAATTGAAGAGCCATTCAACCCATCAATTCAATAGGGTCCTACAAAAGCTATAATGTCATAGTTACACAGTGAGCAATTGTTTGTAATTACCGCACACTTTGCAAAATAAAGTGAGGCAATATTCACTTAGCAGCTGGCTCAACTCAATTGTGGCTGCATGTTAGTGGTAAGAATGGCCACAACTTCAAAAGGGGTTTGATTTATGTGCCCATTTTTATTCTTGCCTTTGGTTTCAATTTTCATCCACATTAAAAAAGATGTAACATAAAAGGATATTCTGGGCCAGACAAATTCCCTTGCACATGGAAATTCCAGCCTTATTTTCCTCCTGTCGTTTTTATCACAATCACTAGCTAAGAAAACTCTCTGCGATGACTTTAATCTTTAGCTGGTAATTGATGCATGTTGCTTTAAATTTGGTACTGATACAAGAGTATCTATGTAAAATATAAATAGTTAAATGATGACTTATCAACTACTTATAAGAATATAAATTATAAAAATACAGTCTTTAGGTTAAGGAAAATTACATGTAGGTCCTCACTCGTTTGCAAAATAACAACACCTATAGAAGAAAAGGTAGATTGTTAACGTCAACAACTTTTTCAAGAAATAAGTTATAACTTTGTGTGTGAATATCGTCATCTGATTGAAACTAAACCAAGTGGGCATTGAAATTTGCAATGAGCAGGATTGTATTATCGTATGCGTTAGTGCTAGTGCTATGTGAGCCAAGTTTTTGTTTCCATTTTCGCGTCCATTTAGATGGCACGGCTCTCAAATTTGAGGTGAAATTAAGAAGAATGAAAAGCAAGCGATAAAAAATTCAAAATAGCATGGTTGCAGTACAAATAGACTATGACCCCAAATAAAATTTATTTGCAATATCATACTTTCAAAATTTAGAATCATGACTTTGAATAAAATTTTATTTGACCACCACATCTGATCTAAAGTTACGTAAAAAATTAGTAAGTCTACGAAAAAAAGAACCAACTTCTGCCTGATCCCCTGCTTTTCTCTAAGTGGTAGAGTTGGAATAAATGTTGAGAAGTTACATACAATGAGAAAGCAACGATGAATAAGTCAAAACGAAAGGTGTATACATAAAAAGAGTTATTGCTGAAAAAATGGATAAAAAAAAACTGGATATTAATTAGAATGTGGCTCGGGGGTTAATCAAACGCGATGCCGCTAATTAGGATTATCAGTCATTTTCTTTGACACATTTAATTTGGGATTATAGTCACAATTTTTTAAATTCAAAATTAAATAAGGATATTACATTGAATTTTTGGCATATCCTAATTTTAAAATGATATAACCTTCTTACTCTAGTTAGACTTTAAAGTATTACATATGGGTTTTTTAATTATTTAGGAACGTGGTGTTGGCGCAAAACAACCACAAGGTATATGAGATTTTCCATATGTAAAACTGGGTCCCAGCAAGATTTCAATTTTCAAGTTGTGAGTTTAAATGGTCAGTTTTATCGGTAAAAAAGGGTCAACTTTGATTAATTAGCAATTTTTCTTTTTGGAATGATTAATTTCCAGCCGTTATCTTGGTAGTGCACGAGTCCTTTAGAAACCTGGCAATATAGAAGAATAAAAAGGATAGCTTGGATGAAATAAAATTATTCTTTACTTGCTCACTCTATACCATATTTAACTTTTAGCAACATTTATTAACAAAAAGTGTTGTTAAATTTCTTTAATAACATTTAAAAATATTATTAAAAATATAAAAGTGTTGTAAAATTTTTTTGGCAACACTTTTATAAGTGTTGTACATAGACTATGTTATTAAAGAGTTTTATCAACACTTATATATGTTGTAGTGCCAATTCTAAATTACAGATCTAATTGCCTCATTCCATCGTTATAGTTTCAACTTTCAATTTTGGCCTGCATGTCTCATGTCAGTACTCCACTAAGTCGTTAATTCTTCGCACAATTTGTGTGTCTCGGACTTCTACATATGCACACTAAATGTGAAAAATAAATAAAAAATAATTTTTTATTTCCAAATATAATGAGATATATATATATATATATATAATTTAATTTAAATGCATTAACAGGGTAAAATAATTTTATACTATCAACCAATAAAAATAGTAAAAAGTGTCAACTTATACAAATAATTATCTATTATAACGAAGAGCACACCATGATTTTTATTACCAATTAAACTCATATAAACATACTTCCGAGAAGCATCTTTAAGTGTATAATGAATCATTTTCATCTATATTAAAAAAAAAGGAATCATTTTCATCTATAAACTCTCCCATAAGAATATCATTATGATTGGTAATAGCATGGGTATTGATAAAATAGAGAGAGAAGAAAATAAAGAAAATGGACCATACTGATCTTGAAATCAACCTCAAAGCATTTTAAAGTAGAAGAACACTCCAAAAACCTCTTACTCAGGGTATTCTTTCGTTCCATTATTTGGAGAAAGTGTCAAATGTATAATAATCATTTTGGACTTATGATATCATATTATATATGTAGTGCCATCGATTAGAGATCGAGAAAGCCTAAACAATATACCAAAACCCCTTTTTCTATACATATATTTTGCCCTTCAACGACTTGGAAATTCAAAAGGATACACAAATAGACAGTCCGCTTAGATTCCTCAGATCAGTGATTTATATTATTGCTGGTACGAACCACCAATAAAGCAGCACAACAAAGGGTAAAAGAACAAGAAAGATAAAGTAAAGAACTGATCAAAGGCATCAATCATTACTTGAGAACGTTCACATAAGATTGACTCCTATGAACAAAGTAGCTTCTTAGCTAGCGATATGCACAAAAACGGAGAGATTGTCTCGTGCCTAAATTGTACATTATTTGATCACCTGTATATCATTATTATTGATTTTTTTTTCTCCTAGTTCCTCACATTTTAAGAGCAAATGCTACACAATCAGAACAATACTGCCGTACTAGACTTTAGACAAAAATTATAGTGATTATCGAATGAAATGAAGTGGTATAACCCACTTCTTCATCCAATAGTCCAATATGTCACATTATTATTCTGACTACTAAGCAAGGTTTCCGACTCTATAACTAGAACTAGAAACGCGGCGCATGTAATGAAGTTATGTGAAATTTTTACAACGCAGCAAAAACTACTGATCCAATCTCATGAGGATTGCAGATCTAAGACCCTCTTCAGTTCTCATCCCCTTAGGAACCTTAACAACAACATCTTGAAGCATAAGTTCATTGACACATGTCATGCTAGCATGGTGCACCTGAAACTCAAGCTCCCTCAACGCACCCATGAGCCTAGCACCGGGGTGGTTCACATTCTCACACTGAACCCTCACCATGGCATCACCACCTATGATCTTCACATCAACCTCAGCACCAAACGCACCGTTACTATTACCATTATGCCCCCTTTGATCCACCACAGTTGAACAATTCGTTACCGTGCTTTGGTTGTCCATAGCATCCCCTATTTCCAACTTCACCTTCTTACTGCGATGATCCCTCTGAGACTCCAACTCTTCTATCTTCGCCTTCAATTCATTGATGTAAGTAACCGCATCGGATAACAAAGAAGCCTTGTCCATCCTCGAAACGTTCGGAACCACGGCTCGAAGGGCGTAGAAGCGGTGGTTCAGCTTCTCCCTTCTTTGTCTCTCAGCCTCCACGTGGTTCATCGGCGTTTCGCGATGAACCATCGGTTTTCTACCCCTCTTGTTGTTCTTGGGCACCTCTTTTTTCTCTGATGTGTTTTCGGTTGCTAAGAATGGACAATCCGAATCGGAATGCTCGGAATCCACGTAAGAAGATTGTTGCTGGAGCGGTGTTGATGAACCAAACTTGAATCCTGATGATGAATTGGTTTTGTTGATGTTGATGTTGATTTTGGGTGCTTCTATTCCATTTTTCTTCCTTCTATTTTCTTCTTTTAAATCTTCTTGTTGCTGTTGGAGGCCCGTGATGATGCCTATCTCGGCGAAGGAAAAGTTGTTGTCGTCGTCGTTGAAGATTTGCATGGTGTTAAGGTTGTTCTCGTTGGTGTTGCTGTTGATGATGAGATCTTCGAAGATTGATTTGGCATGTTGTACGAGGTTCCAGTTTTGTGGGATGGTGTGGTAGGAACCCATTTCGACGACACCGTTTGTTGTTGGGATGCAGATTAAGGTTTCGATGCCGTGCACGTGCGCTTCCTTAGCCCTCTCGCAGTTGTAGAATTGAAGCTCTTCCTTGCTGTTGAGCCAAAGCACCGACCCTAAGGCAAAGGCCTTTCCGGGGAGTGAAGAAGAGGAGGAGTTTCCAATGGAGAAGGTGCGGGTCAACGACATAACATAGAACCATTCGGCGTCGTTTTGGTTGTGCGGGGGCGTAGTACAAGTGGTGTTAATGTTGATGATGTGTTGTTGTTGGGGTTTAGGGGTGTGTTTGGTGCCTTGGAAATGGCCTTCACCCCATGTGAGGTAGAGGTTGCCATTGTCATCATTTGTGGCCTGCCAAAAGATGGCGTAGACCCACCAATTGGGTTGGCTTTGGAGCAAGAATTGAAGCTTTTGTTGAAGGGTAATTGGTGGTGTTGGTTGTGGGGTGGTACTTTCTTGTGGAAGAGACGCAAAGGATGAGGATGATGAAGGTGAGATTATCAAGTCATCCATGATTTTAGCCGAAATCAAGTACCAGAAAGGAGAGTGAGTGTTTGTGTGTTTGTGTTTGTGTGTGGGTGGATTTGAGAGTGATGAGAGTAAATGGAAAGGGTTTGGAAAGAAAAGGGAACGTCTATAGAAGGGGTTGAGAAAACTTGGGCATTAATAGTAAAAATGAAGGGAGCTATAAGATGTTGTACAGAAAGGAAGTCCTTTTAGTGTAAAAGAAAGAGTGTCAATTAGGAAGCACACATCTAAGGAATCGGAGAGAGAATTGGGGGTGTTGGGAGAATGAGAGTTGAGACAATTGGAGAAAAGGAGAGAGGGCGAATAGGGGGTGAGTTTATGGTGTGGGGAAGGGGTGGTTCAAAGGTTATATGAGGGGAGCAGGGCTGCAAAAGCGTGTTCATAATTTGGTGGGAATGGATGGGAGAATGGGCTCCAAATCAGCTTAATATTGCAGTCACTATTGGGCACCACAAGCACGTGAAGTGAAAGCGATATGTCCCAATGACGCATGGATAGGATATGATAGAAGTGGCATGTGGGTCACCAGCGTGACCAGTTTAATTTACTTGATTGAATCAATGAATATAGAAATTTCTAATGGCATCGCGGGACAATTAAATGATCATAAACAAAATCAAACAAGGGATTAATTGTAGATCCTTTTATATAAAAATTTTATATCAACTTATTATATATAGATTTTTATTATTGGTTCAATTTTTTTTAAGACCAATATTAGGACCAATAGTAAAAATTCACATCTGATAAAAGTCGTATAAAAATTTTGCAGAGAGAATTTATTCCTGTTAAGTACGCTCTCTACCTTGTTACCTGTCTTGTCGTTCGTTTCCTAACTTTCTATAGTGCCATGGGAATAATTAGGAATAGGATGCGACTTCAATTATGTTAAGGCATCTTTTCCATGCTACAGATATACCTACGTGTTAAACAAAAAATACTTGCATCTTTATTAGAATTAAAAGTCATCTATATGCTAGCACCAAAAAACAAACTTATATTTGTTAAGGTTAGGTTTACTTTTATTATTTTTTTATTTCTACATTTATAAAATATTAGCCCGGAATGCGACTGTGTCTATCAGGCCAAATAAAACTACTTAGGTCTAGAATTTGAGTTCCAAATAGAGACTGACCTGAGCTTGAGCTTATAAGTTTGACCTACCCAACCTGACAGTAATAAAGACTCCTGTTCAATTGCTGGTTATAGCATCATGAATCTGACAAGGCCTTCTTCAGTACTTTTCTTTTTCTAGTGTAGATATACTCTTTTAATAATTCATGAGCAATGTTTGATTATATACTCTGCTTAAAATATTAAATATAATAAACTTTGCATTTTATATTTTATATTTTATTTAAATAAGATACTTAGTTAAAAGTAGTCGGGTAGTGCGGCTGTTATCATACTATTGTACTTAAGAATATTCTCTTATATTTCGGTGAATAGAAAAAAAAATATTCTATCAAATTTATTTTTAATAAAATAAATTCTAAATTTTACTTTGGGCTTTGGTGCTTTCAGCCTAGGTGAGTTTGAATTTGAATTGAACGTCTAATGGGGTCAAGTCCTAACCCAAGCCTAATGGATGTGTTTTTTGCTTAAAACAATATATTTGTTTGTTGACTAAAAAATTAAATGTATGTTTAAAAAAGTTACAAAATTAAAATTATTTTAATAATTAATTATAAGTATAATCTCTCTTTTTTATGATCAAGTATATGAAAATCAATTTATATTTAGATATATTAAGCTAAAAGTAATTTATATTTGTATGTATTAGCTTAAAAATAATTTTAGAGTAATGTATTCTACTTATAATCAAAAGGTTTAGGAAGTTGCTTATAATTATAATTTATTTATTATAATTTATTTTTCAGTTTAAACTTATAATTTGTGTTTATAATCTATTTTAACCTTTTAGCCCAACATATTAGATTATTTAAAAATAGCTTTTATTCAAGGAGGAAATTAAAAAAAAAAAAGTTGTTATATGGAGTTGTCAATCATGCACTGGTCATCCTATTACTAATAGGACTATTATCCTAGAGACCTAGCTAGAGGTTCGGATTTTTATTTGGATGTTAACACACACACACACACATATTGAATAGATCAATCAGCACTTAATATGTATTTGGATTTGCATTTGCAAACTTAATTTTTGATGATATATGTTGAATAGATCTATCAATAATTGGTTGATTCAAATTGATTCAGCACTTAATATATATTTGGATTTGCATTTGCAAAATTAATTTTTGATGATCTTAATTCAGTCATAGTAATTTTGGTTAAAAATGATTTTGGAATAAAGTGATTTATATGTATGATATTTTTATTTGAAATTTGATTTTGACATAATCATTGTTATTGGAATAGCACCCAATGTGAAAGTAAAAAAATTGTTATTTTTAACAAAATCATAGTTTTATAGCATAATCAAGTTTGAATGAGAAATGAAATATGGAATCTACCACGACAAAATTAATAAAAGTAAAGTCATGAGGGGAGTTCAATAGTCGGCTGCCCGATAACCTAGTTCAACTCCATGCATATTAGGTTGGGTTCAATTTTTGAAAATTTGATTCAATGCATTTTTGGGTTAATTTGGGATTGGCCTAACAGAGTCTAATGTCTCACGATTCTTTAATAATTGCATTTTTTAAAATTATTAGTGATAAGTTATAAGATTTTTTTACTTCAATCAATAAATTTTATATAATATGATGTTATTTTTATATTAATATAATATATTTTCAAATATCTATTATAAAATAGCTCTTCAATTTTATTTTTTACTTCTAAGTTTTCATGGCTTTATTGTATATAATGTCCAAATCTCTATATTTTGTTTAAATACTAGGTTGACTTAATCTGACCTAGTCATTAGTCAAGTTAGTATTGGGTTAGGTTTGGGTTTATAGAAATGACACAGTCAAAAAATTATGTCGAGTTTGGGCTCGATTAAACCCGGCCCTTGTATTGAACTTCCAAACTCCCATTTTAACCATCCCAACGCCCATCTAAACATGTTATTATTTTCTTTAAGCAAGGGTTTTGATTCGAATCTTATGAATAAAAAAAATTAAAAAAAGCTTTAACTCTCATAATAGGTCCAATCTAATTAAGTCAAGTAAATTTCAGATAATAATAGTTTACACTAAAGAAAAAATATGTTGAGTAGGGTTTTTTTTTTTAATGAAAATGTTGAGCAGTTTTTTATTCACGTATTACTTAATTAGGTTACTTGTAAGTTGCAAATATGAATAGAATTGTAAGAATAAAATGGAAAAATGACAGTAAAATAAGGCAATCTATTCTATTAAATAATATAGATATAGCTCCTTTCTTATTCAACAAGAACTCCAAAAAGTTCTAAAGGATGGGCAGGAGCAGGATTGTTTCTTGAGGGTAATTAATTGATTACTTCAAAATGACAAGATCTTCGGGGTGGTCTAACTATCACTCAATAAAATAATTGAGCAATGAAAGAAGAAGATATTATGATTTTTCATTATAGTTTCGTATAAGAGGGAAAAAAATATTTAATGGAAAATGGCACTCCAAATACAATAAATGTTTCTTCGCTTATCATGGATCTCTACGTCCCAATAGGATTTTCTCACGAAGTCACAACACCAATAATTCTTCATTTATTATACATTTGAAAATTATTATATAATATCTAAATAAGAAACTTCTGAGGTCAGGTCAGACAAAATCTCTCGAACAATTTGTTGAGATAATCTTGTCCTCTCTGCTTGTTTTTATTTCCTTGTTTAAGATACTTTGATTGCAGAATGCAGTAACGCTCAATCTACATTAAGATACGGCACAAATTTCTTAGTGATGGACTAATTTATATAACAAAATTGTTTGCAACGCCGACGTTGCCGATTGCCGATCAATTTAATATATGTGCATGCTTTATATACTTTATTCAATGTTATAATAATAATAGTAAGTGTAGTAACATTCGATTTATTCAATTGATTTAATACTTATTTTTTTAAAATAAGATTCCAAATTTAAATTTTATAAATAAAAAAAATTAATGTTAAGAAACCAATAGAGTTCAAATCACTAATTAAAATCTAATAAATTTTAAATATTAAATATTTTAAAAATAAATAATATTTTGTGTAAACGTGAATCACGAGGAAGTTAAAACTTGAGCATAATTATTGGAATAATGGTGATTCCCAGGCCAGGTAATCATATTATATGCTTGCTTATTGTTCTATTTCATACAATAAAATTCTCAGTATTGTTTAACCGTAATGCCTTGCTTTGCGGCCTAATTACACCTTTGTTTTGACGTGCTGATTACGCCTTTGTTACGCCTTTGTTAACTTAATATTTTATACAAATATGATATTACAATATAAATCTTCTGTTTTTAACACATGCCATTACTATTCAGCCTGTCTTTTAACAAGTACGCGACAAAAGCCATTACCTACATTGAGCTGATTGTTAATTTATTTCTATCTATATAAAGACGCAATGTGTATAGTAACAGCATTATTTTTAATTATTCTTTTGGCTTTAATAGATTCAATCAATTTTTAAATGATCATACTTTATTCTACGGTAATTTACTTTTTTAATGTGTGTAGTGTTGTCACGTTAAACCAGTGTAGCATATATATATATATATACACACACACATGATTTGATTTTGCAAGAAAATATATTGTTAGACAAATTGGAAAAATTCCAATCCCCAAGTACCTTTTTTTCTTTTTCTTTTGTTGGGGGAAGGGGGGGGGGGTTTCAGCAATCCCCAAGTATCTGAGAGGAATAATCACGAAAAATTAGAAATTGAGCCACTTTTTTTTGGCTCCGTTATTTAAATATGGTAATAGTGAATAATAATAATCGAAATATTGTATTTTGAAATTTTTTATAAAAATATGGGATTATTGTATAACTTTTCGCTATGAAGAAGGGAGAATTACGGTGAAAAAAAATTACAAAGGATTCGCCTTCAAGGGGGGTGAAATTTGTGCAAAGAATTCGCCCTCCACCGGGGCGAAATGTGATAGAAAATTCTGTCTCACATTTCGCCCCACAATGAGTAGAAATTTGAACAAAATCTGCCTCACATTTCGCCCTGCAATATGTAGAAATTTGTCTAACGTTCAAAATTTATAACGGTCAAATTTTAACGGCTCTCACTTCACTTATATATATACATCATTCGAAAGAGTTGTTTTTCATTTTCCTTATCTTCTCTCAGTTTATTCTAACTATTCTTCTATTCAATTATTCTTATTTTGTTTCATTTTTAGTTATAAGAGTGAAAAGTAATACAAAAAAAGTGAAAAAAATTATGGATAATAGTTTAAATGTTACTATTATTATACATTTTAATGGCTCTGTTATTAAAAATACAGAGGAAGGTGTGATATTTATGTCTGACGAATCGCTTATTATTTTTGTTCCTCAAACTATGTCGTTTGATGAACTAATTATTATACTTTGTCGATACATAAATATTAACACTCCAAAAAGAGTAGTGAGAATTAGATATAGATGTCCAATTTCAAATGTTAATGACAAAATACAATTTCAACCACCAAAATAAAGAACGATAGAGAGACGAATAATGTTTAGGGCGTATAAAAGAAGACATACAGTACATTACTGCCATTGAACTAAACGTCGACTTTGAAGAAGTTGTTGCTGAAGTCGATGGAGCAAGTTTGCATCACAATGAAAATGCTCAAAGTGCATATTCAGCTATGCAACATGAAGACACTGTCCCCAATTTATATCAAGTGAGTTAGGTAATAATTTATTAAATTTTTTATTTCAAAGTAAGTTATGTAATTTCTTGATTATAGTGCAATTTATTTACTAATTATGAATTAATCTCTTTAATAGTATTCTGGAATAAAATTTGTATATTAATTAATATAATATTTGTATTAATTCAATTGATTTAATAATTCAACATGAATATCATGTTACTTTTTATTTTATTTAGCTTTTTAATAATTAATATGATATGTTATTTAACTTTTTATTTTAAAACTATTTATGTAGGCAGGCTTCTTTGTAATTTATTTATTATTGAATCTTATTCTATAAGTTTGTATTGTTGTAATTAATAATTTTTCTTGAGTTAAATTAAATTTTTATCTTGATAAATATAATAACTGTGTTATTTTCGTTAATAAATTTTAGCAATTCTTGTTTCAGTATCATATTGCTCAAATTGGTACTAGTTCTTATCCGGATAGACGGCATGACTACAACACTGCTCCCAATTCAAATCAAGTAAGTCATTTAATATACATTATTAACACACCTTAATTAATATTTTCATTGTTTAAGTCTAATTAGCATATTTAACATAATTATTAGAATATATATAAATGTTAAAAAAAATTCATAAATTTGCTCAATTCCATGATTATGTAAATATTTAAAAAATAATTAAGAATAATTTTTTATTTTAAATTATATTTTTAATGTATTCTTGTAAAAAATTACTAGAAATAACTTTTTAATGAATTTAAAATGCTTTCATAATTATATTAATTTTTTTTATTGCTATTCAAATTTATTCATTATTTCATTAGAATACTGACCATTACAATAATTTGAGAATGCTGTTATAGTAAAAAAAAATTAAAGAAAACAAATTTATCGGTTAGATGCAAGTAATTGAGTTAAATATGTTAATTGTATGTTTATCTTTAATTCAATTAAATTGTTATGTTGATTAATATAATGTATATGTCAATTTATTTAATTCTTTTCAATCCAGTATCAGTGAGAAAATGAACCTAGTCCATTTCCAATAAGAGGCACTGAGTGCATGGTTGATAGCAGTGAAAGTGAAAGTGATAGCAAAAACTCGAAAGGAGAGCATGAAAGTGGTAGTGGTGATGACACAGATGACGAGCGTGGACCAAACACAGTGGTAGCAGATCAGCATATAGAGGATACTCCACCTTTTATGCGAACTTTACATCTAGAGGCTATGCATGTTCCTGAGTTTTCAGAGTATGTGAATATGATTAGCAGTAATGTTCCTGATGGTGAATTTTATAGTGGAATGATATTCAATGATCGGGAGGTCAGAAGTACGAGCGCTAAGAACTACAAAGATATCTAGATCAGTGGATTACAAAGTGCATGAGTCAGAACCACTGACCTTTTACTGTAAGTGCAAACACTTTGGCCTCGGATGTCAATGGCTTATTAGAGTCAGTTTCAGGAAGAACCAAGACATTTGGGAGGTTAGGAAATACAATGGCCTGCACACTTGCACTTCGGCAATGCTTTCTCAGGATCACACCAAACTGGATTCTGATATGATTGCACAATATATAAAACCAATGGTAAGAGCGGACCCATCTTTAAAAGTAAAGAATGTGATTGCCGAGATCCAAAATCGGTATGGATACTTGACAACATATCGGAAAGCATGGGTGGCGAAGCAAAAGGCAATTGAAAGAGTTTATGGTAGTTGGGAAGGTTCGTATGAAGAATTACCGATCTGGCTAGGGGCAGTGTGCTATTTTGATCGACATGCACGTGTTGAGTTTGAAGTCGTGGTCGACTACCATGGAAATGAGTTGGTGTCCAACACTCGAATATTCAAGCGGGTGTTTTGGACTTTTGGTCCCTCTCGGAGAGCTTTTAGACACTGCAAACCATTAGTACAAGTTGACGGGACACATTTATACGGGCAATACAAAGGGACTTTATTGATTGCTGTTGCACAAGATGGCAATCAGAACATATTGCCCATTGCTTTTGCAATTGTTGAAAGTGAGACTGCAGAAGCGTGGTCTTTTTTCCTGAACCATTTACGCAGACATGTAGTGATCGAGGATAGGGTTGGTATTATTTCTGATCGGCACGAGTCAATCAAAGCAGCAATAAGATAGAGCCAAGGTCAGTGGGAACCCCCGAGAGCATTCCACATGTACTGTATTAGACATATTGCAGCCAACTTCTTAAGGAGATTCAAGAAACCGTATTTGCATCGACTTGTTGTGAGCATAGGTAATATATTTCGTTTGTATTTTTGAATATTTTTTTTTTAGATAATGTATTGATCACTTATTCTTTTGTAGGGTATTCAAGAACGGAGCGTGAATTTAATCATCACTACGGACGGATGCACCAACATGGTGAGGTGTATACTAGTTGGCTTGATGAAATTCCACGAGAGAAGTGGGTTCAAGCTTTTGATGGTAGGCATAGATACGGACATATGACCACAAATCTAGTGGAGTGCATCAATTATGTGTTAAAGGGCGCTCGCAATCTACCCATTACGGCCTTGGTTCGAGCAACATATTTTCGATTGGCTGAGTTGTTTGCAACTAAAGGTCGGGAAGCACATGCTCGAAGAGATGCAGGCTTCGTTTTCTCTGAAGCCCTCACGACACGATTGCGAGAAATCCAACAAGTCTCTGGTAATGTACGTGTCACGAGGTTTTCAAGACAGAATCAAGTTTTCCATGTTCAAGACCTCACAAATGGAGATGAATTCAGTGTTGATTTGATTCGAAGGTATTGTGACTGTGGCGATTTTCAGACTGATCGATATCCATGTCGTCACGTAATTGCATGCTGTGCTAATCAGAATATCAATTGGCAAGTGTATATCGATAGCATTTACATCATGGAAAAAGTTTGCAAAGTGTATGATAGGGAGTTTCAGGTGGTGGGGAATCGAAGTACGTGGCCACCATATACAGGTCCGGTGATTCGACCTAACCTTCAGTTAAAGCGCAACATGAAAGGTCGGCCAAGATCAACTCGTTTTCTAAACGAAATGGATATGCGTGAAATGCGAGGACCAAAACGGTGTGCCCTATGCCATGGTGAAGGACATAGCCGCAGACAATGTCCACTTAGACCTGGGGCTAATTAGTACTGAGCAGCAAATTGTTTTTGTTTGAATATTTGTTGTTAATGTAATCTAGAATACTAGTAAATTGAATAAGTTTATTTTAAGTAGATGATTTTTTATTCCAATATAATGTGCTTTTAAGAAGCTATATCTTAAAAAAAAAAGGGGACTTATTTTGATTTCTTTATATATTTATTTTAATTAAAAATATATTTTTTTAAATACTCAAATAATCAAATCTTATCGATAAATCATGAATGAATGCATTGGTGTTTTTTTCTTTTTTATTAGATTATGAATAGATTAATACCTTATTTTTTTATTTAATATACTTTGATCTAATCCAAGTCAGAACCCAGTTTAAAACCAATCTACTCAACGTAATAAATTTATTCAAATTAGATATTACACTAAAGTTTATACTGAACGTAATAAAATATAGACACTAGATAATCTTAATTTTGTTAACAATTACATGCACTGAAAGTTCAATATAAATTACATATTGCACTAAAGTTGACACAATAATAAAAATTATACATCAGAAAGAAAAAATACAGAAATTAAATTACTTACGCCCTTTGTTCTTTTTCTTTTTAATTAATGAAGGGGACAATCTCTGTGGGGATCTAAGAATCGGACGTAAGATACCTGGAAAGTTAAATCCCCTTCTCCTTCTTTCCTCACCCCCTTCACCCCCCTGACCTCCCTCACCCCCCTCACCACCCTCACCTACCTCACCCCCCTCACCTGCTGCTGCCACTGCCACTGCCTCACCTTGAGTGGATGGATTGCCATGGCGATGGAACCAAGGTTCATAAAGTGCTGTTTGATTCCGATTGAAATTCCAATTTCCAGGTGCAATCGCAGCTGCAGCTTCGGAATCTGGAGGTGGCGTCTACAGTAACTCATCCATGGTTGGGATATACATATCTTCGGTAGGAGCATTTAGATCAACATGCATCGGACGAGGAGGAGTATGAGTACGATCGGGTTCATCAGCATCATATACAGGGCAAAAATTATTTAAATTTGGCATGCTACTATTGCTCGATGATGAATCTACTGACATATGCCTTGGCTGAAATAACTGTGCTCGACTATGACCAGCATCGGCACGGAATGCCCCATGATCAATGGACATTCTAGGAGGATCCATATGGATATGCTGTTGGGGGCCTGACCTATTGGACTCACGCCGAGGGGGTGGCGAGGGCATGCAGAAATGCTCTTGGGGGCCCGGCATATGACCATAATGCCGTGGATCTTGCAGGTGAAATTCTGGAGACAGCCACAATTGGGCACGAGTTCTCGCTGCATGCTCTTGATACCAGCTCCAATATTCAGGGGATGGCGTGTAATCAATAATGTCAAAGCACACAAGTGCAGTGATAGCCGAGCAAACTGCACGTTCATCCCTCACATGCGATGGAATACATGAAATAATAGCAGGAATCTCATATGGACGCCATAAAAACTATAGCTGCATTATAAAATAAAAAAGACATAACATGAGATGTATATATATATATATATATATATATATAATTTGATAATCAAATTATAGGAATTGTTATAATATTCCATTCACTACCTGATTCTGTAACCAACGCGATCTAAAGCCCCCCTTATATTGGCGACAGTCGCATAGTTAAATCTCTGTGGATATTCAGCGCCAGCCCATCTATGTAATATTAAAATTACTATTTTCAATGCAATGCTATAATTTATTTTTTATTAGGTTATCGTTTTAATTAATAAGTAATTGAGTTAAATTAGTTTACCTCGCACATAATGGAAATGTAATTGGTCTATCAACTAGACATAAAAATGGAAGCCGATGTCATGCCCATGATTGCAACAGTATGAGGCAGCCGCTAACCTCCTTTGTACCTTTTCGTGAGGCACGACATAAACCTCGATATAGCATAGTAAGGCATGCCGAACCCCAGCTATATTGCCCAATCTGGTCCAACTGTAAGAGCAATGGAAGATACTTTCCATGGATGCTGGATGATGTCTTGTTCGGCATTATTTTACAGCCCAATAAGCGCAGTATATAAACACGCGTAAAGCGCTCTATTGTCTGGTCGGCATTCTCTGCAAGTGTCAAATTAAGACGCTCCAACTAAGACAACTGATTGCACAACCAATAAAGTCATTGGCTTGTGTCGCTCACCAAGGCATGCCTCACACATATCTTGAATTAATTGTACATTTAGATCTGTTGTTCCAGTGACAACCAAATTTCATTGATGGGCGTGCCAAGGTGCAAAGGCAACGCCTTCCAAAGGTCACGGACACTCCCTACAAGGAAAATGAAATGTGTGACACTCCGGCCTCCATCGTTCTACCAATGCACTAATTAGATCTGGAAGTATATGAAATTTGTTAATACTAGCAACTTCATTTAGTCTTGCCCTTTGTAAGTACCATTCTATCATATGATGTGGTAGCTCGACATTCCTAACTCGCATGCGTATCTGTCTACCATCCTATAACATTATCATAAATTAATAAATTAGATAAATTTATAATAAAAATTGTTGCATTATTATTGTAAATAACAACAGGAAATAATAAATCGCTCTAAACCCAAAAATAAAAATAAGTATCATTACTTCTATTCTACTTTTTTGTTTAAATTAAATGTCATTTTAATTTAATTTAACTATTTAAATTATATGTTATTTTTTAATACCAATAACAACATTGTTATTTTTTAATTTAACTACCAATAATCATAATAATAATAATACCACCAAAAAATAAATTAAACTTCTATCACCGATTTATTAATTTAAATTTATATTCTATTAGCTACTGCTATCTCTTAAATATTTATTGAATATTTTTATTGTTAATGTAATTAACAAATAAATTAATATATTATAAAAAATATATATATAACCTTATTATTATAATTATCTAATACTTTTATTCTCACATAAACAATTAAAACAAACATTTGTTGAGGTGTATCTTTAGTAACTCTGCTATTCATCTAAATTGAACCCAACAATTATCAAAACTAAATATGCAGTCTTAAAAAATAGAATAAAACCAAAATTACATACAAAAGTTTGAAAAATAAACATCGCACAGACCTTAAAAAGATTGAATAAAAAAATTTATATAACCATTTTTTAATAATTGTCTAATATTTTAAAACTAATAATGCACTAAAATTAATTTCAAATATAATATTACCACAAAATAATAATACCTCTTACAATATTCATCTTATGATCAATCTAATTTGATGTACACAGAATCCTAACAAATTAAAATTAATTTTAAACATAATATCAGTATAAATTTTTAAATATAATTTTTGAAAATAAATATATTACCTTAGAAATTTGCATTGCAATACGATCATTGAATCCATCATTGAATCACTTACACAATCAAGGCCAACTCATTCTTGCCGTCTCGTTCTATCTTTCTTGATCACACACTAAATTAGATTACACGTTCAAAATAATTTTTTCACTCTAGCACTCTCACACACTCAAACACTTCTTCCTTTCGTTAACAAAGCCCTACACTTCGAAACAACGAAGAACTGAAGTTCATTTATAGAACTTACAATCCGACCATCTACAGTGTTATTTCATTTCACTTTACAGATGTCAACTCCCCGTATACCACACTTTTGCCTCTCCAACTTATTTGCTGAAAGCATCAGGCACAATGCTCCTTTTTTCATACGCACTTCGATTTGTATTTCAACAAATGTGTATACTGTTTATACTGTTTATATGCATGCGGTGCTTTTGGTGTCTCACATTTCGCCATACTGCAAGGCGAAATGTGCTCCACCTTTTCACTATTCATGCTTTTTGGTTTGTGTCACAATTCGCCTTGCTGCAGGGCGAAATCTATTCTCTGTGTCAAATTTCGCCCTGCAACATATAGAATTCGGATAAAAAAAATAAAATATAAATACTACTTATAGTATGGCGAAATGTGTATTCCTTCCCCATACACCCGTAATTTTGTTATCAAACCCATATTCTTGTATTTTAAATCTATTATTCCCATAATATAATTAAAAAACCCTTTTTCTTTGCCATGAGAAATTGGGCAAATCGGGTGTTATTTTGATCCAACAATACCTTTTAACCGGGTTGCAATCCTGCAATCCCATTTATTTAATTGGCCAGTTTGCTTCGTGTTGGAAAAAAAAAAGAGTTTAATCGATTTAACACGAAAAAAAAAATAGAACTAGCGTACTGATTAAAGACCATTTCGATAAAACTGAAGCACATCTGTTACAGTTACATTTGCCATAAAACTGACAATGACACAATTATCACGTAAGAAACTTGTGATTTTGTTTTAGCATAGGTTCTATTCATTTTTAGGTATATAGCAGATATTCTAATTCTATCGCTAACGCACTTTGTGAAGAAATAGTATTTTATTGTTTTGTTATTCCATACATGCAAGACATAGACGTTGCAGCACTTTCATGCTTAATTTGCTTTTCTCTTACACTTAATTGTAACCCTACTTGCTTCTTTTTTTATTAAGTCTTCCTCATCTTACAAACATGGAAAGCACATTGAAAAACATTGAATATTTTAAAAGCACTTTTGTTAAGGTTATCTAGGCGGCAGGTGCATTTGACAAAGTCAGATTGAGATATAAATCCAATTCACAGCAAAATTGCACTTGTGCCAAGTTTATCTTATTTGTGACTTGCTTTTATTTTGAAATAAATAATATATTGCATCTACTAATTGTACGTAGAGAATAAATTACCCAAGTAGAAACATAACTTTGCTTTCAGTAACTTTTTAGTATTTTTTCTACTATTAACTGATTATAAACTATTATAAATGTAGCTGCTAAAATAACTATTACAAGAGTCAAATATAATATATGATTCATTGATGATAAAAACTTCATACTAATTTTAATATTAACATAAAATCCTTCTAATATTTGTCTGGAATAATTTGATTGTTTGATACATTGCACCAAATATTGGATCAAATAAAACTTTCCTGAGCCGAAAGTTGGTCATGGGATGAGGAGGATAGTGACTGAGCTGATTTTCCAAATTTTTGTATGTGAAATGATAATGCGTTCATATTTGTTAATGCAAATTGATTTTTGATATGACAATGCCGAGTGAAATTTGACAAACTCTTTTAAGATAGCCATGATTGTTTGAACGAGGTGCAACCATCTTAGGCGTCAACTGCGATGCTCTTCGCAGTCAAAGGTGCATTATGCACCTTGTGACTGTAACATATCCAATGGATTAAATTTGTGAGGTGTATCGATATATCAATCACCTATGATGCACTGTAATAATATATTAATTTTAAAAAAATTAAAAAATATAATTAAATATATTTTAAAAATTAATTTTTATATATTAATAGTATAAAATTATACTAATAATATAAAATAATTTTATATTATCAGTGTAATATTATACTGATAGAAGTGTAAAATTATATTAATAGAATAAAATTATACTTATAAAATTTTTATAATTTTTAGAAATTAATTTTTATACATTAATAGTATAAAATTATATTAATAGTATAAAATAATTTTATACTATCAGTGTAAAATTACATTGACAGAGTAAAATTTTATTGATAAAATTTTTTAATTACATTAATAAGGTAAAATTATTTTATACTGTCAGTATAATTTTACATTGTCAGTGTATGATAATTAATTTTTAAAATATATTTAATTATATTTTTAAATTTTCTTAAAATTAGATATTATTACAGGGCATCATAAGTGATTGGTACATCGATACACCTCACAATCTCACCATCAGATTGCAAGGAGCACCATGCTCCTTGACCAGCGAAGAGCACTGTAGATGCCGCCACCATCTTAATGTTCTCCACTTTGGAAGTTCTGATTCTTTCATTTTTTTAAAATTCATTGAAATTTTTTTGCTAGCAATCTCGTATGGAAGCTATAATATCTTTTTATTGCCCAAATATAAAAATTAAAAAAAAAATAATGTATCATTAGAAGTGAAATCCCGAGTTATATTTTCATCCTACAATTACATATAGTTTAATTCTTTTTCAAATCTTACCAAAGAAAACTCACTTTATACTACTAACCTAAAAAAAGGAGTGCGCATAGCAGAGATCACTTCCAGAAGTTATAGCAGCAATGTTATAAGTTATCCACTCAGTAATGTTATAAGTTATATTAATGAACATTGTTATAGCAACAATGTTTTGAAGTAAATCTTTGATGTCAGCAACTAAAACTTAACTCCTAAATAGCAATCATTAACATCTCATGAACTTACCTTCTTCTGAGAAAAAAAAAAAAAAACCCAAGTAGGAGTTACAACTGAAACTATGCTAAACACAATCTCATGCAAACATCTATATATGTTGGTCATCAAGCCATAGAAGCATGGCATGTAGCAGCTACTTTAGGCACAATCTTCTCCACGTCCTTCCCTAATATTTACAATGCCAAGACTTGTTACTCTTGTAGGCTACTTAGTTGGCTTGCTCAATTGAAATAAAGGGTGCCTCCATAGCTTGCGCACCCCTTTTCTCAATCTTAGCCAATGTTCACTTTCATATCTACGTCTATAACTACAACTATTTTCTAGAGGACTAGTCTCATATCTAGAGGGTGTTCTACCACTTGGAACATATTTGAGTTCACCATCTCCATTTCCATTTCCGTTCCCCTTTTCCTTTTCTTCTGATTTCCAAAGTTTCTCAACACTCCATTCTATTCTTCCTAATGTTGAAGTCCTTGAGAATCTACATGTTGTAGGTGCTTTTGTGTCACAAGCATCCTCAGTTTGCTCACAAGATTCAACCCTCTTGAATATGAAAGGAGAGGGATCATCTTGGCATGAGGGAGAGTCTAAGCATGGTGAAAGCAATCTTGCCTCGGCAACTGATTCATGCCTTTCTCTAAGGTTCTTTAGGATCAATGTCTTCAGGAAGTTCATAACTTGCACTGCATGAATCAATGCAGTCAAAGGGTCGGCCATCTGCATATAGCACAAGGAATCCAGCATTTAATAACATGCTCAAGCATAAATAAGATGTACATACACCCCATGTTGGTTAGTACATCAAGAATTCAACAATTTCTGGTAACTGTTCACCATTGTACCATGTTAATCCTATGATTATCATATGTCTGAAAAAAAAAAAAAGGGCACTTGAATTTTTCATTGCTCATTAAAATGGCCCTCTCAGATGAGTTTATTTTAAGCAATAAAATGATCCAGACATAACCAACCAATGAATATACTGAAAATATGAAATTATGTTGTTCAACTCAAAGATAAAAGCTTTGCAAGTGAGCCAAATTAAACGGAGTTTTAAGAGTTACCAGCCAGAAAGATCTCAGTGTTTCAAAGGATAGTAGAAACAAAACAATAAATATGTTGTTACAACTATTCTTAGTTAGTGGTGTAGTTACATTGTGAGAATATTTGTATAAATAAGCCTAAATGGCCATTGTGACTCATTAGTGAATTGTATCTTTTGGGTTAATTTGGTTCATTGTGTGGAGTTTTCTCTCCTTGACTCGAAGGAAGGAGGATTCGTTAATCTTGGGTCATAACATATGTGCATCATAGTGTTAACTAACCTGTGTCATGTTGGGAGCATAAACCATAGCGACATTGCGTGCATTCATCTTGTTGAACTGTTCATTTTCAACAACATCTGCCATCAAGTTGACAGCCCAGTCAAGAAGTGCTGCTTCTGTTGAAGGAAGCAACTTCACGAGATTAGTACAATCCTCTTCTGTGTTGCAGTGCATCACTTGCTCTGGGGTGAGAGAATCTAGAACCCCTGTTGGAAGCTCTCTAAACCAAGCCTGCAATGCATGAAAGATATAGTAAAATTGGAAGCGGAACTCATTAACAGTTTGAGGAAAATTATCAACATATTAAACAATAATATTTCATTATTGCTGTGGTTTTGTAGTTTACAAGAAGGAATGCCACAATAATGCATACTAATCGATAAAGGAGTTGCAAAGAGTTCCAATTAACCACTTTAAGGTTCCTTGTAAATATTTGATCTTGAGTAAACCATCAAATTAGATTCTGAAGTTGTCAACCGACTTTAAATTTGTCCCTAAAATTTGAAAATTCCTTCAAAGTCCCTGAAGTTGCTAAAAGTCAGTCAAGTTAACCGTTAGTCCCTACGAGGGACTAACTTGACCAATAATGAAAGACTGACTTGATCGACTTTTGCCAACTTTAGGCCTTTAAAGTCCTCGGGAGAAGTTTTCAAATATTAGAGACTAATTTTTAGCCAGCTACGAACTTCAGGGATGAAAGTTAGGGTTTACTCATTTGATTTTACTAACCCAAATTTGATATAAACTCCTTTTGATGGATGGGACTGTTATTTCATTTACATTTATTTTGGCAGAGCACATACAAAAATCAAGGCTATGTCTGAGTTGAGTGAATTGTTTTTCTAAATAATTTACAACTTATACACGTAAGCGAACGACTTAGGAAGATCAATAAGAAATCACATGGTAATATGATCATAAAAGCTGTTAAGTAAAAAAATAAAGTTAGAGCAGTTGAGAAATTGAATTAGGCATCTCAGTAGATACCTTCATCAAACCAGCTAAACAATGAACATCAATTCCATGTGGCACAACACCTTTGTTTAACTGCTCTCGAACAAACTCTTCTTGGCTATTATCAGCATTAATACGGAATATTCCTTCTGCCTTCACAGTTCACACATGGAAAATTAGACCTCAAAAGTCATGTGCAATTCAAATCCATAACTTAACAAACAATAGCACACGAACAGAATATACTTTAAGGCCTCCATCTGAATACAATTGCTTTTGCATAACCAGCAGAATTTTTGGGACACTGTTCCCTCTATTATCATAAGAGCATTGCATCGACTTTGCAGAAACTCCAAATACCTTTGCACTGCATGATTTAAAGAAGGTATTAGAACTATGCCAAACAGACCATGTCCTAATCACTACCCTACGAGTAGGGGGCAGATAAAAAGATATTCACTAGCAACACTTCAAGTCCAATCAAAGACCCTTTGTAAATTCTGTTGATTAAGCAGCCAACCACAAATCGTGACACAGTTTTTTTACTTTTTCCTTAATTTTAAGAGATAAAGATAAAATCTGACAGTTTATTTTCAGTCAAGAGATATCACTCATACTAGCCAATATCAATAATAACAACAACGGCAACAACCAAGCTTTGTCCCACTGTTTACTTGATTTTTAAGTCAACAAAACAAATCAAATCGATTGTTATTAGTTTGCTTTACAGATCTCAATTCGGAGAATGAAATTAGTTCCTCTGATGGATTCACAGGATTTTTAAATAGTAAGCAAAAGAAGTAAAGAAAATAGAATAAATACAGAAAATAAAAGAAACAAATTCAACGAAAATAAAAGAGACCTTAGTTAAAGGAAATTATGAACAATGCAAGAACAAAATGAAATAAGAAAACAATTTGATAAAATATAGTAAAAAAGAGTGTCAGTAAACTAGAACAAGAAAACAAATTAAAGAAAAAAAATTGAAATGAAAGAATCATAAAATTGGAATGTAAAAAGTACATAAATTGGAATTAAAATAAAAGAGAAATTGGATAGAGATGAACTAGATGTAATAAAGAAGAAACTAGAAAGAAGATGAAGAGAAAATAGGATGGGATTGAGTACTTGATTTTCTCTTGTGTATCCTGCGATGTCAGAGTGACGAAAGGATGTGTAAGGTACTTCTCAAATTATTTCCAACCACTCTCATTCTAGTCCTAGAAATCCTATTTATAGATAGAAAAATCTCTAAAAGCTAGGCCCATTATCCCATATTCTCCAACTTCAATCTCGAACCATATTCAAATCTATGTTCGTTCTTTAATCCCACATTCTGAGTTGTGCTTGGGCTCTTTCAATGCTTGGCTCCTAAAAATAGGTACATGACTTCATGTTCGAAAGCTTCTACCATGATCCATGATCTCATTATTGCCCATGTCTATTTATCACTTTGACTCTGGTGCTTCAACATTGTGCTCTAATTCAATCTGCACTCATTTCTCGACATTTTGACACTTGGCTTCGTCGGATAATGAGATGTCACCTATTGCTTCGACACTTAGAATTTGCTAACATTCTCAGCCCTCTCTTGCCATGTTCGTTGTTCTTCATCTTGACTATGCCACAATGCAAGAAATTCCCAAATCGACCTAATCTTCTATCAATGTAGTCGATTACACAAGTGGCCATGTAGACATTGTCTTTGCTTCATATTGACATCACTTTGATCAATATCATCTTTGACCCCACATGTCCAAGATTTCAAGCGATCTCATTTCCTTTGCTGAGCACTTCGACTTGGATATTGCCATGATTGTCAAAGTGGCTTTCTTTTTAGAATAACTTACCATTAAATGTCAAATATCGATCATATCCATGGCCCTAATAATTACTTCCCAATGCTCATGCTTTTTGCCACATCCACATACGGCAATATATGACCTAAACTTTACTTTTGTCCTCACACTAAAATTTGTCGAAGAGATTACACCCCTAACACTTACTATATGAACTTGACAGACAACGCCATAGTATCCTATTATAAACCATATTCATAAACAAGTTATTAAAATCTACATATTTCATACTAACTTCAGTTATAGTTATTCTTGGTCTTCCTTATACCAACTAATATACTATACACAGAGCTAGGAGCCCTTTTAAGCAGAGCCGCCACAAACGAAACCCAAATTTTTTAGCCTCATTTTAGAACACTCTTGTAGACAGACAAAATTCAATCAACTATGCGTAAGAGTAAACAAAGATGCATGCCTAATTGAAGCCATTAGGTTGTGTACTGGAGGGGCAAAAAAAAAGATGCATCTAAATCTAAGCAAATTATAAAATTGGCACATAATCTGATCCAAACAAAATTGAACCTTTAGCCTTTATTCAATTACCCAATTTCATGTTCTATCAAGAAAAGAGAAAGAACTTGAAGAAGAGGGGAAAAAAAAAAAGGAAGTCTACTTGACCTGGCACTAGGGACCCTGGTGGGAACCTCTGGCTCCAGCTCTGAGGGCAAACCCAAGAAGCCATTGAACCTATCAAATGTGACATGGGACACATGGCGCACCTCGGTTGGCCAGCTGATATCCAAGGAGGAAGCATCCTCCCTCTCCACAGTGCAAGTCACCAGTGACTTCTTAAGAGTAGCCACAACAATGTCAAATATGGCAAACTGGTGCTGATTGTTGGAATGGCTTGTCTGGCCATGCCTAACTTGAGTATCTGCTTTAGAGCTAGCATTAATGAATGGTGTTGAAACGGGGTTACTACTTGAATCACCATCATCATAACTATCTAATTCTTCTTCTTCTTCTTCTTCTTCTTCTTGTCGGTCTTGCTTGTTTTCAACTTTCTCCTTGTTGTTGACATCATGGAACAATGGACTTGGTGGAGCAGGTCCACAAGATTTTGATCTAAATAGCCGAGTCATTTGCCTTAATTAACTTCCAGCAATAATGGGTTGGAGTTAAACTATAAACGGATGTGAATACTTAAAGTGGGGGTAAAGTGAAACTCAAATGATAATTACTCATCAAAGGGAATGCAAGATGGGTTTGGTTGAGTAAAGTTCATGGTGAAAAAAAGGAAAAAAAAAAATACTGAATTGTAATGTGTAAGAAAAAGAAGGAGAAAAGGAAGAACAGGAGGAATAGAAAGAGGATGAGTTTGCTTAGGAGGGAAAGGCTGAAGAACAATTGGGTTGGGATAGTAATAGGTAAAGGTCGACATGTTGCTTTCCTTTTTGTTTGTGTTTGTGTTTGTATCGTGTTGGTGTGAGTGTGATAAGTGATAACTAATAAGAGAGGGAAAATGCAAATGGAAAATTAGTGGGAGAAACTCAAAGGGTAAGGTGGCTCTTGTGGCAAAGGAGATAGATAGAAAGGTAACTAATGGACAAGGAGAAAAAGTTGAAGTGGACATGAGAGTGCGTCCATTTTTCGGAGGTTCTTGGTGACATGTTTTCAAGATACGTGTATCCATCACACATGCATACACAAGGGGCAGATTTATTTTTGTGTGTACTTTGCAGTTTGACTCTGTCTTATCTTTTCTCACTGACTGATACAGTGAAAAACAGTTGTCTGATCTAAAAGGACAATACCAATCACCTTCAAGTTGAAATATTTTGAATCTGTGATTGATGCTACAATCTAAGTGTCTGAATGTTTTGCATGTTTCGATAACTCTTGTAATGTTTATGCACTTCTAATTTTATTTCCTAATTAATTAATGTATATCTGTGCACATAATAATTTCAACTAACTATTGTTTTAATGATAATGAAGATAAAATTAAATATTCTATCACTAATTCAAGCATCTCATTTCAAATCCAATCTTTGTAAAATTGTATATAACCTATTGTAGAAAGAAAACAATGATTGCCTCTGTTTACACTGTAACTGGATTACTGCAGCCTTCAGTTGCCTAGCTGTATATGCAATGCCTACAAAAAAAAATAGCCCTTTACTAGGTTTTTTTTTTAATTTTTTAATTGCCCATTTAAGGAATATAACATTATTTTATATAAACTTACTATTGAATTCTCAATCCGAGTCATAACTGTGGGATGGGCCACAGTCTCCATTAATGTTTACAGTTGGAAGAAGGTGGGGGCACATGAACATGGCCATGCACATTATGTAAAAGCAGCTACCCTACCCATTTGGATGCATCTGTCACTATTCTTAGCTAGTATATATACTGCATTGCACTTTCTATCTTCAATTACTATTTTAGTGTTGCAGATTTGGATCACTTGACAAGATTAAAGTGGCTTTCAGAGTATTATTTGATGGCTTATTGATAAAATATGTAAATAAATATGTGTATTTCCCCATACACATAAGTATTATTAAAAAAAAAAATCTTGACAATTCGATGTTAAGATATAGCAGCAGTTGCGTCAAAGATTTCGTCTGAGTAATGGATACAGTTTTTGGAAGCCTAATTCAGATTGAATCAACTCCAAAATGTCACCATAATATCAGACAAGATATTTGAAATAACTATGCATTAGACAGAGTGGATTCCAAGTTACATTAATTGGAGATGTAGAGAAAGCATTTTGTCAGAATTTATTATTATTATTATTATTATTTTGGTACATCATTTTGTCAGAGTTTTATATCCACTAGTATTATCCCGTCTTCTTCCATTATTGTAGCCTTACTTATAATTTTTATAAAAGCCTACAATTGCAGTCTGAAACCAAGATTTGAAAAAACAAAATGATCATTCTCTAGGAGTTAGTAACTTAGCTAAATTTATAGGTAATTTTTTTTTGTTATGTTGATAACTTTATTAATAAGTTGGTAATTTAGCAGGTACTTAAATTTTTTATGAATAATACTTGTAACCTTATTTATATACTTTATAAAAAAGCTTATAATTACTATTTAGCACCAATTTTTTAAAAAAAAAAAGAAAATATTTGATGGATCTATAAGAATTAATAACTTAGTTCAATTTGTTGGTAAATTGTCTTTTATTATATTGGTAACTTTTTTAATATGTTAGTAACCTAATAAGTACTTGAATTCATTGTGAATCACACTTGTACCTTATTTTTATGTTTTATAAAAACTTAAAATTACTACTTGGCATCAAGATTTGGGGGGAAAAAAATAATTGATTTGCACAAGCTAGTAACTTATCTAAATTTATTGGTAGCTTTCTTTTATTATATTGGCAACTTTATTAATATATTGGTAACTTAGTTGATACTTGAATTTTTTACCAATAGCACTGTAGCCTAATTTGGGTGTTTTGTAAAAGCCTGTAATTACTATTTGACACCAACATGTGAAAAAAAGCCACACATGATCGATATATAAGAATTAGTAATTTCATTCAATTTGTTAATAACTTTTTTATCACATTAGTAACTTTATTAATATGTTGGTAACTTAGTATGTATTTAAATTTTTATTTATAGTATACGTATCCTTATCTATGTGTTTGATAAAAACTTATAATTACTATTTGCATCAATATTTGAAAAAAAATTATTAACCTCAAGAGTTAGTAATTTAACTCAATTTATAAATAACTTCGTCTTATTATGTTGGTAACTTTTGTAGCGTGTTGGTGACCCAACAAGTACTTTAGTTTTTATGAATTATAATTGTAGTCTTATTTATGTATTTTATGAAAGCTCATAATTACTACTTGCACCAACATTTGAAAAAATCAAACACACCTAATTGACTTGCAAAGTTAGTAATTTAACTCAATTTAACTTCCTTAATATGTTAGCAGTTTAACATATACTTAAATTTTTTATGAATTGCACTAGTAGCCTTATTTATATCTTTTATAAAAGCCTACAAATACCATTTGAAACCAAGATTTTTTTTTCAAAAAAAAAAAAAAAAGGAACACATGACGGATATATGGAGTTAGTAACTTAGCTAAATCTATTGGAAATTTCCTTTTGTTATATCGATAACTTTATTAATAAGTTGGTAACTTAGTAAATACTTGAACTTTTTATTAATAACACTTGTAACCTTATTTGTGTGTTTTATAAGAGCTTATAATTACTATTTGATACCAATATTTGAAAAAATATATATATGATAAATTTGTAAGAGTTAATAACTTGGCTTAATTTATTGGTAACTGCCTTTTATTATGTTGGTAACTTTTTTAATATATTAATAATCGATGACATAGGAATCATGTATTAATGATAAGGGGGCTCCCGGCAGAGTGGTATCAGAGCCTAAACGCCCGGCCAAGTTATTTCCTTTATTTCGTAAAGAGCAGGGAGCATGTTATAGATGTTAGCAGGGAGAATGAGTAAGGAAGATCCCAACTCACATATGGCGTCCTCCTCCTCAGATAGTGCCCTCCAAAAACCTTTGTCCTTAATCTCAAGACTATCTATCCCAGAATCATATATAAAAACCCTTTCTTCCAAAATAGAAAACCTCATACAATATTCCTATGTCCCTGAAGATACTCAAATAGAAAGCTCTATTTCTCCTCTCCTTAGTCCCTATAATATTTTTAGAAGAGAAAAAGGGCCATTCAAGTGGCTCCGTAAAAAGCTTATCTCAACTCCAAGACCTGGTGTGAAAGAGTACATCTAGACAACAAAAATGGATGAATGTGCTCTCCAAGCCACTAGCGCCGAATAATATGTTGATCTGGAGATCAATCCTACTCTCATCCGACTTTGGCAGAGAGAAGGATATGTCAGCTTTCACCTTAGGGCTATTAGGTTAGTTCTTTCCCTTTATAGGAGAAAAGGACTTCCTATTACTGCCAGGGTAAGCCTATTGGATACTACCTTCCAGAATCTTGAGCATGCCACCATCGGAACTGTTTTGACGACACTAAATGCAGGAAGTGTTGTCTTGACCATGTTCCCAAACTTCAATGTCCATCTCAGAGACCCTACTTTGACCACCAGATTCAAAGTACAGGTTCAGCTCATAGGGGCTCCATAAGATGGAACTGCCCTAGCCACCTCACTGCAGCACCAGCTGATCTATAGGCTTCAAGATCATTGTTTTGATCTACCTACACCAAAAGGCTTCGATGAAAATGCCTTGATGGTCCTGGCCACCTCAAACGATGAGACACCCTCCATCGTTCAGATTCCAAAGCAGATTTTGAAGAAGGACCTCCTGCAGCTCATGCCGCTTGAATGGATAAGCAATTATGAAAACTTCAAAAAGAATAGCACTCCTACTGTTTCTACTGAAGCAAGTTTTCAAAGGTCTGCTGATGGAACTATCAAAACTATTTTCAAAAGGCCAGATCAAGAAAAATCTTCTGGGGGAAACCTTCCAGTCTTCCACACCATGATGATCACTCTCGGAGCAGCCGAGAAGAGGTTGCCGATTCATGCTATTTCGCCAAATGGACATATCATTTATTCTGACAAAATTGATGGTCATTTCCTATGGGATATTCCTGGATCAGGAATGTGCGAACCAGGTTGTACATGCGACACGTGGTTCTATCCCATGCCAGAAAATGATGAATGGCGAAGAGCATGCACAGGAAATTGCAAGCATCCTGTTACTCTGTGCAGGCCTCCTCTTAAGCCACAGAGGAAATTTGATCTAGACAATGGTCCCTGGGTAGCGATCAGAAAGAAGAGAGAACCACTGCCAATCTATGAAGAAGCCCTTCGGATACTCCGACAAGAAGGGTATCTACCACCACCTGAAGACCCTGATCTTATTACTTGGCTACCACCACAAAATACCACGAACTCCTATTCCTGTAAGAGCCCAGAATCCACACTTTCCGTTCCAACAACACTAGTAATCCCATGCATGATGTTTGCCTCCACTTCAGCCACTTACGGAACTGACTTTCCAGCTCTAGAAAGGAAAACCAACCCTACCACCCAGACACACACTAAACCTTTTGTCCAACCTACTGAAGTGCAACCAGATGGGAAGCTGAAGCCTCTTACTCAAGCTGAAGAAGTTTTGAACTGGCAAACTGAGAACTCCATAGCTCAAAATAGACTGCTGATAAAAATCAATCAAAAGATTGATAGTATCATGGCAGCTGTAGAGCAACGACTGGAGATATTGTCTGAAAAGTTGCATAAATACTATAAGGAGACAAAAGCCAAAATCAAAGTCGTAGAAATGGAAATCCGACAGCTTCCTGTTCGAAATATCCATGACCCAGCTTTTGATCAAAGAGAAAGAGAACTTCAGAGGCTCAGCCACAATATAGAAGAACTCTATGAGTATACAAAGAAACTTCAGAAACAGCCAAAGCCAGATCTATTCTTTGCTCCACCACCAAAGATATATCCTAACCTCCTACCATCCTCACAACCACATAGACCTCCACCGTTATTACCACCAATCTTACCACCAAAAACAACATTCTTTGGAGAAAGATCTCGACCCTCCAGAGAAAATTCAAAGAGGAAAGAAGTTGTTGAATCTTCCTCAGTTTCTCCAAAACAACCACTTCAAGATCCAAAATCTCCTAAACCCGAACCATCTCCAAATAAGACTCAGACATCAGAGATTGACCCTGATACAGTCCCATTATCTCAAGCCATGATAACCTCCCATGCCTACCAGGAGCAAACAGATAGCGATGACTAGAGTGTCGAAGCATCTGTAGAAACCCTTAGTGATGATGAGTATGTTGACATCATTAGGATCCTCATGGCCACAACTGTAGAGACTGAGACAACAAGAGGGGCTCAATCGTCATCTCTAAATCCTCAAGAAATCAATATTCCTCCACCATCTGGAGGACCGTTGTTCATTATCGATGACATCCCTCCATCTCAATAGAGAAAAAGATTTTTAGACTTTAAAGCCTGGATGGATGCTAAGATGATTTCACCTGATGCTGATCGGTACCGAGTCATTGAAGAATTCTGTGCCCACATGACTAGAGTCCTCAAAGAATGGTATTGTAGTCTTGGTTCTGTAAGACAAGACGAACTCCACAGACTAAAAAATACTGATACTGTTATTGCAGCACTCCATCATGAATTTCTTGGTGACCACAGCTTTGTTCAAAAAGAAATTCGGAAGGAATACTTTGACATGAAGTGTTGTTCTTTGAAAAAGCCTGACCTTGAATGCCATTTCAAAAGGATGGCTCAAAGGTTTTATCAACTAAATAGCTATAATGATCCTAACCTTAAGAACACTTATGTCAGCCCTCTTCCCGAAGAACTCCAGGTAGAAATATTCCGAATGATCACCACCATGCAAAGAGACGGTGTGAGCATGACTCTTGGAGAAATCCACCAGACATACCTCACTGCATTGGACAAACTATGTAGCCAACAAGTCCTCTTTGAAAACATTCTCAAAGACAGAAAGAAGTACACCAAAGCTTGCAAGAAGAATTATCTGGAGATCAAGTGCAAAGAGAAAGACTGTAGCTACCGTTATAAGCCAACTGCCAAAAAGAAAAACAGAGTCTTCATGAACAAGAAGGGAAGGAAAAAGAAGGTCAAGTTCTTCAAAAGAAAGCCTTTCCGAGGAAAAGATGGCAAACGATGTTTCATTTGTGGCAAGAAAGGACATTTTTCAAAAAATTGTCCAAATAACAAGGAAAAGGCTTCCAAACTAGTCCATTCCCTTGACATAGCCGCAGATGAAGACATTGAATCCTGGTATGATGAGCAAGATCAACCAGATGCCTCAACTGTCTTCGGGCTAGAATACACAGACTCTAAAAAGAGCAGTGAGTCAGAATCTTCTAGTTCTGAAGAACACTTCCCTATCCTACAAGCAGAAGAAGTCCCCAGACTTCCAAATCCAGAAACTAGTTCACTTGGTCCAGTTCCACCATTGCCGAACATCGAAATTCATATTCTTCCCTCCAAATATGACATGCCGATCAAAGCCATTGCTTTCATGGATACTGGAGCACAAAAAACTCTAATGAATCCGGTAATCCTCCCATCATTTGCTTGGGAATCCAGTGTTCATTTCTTCAAGGCAGCAGACGGCAAGATTTTCCGTACGGATCTGATTATTAAACACAATATTAGAATCAAATTTTTCCTAGGATGCATTATCTGGACCAAAGTCATTGGAACAGATTTGCCCAATAAAGATCTTGTGATTGGTATAGATGTTTACACTCAAAATCATAGACTTCAAATCCTTTCTCAAGGGATTAAGTTCAAACGGGAGTTCAAACCTTATTCTACTATCCCAAAACTGTTCACTCTTGCAGACGCACCACTGGGATATGAAGACATAAGGGACAAACTCCTTAAGATGAATGCTGACAGCCATGATCTTTTCAAACATCCTCATCCACTTTGGAAAAATGAAAAATTCTTCGTGGATTTGCCATTTAAATTAAATGAGGATATCAATCCAATCAAGGTAGTTCATCCTGGAATGTCACCATCCGACAGAGCAGCAGCATTTGAAGAATGCCAACAATTGCTGAAGCAAGGGCTGATTGAGCCAACCAAATCTGATTGGGTGTGCCAAGCTTTTTATATGAATAAGAGATCTGAGCAGATTCAAGGAAAAAAGAGACTTGTCATCGATTATCGCCCGTTAAACTAATTTCTTAAAGATGATAAGTTTCCTCTTCCGAAGATCTGCTCTCTTTATTCCTATATCCGGAATGCCCATATTTTTTCAAAGTTTGACCTAAAGTCAGGATTTTGGCAATTGGGCCTTAACCCAAAAGACAGACCAAAAACTACATTTTGCATTCCTAATGCCCATTACTAATAAACTGTCTTACCCTTTGGGCTCAAAGTTGCCCCATCACTATTCCAAAAGGCCATGACCAAAGTCTTTGAACCTCTCCTTGATCGCGCTCTCATTTACATTGATGATATACTCCTTTTCTCTCCCGATGAAAACAGTCCCAAGCAGCTCTTGGAGGAATTCTACAAAATCTGTGACCAATATGGAGTAATGCTATCATCAAGAAAGTCCCAGATCGGAACGACTGAAGTAGATTTTCTGGGAATGCATTTTGCTCAGGGGAAATATGTGCCATAGCCTCACATTGCCGAAGAACTTCCAAAGTTTCCTGATGAAAATATGACTACCAAGCAAATCCAACAGTTCTTAGGAATCCTGAATTACATAAGGGATTTCATTCTGCATATTTCCAAGGACACCACAAAGCTGTCCAAGCTTCTAAAGAAAAAAGCTCCTCCATGGGGATCAGAACAAACTGAAGCTGTAAAGCGTTTGAAACAGGCAGCAAAGAATCCACCTCCTCTCAAGATACCTAGAGAAGGAAAAAGGATTTTGCAAACAGATGCTAGTGACCAATACTGGGAAGCCGTCCTGATAGAAGAAATTGAAGGCCAAAGATTCTATTACGGACATGCTAGTGGACAGTTCAAACCAGCAAAGCTTCACTATCATACAACTTACAAGGAAACCTTGGCAGTTAAGTATGGAATCCAGAAGTTTGATTTCCATTTCAGAGGACACCAATTTGAGGTACATCTAGATAATTCCTCATTTCCGAAACTGCTTGAGTTCAAAAATAAAATCCCGCCAAGTCCTCAAATACTCAGACTGAAAGAATGGTTTTCCCGATATGATTTCTTTGTAAAACATATAAAGGGAACTCAAAACCTTGTCCCAGATTTCCTCTCCAGACCAAACCAAGTCCAAACCAAATCCATCACCATCATCGCCTCCACTCACTGTTACCCACTAATCATGATGAATACTTATCTATCCAGTTCCTCTGAAGAAAACATAGCTCAAAGAACCTTCCTACCTGAAATTCTTCTCGGTACTCCTCTAACACCAAAATACCTTCAAGAATTTGCCAAGTCACACATGTCCATATACCTAAATAGATCAGTCCAAACACATAACCTGGTTCCTCAACCCACTTGGTTAAGTCCTGTTGCACCATATCTCACCATTTTTACCATTTTCATGGGAACAACATTCGAAGAATCTGATATGTGGTATCCATGGTGTGTCTCCATCTTATATTCATATCCTATCCTATGCCCTGCCTTCAAATTGAGGAAATTCCTCTCAAACCCAAAAAACCGCTCTTCTCTTTTATGGAATACTTTTTAATAGTTTTCACCTATCAGTTGGTGGATCAAAGAGCTCGATAGAGAATTATCCATATTTAATATTTGGAAATTAGAAGACGATCAGTTAAATGATTTTATCTCAGTTTTTATTATTCACCGACCGTATTTCCAGCATCCACAGACGAAGCTTCTTTGGACACAAAATCATGTCGGGGCGTATACACTACTCCCAAATTTAAAAGCACTTGTCCGAGACAATGAACCTCCGTTTTACAAAGAAAATTTAGTTTTTCATTTACAGGAAATTAATGGTATAGATGATAATGATGCCACTTGTACCCAACCATTAGACATCATCTGTCCATTATCCGAGATTCCTCACATAAGTGAAGCACCAGCTGGAGCATTTGAAGCAGGCCAGACAAGCACAGCCACTGATAAAGATTCAATGCAAGATCTAATCATGCAGGATTCCCAAGACCCAGATGAAGATATGATGGACCCGGAGGAAGTACTGTTAAAAGCAGAGTTAAAAGAGTACTGGTGAAAGGTGGATAGAGATGAGACAGCAAATTTGTCACCAAGTCATGAACCTATCTTCAAGTAGCAGAGATATTGACAATCCAGCAAAGCATGAAACTCAAGAACCGTCAAGAAGAAGCCACGTGGTACTTGAATTTATTGTAAATCACAATAGTACCTTATTTTTATGTTTTATAAAAATCTAAAATTACTACTTGACACCATGATTTGATAAAAAAAAATTGATTGATTTGCAAGAGTGAGTAACATATCTAAATTTGTTGGTAACTTTATTTGGCACTTTTTTTTATTTTTATTTTCAAATGTTGGTGCAAATATTAATTATAGGCTTTTATCAAACATATAAATAAGACTACATATGCTTTTAATAAAAAGTTCAAGTACCTGCTAGCTAGGTTACTAACATATTAATAAAGTTACCAATATAAGAAAAGAAAATTATCAACAAATTGAATGAGGTTACTAACCCTTGTATATTGATCACATGTCTTCTTTTTTTTTTTTCCCCAAATATTGATACCAAATAATAATTATAGGTTTTTATAAAATACATAAATTATACAATTGGTAAAAAATTCAGGCACCAGCTGTATTACCAATATATATTAATAAAGTTACTTATATGACAAAAGTTATCAAGAAATTTAGTCAAGTTACAGTGCTACAGTGCTAAATTTGCAAGAGTTAATAACTAGTAAATTAGCAGTTAAGAGGAAAATGTTACCTCTTATATTGAATTTGTGCAATGTTTGGTATGCAATTTAAATTAGCAGGATAAATAGTATGAAAATGAATGTTCGAGTTATTTGTGATATGCTGCGTACTTGTAATCAGGCAGAGATCATAATCCAGTTTTTTCTTCAATATATATATATATGCATATTACCCGATTGTTTTGTGACTTTGCCATGTAAAAATTTAATTTATAGCTCAGTGAACTGTGAATATGAAGTATCGTGTTTTCACAATTTTGCTCTGGTTCTTGTTACTCAGTTGTAACCATAAATGCCGTTAGCTACTAGTTTGGAATATGCATCGCTGTTTTCATTTATGTAATGTGGTTGTAGACTGAAGTCAACTGGAGACTCGTTAATGGAATTAATGAAGGTATAAATGCAGGTTTGACAATTTGGAATGAGAGCAATGTTATTATATCACAAACGAGGTTATTAATTACTAAATATTCTTTAACAAATAATTACTGTTCTAGTATTTAATTGAGTTACTACTCGTAATCTCTCCATTTTTCAGTTTTACTGGTTTTATGACAAAATAAATACAACACAAAATATATTTTGGGGCTTGGGTGTCGAGCTAAAATTTTTGTGGGCAATTTTTATTTTATTATTTGGCGTGGGGCTAACTAAGCCATGATTGTGGTTCAGCTGAGCCCTGCGGATAGCTCTATCACACTCCTTTATAATATAAATTATATCTTAAAATTAGCAAGTGCTGTGAAGTTGCTTCTGCAGACATTCTATCACACTTACTAATGATCAATTTATGATCATCCTATCCAAACATACCCACCGTCATTTATGTATATTCGAGTCATTATCATGTGGTTCCCCTTGAAGCATTGAAGAGCATACACAACCAATTCCATTTATGATTGAGGTTTTTTTTTTTTTTTTTCAAAATGACTAGTATATGAAGCCAATTATTCTAACTCGAACTGAGTTAGTTTATTATATAATAAAACTTTTCTAGTGTTATTTTTTTCATTCACAATACTTGAACCTGATATCTTATTTAAGAAAAATAAGTGTTGAATTATTTGAACCAATGAAACATTGGTATTGAGGTACATTATTTAAACGTATTTATTGAATACCAATTAGAGACATCGCATAAGATACATATTAAAAAATATTCATAACTTTTAAAATATTTTAGTATATTTAAGTTTTACCCAATTGATCGATAAGATATCTAGGAAGACGTTTCAAGATTTTTGGACACGAGTTACCTTTAAGCTACTCCATGAGCCTCTTCAAAGTTCCCTCGAGAGGAGAGCATTGACTTTTGGAGGACGAGAATGAAGAAATTAGGTGAAGGTCTTCGCGTGCAAACTGCTTGACTAAACCACACCAACTATAATAAAACTTGTTAGCGAACATAAAATGTGAGTTCTAAGGAATTGAACGTGCAAAGAAGAATAGAGTATAAGTATGTTGGTCGGCATATATCAAAAAGAATATAGCTTACGTTATTTGTATTCTTGTAATTAAGTTAATAAATTTTCAGCACCTTTGTGGCACGTAGCTTTATATAGACATCATTTCTGTTTGACAAATCTACTTGAATTTATATACACCTCATTTATTCATTTATTTATTTTAATTCTTATCAAGACATTTTTATTAGTTGTATCATTTCAGTACTCTACATTCTAGATAAATGTATTTTTTTAACTTTTTGGATCTCGATATATACTTTTTCTTTTCAGAGTAAATTTATTCAAATTTATTTTCCCCACCAGGAACAAGAAATACAAATTACTTGTTTGTATTTTTGTTCCTGCTTCGTAGTTGGGCCTAGCACTGTTTTTCATGTTCAAAAATAGATGGGCCAGCCTAAACTTGATGCACCGGGTTCCCACCTAGATCAAACAGTGAAGCAGACTAGACCACAAAAACGAAACCTAAGGCTAAGTAAATGATTTCAGACCCCTAAAAAAAAGGGGCTAAGTAAATGATAGCCCGACCCAAAAAAATGGACAAAGAAAACAAACGACCAAAGAAAAAAATATGTATACATTAACACTTTCTACACACTCTCCGTATATATTAACACGTGGCAGATGCAGCATATCCACAACCATTTCTTGAGAAATTATTGGATGCTCATGGTACATTAAATAACTGTCCACTTATAGAATAATATTTTAAATAAATGTGTAAATCAGTAATAAATCCTTCTATCACTTAAAACTAAAATATTACTGTATAAGTAAGTAAAGCACAATCTTATAGAATAATATTTTAAATATGCAAAAGTGGTTGCATTTGCATTTAACTTCATTGGAAAATGGGTAGAGATCGCTTATAAGACCTACAAGCTACTCACGCTAGGACAATGACAAGAAATTCTTAAATGCTTATTTAGTATTATGTGGCTGTGTTTGTAATTGATAATAAAATTATACTTTAAAATAGGATTTATTATTAACTTATATTTTTATTTAAAATATTATTTTATTATTAGATATAAATATAATATGCATGGCACGTCTTTTTTTTTTTTTGTCGTGACTTGCATTCATAGAACAAGCAAAGCCCAACACCTCAGCGGGCAAACAACTAATACAATAACTCTCAGCCCACATGTTGGACAGAGAGACAAAGTTAAGGACTGCCCTTAGTCCTGAGAAGCAACAAGCAATGAACCCAGCCCACAATTATATAAAGGAACAACCAGCCGACAAAAAATAGATAAGCTAAATATGGAGGAAATCTTAAGCTCCAATCAACAAAAGGGAATCCAGATAAGGATGAACCAGCCCCAACGTGAATCACAAAGCTGATTAGCTGATCATCAAGAGGAATCCACAGAAATTCAGCAGCCAAATTTTGAAGCAAAGCTTAATCACCTGAGTTACAGCTACCAAAAGGATGACTCTGCTATGTGATGCTAAAAAACGGTTCACATTGGAGAATGCACCAACAAAAAAATAAAAATAAAAAGTAAACTGAGATACCAGAAAACCATTTTATCAGATGGCTAAATGTTTTTTTTTGTTTTTTGGTAAATGGTTTTATCAAATGGCTAAATGGTTGATTATGGGTTAATCTGTTAGACGCGTGTGTATTTGGGCTATGCAATTACAGGATACTAGAAATGATCCAAAGTAGTATTGGGCAGATGGTTAAATGAGTTTGGGCCACAATTGTCAGCTGTACACCTGGAGAAAAAATGGGTTTCAAATAAATTTCTGCCCCCAACCAAAAATAAATAAATAAATAAATTTCTGCCATTGACATAATAATAATAATAATAATAATAATAATAATATCATCGATCAAAATAATAATAATAATAATCATAATAAAAATAAAAATAAATTTCTCCTATCTACAATGGGGTTGAATCACGCTGCTGTTTTTATCCCAATCTCTTTGCTGATATTGCTCTTTGTGTGCTAGTTACATCGCCTATAGTAGATGCCAGATCATCATTTAACATTGATGTTGGAACTAATGGTTCAGTAGCAACAAAAACTAAATTAATTAGTTTTGTTATTATAGTGATTATAGTTAGCTATTATAAACAATTATGTTATTTTCATACTTTAAGTTTGTAAGGTCCGGTACCTTGAAGAAATAAACTAAGATACATGTCATATTAGCACTTTTACTATAAAAGCATCACAGAAGAGATCATTAAGCATACTACAGTGGTATATAAATAATATCGCACGCATACAAAATCCACTCATATTTTTGTATCATTAACTTTGCTTTTAATTTTGGATTAATTTGTGCAATGTTGCATTAAAGTGAGAATTTTCTTACACACATTTATATACAATCAAATAGTTATAGATAATTTCAATATTTTGAAGAGCTTTTTTTTTTTTCCTTTTTTGGTCAGAATAATTTGACGAGTTATTCTCACAACATTATCCTTCTTTAAGTAACCCATGTGGGCAGGCCCTCACCAGTCACAATTAGCCTTTTATGTCACATTTGTCTCACCCATGAAGCAAGTAAGCAACCCATGTGGCACCCACCAAACTCTTGTTATATCCTTTATTCATTAGTCGGCTAGAGACCACTCATCGTCACTCTACACACTTTAATTTACATAACACAACAAAGTGTACACTTCTGCATCTCATACATCCTACCATTAGAGCCGCCCGCATAGCTTTCACTCTTTCTTCTTCTCATCTCTCCCCATTCTCCACAAGGTATGGGATTGAAGTGATACTTCAAAGCAACACAACTACTCACTATCAATGAGGGTTGGTATAGTTGATAAGGAATAAACACATATTCTACAAATACATTAGTCTGATTCCCGCTGAAAAATGCAAAAATTTTTATAGACAATCTCGTAAATTTTCTATAAATGATTTTTGAATTTAGGGATTCTACTCTAATCTTGGTAGGATGATCGATACCAAACCCGCCTAAACTTCTCATTACCCCTGGGCGGGCAGGTGGGGCGCAAAAAAAAAGCTACACAACTACTTGAAAACAAGAGAGACTTGTGCTTACTAAACACAATGCCGATCTTGGCAAGGAGTACTTCAGAGGTACAAGTGTTATTAGAGTCTCGAGAGCCTGTTCTTAGTTTAGGAATTAACTCTGCCATTATAGATAGTCATACAAACAATACTATGCAAATAGAAAAATTTACTAAAATTTTTAATAATAAATAGAGTTTTTATTTGAGAATAAAATAATATTTTTTTATTCATTTAAGAATCAGTACATATATATATATATATATATATATCAACGAACAAACGATGCCAAAAATTATGACTCTTTTAACATTTTTCTAATCTAAGTTTACGCTAGCGTATGGAGGGTTTAGCTAATCTAAGGTTACGCTGGCATGAGATCAAGAGCAAATTAATTATAGTCATGCTATTTGTAATTTGTTCAATAAAAAAAAAAGTCATGCTATTTGTAGAAATCATATTTAGGGTCTTTTTTTTTATATGGTTTTTGAAAATATTATATACATGTATATGAGATTCTAGGGTAAATTAAGATAATATGAAGTTTGATTAAAAATCGCCATTGACAGTTTTTCAAGGTACAACAGGTTTTTAGATAAAGTAAAAATCACCATTAGTATTTTTCAAAATGCAAAAACCACCACTAGCGATTTTTCGATACATACATTCTTCAAGTATGTCTCTGTGTAGCATGTCAGAAAAAGCAAAAACCGCCATTGGTGATTTTTCATTCTCATATCCCTGTATTTTGGTCCATAAACCCGTATTATAGTATATAACACATTCATTCACCATATTAAAAATAAAAAATCTTATATTTATAAATTAAATTAAAGTTTGATTCAATTCATTATCAATATATTTTCACTTTTCTTTCCAATGTGTGTATTATCATTGTCACAACGTGCTCGAAAAGCACTGCGACGAGAGGCAACAAAAGATGTATTGAAAAAAATATTTAATGGAGTCGTCACCAATTTTTATTTAAGAAAAAAATCAGAAAAATCTTTTAAATTTGCAAAAAAATCGATCTTTAAAAGATATTGGATTCGGGAGTCTAATTATGTATGGGGAAGGGTGGAAACTTAATCCCACAGCACCCTGTTACATCCATCTTTCAATAGTTACCTAGAGTTTATTATGCAAATTAATTAATAACTATAATTATATTTATTTTTTCCCTTTTATAAAATTTAGAATAATTATTTACAAAAGAAAATAAAAAAATAATTATTTACAAAAATAAAAATAAATAAATAAAATAGAAGAAAAAACAAAATTTAAGAAAAATTACTTTTTGGCTTGACGGGAAGTACCTGCTCCTACGTATCCTCCGGTGCAACGAGAAACTCAAAGTCATCATCGTTCTTGTAGAAATAATTGTGAGTTGGATCAATTTTGTTTACAAAAAGAATTTTTGAAAAAAGAAGGGAAAAAAACCCAATCCACTCTTGCACAGGATTCAAGATAGTATAAGCTATACAATAAAACTTTACAATTCTTACAATCTTTGAGGATGGTCAAACCATACATCAATATCATAAGTTTATTGCATGGATTAAAAAAGAGAAATGTTTTTTGTACCACTGGAGTAGGTAGACAACTTAGATATCCAGAGATAGAAAAGAGAAAAAAAATTGTAAAAGAAAGTAAAAAGAGTAAAATGATTGATAGAGAGAGAAAAAGCTGAGAGAGGGTGTTGGGGTGTTGGAGTTTGAGGTATGTACAAATAACATACCTCATTAAAAAATGTTTTGACCATTAAAAAAAAGAAAATTTTTTGGCTAAAGATAACGTGATATTTCAAAATTTAAAAGAAAAACATCAAACAAAAAAAATCAAACACACAAAAACAACATAAAATTGAGTAAAACTCTTCAAATGAAAGAGAAAAAATATTACCATGGAGACGAAAAGGTTTAATTAAAAAAAGAAAGAAATTTGGCATAAATTTCTTTTTTTAAAATGAAAATAAATACCAAAGGCCAAAAAAATAACAACAAAGCGCATGCAGGAAAATGATTAAAACCACAATGCAGAAGGGCTTGAGGCATTAATAGCAATGATGATGGTAGAGTGCTTTAATGGAGGCTAAGCAAGAGTGGTGGTTGTGCGGTTTCACAGCAATGCGACAATAAAGATGGGTGGAAAAATGAAGATGGGCTATGGTTTGGCTCAATTGTGGGATTAGAATAAGAATATAATTAATTTTGGTGGAAGATAGTGGTGTTAGGAATGGTGTAATTGTAATTGAATCCAAAACTTGATAAGAGAATGGGAATGAAAAATAGTAAAAGTGGTATCTGACTTACTGAATTTCTATTTTTTGATGTGAGGGAATTGATGTTATATAAAGAAGAATGAGAGAAATATTTGGTAACATATTAATTAAAAATTTGAAAAGCAGTTGAAAAACTGGAGATATGATGAGATAAAAATTTAAAAAATAGTTGACAGTTTAAGATAGAATAAGATACAAATTTGAAAATTAGTTAAAAAATTAATATTAGGATGAGATTCTAAAAGTTAATAGAAAGAAAATTTTATTTTATTATTTTTTTATTTTTATTAAAAAAAGATAAAATATTGTATTCACAATCATATTATTCAAAGTATATCATGTGTCATTATGATTTACAAAGACACTCTAACGAAAAATTTGCGTGAAATAGTGGTAGTGATATACAAATTCTGAAAAATTTAATCAATATTTACTCACCATTGATGGCATATAACAATGCTAATGTCTCCCATTACATTTTGCAGTGCTTCTTTCGAGTAGGCCATTCATTACACCATTTCAACTTCTCCCCTACCTATTATATTTAGGGTGAGATTGGTTGGGATAAAAATAAGATGAAAGTTTTTATAATTATGCATAAAATTATACATAAAATTCATTCATAAAAATTTTTACTCTAACTAAATACACTCTTAGAATTATAATTAAATCACCCTGCCAATAATTAAGCTAATATATCAAGTTGGTAACTGGTTATGGGCCGAATTCATGGTGTATATATGGTGGCAGATTTACAGCCTTTTATTTTAACCTTTTTATATTCATTCACGCCATGGCAATGAAATTGAAACGCCAACTTCTTTTGCCTAGTCTCCTACAGTTTGTCTTTCAAGCGTCATATATTTTCTTTTGGTCAACAATTAAGTTGCAGTTTCAGCTGTGAGGTAGTTGATGTGATGAAGAAACGAGACCAACCCATCCTTGAAATGAAGTCCCGTTGCGTGTCCCAATTCTTGGAGTTTAAGCATACTCCTTCGAAATAGTGTCATTTTCATAGCATATAGAATAAATTTGAGCACATAATCACCATTGATCAACATGATTCGATCATGTATTAATAATCATCATTATCATATGTGTCTCCCTACTTCCTATCTTCTTAATTAATAATAATTATTTGTACATCATTGAATTATATGAAATTTACATATATGAGATGAGATGAGATGAGATGATATACTTTTTCCACTGCCCTTATCTAACATGTGTCCACGTGTTGCAACATAGCCAAATTTGGAAAGCACATGGCTCTATTATGTGAACGTTGAAAAATTATTAAATACTCATTAAATATTAAGTGAATTATATTATATTTAATAAAATAATAATATTTTGTTTAAAAATATAAATTAATAATGAATTATGTCTTAAAATATTATTTTATTATTAAATATGAATACAATGATATTCCATAATTATTTAATAATTTCGAATAAACTGTATGGCTTTCCCTTCTTGATTCAAGCCAACCCTCCTCCTAAACTAAATAACACATAACACAAACCCCATTTTTTTGTGCTTCCCCCTATTTCGGAATTACAATTTACAATTTACAATTTACAAATAAGTGAAATAATGGCAGCAAAAGTGGCAAAAAGACAAAACCTAAAGCACGCACACCAAACTATCCCATGCCTAAGGTAAGCACGACACCGCCACCATACCAACGTCCCTGATCATAAGTCAATCACTCCCCAATCCCATCAGCCATTGACACTCCATCAATCAGGCCCACCCAAAGCCACGGTGGGGTCCACAGGACCATCCACGTATGCACCACGAAGCAGCATATAACTACCCCTTCAAAAACCTTGTGTCACACACACTCACTCCCTCTCTCTTTCTCACTCTCACACACACACTCTACAGACCTTCTGGCCTTCTGTCTCGCAGCATCTCTTTGCTCGGTGTCTGTCTCTGTCGCCACTGTCCTCTCTTTTTCTCTCTCTAAAAATACGCACACGCACACTCTCTCTCTCTCTCTAATTTCTCTCTCTACCTGAGCTGAAAAAAATAATTCCCTCGTTTTACCGTTTTCTCCGAGCAGATCCGCCCTTCAGATTCTTCTGATCCACGGCGGAGACTCCTCGGCCCTCCGATGTGTTGGCTTTGACTCCCTCACGCTGATCAGCTACACCGTCGGTGCGAAAATAAATTACACACTCTTCCCAAATTCATGGGCCAGTGTTACGGCAAGACCAATCCCTCGCCGGAAAATGAGACCGCCGACATCACCGCTGTAATTCCCGGCTCCGGCGACAACCAGCCGCCTTCCGCCACCCCCGGGGGTACGCCGTCGGTGAAGATCATGCCGGCGAGAACTTCGGCGTCGCCGTGGCGGAGCCCCTACCCTCATGGTGGCGGAGTGACGCCGTCGCCGGTGCGGACTTCGGCGGCGACGCCGAGGAGGATTTTTCGGCGGCCGTTTCCGCCGCCGTCGCCGGCGAAGCACATAAGGGCGTCGCTGGCGAAGCGGCTGGGGCTGGGCGCCGCGGCGAGGGCGAAGGAGGGGACGATACCGGAGGAGGGAGTGGCGGCCGAGGAGAAGGAGGAGGAGGAGCTGGACAAGAGGTTTGGGTATGGGAAAAATTTTGGTGCCAAGTATGAGATTGGGAAGGAAGTGGGGAAAGGGCATTTTGGTCATACTTGCTATGCTAGGTGCAAGAAAGGTGAACTCAAGGACCAACCTGTAGCTGTTAAAATCATTTCCAAGTCAAAGGTACAGTTACATATCCAATGCATTCTTGTAAAAACCACGGTTTGTACTATTAAGTGGGGTCGACTAGGTGAATCAGATGTGATATTGTGTTACTAACTTACTATAAAATACAATGTATTTTTGCTCATTTTTTGATTTTTTTTTTTTGGGGGGGCGGGGGAAGAAATTTGAGTTTACTGATTTAATTTTTTATCAGTCAATGTTTCGTATGGTTGTGTTTGGTTCATTTGGTATGTGCAATTTTCAGTATTGATTATAAGTTTTGCGAATATTTTATGGAAAAAAGTGCATTTCTTCAGTGAACACATCCCCTCACATGGGGGCAATGTGTTTTAAGTTGTGTAGAAAACGAGGTGAGACTTGTTATAATCAAATGATGAAAATTGCAAAAAAATGAAGTGTGTAAGTAGAAGTTCTCTCTTTCATGCCTCAGCAAGTTGACACTGTTGTTACTTTGGCCTTTTGTGATGGCATTTGGAGTTGAACAATTTTGATTGATATTTGTTGGCCTTTAATGTCAAGTCTTTGCTTGATTCATTGCCAGCAATCCATGAGACTCTTGGGCTATTCTAGTTATGTGTAACGGAACTAGGAAATGATTGTGAAGTTTTCTGACATAAAGAATCTTTCGACGGACTGAAATTTGTAGTTTTGTGCTCGAAAATGATACCCCATATATAATTTGTTTGAAGTATGCCATGGTGGGTACTGAGCAAATATGGTCATGGGACAATGTCCTGTTTTCTTTGTTTGAAGAAGTTCCACTTCAAGATTTTAACTTCACTGTCCTGTGGTCAGAGCCATTTGTCCTTTCTGTTTGAAGATTTTCTTCGCCTGCCCATGCCGATGGGCTACCTTGTCAGCTGCTATCATATCACCATATAATTAATTTTTTCTTCTTTACAAAATGGTAACTCTTCTAGTCTTAATAAGAATTCTTTGGCAGATGACCACAGCAATAGCAATCGAAGATGTTCGAAGAGAGGTGAAGATATTAAAAGCTCTATCTGGCCATAAGCATCTCATCAAATTTCATGATGCTTTTGAGGATGCCAACAATGTGTACATAGTTATGGAGTATGTCTTTTGTCTTGTTTTCAGTACTATCTGCAGTGAGTATTTGGTGTTAAAATACTAGAGAACTGAATGTTTTGCTTTCATGCTTTTTCCCTGTTCAAAGCTTCTAACGAGTTCAACAACATCTACATGATAAACATACCTCCACCTTTTAAGTTTCTAATTGGCATGATATTTGCTAAGTCGTAGTTAATTGCCTGGAATCTGCAACTTCTAATCATAGCATCATAATACAGTGACCTTTCTGGGATTTTGTTTTCTTATCAGATTGTGTGAAGGTGGGGAGCTTCTTGACAGAATTTTGTCAAGGTTAGTTTTCTATTTGTTATGTTTGTTGTGGTTTTCAACTTGATATAATCTTCTAATTTGTTTGAATAATGTGCATTTCCAAACTAGGGGAGGAAAGTATACAGAGGAGGATGCCAAGGTTATAGTTTTGCAGATTCTAAGCGTAGTTGGTTTTTGTCATCTTCAAGGCGTTGTGCACCGTGACCTGAAACCTGAGGTTTGTGCTTTAAATCATCGTCCCAGTAATAATTTGTACCGTTAACATCAAGTTCTCCTTTTAATATCATCTGGCTTAAATAAGAATGTGAATAATGTTGCTGATTGTTTGTCCGGGTTTGGTTTTACAGAATTTTCTCTTCACTTCAAAAAGTGAAGATGCTGATATGAAGCTTATTGATTTTGGTCTATCTGACTTCATCCGGCCAGGTAATAATTAGAGTGATTCTCAATTTTCATTGTCCTTTTCCTTGCAAAACAATCTCTTTTATACTATTACTATATTGATAGGCAAGTTTCTACTAAATGCACTCTTCATTGGTGCTGCTTACATTCACAAAATGTTCTTAAGTGATATTTTGTTGATTTTTGGAGCCATTGGGATTTTTAGTGGTAATGCATTTAGCCATGTCATTTTACTCTCATAATTTTGGCTGCCTCTTGAAAATTTACATGGGATATACATTTCATCATTTTAAGTGTCATTTGGCTGGGTTCTGTTCCTCAGATGAACGACTGAATGACATTGTTGGGAGTGCATACTATGTTGCACCTGAGGTACTTCACAGGTCATATAGTCTGGAAGCAGATATATGGAGTATTGGTGTTATCACCTACATCTTGTTATGTGGAAGTCGACCTTTCTGGGCACGAACAGAATCTGGAATTTTTCGTGCAGTGCTCAGAGCTGATCCTAACTTTGATGATTTACCTTGGCCTTCTGCCTCTGCAGAGGCCAAGGACTTTGTAAAAAGGCTCCTAAACAAGGACTACAGGAAAAGAATGACTGCTGTCCAAGCTCTAAGTAAGTTGTCATATCAGTTTAACTTTGTTTTATGCAGGTATTAGATGCTGTGTAATGTTCCCTTTTTAGTCATCATGAGATTCTTATCTGTGACAACTGATTCATCAAATAATAACATTCAGGCATAAATATTGAAAACTGAACAAATACGTCTATGTGTTGATTGCGGAATTTCACACCTGACCATCATATCTCGCCTCAACAGGAGGAAGAAAGAAGTCCTGTACCGTGGAGGAAAAGAAAAAAAGGGAAAAACTTTAATTCTTTTCTTGGTATTTCAACCATATAATGAACATTGGAGTTTGTGCTGTGTTAGACAGCCAAATGGTTACTCACTTCTTGTGTATTTACCTAAAACCTTTGTAGTTTTTGTTGCTTCCCGGAGTAAACTTATATTCCCTAAGTTTTTCGACAAGCGAAAATTACTTAGCTCTATTGGTAATAGATGTACATAATGCTGGTGACAATGGTTTGTAAGATGAATTTGTAAACTAATTAATGTGCACTTCTGTAAATGCAGCTCACCCTTGGTTGAGGGATGACAACCGCTCCATCCCTTTAGATATATTAGTTTACAAACTAGTGAAGTCTTATATTCATGCAACACCATTCAGACGTGCAGCAGTTAAGGTATTACTTAATTCATTTCCTTGAATATGCTTATACTGAGTTTAACTTTAGTATCTTCCTTAATCTTTTTATTCGATACTATTATCTCTCAACATGCACTTCTTCTTTCATTTTTTTAAAATTTTTTTAAAATTTTTTTCCCCTAGTGACTAAGAATAGATTCATTGATGTTTTGGTGTGTGAACAGCTTTAATAAACTTCTTTTTTAGTTTAAAAAGGAACAGAAGAAAATGTGTACTGTTCAAACTCTATTATGAATATCATAGTGGTAAAGCTAATACTTGCTAGGAAGCTCAAGATGTGTTACCTGTTTATTTGACATGAAATATCTATGAGGGATTTTTTTTTTAAGAAACCATTTTTTAACTCATTCTGAAATTTGAGGAATGTCTATTGAGATTTTTTCCTGTGCTGGATTCTAACTCATCTTTATGGCTGCTTTTATCTAGGCCCTTTCAAAAGCCTTGACAGAGGATGAATTGCTCTATCTCAGAGCACAATTCAAATTGTTGGAACCAAATAGAGACGGTTACATCTCCTTTGACAATTTCAAAATGGTTAGCTACTGCTTCACTTGTAAAATTCTCAAGTTTTTCTTTGCGCATGTGTGTGTGTGTGTTTTGGGGACTGGTTAGAGGATAGTCATTTTTACCATAGGTTCATCTATCTATATATTTTCTGTTCATATCTGTGTGAATTTGAGTGTGTTCTTCCTGTCTTGAAAGCTTGTGCCTTGTCATTGCTCCATGTCATTTCTTTGTGACTTTTTAATCTCTATGATTTAGTTTCATAGCAAACTTTGCAGGCTCTCATACGCCATGCAACTGATGCCATGAGGGAGTCAAGGGTTCTTCATATCATAGATGCGGTGAGGCATTCTCCATATATATATACTGAGAAAAAAAAAATCTTCATGTTGAACCCTGACATGCCATTGCCTTTGCTTTATTTTCCATATTAGTACTTCCTATCTATGCATTTTTGAAAATTTGACCCCAAGCCATAGGACTCTTGCTACATTTCTGAAAATTTTCTGTAGAAATTATCCATGGCATATTACATCTGACCGCTAAGTGCAAACTGCATAATTATATCTGTGTGCAAATTGAATTTACAAGGCAAATGTTCCTGGGGGAGGGGGTATGATTTTGCATTAACATTTTGTATCAAGAACCTTATGTACACTAGACTTCCGCTTTATGAATGCTGCAATGCATAATAATTCCTTGTTTTGACCAAATATCTTATATATTCTTGCTTGAACAATTTTATAGATGGAACCACTTGCATATAGGAAGATGGACTTTGAAGAATTTTGTGCAGCTGCAATTAGCATATATCAATTGGAGGCACTTGAGAGGTGGGAAGATATTGCCTCCACTGCTTTCGAGCATTTTGAGAGAGAGGGTAACCGTGTGATATCGGTTGAAGAATTAGCAAGAGTAAGTGCTATTACATTCTTTTTTCTAATACAGAATCCATTCTTCCATGTATGACACTTCTGACATGAAATTGTTTTATTATGCTTATCTATGTCTTTTCAATAATAATTTTTTTTCCTTTGTTGTGGCCACAGGAATTGAACCTTGGTCCCTCAGCTTATTCAGTTCTCATAGATTGGATACGAAATAGTGATGGAAAGCTTAGTTTACTTGGATATACAAAATTTTTGCATGGTGTGACTCCTCGTAGTTCAAACACTAGACGCCATCTTTAGTCTTTCTAGCGCTTTGACATATAGCTTCATGATGGGAAAAGAAAAATGAAAAAAAAAAAAAGATTTACATTTAGAATTTTATTTTTTCTCCTTCATTTTTCTTTTAGGGAAAAGAGGAATATGTATTGAATGTTTTGGCGAAGCCAGTACAGGGAAAGTAGAGTCAAGCATATGTCAAATCTTTCGTATTAGCCTATTTTGCAAATTATGTGTCTCCATGGGTTTGAGCCCATGATTATTCATTAATTTGTGAATGCTTTAAAAGATTACATATAGTCAAAATCAAAGCAATTTAATTTGTATCCATTATGGCCTTAAACTGTCATTATTAGGAAATTAGGTTTATTACTTCTGAAATTATAGACATGACATTATCTGAGAGTTTGTTTCAAGAGATTAATTTTGATGAAAGCATAGTAATTGTATACTATCATTCAATTATATATTATTATATTTTATATGAGACTTTTAATATAACGGATATGAGAGTTAAGTATTTTTTGTTAATATAGTAATACATAATTAAATATTTAAATAAAATGTTGTTATATTTACAATATATCAAAATTAAATTCTTGTTTCAGACTATCTTATTTTCACAATCGTACGTATCAGAGGCACACTATGTACAATGTGAAGATTCTGATATTTATTAGTGTTAATCAAACACCTGGGCTTCAGTGAAGACTCACAAGAAAAATTGTAAACATGCCCTCTTCATAAACCCACTCCAACCTTGGAAAGTGCTACCAATAGCAAAGATTTGTCAAAAACCCTGAGATCGAAGCCCAATTGCAATAAAATAAAGTGAACTAACCACGGTAACTGATAATGGCTGCTTCTGTTTTCAATAGCGACTGAAAATTGCTGCACAAGAAGCTTTTGTCTGCTCCGCCTGCAGCCTCCATTGCAACAGAAAGTGGGGTGCTTTCCTCTAAACCCTTTTGTTATAATTAGCCCCACATGAGAGTCTAACAAACGTTTCCAGAACCATTGGTGGCATATATTTGTGACAAATAATATATTTACTAGTTGTTATCTAAAGTTCCAATTTTACCAATGAGAGCACATTAGACATAGATTAATCATAAATCACTGATGTCAATATGAGCCAGGTGCAAAGCTCAATTGCCAGCACTAATATTTTTCTCGGGTGAGATGAATACGTTTGAAGTTTGAAGATCTTGCTTTCTTGAGCTGCATATCTCATCAATTTTAGTGTGATTGGCTTGTTTACCGACACCTTCTCTTCATTTGACTCACGTGCTTGACCAAGAACATGAAATAATTTCCAATCACCTAGACCCTCTTCGCCAGCTTGATAATGCTGGTGAATAACAATGACCAAAAACTGTTTAAAAAGTGAATAACTAAATTGGTGAATAATTAGCAAACGCTATTGGCACAACTTTATATGTATTAAATCAGATTTGATTTTATGGCCTCACTTAAACTTTTTCTAATAAAATGTTAATTTATGGTTGCATTAAACGTGCAATCACAATTGGGTAGAGGAAGGAAAACGTGTGCTGATAAAGAATTGAACTTTTGACATCAACATCACATCAATACCAATTAAGCTGCAAACTGAGTGGCTCTAATAACGATATTTGATACATGTAAATCCTTCACACACCAATTTTCGTTCTAAACTCAAATACAAGCTTAAGTGTAATTGAATTTCTAATTTGTAGAAAATTTATTCACAGAAGAATTACCACAAGTATAGTTATCTATAGTCTATTTGGTCAACTGACTTTATCCTGTTCGTGTTCTAGAAGGAAATTGTGCCTCAAATTCCATGAAAGGACGTATAATAAGGACCTCATAATTGTTTTATTTACTAGGTTAGTTTAAGCTATATGCTCGGTAGAGAAAATATGGCATCTTATGTGGTCCAATTCTTCATCTAAACAGCCAAGGCTGGCGAAGGAATATAACAAACATATCGCTGTTAAGTCTAGTGGTAGGTATTTTTCCTATTAATAGAATAGAATGAAATAAGTGTATTTGTCATTCGTGCTAGCAAGGTAAAAAAAAAAAAAAAAAGAGAGAAGGGGGGGGGGGGGATGAAATATTTTTTGCAGTGACAGAGAGAAGGGGCCACTGTCCGCCTCAAAGCCATTTTTTCATAAATTTTTTCATACTTTAGCTTATCGGCTCTCATAAAAAGTAAAAATATAACAACTAAATTTTTTATTTTTCATTATATATGTTTAGTCCAGCTCTCCTGTTATTAGATTTCTTGTCTGCCTTTATTTTTTGTGAATAAGATGGTCACTGTTTCTTGTTTATTTATGTTTACACTTGGGTTTAGGATTCAGGATTTGTTTCTAGCCTAGCTACTACTAGTTCTATGTCTGATGATTATTATTATTATTATTATTATTTTATGAACAAAAGTTGTCTATGTCTGATTATTAGCGTTGTGTAAACTTCAATTCATATTTGATTCAATTTAATGTCTTGAAGGTATAAGTGACCAGGATTTTCAACAACAAATTTGAATCGATTTTATATGTAAAGGAAATTCTTCTAGAATTATAAGAATTAATCAATTAGTACAAAAAAATACGAATTAATTTAATTTCGAAGTCACTTTGTTTTATTATGCGTATTTAGAAACCTATTCAGATGTAATTTAATTTGTTTTGATTTTAGTTTAAATTATTTTAGTTAACTTTTTTGTGATTAATGTATTTATTTTACATATTATTATAAGTAAAGTAAACAAGTTACTTAAATAAAATTAATTTTATTTTCAAGTTATTCCGGATATGAAATATAATTTACAAATTAATTCAAATATTTTCTTCATGATAAGTTTTCTTTTTTTTTTGGGTACATTCTCTATGATAAGTTTTAAACAAATAAATTAATTTTTAAAATAAATCATTTCAAATCAAATCAAATATCTTATCTTAATGATACCAAAACATCGTAAAGAATGTAAGAATCTGAAAAAATAGAACACATAAATCTCGATATACACATATTGCATGTATATTCATTTTTTCATTTTTCTATTTTCCTAATTTACTAGCTATAATTAAGAACACCTTTAATTTGCCTTCCTCCTTTTCCCCCAATAGCTTTTACATAGTTTCCATATCATGGATGCAAAAGCCCACAAATACAATACATTTTTTTTTTGGATAATTAAGAAGAGTTCAAACACTCTCAACAAGAGGAGTCAAGATAACACCAACCCACAAGAATACAATACAAAACAAATCCAAAAAGAAGAACAGAATCAAACCATCTGAAAACAGAAAGGATAATGTAGGAAAACTTTATACTTTGTCCAAAAGAACTATAATGAGTTTATTATTTTCAGCTCAAACAAGGAGAATATCTGTGGTTCAAAACAGACAATCTTGATTATTCAGAGAAAAGAGACAGCGTAATGTAAACATGAAAACGGTAACGAGTATGCAAATTTGGACTAAAACAGTGACGTAGGAATTGGACGGAAAATCCAAACCGGACCATGACATTTGCACAGCACCTTTTCTATCTAAATTATACATTATAATATTTATATAGAAATTGGCCTTATTTTTGTACAGGATATTCATTAATAAAGTTTGAGTTTTCCAGTCCAATATAAACATGTTAATTCTTACATTAATATTAGGATTTAATACCTTTAAATTCATTTATTTCTAAAGAAAATTTTCATAAAAATTCTTCTATAAAAAATTAGGCGAAATGGAGGGGAATTATGAGGATAATTTGATTTCTATCAGTACATTCTGTAATTCGTATAATATATGTGCATGTTTATAATTAACAGTAACTATCTATATAAGCTCAATAAACGATCAAATTAAAATTATTTAATTTTCCAACCGAGTCTAATCTAAATTGAAGCGTTTTAAAAAACTGAAAGTTGCTCAATCTAAACGCAAATGAGCATCAACTAGCATATTTTTAAGTTCTTTAAGTGAAGTTTTGATTTCAAATTTTATGAATGAGAAGACGTTAACTTTGGCAAAACTTTATCATACTAGGCTAATTTAGCTCAAACTAAATTAGTTGAGATCCAATAAATTTTGAATATTTATTTTTTCATAAAAATAAAAAACTGATATATTTATTGGAGAGTGAAGTTTTCCGAATAGATTTGAGTTTCCCATAGAATACAGAATCTAGATTCAATAAACAGCCAACATGATAAACTAGCAATGAGGCACAATGAAATACACCATCGGAACACAACCCCAAAACGAAAAAAATAAAAACCACCGCTATAGTAATCTGATGATAAAAACCGATGACCTCAATAATATTCTTATTCAATTAATCTAAGAAAAAGCCAAAAAGAAAGACCGGATGGCTGACGAAAAGCATAAAAAGGGATATTTAATCATGAAAAAAAGAGTTTATGATATGATTCAGTGGGTGGGGGGGGGGGGGGAATTTCTTCGCTGCGAGATTGCAACCTTGTAGCATCGCAAAGAATTTCTTGTGATGATTGATGTGCGCTCAATATTTCCACACATATTTGCGATGAAATATAATTCAATGCTGGTTTCAGGATGGTCTAAATTTGAGCGAATTTAAAGTGCATTCTAAAAGTAATTGGCCACATTAGAGGTAGATTGCAATATTGTATGAGTTTTGTGGAGTTATCACTTTGGGAGCATTTTAGCTAATAACCACACCGATCCAAAAATTGTGTGAACAATTCTTAAGATTAAGGGTGAGTTTGGTATAGAAATAAAAATGGAAGAAATTTCTTTTATAAAATTTATAAATCTCATTTATAAAATTTTTCTCCCATTTTTACACTCGTATCAAATTTGCCCTAAAAAGTGTATTCCACTTACAAATCTTCGGCAAATTACTCCAAAGTAGTAGAGACTAGATACTTTCAAGAGTTGGAGTGGAGGGCACACTCAACTTGATTTAATTCCACCTTCTACCATTCTCAAGTGGAAGGAAAAGTGTGGGGAACTAGCCTTGTTGGCTCATATACTCTTCAAACAATTGGTGCTAAACCCATAACTTTTTTTCATTTTGTGAACTGATAATGTTACAAAACTGACCCATTCCACAAGTAAAGGTCATAAAGACTGTGAAATCCAAAATCATGACATCAAGTTTTTGTTTATTAATATTCGAAAACGTGTGCGATAGAAAATGCATATCCAAAACGGTGAGCAAGTTGTTACATGGTTAATTATTCAGGTCATTATCTAAAAGAATTGGGGTCAACTAGTTGACTTGTTATAGATTAATAAATAACGGCAATAATTAAACCAATAGGAAAACAACATTATCATAATTACATACCGATCCCAGGCATTCCTTCCCTAAGTAACAGCAACAAACCCTAACCATTTTGTACTTTAATTTTGAATTGTTAAATAGTATATCAAACAACTAATTAACTTTAATATGTCCAATTACACTACCTTTCTTTAAGTAAGTAATTCAAGCGATAAGTAAGTCTTAACTCAGCAGTTGAGGCATTCTTTCATGTCAAGGTTCTATCTATTAAAAAACTCTTATGAAGATAAATCTCATCAAAAAGTATGAAAAACGCCTCATAAGGAAAAAAAATGTAGCAATTAATGTGACTTTGGTTACGAAATTACACACTATATAACCAAAGCCTTCTTGTGTAATTCTTTTACTATTAAAAATGGAGATGAAGAAATAAAACTAACATTTTAAACAAACGTGTCAATAAACTTAGTTGATAAAATACTTCATAGCTAAATAAATAACTTGAAATCCATACTAACATAAAATAGACATTGAATACTCTTATCTTTTGAAATGAATAATATATTATTATTATTATTATTATTATTATTTTGATGGAGGCTCCAAATATTATTAATTCAAACCTGAAAATAGGACAGTCTCCAAAAAAAGGGGTGGAGAGCTTGTCCATACATGAGAGCCAGAACTGATAGCAAATTCATTATTATTATCATCATCATCATCATTATTATTATTAGATAATTATAAGGTTTAAATAGCTTATAATAAAATTGTATGATTCTGCAACTTGGGAATATATTGGGGTTCCCAAATCGCATTGGTTTTGTGCTACAAAATGAAAGAAAAGGCAAATATATGAGATCAGGAACGAAAACTAGAATTAGGTTTTCATTTTTATTTTGTTTTCCAAATAAACCATTCTTAAAGTTTTTCATTTTTTCTTTTTTTGGATGCATTGGAATCCTAGAATGATGATATTTGTAAAATCTTATTTCTTTTTGTTTGTTTTCGTTTTACCTTGTCCAATTGAACCAATCTAATTCTTTTGTGTGCAATTTGCCAATCTTGAAAGCAGGAATCGGCATTTTAGAACCACAAAAGTTGCCGACTGGATTTACATAATCTTCAGTGTGCACTTTATTCATACAAGTGGTAATCGCTGAAAAAAAAAAATTAAAAGTGTAAATTCATATACCCATGATCTCTTACACATGTATTTGTAAATATTATAAAATTCGTAACTTACACTTTGTTCAACTATTATTAATTGTGGAATTTAATTACCCTTCCAAATACTACCTGTCTCTCTTTGTATCATACAAAATCCTTCTAGAGAGACCTCTTCATTCAAATTCAATACACAAACAAAAAAAAAAACATTTAATTCAATTAATTAACCCCATTGATGTTTTTCCGTCTCTTCTTGAGATTCTTTCAACCGTTTGGATAAAAAATTAAAACCATGCAGCAATTAGATCCTAATAAACTTGAAATTAAATTCAAAAATTGAAAGGCAAAAGAGAGAGCAGAGTGGACCTGTCTTTGTATGTGGGGTTGAGATGCTTTGTAGTCTTCTATGTATGATAGAATTAGTCAATAACTATTTTATGAATTTTTGTTAGGAAGTGTCTTTCTCATGCACCCACCAAGAAATTAAAAATGAAAAAAAAAAGTGTTGTATGAGTTTAATTTAAGTACATAAAAATTTTTTATACAATCAATTAATCATATTTTCTTATTTATATGAATATTTAAGTAGCAGGTGTGAAATTTAATCATATTTATTAGTATGACAATTCTTAATGTATTACAAATTTAAAACATATTTACTATTTTGTTTAAGTAGTTAAAAATATTCAGTAAATGATATTGAATATTTCTTAATACTCCTCATAGACTCCTAATAAAACCTTTAATAAATATACAGTAACAGCCAAAGATGACAATGAAAAATCTTTGATATTCCTGAACCATAACCTCATATGAATTAAATTCAATCAACCAAGGGTCCAATTCTAAACACTGTTCCCTGTTTGGATCCTTTTGTTTCAAGTTTCAAACTTCAAAGAGACACAGAGTAAGGATTGAAGTTACTCCTCAATTAAATGTGTGCCCCTGATATGCATCATCAAACACCAGAACGTTACCAAACGTGGAAGTCATGCACACACCCACTGACACCTTCTATCTGGCACTGAAGTTTGTCTTTCTCCATCACCTACCCAATTTAATGCAATCCAAATACCAACAATCCTATTCTCTACTACTATCAAAAGCAACAAACGAAAAATCTTAACACACTGCTTCGATTCTCACCTCTTCCTAAGAAATCTCAGTGATTCAGTTTGATTCAGGTTTCAGACCCAGAAATGAAAATGGTCCATACCATATGCTTCACTCCAATTTTATTTTTCCCATGCAAATTAAAACTCAATATCCCTTTGTCCCATGTTCTTGTTCATGGACACATACTAAGGTACACAAGATAAGGCATAAAGGCTATTTAAGAAAGGTATTAATTAATTGCCATGCAAAAGGAAAAATCATCACGAAAAGAAAAGGGTAAGAGTTTGTATCTGATTTCATTATCATTATCTTATCATTATACCAAACAGAGAAAGCAAAGAAATGGTGAATGAAAGCAGAGGCATGTGCCATTTTTTGGCTTTTGTTGATTAGTAGTTGCTACTGGCTCCTGTACTTTGTTCTGGCAAAAGTACCATTCGGTTATGGAGAATTCAGTGACTCAAAGGAAAGGAAAAAAAAAAAAGAAAAAAAAAAGAAACACAATTATGTGGCCCTACTTTCCATCAATTCCATCTTTTCAATCCTTTCTTCTTCCTTACCGAAAGGGTAGTGTACCAATTATTCCAAGGCATGAAAAAATTCTTAGAGATAGAAAGGAAAGGAAAAGATAGAAAAAGAAAAAAAAAAAGAAAGAAAAGAAAAGCATCTATTAATTCCTTTTTTTTTTCTTTTTCTTTTTACTTTTCATTACAGTTCCTGGCAAACTCACAGCAAAGTAACTACAATTGGAAGAAGCAACATTGTGTTGTCCTTCCTCATCCCCATCTCTATCATCACCTAACAAGGCAAAGGAAAAAAACAAAAAAACAAAAAAAAAAAAAAACCCTAAAAACTAGTAATTTACATGACCAAATCATTTATGAAGAAGCCATGATTTCCGGGTCAAGGTCTTTATTTTATTTCAGGGATTTTTTTTTTCCTTTTTTTTTCCCCATCAAAAGCCAAAGCATCCAATATGGTGGTGGTGGTGATGGAAGGACTTTTCCCTATCAATCAAGCCCCGAATGTTCCTGAATTCTTCAACATGGCATGGTATGGTTATGGTCCCTTTCTGATCAAAACCATATTCTTCCTCAGCCTCCTTCAACAGCTGCATGAAGAGAGGGTGATTGAAGTATATCACAGGCACCACAAACCTTTGTTGCTCTTCCCCTTGACCAACCTTGATTGCCATGCACCCTTTTGGAATAGCATCCCTCAACACTTGCTTATTGTTCTTCCCATGATCACCATGATGATGATGATTGTGATGGTGAAGAAGGTGGCGATGCAAATGGAAGCTCCTTGGACTCTTTTCTCCGCTACCCATCTCTGCAAAACCACAAAGAAACACAAGGACACACCAAAAAGGCTCAAACTTTGTGAGTGTTTTTTTCTCTATAAAGGAACTCACAAGAAAACAAGGGAATCCTTGTTGAAACGGGTTAGAGATGAGTATCTCTGAGGCCTTGGAACGTTGTTGGACATGGCTGGTTATAGAACAAATGAGACACGCATTAGCACCCAGGAAGACTTAAGAGATATATAGGACAAAGTATGAAGAGAGAGAGAGAGAGAGAGAGAGAGCAAGTTGTGTTGTTTTCAAGCGAGTAGGGTCACTTGGTTTTGAAGACTTCAGAGTGGCGACTCTCTGTAGCCGTCTGATCTTGGTGGGTGATTGATGATCAGCATCCTTTGATTGTCAATCAGATAACTCCACGAGGCTTAGACTTGACTAGATGCCCCCCCCCCCCCCTCTCTCTCTCTCTCTTTCTCTCTCATCAAGGACACTTGTGCATGATGGTCATATTTATGAGAAATTCAGCAAAGATTATTTTTAGTTTAAACCACCGATAATAAAAGTTAATTTGATTTCAATTCATGTGGTTCGAGTTGGGTTTATCTATTAATAATTATAAGCAAAATTCTTCTATTGCTAATTTGGGAAATTCTAGATAGTTAGTGTTTCTGTCAAGGTTCAAAATGTTGGATTGGCCAGACAGTAAGTCTTACCAAGTGAATGGCTGTTAAAGGTGTAAAGAATTAAGGGTGATAAGGGTTAGAAGGAAACATGCCTAACCCAATACAGACTAGAGTGTGTTACAGAGGAGGTAATGACCAATAGATTTCCTTAAGAAACCTATGAATCTTATGAGCTAATAAGTTGATTTAAGTACTGTTGAATGCACCATTTGATCTATTAATATTCCAATCGGTCATTTAATTAACAGTTGTCTCATTTATCCAAGGGAATATTAATGGTCATTTTAGAAGAGAGAAGAAGGGATCCTTTTGGACTTTTATGCAATCAGACCATTTTTGGACCGATCGGATTTAATATGGATACAGTCTAGTTAGAACTTTTTTTTATCAAAATTTTTGTCTGAATAATGTGAAATTATTTTCAACTTTTGAACAAATGAGTGACTTTTACTCGTTTAACTTATTCAATTACCTTATTTAATTTTTAGTAAATTCTGACAATAATTTTGATTGTGTAGTATTACTTTGGTATTTTTGTAATTTGTAAAATTGAATCTACAATGAAAAACAAGTTTGGATATATTGAAGTTTGTTAACTAATAATGCTGCTAATTATATTAGGATGAATTCTAGCAGAGATGGATACCGGAAAAAGATATTTGTTGTTGTTGTTATATATATATATATATATATATATGATAATTTTATTGTTATATATATATAAACTTTTAAATTCTATGCTTTTTATCTTTTGTAATGATTTATTCTATTGTTACAAAATTAACAAAAAAAAAAAAACACTAATCTTTTATCTGCAAATAATACTACCCTTGATTTATATTTGAATATAGGTAAATGCTGTTAACATTTTCTTTTTGTTTAGTATAACCATATAAAACATTGACGAAAATGTTAAAAGAGTAGAGGAATTTTTTTTATAGAAGTAGAGGACCTTTTCGGGGGTAGAAGACTTTTATTTATTTACTTATTTATTTTAAGGAAATTTTAATGGAGTGAGGGGGATTGAGGAAAGAGTGGATGTGAGGATCGAATTTCTGACCTAACACTATTAGTCCTTTAGTAGAAGGATCAATAAGAGATGTTACTTTAACTATAGCCCATTGGCGAAGACTTTTATTTGTTGATTAACTAATTGTGACTCCTTGTTTTGTATTTTAAAATCTTTTGGTTTAAAATTAATATTTCGGACGGATAGCATATTAGGTGCAACAAAAAAGATCCCCTAGACATTCCTTTTTTGACAACCCCGTCTCTTAATTTTATAAAATCTTCTTGTTGTGTTCCCGTTGATATGCGTGTACCTCAAAATTTTTCTTTCTTATTCTAATTTAAAAGCAAGTCATCTATGTTAGAATTCAAAAAAACTTATCGACCAAACGAAAAAAAAAAAAGAGTTCAAAAAATTTATAAAGATAAAGATATTCTTTACTGCTTTACTATAAATAATAGATATAGTTGAAATTTAAATAAGCGATCATTTAAAGTATATTTACTTACGCATCACATAGTCATTTATTTTTAAATTAATCCCTTAGAATTGACCTTTTAACTTTTTTTCTACGACTTAGTAATTTTAATGACTATATTTCACTATTTTTCAGTCACTCAATCATACACTATTTTTCTAGTAAAAAAAAAATTATACACTACTTTTTTTCTTTTCAAACGGTATACCAGTTATTTACTAGAAAAAGAATATATATATATATATATATATATATATATATATATATATATATATATATATATATGCCTTATATTTTAAAAGAAACAAAAAATGCATTATAAAGAGTAAAGTAAAACATTATAAATGTTGATAAAAATTTACTAATTTAATATTTTACAAAAGTAAGTACCTATGTAATATATTATATGCACGTGATAATATATTTTTTTCAATTTTCTCATCAATTTTTCTAATTTCTTATTTACTCTCTGAAATACAACTTTATTTTAGATGATATGATACCTACCAAAAAAAAAAAAACCACTACATTATTTTATATTGTATCAAACTAAAAACAATACTAATTATTTAAAGAAGACAGGACTCCCCCCAAGAGAGAGAGAGAGAGAGAAAAAAAAGACTTGACTATATATCTCACACAAATTTAGAAATTAATATGACTGTTAAGCATGTGCCCACCATTCTCCACCATGATATAGATTGGCCACCAGACAATTGTATACAGTACATAAATCTCACATCACATAACATAAGGTCACTACATTGCATGCATTGCGCCACTTTGGTAAGGTTCAAGTGCTATCATGGACGCTGCTTATATGCTTTATATGCCGGAAATATCGCTGCCAAACATGATGTGAAGTGCAAGTAGCAGGTACAATAATACTTCTATAATACAAATACAATAATGTACATAACCATATACAATCGCTCGATAATTCAAAATAAGAAAAATGTGTTCAACTAAGAATACTTAAAAATTTGTCATCAAAAGTCATTTAATTTCCCTTCCTCATAATCCTTAAAACTTTTCTTTTGTTTTGGGATAGAGAACTTTTTTTACACTCTCAAGGCTATTTTCTATATAATCTTTAATTGTTTGAATTTAATTTAACAATACTTTATATTCATCTAGCAGCATATATAATTATATAATTATTCTATGAGTTACATATTTTTTTTAAATTTAATATTAATAAAAATATTTGACTCAACTATTCACTACTTTAAAAATTTTATAAATAAAAATATCTGATTTGATAATAATATTAAACTCTTTTATATTAATAATATATTAAAATTAATCTCTATTTTTTTAAAAAAATAAGTTGAAGATTATATCTATACTTATTAATTGTTTATAAAAATATAAAATTACTTATATATTTTTACTTAAGAAATTTAAATTTTTAAAAAATATAGTTCATGATACTATTGTATGATAAGGCTTATTAAAATATAAAATTATTTATATATTTACTCAACAGCTTAATTTATTTGGAGAGACGGTGCATGACATCATATGTATGTTACATTTTTGATTAAATTGATAGTCCAAGAATGTGTGAGGAATTGAATGAGGAAAGAGGGGGTAGGAAGACATGTGGAGGGTGATTGGAAGAAAGGGAGGGGACACGTGGGTGGAGGTGAGGGCTGTGGAGGTGGCAGCGAGGTGACACGGCAGAAATAGTAAGGAACATTCAGACAGCCAATAGCAATAGCAGGTGTAGAAAGAACATGTCCAGGAAGAGATCCAAAAGCGTCAACGTTGTATCTTTATCGCACTTTATGTGGCGACACACAGATTGACATGCCTATACGGAAAGCTTTCATTTTTTGTACTTAAAAAAAAGAAAAAATAAACACCATCTCGTTTTGTGGTTTGCGATTTTCAAGTTTTTTAAAATGTTATTTCCTCCACGGGAAAAATGTGAATACGGAAAAAATATTAAGGAGAAATTATATTGATCTTTTTTTAAGTTTAGTTTAATTTCTTTAGATTTATGTTATTATTTTACTTACCTCTCTTGGCATTAGTTGATGGTCAATTAAAAGAATAAATGAAATAAAGGTCATGTATTGAGCGTAATTTTTAATGAAAATAATATAATTCTTTGAACTTTCGTTATAATTTTTACAATGGAAAGCGAAAAGAAAGAAAAAAAGGTTCAAAAATCTTAAAACTATCGTAAAAGCATAATAGTCATTCTGATTACAATGTGAGTATTAAAAAATTACATAATTGTTATTAAAAACCATGTACAACATATGTGTTATTAATCTTGTATATTATTTCAACGATCAATTAATATTAGAATTTAATTTAAATGCACTAACAGTATAAAATAGTTTTACACTGTCAACCAATAAAAATAGTAGAAAGTGCCAACTCATACAAATAATCACGCATTATAATGAGGGACCCATCATGATTTTTCACTTTCCTTTATTTCTATTGGTTGACAATGTAAAACTATTTTATACTGTCAATATATACCAATTAAATTTTTAACATTAAAATAAGTCTGATAACACATAAATTTTTAAAATATCAATATAATTTCTAAATTAAAAATAATATCACATATGATTAAACTAAAATTTAGGGGAGGTCATATATATTTTATCCAAATATTAATGGTGTAAATAACAAAAACACTACTTTTAATATTCATCACTGATTAGGGGATCCAGGGATACTTTCTTCAATAAAATATGGAAAAGAATCTTGATAAGTTTAAATATTCTTTCTTTTTTACTTAACATAAAATGATACTATTAAAATTTGTGCCGCATAAGCGTTCATCTTTGTCTTTCTTGTTTTGATGTTTCAGCCAGGGCCGGAGAATAATTATCTTTTGCTTTTTCTACTTGAAAGTCGGAACCTTGTACAATGTAGTTGGAATATAAACATACCAAAATCATGCGGCTCAAACGTCGTAATATGTGCATTGCACCACATCACACTCTAATTCGCTGAATGTGTCAAAAACAATATCCAATAGGATAAATCATTGAAACATTGAAAGAAAAAAAATGATAATTGTATAAACTTAAAACGACAGTTGTAATGAGTTTAATTGTTATCGGGAAAATTTTAATACTCAGTGAAGGAGCAAGAAAAAACAAAATCTGAGAAGTCTTACTAGAGCTTTAATTAGCATTAAATGAAGTATTATAAATTTATATATAATAATTGAAAAATGAGTACCGTTAGGCTGCTAAGGCTATCAAAATACTCACTTGTATTTAGTTTTGTATTTTAATAATTAATAATAAAAGATATGTGAAGATTTTCTTACTTTATAAGGCTTGATACATTTACTTATTGAATAATTTATAAATATTAAATTTCGTTTAAATCTAACTGTTTGATGGAATATTATGATAAATAGATCTTCATGGAATTCGTAAAAATTCAAGCTAGTTAATACCATTTTGTTTTAATATACCATACCATATGTTATATATAATATATTGAAATGTTAATTATTAAGTTAGATACTTAAACTCACATAAAAAAAAAGTTTGATATAAGTAATATCTAAAAAAAACTAGGGGTTATAATTGGAAGAGAAGAAGATTATCTTGAGCCTGTGATAAGAGAGATGAAATTGAGAATCATCGAAATGAAGAGACAAATGAGGTATGGATGGATCGGGGGATAGCATTGTAATATTTGGGGAAAACATGGTAGTTTTAGTTTAGGGAATAAAATAGTTATCCAAAAAAAAAAAAAGTTTAGGGAATATAATTAAAATCACTAACATTATGACAAATAAGTCCTTTTCCTTAGTTTAGTGTTCCCTACCCATGCTGATGCCTCATGGGTCCCAAATAAATCTCCGGTGCTAGATTTCGAGTTACATTTCATTCTCAACGCTGGGCTACAATGCCGTGCAATTCCTTTTCAAGAAACCTTTAAGTAATCAAAAAATGATTTCAAGATCTATAGAATATATAAAAGAATTTTAGAAAAAAAATATTAGTAAGATAAAATTCGTATGGACACATCTGGGATAATAGTCATTTGCCGTTTAAGGATATGATTTCTTTTTGTTTAGGTATATAGATAAGGTCAAAATTTACTTATAACTATACTATATGATATGAGTTAATTGTCTTTTAAAAAAATTGTAAAAAGTATAAAAAATAAAATATGCCACTACATTGAAGAATCAGAAGGGAGATCGACGTGGGGTACGATGCATTGGATTCCCTACCCCAACATTTGATGCTGTGGGCAAATGCTTGGGGTATTCTGGTTCCTCCATAGGCACATGTTCTTTTATGGCGTTTATATTGGAACATTCTATTAATTCATGTCTTGTTGAATCATAAAGGTGTGGAAGTGAAACTATTGTTAAGTTATGTAAGGATGAATAGATGTTACAACATTTATTTTCGAATGTCTATATTTCATGGCAAATATTAGAGCAATAGATTCACTTTCATATTTATTATTTTTTTATTTTTAGAAAATAAATATTAAGATGATAAATGTATAAATAAATGATAAACTTAGTTACTATTGACTACTAAAATATTATAATTGCCGAAAAATACTTATAAATTTTAAAATGTGAATGAAATAAATACAATCTTGGATAGCCAAAATGAGAGTTAGTTTACTTAATTAACCTTTTACTCATGTATTATTGTTATGATTTGGATTTCTGCTCACGTATTATTTCATGACTTGGATTTGATTCTTGGTTCTCTTATTAGTGAATCATCAATAAATACTTATGTAAGTACTTAATGAGTCTACAGTATGCCTAATCTTGAATTTGAACTAGTTTTCTTTTCCTTCTATTTTGTCCCAAGAAAATAGTGGAATCTTGCATAATTTTTTATAATATGTAATAATTTTAGGTGTGAGTGGAGTCCTACCTTTATCGCTTTCTTGATCAAGATTGCATGTTGCAGCCGAAGATTCGAAGGTAATAACTTGCAATAGGTTTAAGTCTCAATAACTTACATTAATTCACTATTTTTGGAGTTCACTTGATTAATTATTTAAGCAAACTAAATATATCATGATGCAAATTTTCTTTAGAGTACTCATCATCCATAGATCAAAAGTGCGTCTAGTTATCCACAACAAGCCAATACATTTCAGGATTACCATTTGTTTGTCTCCCTCTTGCACTACATTTGGTCATGATGATTATACATCATGCGTAGCAGACACAATATAAAATGATGAGGAGTGAGGACTAAGGAGAGAAGCAAAGTTAAGAAAGTGGAGGAATGAAAAATTGATCTATACCATCCAATGTAGAAGGAGGAAGACCATATATATAAGAAATATTTTGATTTTGGAAGAAACCAAAAGTGTGCCTCAAAGATTGTCTTTGATTAGTCATACTATATATTGTTAGTCCTTGCTTTTTCCAATGTATAGACACAGATGGATGGAAATCTTCACGGACAAAAATGCATTTGACTTGGTAATGGTTGAAAATGGATTAAAAAAGAAACAGTTTTTGGGACAGGAGAAACAGAAGTATTGCATAGTTATACGGCTTTTCATAATTTTGGTATAGATCTTCTAGAGTGTGTTGGAGCTCAATTAATTTTGTTGGAGTGACTGATTATTGGAATTTCAACTATGATTAATGAAGTTTTACATTGGTTACATTTTTGGATTAAGTGAAAAGTATATATTTGGGATGACTCATAGATTCATTGCATTGAGGTTTTAGGATAAAATATAACATCTAGCTTGCTGTTGTATATAATTTATATTTATATATTAGTAACCAAAATAATAAAAACTTATAATACCATGTTAATTCATAAAACATCTCAAATTCAAATTTTCATAAAAGAATATTGTAAAATTAACTTTATAATTTGAATATTATTGTACTACATAAATAAAATACATGCCATGTTTATCTTCAACATCGTTAACTACTGTTCAACTATCCATTTCCAATGTCCATGTGCACGAAAGCCAATCTTCAACTGATTCAACGTACTTCATTTTGTGTGGGTTGGTGAAATGTATTCAATTATATGTGAAATCATAGATAACCTTATTTAAAAGTATGTATAGAATCAAAGTCTTCTGGAGAGTTTGAAAAATTTAGTGGTGACTAGTTTGTGCCTTGTATGTGAGCTAAATTTAAAAAAAAAGGGAAGAAGAAGAAGAAGAAAAAAAGAAGAAAAAGATGTGGCTTAGGATCATCAAGACTAAACTTTCAAGTATCAGAATGGTTTTTGTTTGGAGATCTAAATGCATAATCAAAGTTTGGGTAACCAGTCATACTTTCCTCGTTCTCTTTCAGGCATGCTTTCAATTCAAGTTTGAATCCTACTTCTAAGTAGTTTCTCTTCTAATTCATACTCCAACTCTCTAGTATCGGCAAACTTAACGGAGCAATAAAGATGGATCGTTTATGTGAAAATAGTTGCTGTGCTAACATTGATCACAATGTACAAGCAGTAACAAAATCAATAGGTGCCTTTCAGCCTTTATTTGTGGTTTTTTTATTAAGAAAAATACGTTTTATTAGAAAAATATTCTTTAAATTTGTGTAACCTATTTATATAAATTTCTAAAAAAACAGAATCATAAAATAATTAACTTTCTACTCCATTTGAAAAGTAGATGGAGAATTACTTTTGATTCTACTTCTTTTTTCAGAATTTAAAAGTAATTTAAAAAAATTATTTAAAGGCAGCTAATCTTTGAATGAGCCTCAGACAATCAAATGTGGAAGACTAACTGACCATGCAAGTCCCAAATCAGGTATATATATATATATATATATATATATATATATATATATATATATATATATATAGTTTACAAATCTTTACTTTTGAGCTAATTTTTATAGTGGAATTAAGTACGTTTATATTATACAGTATTAAAGTCTATCTTTACACTAATCCATGGACCATCTTTTCAATTCTTTGTTCATACATGCAGTTTGGGTCTCGGTTCTCTATGTCATGTCCCTGTTCTATGTATGTGGACATGTTCTTTGAAGGTAACGATTTGAGTATGCCCAAGAAGATAGTCGAACAAGAATGTAAATAGCATGTTGCTATAATTTATGCTTGAGTTATCATCTGAAAACAAAACAAATGTCATTCAATTTTTGCATCAACTAAAACAAAAAAAATTATGTTTTTCTTTGACTAAGTTATTCCTATTCTCATATATTGTTGTGACTACCTCACAATAATTGTATTTTTTAAGGATTCATATATTTTTGTCTAGATGTTTATCGATTAAAAAGAAAAAAAGAAAGTTTAACGCACTGGTATGTCCAGAATTTGAATCTGAAAATAGTTGGTGATAGTAAACATATACTGCGACTTTAGACAATTTTACATGCAATGTCGATAGGCCAAATTCTAAAATTGTTATTCTGAAAAAAGAAAAAAAAAACACTTTAATTAACTACTATTCCCCATCTAAATTTATGAGTAATTCCTAAGATCAAATGAAAAACTCACAAAATTTGAAAGTAACACAATGCTCTCGCTCAAACGTTTATCCGTCTCATTTATTAGACCTGGCTAATCAGTGACTCATAACCTACGATCTCTACTTCTTGTGACTTTTCAAATCTCATTATTTAGTTGGAGGTTAGATGATGTTATATGCAACCATCATTCGCTGTTTATTTAATAATTGAGCTACGTGAATCAACGAAGGCGCTGTCTTAGGCTAGTTAACGTTCAGGACTATTATAATTCTAATAATAGCGTTTACAAAAAAAAAAAAAAATATTGGTCAACATTTGACAACAAGACAATTTTAACTTGCGTTGTGAAGTTGTTTTGTAAGTTGTCACCCTAGCCACAGTAGCACATCATATTGCATCATCAATTCATCACTAATAACCTAGGTACTGGGAATCAACAGTTGTATTAGGAAAACGTCACCTTAGCCGTCCTTCAAAACAAAGATGCATCTGCCCATGTCGATGCCAGTTAAGCATAGAAATTTTTGGGTAAATCTGATTTATATTTTTAAAATAGGTGGATTCTAGCAATTGAGACCTGTTTGATTTATGGGTGGGTTTAACAGTTATATATCTTGGATCAATTCGAGATTAAACTACTGCGAATACAAATCAAATAGACAACAAAATTGGTCAACCTTTAATAAGACAAAATTTAATTTAAATATTTTGTTTGCTATCAAGTAGTCACGGTTTTGTGAAACAACATATTGCCTTAGCCCTAAGACGAACCATAGGTATTGGAGATAAATATAATTTTTTAGTTTTAGTATTTTGAAGTTCACATCAGTTTAGTGCTTAAAATTTTTTTGATATTAATTTAATTTTAATATTTTAAATTTTGATGTCAATTTCATTCTTCCATCAAATTATCAATAACTTTTGTTCTTATTTATCCTAATTGGCATATTAGTCTAGTTCTAATAGTTATGTTATTTATTTGTCTTTCTTGACTAATGAAAAGAGATAATTTTTACCTATCCAATTAAAGAGATAATTTTTACCTATTCAACTTAATTGGACAGCCTTACCACACTTATTACACTCAATCTAATCAATCAATTCAAATAAATAAATAAATTTATTTATTTATTTTCAAATTGATGAGGTTGAAATTGTCTCCTCTTATGAATCAAGGAAGATAAATAAATAATATAGTTCAAAACTAACATATCAAGTAGGATGAATTTAGCAACAGAAATTATTGATAATTTGACAGGATGAATAAATTAATATCAAAATTTAAAATATTAGGACTAAATTTATGTTAATTTTTTTTAAAATTTAAATTGATATTAATTTTAAAATATTAGGATTAAAAAATATTTACTCAAAATAAAAATTGTCTTTTTTTTGGTGAAATAGACAAAACTTGTAAACTATACATCAATTAGAAAATGTTTGGTAAAATTATTGCATCTAAATTATAAGGTGACTATAAACACACATGTTTAAATAAAATACGTGTTCTTTTAGCTTTCTTTCTTTCTTTCTTTCTTTCTTTCTTCCTTTTTTGACAGTTGTAATGACTTTGAAAAATAATATAGCTTCGAATACTTTGCCAAAGCATTGAAAGAAGCACCACGATAGGAGTTTAATAAACACAATTGCATTGGCTAAGGATTAATAGGAAAAAAAAAACTAGGGAAGGCATCTTGCAGAAAACATAACACTATATCCGTCTCAAACTAATATTATTCTGATTCTAAAATCCACCAGAGACAAGCACGCAAGTAAGTAGGAGAGCATCCAAGCAACCATTCGCTATCAAAGGTATATTAATTGCCTTTGACACATAGCTGAAATATTTTTTGTTTTTCAATCTCCATCCTTCTACTTTAATTTTTCTAGTGTTAAGCAACTTAAAAAATCAAACAAACATCAAGATAGCTACATCTAATCTTCAATAACATATAAGTTACAACGATTTATTAGTTGAGTATGTAGGAAGCTAGCAGCTAGGCGGCACTTATGACCCAACCCGACCTAATTATCGGCTAGGATTGGAAGGTGGGCTTGCCTGTGTCCCTTAAAAGTTAAACTTGGCCTGATATATATTTTGGGTTGGATTTAGGCTGTATGTTTTTACTTAGTCTGACCTAAACCAAAATTATATAATGCTTTGAAACTTATGATTTTTTAAGAATAAATTATAAAATTTAGTTATTTTAAATTAATATCTTCTGCATAATATACTATGAAAAAAATTATTATAAAACATTCTTTAATTAGTTTAAATTTCCCACTTACAAAATTTCATTATTTAGCTATACATAATAATTAAATTCATAGAGTTATTTAATTTTGAATCGGCCCGATCTCAACCTAATCATTAATTGAGTCATAATTGCGTTAAGTTTAAATTTTAAAAAGAAAAAAGTCCCAAAAAAGAAAAGAAAAGTGAGAATCGGTCCAAGTTGAATCCAACTTAACCTAACCCATGAGCACCCTACTAGCAATTATCGTATAATTTTCCCCAAGACTCCCAGTTTCTTTAGGCAGAAGATATTTCGTATTTCTGGGTCCATGTTAGCGTAAATAAATTATTTTGCGAAAAGGTTGTCACCCTAAAATTAATTGCCTTGTTTTTTGGCAGCAAGTTGTGTTGTATCTATCCATTGTGATTCCTTTACCTCCCACAGCGGACAATGACATATTCCCATTAAATTCATCCTCAACAAAGGAAGCCAAAAAAGAAAAGGCGAAGAAGAAAGAGATCGATTTTATTTTCCCTTTCAATTACGGCATGATAACACAAAATGAAAAGAAATAAATTACAATTGTACACAAGAAACTTCTTGTCATCACTCATTTTTTCCAAGAAACATACATGGAAATAGTATATATAACACAAAAGTTTCAAAATCTACATACCCTAAAGATTCATACCACACCATGTAGCTATATTTGATCTTGTTGAGATGTTCCCTTGAAACAGCCACCAACATGGTGGTGGTGTTGTGGGGACTTATCCCTATCAATAAGGTCTTGAATGTACCAAAACTCCTCCACATGACAAGGGATGATTATGGTTCCTTGCTGATCAAAACCATACTCTTCCTCAGCCTCCTTCAGCAGCTGAGAAAACAAAGGGTGGTTGAGGTTCATCACAGGCACCACAATCTTCTGTTGCTCTTCACCTTGCCCCACCTTGATTGGCAAGTACCCTCTTGGTACATCTTTGGTGACCACTTTCTTTCTTTGGTGGCGGTGGTGGCAGTGAAGGTGGTGGTGTTTTGTAACCGGAACTTGTTCCAAATTTTTTTCTTCACTGCCTAACATTAGAAACCAAGACAAAAGACAAGACCCCAGAATTTGTGTTAGATTTCTAGCTAGATAAGTATTTTGTGGGAAATAATAGACATTTTGGAGGGGGGTTTTATTTGTAGGCAATGGATAGGAATCAACTCTCAGTGTACCCTATGGATTGGAAAAAGGGTTAATTATTGATTATATATGGCGGCATAGAGGCGTCATCACTCATCAAAGAGGATGAGGTGCGATGGAATAATCCAATGCAAAAATCAATTAAGTCGGTTATTTAATTATAAGATGCATGACTCGGACTCTGAGCTCCTATTTGTCTGCAAGTGGTGCACTGTTTGATCTTTAGTACGCTGAGGCATAGTCATGACTCAAAGGTCAAAGCAAATGAAGTGCGATGTCTACCATAAAGTGTGCCTCCAAAAGAAATTTGTAAAGAATGAAAATAATATTTGGTTATTTAAAGTGATTCGAAATCCATTCTTTTGAGTAAAGTCTTGATATTCAAATTTTATAAATAAAAAAGTTAGTGATTAAAGAATTTTATTTTCATATTAGACTGACACGAGTTCGATCAGATTACTTGTAATCCATTAAACTCTAGTATCACTTGTTTAGTCTAAAAGAGAGAAGGGGCACGGGTTGCATATGTCATTTTGTCCTTTATTGAGGTCTCATGTAAGTTCCCATGTCAATCAAGGTTTACATATTTGGATCTGATAGAAATTTTACTTGCTTAGGTTTCAATCAAATTACGTAATTTACTGTTTGGATGAAGTTGGGAATTAGACTGATTCAAATGCCCCATCAGTAGCATAATTAGTGAAAAAATAAATTGATGATGAGATGTAGTAGGAAACGGTGGAGGTGATATTGATATACATGGTGACAATGATTAGTGTGACAGGCAACGGTAAAGGTGAGATTAACTTTTTCCGTGGTATAAAGTATCACAATCATAATAGCTTGAAAGTGAGATTAACGTGAAGTTGTTTTGTGAACTTAATTATTTGAAAAAGGTTGGGAGTTATACAGGAAAGTGAAATGATAGTTTCTAACATGGAAGATATTTTCAGCCCCAAGGAGTTGGTTTTATCAAATCAATATGTGTAATATGTGAATGTATAGGCTCAAGTGAATTACTTAAGGTATACGCATGGCGTCTGAACACTTTGTGACCGCAATATTTGAAAAAAAATACGTCAAGGATACTTCTCATTCAAATGATTACCCAGCAATAGCAAAGGATTGTGTCATATCACAAATTATGGGTGATAAAAATTCAATTTGAGTCAGTATAAATTTACAAATCAAATTTACTCCAATTAAAAAAATAAATTTAACTATATCAAAAAAGGATTAGTATCTTTTCCTAATAATAGAGAAGGTATAGTCTTAAGAAACAAAAACTTTTTAGAATAATCAACCACGCAAGATCATAATCCCAACATCAATGGCTCCTTGACTATTGGATGACTTAACATCTTGCTTGATTGAGATATGCTCCCACCACGCAATAATACCAACACAAATAATTATAGCATCTACACTTGTGATAGAAGTATTCTTTTTATACCCAAAAAAAAAAAAAAAAAAAAAGCTAACAATTGTCTTAAGAATACTGGTTAATGAATCAAGAAAAAAAAATTAAAACTTTTAATGTATCTAAGGTATTAAAAACTTAAATATCTTTTTTTTTTAAAAAAATTCTTTCTTGATTTTTTAGGGTACTGATTAGATAAACCCCAAAAAATATTATAATCTCGCACGTAACACCCACTCTCACTTCGTAGTCTCTCACCTTCTGAGATGGGCTGGGTTGGGCTTATGATTTAAGGACTGGACCAACCAAGTTGAGCTATTAGTCGGCAGTAATCAATAATACTCTAGTTGATTGTATCTTCAAAGAAACGGAGTATTCTCAGACCCAAAAAAGAAAAAAAGAAACCACGGAAATTTGTGCTCCCTTTCATAATTTAGCTTTTGCTTGTAGCATCAGCAATAGAGCCTTCAACATATGTTGACCCGAAAAAAAACCACCTTGACATATATTGATTGAAAAGAAGTTATGTTTCAAGTTCAAAATGACATGCATAATACATCACAGTCTTCTAAAAAGAACATATAAAATGCTTTTGATTTTTTTTTAAAAGAAATGCTAATGCCATTTGGAAAGAAACCCTTGTCAAAAGTCAAGCCCACAGCTGCTTAGAACAAATTTTCGCAATATTTATAGGAGTACCATGCTCTAAGACTAAAAACTTAACAATTCGTACTTATAATTTAGTCCTCAACTTTAGAAATGAATAATCTACATCTCTTTTTTTTTTATTAATATTTACAAATTGATATTTAAATGACACAAAGTAATTATTTTCAGTTAAACCAGTTGTTATCCCTTTTCGGTATTGTTTTATGATAGTTAATACTATCTATGACTTCAATCTATCATTCAATTCAAGGCAAAACGTATACATTAAGATTTCTGAGCTTATAATCATGCAGTACTACATATAAGATTTCTGCTTTTTCTGGTAACAGAAAAGCAACCTTATACTTCAGCGGTTTATCCTAACACTTACAAATTTCAAAAATAAAAAGTAAAGCAACTTTTATTCATTTCACAACCACCAAACTATCCGTTATCCAATCACAACTTGAACGACATTTCTTTCTTTCTTTTTGGTTTTCCTTTTTTTTTTTTTTTTTTTGGTTTTGGAGCCCAGCACAAGGCTATAGGATATGGACTTTATAACAAAATAATTTATTTCACCCTGCATTTTAATGGGTGATTTTGCCGTAGGTTTTCGTTTAACTAGTAACCCACAAAAGATAATTATAGCTTGTTTGGTTTTTCATTTGAAAACTTTTAATTCATAATTCAAGCAAAAGTTTTTCTCGTATAATTTTTAGCTAAATCATAATTTTGAAATTTCAAAGGAACATCCATACATGTTATTAGTATTTGCTTCTTCTTATTTTTGAAAGTTTAGCCTTGGAATGCAAACCAAAATTGTCCACTTGTGACATATGATTTCATTTCACACCTACATCGAATTGAACAAAACTGTCGTTTTTTTTTTTTTGGTCAGAACAAAACTGTCGTTTGTCAGCAAAAGAGCAGATGCCGGATCTCTGATGATGGATTGCCCTGCTTAATTGGGCCCCCTCTTAGCAAGTCCACAACACCATCTTAGTAGAAAAAACAGGTTTTTTCATATGAAATCAATAAACATTATAAGCCTACTTTTCAACATACAAATTGGACATTTTTTAATAAGACATTACATGAAAAATAGGCATTTTAAATCAAAATGTTCTATTGATTTGTTACTATTACCATTAAAGAGTTAAAATTCTGTTGTTATCCTACCCAAAAATAATAATAATAATAATTGTTGTTAGTATCTAAAGCCTAGCTTAGTTGCCATCCTCATTGCTCATAGATAGAGCTAGCATAATAACATGTTTGTTTCCAACATAAAGTGATAAATCCCCCCAATTGGAAGAAAAGGGCAAATCCAAAGTCGTCTATGGATCCCACTAGAATGTGTCAAAAGGGTCTAATTCTTCTATACCCTACATGAGGGCAATCACTTCAAGAGTAGGAACAGCTAATTAATCTTATATATGCATGGAAAGACTACGAGGTCCTCATGATTTCCTATCCAAACAGTACCAAAAGACTTCAAAAAGTTTTTGGGGTCACTTGATTTTGCTCTCACACCAATTATTCGTGGAAAAGTTAGCTGTGACCATAAAAGCTGTATGGGAATTCAACAAACATGACCCAACACAGTTTCTCTCTCTCAAATGTATCATGCATGGGAAAACACAAAGCAAAGCACCAGGGGTTCAACTTTATGCTTTGCGAAAAAGTCAAAAAGATCCAATTTCCCAAAAGCACTTCTTTATGATACAGCATTCACATTTTCATGTAGTACTCCTCCAATTCACTCCCTTCAACAACCATATCACAAAAAAGGAGAATGAAATTAAGGTAAAGGTGGATTTCGTTTCTCTTCATGCGTAATTTCACACAGAAAAAAGTGAGCAAAGGTGCAAAGAGAGAAATAGTCAACTTTTACATCTATGGGCTTATTATAAATATTGTGACACTTCATGAGGTCATAAGTTTCATATATCGAAATTGAAAAATTAAATCCTACTACTATGACTTTTAATTCATACATGAAGAGAGAGTATGGTTACATGAGTTGCATTGAAGATTGTGAAGTACACATTGGCGTGCAAGTATGAATGTGTGAACGACATGGTGATAAAGGGAAGTAATAGCTCTGGATGAGCACTGTTTATGTCAATCGCCGTGCTCCCCTATGCCCCATAGCTATGTGCTGACCCTTTTGTCTACCGTTCTGAATCAAACCTATTATTGATGGTATTGTCTCTTCCAAATCCCTGTGCTCATGAAGAAAGCAAGGCGTAATCAAAAAGGTTAAATATAAAGGAGACACCACAACAATATTCCATGCTAAATCAATCATTGATTTTCATAAAAGCAAACTATAGTATAAGCACATATAATAAAAAGCTTACTTGGTACCAACATTGTGATGCTTGCACGCACAATGCTCAGCTGTTCACTGAATCACACCTGCAGAAGGCTTTGCATTCTAACGAAATAAACAATTATTTTATAAATTCATGATATAACAAATTACCTCCTTTGAGGACATAGCTACTGATGCTTCGGTAATGATTATTGAAGAAGGATTTTTTTTTTTTTTTTTAAATTTGGTTCACTCTTTTCTAATAGCTTAATGAAACTTGAAACTTAAAAACAAGGAAAGCAAGTATCTTGTACATTTATTGTTTGAATGTGTACGAAATTAGGGTTTCATCTATCAAATGAGATATTAAAGCCAAGGAAAGATGTGTTTATGGAAAAACAACTAAATGCTTATGCAAATCCCACAAGAAAATATACCTATAATTGTGAAAAATTGATTCAGATTTATCTATTTTAATTACTAATTGATATGGAAACGAATAAGGACAAGAAAGGCAGAGAAAAGTATAGATCTGCGTGACATTACTGAACTCATATAACTAAGCTAAATGCTATTGCGCTATCTTTAATAATATGAACAGATTTGTCAGTCTAATAGAGGGATTAAGAAACATTAATCTGATGGAAAGAGGCCGGAGTACACAAGGCTATTGATTTTCATGATATAGCATACAGGGTGTTGTAAATTTATATCTTAATAAAATTAGGCCTCGAATTTAACACATAGCTGACAATGGAGACATGACTAAGAAAAGGGTGTCATATCCACTTTGCTTCTTCATATCTAGGATTTAAGACTCAGCTTATCCTAGACAAATTATAGAGATTAGAGACAAAAAAATATAGGCCACGAAACCCTAAAGAGAGAGAGAGATAAAAGAAATAGGTAGAGAGAGAGAGAGAGAATGAGAGAAAGGTAAAATGAAAAAGGGATTGAAGAGGGACTTGAAAAAGAGGAGAATGTTTAACTGAGTCCAAAGGCGGCCAGATCTGAGAAAAACATGGCAGAAACAGACAGATCGGATGCTGGAAAAACATAATTGAGGGGAAGATCTATAGAGCTAATGATGATGAACAAGAAAAAGGTGTTACACCTGACAGAAAAAACACCATCATAACATGATCAGAGGGGAAAAAAAGAGAAGCTAAACGAAAAGGGAGTAATGATGGAAACCTTTCGTGCCTAGCGAAGAAGGAATTGGTCAAAATGCTTCCATCATTACACCAATCTGCAAACCACCCACGTCCTTAATTGATCCAAAAACAAAACCCCAAGATTCAGATCTACCTATTCTTAAGAAAAAAACAAAACTTTTCATAGTAAATTAAAATAAAAACAATAATAATTACTAAAAACATAGAGGAGGAGAGGAACCAAACCTATAAAAGTAGCCCACGATCAGTATCTTCATAAACAAAATATGGAAGCATATATAATTGGGGGGAATGAAGCCTGGTCCGACGACACTATACATTCCTTGACCATAACAAGTACAGCAGCATATCCTCAATCTCTCTATATTTTTTGTTACCACATAGAGATGGATAATAGAGTGGATCAAGATGAAAGAAGGGTCCTCGAGCCAGACAACATTCCCCTCAAAAGACAAAGCTTCCCAAAATGACCTTGTTCATGTACATTCTAGCTATATTCATCTTGAAACATTGAGTGTATAGTAAGAAAAGCTCTTTTTTTTTTTTTTTCCTAGAGAGAGCTTCTCCTATATATACTTATTATTTGCTGTCTCTCTCTTTTTTTACTCTTCTTCTCCCCCACGGGTCTCGCCTATGTTCAAGGGGGGTGAGAGAGACATAGAGAGAGAGAAGAAGAAGAAGATGATATTGGTGATGATGAGTGGGTGAATGAGAATGAAGGAGGATGCAGAGAGAGAGGGGGGGTTATAAAAAGAGTGAAAGAATTAAAGAGGGGAGTGGGGAAAGGCAACGTTGTAAAAGACAAAGGATTGGTGCAGGGTAGACCCTACCCGGCTTGGTTCTTACTTCCACAAATCACCACGACCATGCACCCAACCCAGTTCAACTCTTTCTTAATCTCTCACTAAATTAATGATTATATATCTCATTAATATTTGATTAGTTCAAATAATTCTATATTTTTTTCTTTTAAATAATATTTTTAAATTTGGGTGTCATGAATGAAAATAATTAATATTAAAAAAGTTTTATTTTATTACAAATCAATTCAATTCAAGACAAATTATTTAATCTATTAAATTTCGAGTGTTGATGAATTAAATGAAAAGATATTATATATCCATGGAAAATACTATTCAATCAAAATTTTTTTTCTAAAATTATATATATATATATATTATAGAGTTATTAGATGAAATAAAATATTGTGATCGAGTCAAATTATTATGGTAATTTAATTTTGGCAAACATTTAGCACTCATCAACATTTTTCTATTTTCAGAGATAGTGAGTTGTAAATGAATGTGAATGTTGCTGAACTCATTGATATCAACCGTTGGATTTGGCAGGTGGGGTTGATGAGATGCTATGTTGTCGTACAAGCATTGACTCCCCCAGGGCCCATTAATTAGTTAGTACTTACCCCCACGGAGTCCACGAACCTGAGATGGATCGTTAAGTATTAATGCATAAAATACTCACATGAATTCTGACCAAAAAAAAAAAAAAAACTCACATGAATTCAGCTGTATGAATGTAAATTCATGCGCTGTGCAAATAATAGTGATAGAAATCACTTTTCACTTTTTTTGCCCGTAATTTATGTTCATTTCACCCACGATTTTAAGATTTTTGTCTTTCCACTAGTTTCATTCAGACACATAATTTTTATACCAAACTTACTCCCTCAATTCCATAGTTATAGTCGTTTAAAATAATGACAAAAAGATTAAGAAAACAATTTAACAGGTTTAATATTTAGAATAAAAAAGTTAAAGATTAAATTGTCTTTTGATTTATTAAAAAATACATTATATTATAGTGAAATATGTGTAATTATAGAAGATAAGAATAAAATTAATGTAAAATAATTAATGCTTTATTCAAATTCTAAAACATCAAATAATATGAAATAAATTTTCTTTAAAATTATTATTATTTTGAAATGAAGAAATACTATGTTAAGAGATTAATTTTGATAAAATATCAACATAAACAAATTTTACATTGTCATTTATTTCTATGCTACTATTTATAAAGCTTTAAAAATAATAGGTATAAGAATCAAATATTCTTATTAATATAATAATATATAATTAAATATTTATATAAAATTTATTTATATTTATGATATATCAAAATTAAATGCTATATATTAATAAATAATTCAAATGATAAAATGCTAAGTAAAAAGTCTTTTTAATCTTAATATTTTAGGGGCAATATTAATTTGGTTTTGAAAAATTTTTTTACATTAATTTAGTTATAATATTTAAAAATTTGATATTAATTTAGTCATATTAAATTTTTTGTAAAATCAAAATTTTCACCAAATCATTAATATAAGATTAAATTGATATCAAAATTTAAAATATTAAAATTAAATTAATATCATTTTTTTAAATTAAACTAATATTAACTTTAAAATATTAGGATGAAAATAATATTTACTCCGAAATGTTTTGAACGTCCTAAGTCAAGCATTAGACAGGTCCATTTAATTGTACAGTAGATCATACTTAATGTGAGTGCACATTTATAATTCATTTGTATCTATAGAATCAATTGCGAACCATTCGATTTCATGAGATTGAGCATGAGGTGGCTGATGGTGTCATCCAATGTTTGAGAGAGAGAGAGAGAGACATTGATTGTGGACCGTAGGATTCTGTGAAAACAAGGTACGAATGGAGCAGAGAAACAAGCAAAGATAGACATAATGATGGTTTAAATTATTGAGAGGAGAAAAGGAATCAAAAGTTTAAAAAAAAAAAAAAAAAGGGCGGGCTAGCAAGTGAGTCAGAGGAGTGGTTGAGTTTATGAGATGCCCGATGATAGCCTAATAGGAGACCCTATTTATTATTTTATTAATGACATCTTTTTTAAAAAAATAAATAATAATTAAATGCTGGCATGTTGTGTTTCAATTTTTTTTTTTTGAAAAAATAAGATAAACGGAAAAAATAAATAAAGGGTTGGAAAAATAAAATATTAAAATAAAGAGAAGGTGTATACTATAGTACCTCGTGTGTCGTGTAACTTTTAACAAGGCGAGGAATTCGAGGAAGTTACCGACATAGAGGGGTGAAGGGGTCCACTTTTTTTCCCCCTTTGCTTTTAATATGCCTCTCTCTCCCGATTCCTCGCCGACTTTTCTGTCTCCCTAACATCAAAATGACGCCGTTTTAACGAAACTCATCAAATAATTCAAATGTAAATGGAAAAACAAAAAGAAGATTAAAATTTAAAAAGTTTTTAACAAGTTAGGCAGTGACTACTCGTTGGCATTTACATCGTCACATGCTATTTGACAACCAGCCTCCTCAATTTCATTCACATTATTGTTTTGTTTCTTTTTCTGTTTTTTTCTTTTGACTGCATATTTTAGAATGCAAACATAAATATGATCATTGTCAAGCGTATAGGTCAATTGGCGGATCTGTTTTAATTTAATTAGAGATTTTAAATTTGAACCTTATATATAATTGTGTTAAAAGTTAAAAGAAAGAATTTTATCTATATATAGAAGTCTTATTTAACTTAAATAAAATTATCTCTAATAAAAAGATATTTATAATTTTGACAAAAATATAAACATGATTTGTTAGAAACTGAATTATGGGACAATTGTAAGGTAAAAACAGCAAGTTAAATTCTAAATCTCACCAACTGTTTTGTTATTAGAATGTCTAGGGAATCTATATTCTTCAGATGCAGATGTTTATGAGTCACTAAATATTCATTAATTAACTATTAGTTTTTATAATTCATGAAAAGTACCTGATAATTCCACATAAAAAGAAAAGAAAAGAAAAGAAAAGTGCTAAATGAATACTAAATGTTACATTTTACATCAAGCCATCGGTTCAAGAAATAAGTAACAAGATTTTTTTTTTCTTTCTTGGAGTGAATAACAAACGACAAGAAAATTCAAATTTTAATTTAATTCCTAAAAATACAATATTGCCATTATGAAATATGAATCTAAGTTCTTGAAATTATTCTCAACTTATATTTTAGTTTCAAAATTTATTTGAAATTATTCCCCCTTCTTTCCCCTACTTCAAGGTTAACTCAGATGCCGCAATTTTCAGTGAAATACAAACTTGCAGTATCGGCGTTGTAATCAGGGACTGGAGAGGAACTTTGCGGTTGCGAAATGCACAATTAAAAGCAGCCTAAGTGATCCATACGGGGCAGAAATTATTGCAGCAAGGGATGGGTTGCAATTGGCTCAAAGTTTGAGTCTGAATTCGGTCATCATAGAAAGGGACACAAGAGAAGTCTTTTTGAGAGTTTTGATTGTAGCTCTCTAGATCTTTCGTATAATGGAATCTTGTTTAATTTGGGGAGTGATTTCGGGGTTTAATAGATTTAGGATTCAATTTGTACCTAAAATTTGTAATGAGGTTGGTTGCTGATTGTTTGGCTTGTGCAAAAACCCTGGGTCAAGACAGTAGATAGGAGTAAGCGCCCTTAATTGTATCACTGAGCTATTAGCTCGAGATGTTTATTCCGAATAAATTTGGTACTTTCATCAAGAAATGAAATTATTTACTTATATATATGGGTTAGTATCTAATTTTATAAAGTTTTGCATCACATTAGCATTATTTGTATTCTTCTTTAATTTTATAAAAATGAACTTGATACAATTTTTGTAAATTTAAAAAGTAATTTATACGAATATGATAAGCAAAGAATAACGCCTTTATATATGTTAAAGAGTTAGGCGTTGCTATCTTTCTTGTTTGATGATTCACATGCAAGGTCAACAACAACATTGTCCTTTTTTCAAGTCGAAGTGGTTCATAAAAGTTCTGGGACGTTTGCTTCATTATTTCTTTGTGGCTTGGTCGGCTCCACTTGGTTGAATTTTGGAAAAACTCAGGCCTTCATTGATTTATCAGTCGGTCAATCTCATAAGCCTTACAACAATTATTTTGTAACACTGTACATTGAAAGTCTGCTGGTAATTTATTTCACAATTAGAAAGAAAAACTGCTTCAAACTAGCTAACTTATCATCAACAAGGTATTGGTATGAATACAAAGGATTTGAATCCAGTAAATATATAGTCATAGATTTGATCTTGAAATTTATATGTTTGAAAAAAAATTGTTAGAAAAGGTCTTCGCTTAAATATTTGACCAATCATATCCCAAGAGATTAATCCTTCACTTATCGAGTGAGAGATATTTTGGAAACTAAAACATAAAAATAGCCAATTTATCAGTGTTGAATTTTTTCATTCTTGTTTTCCCCCATTTGGGGATACAATATAATACATCTGAATTCATTCTGTTTAAATTTTTTCTCAACTTTTGATGTAGCTTGCTAATTAGTACTCCATTGTTTTTATATTCATTTAGCAGACAAGGATCCTGATCAAAACTGACAACGCAATTTAGTCATGGGACCGCTTTCCTTCTAACTAAAGTCAATGCAAATTTTTATTTGAATAATTTGCGAAAAAATTATGCATTACAGAGTGTTTTTACGATAACCTGATTACTGTGTTATTGATTAATAAATATATTGTTCATTCTTGCTGAAATGGACAAAAAAATATTCTATGTAATTCAGCTACTTGACTGTAGTAATTATAAGGCTACTAGAATCCAATGGAGTCTTTGATGAAACCCTAAATCCAAATTAGTTAGCGAAATCAGCTATGGCTTTTCTACTTTATGCAAAGTAAACTAGGAAAAGGCTCTATTACCACCCACACCTTACCCACCCCCACCACCCAACAAGACAACGAGCAAGAAACCAAACGCATAGTGCATACACTCATTGGAAGCATAAATGTTAGAAAAAATATATATTCTGAATTGTTATTAAGTCCATGTAGCTTGACTTCATAGTGAAACTACATCATCCAAGTTCAATATGAATAATGCTAATTATAAAATTTTTATAAGTAACTTAACAAACGCAATTAGGCTTATGATTACCTGCTCCAAATTGAAGTAAACAACATTATTCAAGTTTTATCTCATCACGTATTTCTACAAAAAAATATAATGATGTATTTTTAGAGGCTAAATTCATTATATCTTCTGTATGCAAAAGTGAATTGCAAAATAAATTGTCAACAATATAATTCTAATTATTATGAATTATATATTATTTTATTTGTTAACATATTTGATTAGAAAATTGAAAACTCTAAGTTGAATCATAGTTATGTGATCTAAAAGGTTAACTCGAGATTATCGAAATAAGCAACACTCAATAGTTATACGATTTTTCTAACTAATTCCGTGAGAAGAATGATTAATTTCTATTTTTTTTTAATTAAAAGAAAATTTTTGAGTTTTCAATGCATTAATGTATTAAAAACTCAATTTCCTAACAATTAACTTAAAGAGAAAAAAAAAAAAAACTCATATCATATACCACCATATATGCATCATGGAAGATGCAAAACGGAACCTGAGTATCTCAACATGAATAGCTTACGTCAGTTTAAAGACAAGAACTAATCCACGGTGTAAACATCGAAAACATGGTAACAAGCGAAAGTCACTATTATAGTCCAATTGAACTTGAGACCAACGAAAAATGTCCAATTGAACTTTAGTTAAAAGATACGATGATGTACTATATAGGAATAGGGTGTGGAATTGGAATTGCTTGTTTGGTCGCATTAGACCTAACCCATTCCCATGTTTTATCTATAACGGGATAGGGTGCCCGTAATACATGCTGCCACTGCCATCCTCTTTCCTCGCTGAAGCAAAAACACACATAGGGGAGAAGATCATATATATATATATATATATATATGATCAAGTTATTTAAATATTCTTACCATTAGTCAAGTTACTTTTGTTTTGAAGCAACATTAATCAAGTTAGTTTAAAATGGTTAAAAAAATTAAAATATATCCGCTAATCCTTAATTAATTCAACAAGTGGACACTTATTTCTTTAAATATGTTTTTGAGTTTGAGACTTATAAATCGAAGGGAAAATTGGTTAAAAAAAAAACATTTTATTATAATAAATTAATTCGGCTCAATATCAAATTAGTGTGTGTTTGGGAGCCCAAAATTCTAGATCTCCGTAATCGATTTTGGAGATTTTTGATGATATGTGATTATTTATTTTTAGAATTAATTTTGATTTGGGAGAAATAAAAATCTTTTACTTTTTTTCAGAATTATTTTTAAAAAAATTACCAAGTATAAATTATTTTACTTCAAAATCAATTTTAACTAAATCAATTTCAACAAAATTAATTCTATTTACGATCAATTTTACGAAATAGAATCAAACATACTGTTAATTAAAATTCAAATTCAATTAACTCCGAATACCCATCATCATAAACCCTAATCCTCCTCACGCACACACACATACTCTTGCTTTCTCTCTCTCATTTCATTTTGTGGCATGGTACACATCAGAGTGACAAACGGAGAGGACGATACTTGCTCCAGATTTCAACGCTATTTACAGCCTTGGTTATTGTGTTGTGTATCAGATTCAGATTCACACAGAAAGAGAAAGCGAAAGTGGGAAAGAAACAACACGAAAATGTCAAATCCCCTGCACCTTCAGCCCAGCCTGTCCACTTTTTTTTTTTCTTTCAATTATTCAATTATATTACCTTTCTATTGCATAGCCAATTAAATATGTCACAAAACCATATATGTCATATTGCTATTGCATTTTAATAGTAAAATGCTTTAAGGACACCCCATTTTAATTAATTTTATTTTCCTCCTTACCATTGAATGAATCAATTTTTATTGTGCTCAAATATTTCGTTTCAAATACATTCACTCTCATTCACATGCTTTGTTTTATTGTTCACGTGCCTTGGACGGTTTTTGTGCTTGTAATTAGTTTAATAAAGTATTCACATATATTTTTTTTTTCAAGAAAAAAAGAATGAAAAGTGCAAACAGCTGATGAAGAGGGGAGTGGTTGTATACTTGTATATAAAGAAATAAAAAGGTTAAGCAAACTTTTGTGCAAGCCTTTTTCTGGCGCCCCAAGTCAAATTTGTGTCTTGGAGTGGGAGTAGAAAGAAAAGATAGAAAGAGAAGAGGTTCATACCAGTCACCCTATGGTCTAAAATTCTAAATTTCTAACAGTCTGCCAACTAAAAACAAACGTACAAAGTTTAAAAACAAAGCTTGCTTACGTGGGTACTGAGCAGTGGCATTGGTGTCAGATGTAATTAAATAAAAATGATTACTTATTATAATAAGTTATTATGATAATGTATTAAAAACTGTCTATAACGATCAAATACTACTACCTGACTAAATTTTAGCAATATTTACTGAAATGAAAAAGCAGCTCGTACAGTTGATAGATAAAAAAATATACAAAAATGCGAATTCAATTTTCATTGGCAGCATTAGGATTTTGTTAAAATGTGATTTTATAAATCCTTTGTAAGTGTTATTTAAGTTCGGAGGTTGTACTTTACTATTGAAGAAATCACCGACATTAAATCCAACTAAATTTTTTAATATAAAAAAATTGTTAAAACTTTTTAATAATATTTTTGTAAGTAAAATATGTATGTTATTAAAAAGTTTTTAAAATACTTTTTTATAATTTAATAATATTTTTTAAATATTATTAAATCTCAATAATATTATAGTGTAAAAATAATTTATAAATTCATAATATTTCAAATATTTATTATACAAATATGTAATATATAATTATAGCTTTAAAAATTAAGGTTTTTATATAAAAATGTATAAGCGTTGTATAGTTATAAGTAATAATAAAAATTATAAAACTTAAAAAGGGTATAAGAATTTATTTTAAAACATTTTTAATAAATATGATAAAGGACATATAATAAACTATTTAGTATAGAACAAAACAAGTAGTCATGCTAGCTGTACGTATTTCATAATGCGTAATTTACGTACATAGATAGCATAAAGTGCGGTGGGACATTGATTTTAATAAAAAAAAATAGAAAAAGAGAGAAAAAAATTTAAAATGTTTCTGATTAATATATGTTACACGAGTATCAGTTATGTTGAGAAAATATTACCTTCAATTTACAAATACCGTTTTTCTTAAACAGAATGTAGCATAAGATATTTGATTTTAGATTTTGAATTCGCTTAAATATTGAAAGATATATAGTAATTCTTAAAATATTAGTATTCGAAATATTTTAAAAAATTATTAATCCGACACAATAAAATTGTAGAAAGTGTAGATAACATTATAATATTTTTTATGTATTATTTTGAAAATATAGTTACTTGATATGCTAAAATTTATGAGTTTATATTACATATTATATGCTTGTGAAAAAAAAAAATTAAGAAAGGCCGATAGTTGTAGTAGCACTCATGTTTTTTAATACTACATGCGTGTAATCGAACTATATTTTTTTTTCCCGGATTAAGACTTCTCTTATACGGAGAAAAAATAAAGAAAACATGAAAGGAAAAAAAATCTTCGATTCTATCTATTAAAAAGAAAAAAAATTTCTCTTTTATGTATATAAGAATTTAATTTTAATATACTATGGTTAAAAATATTTTATATAATTGTTCAATCATATATTACTACGCTATTAAAAGTGTTTGACTTTTATCATAATAATTTTAAAATTATACAAAATATTATAAGATATGATTATGTGTTAGTATAAACTTTATATTGATAGTGTATCTATAATGCATGGAACTTTGGAGGCGGATGCTAGAGGAGTTGCGTTTGAGAGATAGGCTCTTTTAGTGTAGTTATAGTGTGTTTGGAAAATTGATTGAGACACTCAAAATCGATTTTGAAAGTCCACAATCAACTTTTAGCCTGTTTGGACTGGCAGTGGGGGAGATTAGAATTGATTTTGGGATGCCAAAATTGATTCTAATTATTATTTTCTATCAAAATTATTTTTAGAGAAATTATTAAATATAAATTATTTTGCCTCAAAATTAATTATAATCAAATTAATTTTAACAAAATCAATTCTATCTAGAATTAATTCTATAAAAGCAGAACCAAACACGCATTTGTCTATTCCCCCTTTTGTTTGATTTTTTTTGTTTCGCCCATTTTTAAAATTAATTCTGCATCTAAAATTAATTCTAGATAGAAATAAAAAATTATTACTTCTAGGGTTTTATTATTTCAATTTTTGTCAAAATCACTCTTGAAATTAAATTATTAAATATAAATAACTTTACCTTAAAATCAATTTAAAATAAATCAATTTAACAAAATTAATTTCATCCAGAATCAATTTTACAAATATAAAACCAAACACTAACTCGTGTTGATGCTTTTTCTTATTTCTGTCACAACAAAAAAAAAAAGGAAAAAAACATTATATTACAAACTATGAAAAATGAATAATTCTTGACATTTTTTATTTAATAATATAATAATGCTCTTGATTATTAAATTAAATAAAACAGAATCTATTATTGAAAGAAAAAGGAAAAGCCTACCTTAAACTGTGTAATGCCATTTCTTCACATGCATTAGGCTCGCCAACTACTCTACTCCTACTTGATTTCTTCCTAGGCCCTCGTTTCACCCTCGTAGATTCATGATTGGCTTGACCTTTGTTGAATATGAGGATAATGGGCTATTGAAAAATGAACAATGAATGTGATTTTCAAATAGTTTATATAGTCACTCGCCGTTTGGAATGTGTAAAATCATTGGTGGAGTTTGAACTGTATTAATGATTTGCAAAAAAGATGTGCAACAATGCGAAAGATCAAGTTAAGAATGACAAGTTCCAAACTGGGGCCATTTTCAAATCTAAGTATTGTCCTTAAGGTATTTTTCAAGGATCACACATTGAATTTTGTTCCAGCCTAAGTTGTAGGCAGAAGCTCCTTTCGTTTGATGGTGAATAGGCTAAGATGAACATAACCCTTCGACTTCAATGAGGGCTCGGGCAGTTTCAATTATTAAAGCCAGACGTCTAATAATGGTCTCTAAATGATTAAAGAGAATAATGTGATTGTCGTCTAATCATGTTGTGTTCGGTTACCTTTTGGGTCCATTTAGTTCCGAGAGCATTTGTTCATGTTGGGCCTATAAGTCTAGCCCTATTTATAGGACCAAGTGTTGTTGCTGTGCATAATTCATCTTCAAAGGATTCTCTTCAAGTTTCCAATCCAATTGCAGTTGAGGCTTGTAGCACAATGGCATAGTGGATGTTGTCTCTGTTAAACTGCACCGGGTTCGAGCCTTGCCTTGAACCATCCGTCCCCCTCCCCCCGGACTCCCCCCTTCTTGGATCCAAAAAAAAAAAAAACTATGGTTTTCAAACCAATTTTTTTTTATATGCTTTATCATTATTATTTTTTAACAAGTAAAGCAAATGAGAAGATCCAAATTTCTTTTCATTCAGCTCAAATTTCATAAGAATCCGAGTTTAATTCCTTTCTCCAACACAAGGATCATATTAGTAGGCGATTGTATAAATCGCATGTAAGTGCTCTTTGAACTCGGGGCTGTGCTTTAATCTTAGTGGGATAATTAGTGCCGAACCCACCTAAACTTTTGTCAATATATATATATATATATATATATATTTCTTTTCATTCATGTAATGTAAGATTTCAAAGCAGGAAATTATATATATATAGTCATATACATACACATAAATAAATATATATGCACATGGATAAGCAGATGCCTGTAAGTTTTAAGAAAGTTTTCCATCTTCCCAGAAAGGCAGCAAATGAGAAGGGAGAGAAAACTGAAAACAGATCCCTTTTCCACCACATCCTAATCACTGTCTTCCATTGAATTGACCACTGTGATTTAACCATCTATGTTCCATCAACCATTCTGCAGTACTGTTGCACCTGCTGTCAGAGTCTCCTTCAGCATCACCAGTGACCCTTTCTTCAATACCTTGTATTATTGTTTCATAAAATTGCTTAAATGCCACCACTAGAACCTCTTATCATACACCAATAGTGACACAAACAAGTTACAATGGGCCAAGCTTTTTCTGAAATGCATCAAGCCTGTTTCTTAGGCATAAACTCTAATCATGACCTATTACGTTTTTGTGTGTCTCGCTTAAGTTATTTTTCTTTCAAAAGTTTAACATGTCCTAAGAATTTATTCAAGGACTTTTTCTGCATTAGTACCTTTAAAGCACACTTAACAAGATATTTTGAACAATCAATGAACAACTTGCCAAGTGTAAACAATTGATTTTATTGTTACATAGTGGCTAAAATTCTCAAATTTGTTGTTCAGATTGCATTAGTCTCATATGATCGTCCTCTCAATTGTTTTTCAATCCTCTTTGCTATTCTGTTGTCCTTTGAATATTATCAGCCTCATACATAGATTAGAGCACAGTCACAGAACATCGATGATATTAGAAAGAAAACCAGAAGGATAGGTAGCTCAATATTAGATGCTGTTGTTATCTCGAATAATTAAAAATCAAAACCAGAGGCTTCTGTTCCTCACAGTAGAACAAAGTTGTTATGCTAAAACATATGTAGAAAACTTATATGCTGTACTTCAGGGTTAAGAGACATATTTGGCCCCATAGTCCCAATTACTCTTGCAGGCTAACCACACCTACCATAAGGGCTACACTTATTATCTATGGGCATGATTCCATTTGTTAGATCAAACACTTAGTATCATGTCAAAAGTTATAATGATAAAGTTAACTTTATTTATTTAAATTTTTTTAAAATTGCATTCAGCATGAAAAGTTGCACTTATGACAAATACCATTAGTTGGAATGTTAAATCCATTTAATCTTAAAAGATACTATCAACAGAAAAGTTAGCCCAAGAACTTCTCTCAAGAAAGAGATCATTAAAGAGGAAAAAAGAAGAAATCATATGTTCGTTAGTTGTCACATGATTAGTAACAGTAACACTGCATTTAATCACATTAAAATTTGAAACAAACATTTAATACGATTGGCATTCGATCTGGATATTTGTCTGCAGGGAAGCTTGCATTAATTGAATCACTCGGTTTTAAAATCTGAAACCTTTGAAAGCAACTTGCCCTTCCTATCATTTCTTGTGTTTCCCGAACATGCAGTTTTTTGTTTGGTTTTTCCTCCATAGTCGAGCTCTCTTGTGACCATTGCTTCCCTTGAACAGGTTTATTTATGGAACTGATAAACTACTGTGTTCTTCTGCTTTATGCAGCATTTTCTGCATGCATTGCTTCCCCTTGATCATCTCTCTCAATACATAGAACCAATCAAACAATTTATTTATTGCGGAAGTCTTTTCTTTAATGCTTGAAGCATTCCTTACTCTTTGTGCAGACAGAAGCCAGAAAGACATCACAACAACACAACCTGTATAGGTCAAATCTCTTTATAAGTTCTGTGTTTTGTTTTTGTTCATTTTTTTATTAAGTTTCATCCACAAGCACTTTTTTTTTTTGAGTGAGAGTTGACAGCAGATGATAAATTGCAAAATGGATTGTAAAGGATTACAGAATTAGACAAAGCATCAACTTTTTCCTGTTAACCTTCACACGTTTGATTAATCACTTCTACATTTGAGAAGCCTTTTTCTATATATGTATATATATGGTTCGGATTCGGCATTAATGACAACAAGGTAGGTTTCTTTGCTGACTTATTGGTTCCTCATTTTATCTGCTTGGTTGATATATGGAGCTATAAGCATATTTTACTTTTATGTCAGCAAACTATGCCTTAATTACTGTTTTTATTTTTCTCGGTCGGCATCTTTTCTTTGTAAACTCATGGATACTTAGTAATCACTTATCACTTATAAGCTTATCTTTCTTTGTGTTACTGCATATCCATTTCTCAATTGCTGGTTGCTTATATTATTTACATTGCATCACTAGTCCATGTGTTATTCGAAAGCCCCAGGTTAGCCATTAAATCTTGTTTTGCTACATGATCACTCTTCTTTGCTCAACTTCCCTACCTTCAACTGTCTTGATGAAGAACTATTCTACCTCATCTTTCTACCATTTGATTTGTTTCGCTCTTCAAAGTGTAAACAACAATTGAGCGTGAATGTTGCATGGATAATTTAGAAAAGATTATCATAGGTTACTGGAATTTGAGTTCTAATTTTGTAATTATGCAGTTGGCACATGTTTCTTTTTGTTTATCAAAGTTCATTTCTTCCCATTTAGCTTTCTGTCAACCTGCATATTTGCCTTTTTGTTTTTCTCTTTCACGTGTGCAACTATATTTTTCTTGCTTTTTATTTTGACATTACTCTTGATTAGCTTGTCCACACGAATTATAAATAGGTAGGTAATGTGCCTTCATTTTGACAATTCTGATGCATTGGTGTTAGAGTATATGCACAAGTAGTCACCTTAGTTAATATGTTTTTTAAAGAGCATTAAGTCCCTTGATGCCACAAGAAAAATCTTAATGCCATTCATAATTTCTGGCTCCTAGCTGCTGCCTTAAATAGTGGGATTTTGGCATTATGATCAACATAATTAAAACTTGAGGCTCTATATTGTTCCTGCTTTTAGCCTGTACTTTGTTTTGATCCTTGGACTTTTGCCATTTCTAGTCTTTGACAACAAGAATCTGAGAAGCTGATTTCTCATTTGCTAAAATGTACTAGTATTTAGAAGTTACAAAGGATTTGTCCTCCTATCACGTGTGGACTTGCGCTGCAATTTAATATGGTATATATTGGAGTTAATTATGTGAGATGCTATTCTGTTTGCTTATTTTCTATACTTTACAAAATTGCAATTTATTGATGATGGAGTATATACTCAACTATTTTTGTGAGTTAACATCATATTCCTGCATCTTGGATGTCTCTTGCTTAATTTAGAAATGTTCTATCTGCATATGTTTTGATTAAGTTTTCTTTCCCCCCTCTTTCACAGGAAAAATAAATATAATGAAAACAAATTTCCTTTTTTATTAACCTATCTAGATAAAATGGAAATAAAATATTTAAAACTGGCTGGCACACAACACCACTCAAACGTACTTTTTTTGCCACCTTATCATTCTAAGATACTGCAAATTAAAGTTTCCAAATGCCTAGTAAACAACTCAATATATACCAACATATTTCCAAATTTCCCCACCAATAAACCTTAGATTCATTCCTTCTGAAGTGTCCATGCATTCCTTCATTCCCCTTTCCATTACAAGTCGGCCCCTTTTCTCGATACGTAGCCAAACATTAAAATCTTCAAAATCAGAATCATATCAACCTCCTAATACACGTATCGAACTCTAATTAAATCATTTTTCTCTTGCTATCTAACTACCATAATCACATTAAATTTCCTTTCTTCTGAGAGGCTCAAGTCCTCCCTATAATGATAACAATAAGCATGATCCCAATATTTTACGGTTACTCCTAGGTCTTTCACGAATTTTTGGCCACATATTACATATGTTCTTGACTAATGATTTAGTTTGTCCAAATGTGTAGGAACTAGACAGAGACCAGACATAGAGGAAATATGAAAGCAATAGGAAAATAATAACACGACAGCAAGACATTCTTCTTATTTGTACAATTTAGGTTGGCAGTAGTATCACATATGTTCATTTTCAATGGCATTAAATGTCCTCAACTCATTGGAAGCACCGCAAGATGATATGACTCATCCTAACTATACCAATATGTCTTTACCAAGTGTTTATTAAGGTTTTTCCTGCATATATAGAACATAAACTGGGGAAAATAAAAGGTTTAAATTCTATGTACCAAAGAAAAAAGTTTAAATTCTTGCCGGAAGAAAGCAAAGGAAAAAACAAAGAAAAAAGAAAAAAGAAAAAGGAAAAAAGGAATCAAGGATCTAGAAGCTACTAATTCAATGTATGATCGCCTTAATCCATGCACATCCAATAATATTTCGAATAGTTCTGATATTATATATTCATTAGGTGTAGTGTTAATTTTTAGTTAACATGTTAATTCCATGGAGCCAGATCATCCCCAAATCTCGTAAAAGCTATGCCATCACTTGTCATCATGCCCAAACAAACAAACAACAAAATGCTAGGATGTACTTAACGCACTAAAACTCAAACTAGTACGCAGTTACGTTAATAACTATTTACATAAATCTACAGATAATTTAACAATTCAATAAAAAGACATTAACTTTAATATATAGTTAGTGAACTGTTAATATAACTTTTGAAGTATTTTATTAACAGAGTGAAACCTTTGTAATAAATGTAAAAAATATTTTATATTGATAATTTTTTTCTAATTATTAATATTAGAAATTTATTAGATTCCAATTAAATTGATTGAATTAGATCAATTCATTTCTAGAGCAAAATTTTTCTATTTATAAGATTTAAACTTAAAATCTTATATAAAAAAATAAATATTAAATTTCTTAAGCCAATTAAATGTTAATTTTTATACTAATAATTTATCAAAATAAAATTCTTAACAAAAAGATTTTTTGTTTTTACAACTTTTGTCTAATCAATATATTAATAATTATTACCCATAATACGAAAGGCAACAAATTACGTGTCAAGGAGGCAGAGCAAACCAAAAAGTCATCAAGACACGTGTACCGCAAGAAATGCCTTGTCCCCACGAATGAGAGTCTCAACAAGCTACGATATTCGGATCGAATAGTGCCACGTGGCGATGTGATGTTCTATCTTTGCTTTCAACGCGCCACCCCATGGATTTGTTGCCACGTATCAACAGAGAAAACTGAAAATGCTCCAAAGAAAAAGACGACGTAATGGGATACTATGTTTTGACCTAAAACATGTGGCATTATCTCATTGGTTGGTGCTTGACAGAGTGACAGATTCGTGTCTCTTGGGAACTAATTTGATTGGACACAAAATGTGAATATTTGTAACTCAATAAAAAAAACTAAAATTTTTTGGGGGAACTTTGAATAATGATAATGAAATGGGGAATTTTTTTTTTTAATTTTTGTCAAAAGGAAAATATTCAAAGTGAATAATGAAAGATGGGCACGTTGTCTTGGTTACTGTTGGTGATAGTGACTCAACCTAACCCCTCTCGTACTCTGTCTTTGTCATAGCTGAATTAAAAGAGGCTTATACTAGCGGCTTATCAAGCCCATCAAGAAGGCTGGAGCTATCTTTCTTTCTCCACTTTGATCTATTTGAGGGATATAAACATTAATATATGTTTTTTGAAAAATAAAATAAAATAATGATGTCCAAAAAAAAAAATAATGCACATGAGAAAAGCTATGAATAATTTGTAATAGGATGTTTGCACAAGCCCACGGTGTTTAGTCTAAATGACATAAGTGCTAACGTACTATTCAACTGCTAATTAGGATTAAAAATCTTTTAATAGTAAAGCTTATATTTAAGGATTTTATTTTGATGCATTGAATTTTATGTTATTATTTAATTATATATTATTACATTGGTAATCAATTAAACTTTCACATACAATATTTTAAAAATTTTATATATGATAAAATTTTATTGAATGATAATATAAAACCTTTTATACTTACAGCACATTAGAATTAATCTCTACATTTAATTCTTCTTGATATCAATGAATTATGGAGAGTGCTAGATTCTACTAATGGGGTGTCTTGACCACTAATAATGAATAAAAATAATAATTGTATTTGCATTTTGTTAATAAACTTTCTTTGTAATATTCATTACATCTTATAAATAAAACGTAAATTTTAATCATTGATATAGAAAAAGTGGAGCTTTAACAAGAGTCTATAAGAAATCTAATCTAATTAATAATATAAATTTATATATAACTAAATCATATAAAATTTGTCCATGAATGTGACAGTAAATTATTCCCTTTGTAAATGGTTTTATGAACATTATTCTAGGGGAGTCCTCATCCTTCAATCATTGTTGCCCTGAATCGAAGGCCGTATGAAAGATGAAGACCTAGTGGAGTAGGGTTACACTGATATAGCCTGTGGGCGGCGTTTGGTATGGGCATATTTTTTTACGTTTGAAAATATTTTCAATTTTGATAGGAAGTTTGAACCAGTATTTTTAGGAATATTATATTTTTGGGAAGAAAAATTATTCCAAAAATATTATTGTTTTTCATAAAAATTTAATATTTTTATAGAAAGAAAATTTTTATTATAATAAAAAAATCAAAACATTTCTATCGTCACTTAAAACTACTTGTAACCGCTATCTCTCTCCACTTCTATCAAGTGTATTTTTATAAATTTATCAAATATTTTTTATAATTCAAATTTACATGTTAAATATATTTAAAATATTATAATCAAAAAAATTATTTCCAAAAATAATACTTCTAAAATATTATTTTCAAAAATAAAAATTTATTCCTAATACCAAACGCTCCATAATCTAGGCTATGAAGGAATTCAAGATCTATGTGTCGCAATTTAATTCAACGGTACGGTGAATTGGTAAACTGCTCCGACAATAATTTTGTTCAAAGCCAATTAACTTAAATAATAAATGCCTATTTGGACGTACTTGAAGTGAAGATTCGTAAGTGACACCCGCGGAATCCCTTAATTAATAAAAAAAAATGTTTTTATTTTTTTACTAAGACCATGCTATTGTGAGGATGATTTCAATGCACCGTCCAAATTTCATATTTAAATTTACTGGTATCAAATTGCTTTCGAAACGCCTCCAGTCATTGAAGACACCATCCTCATTATACGTGTCATTTTTCTTTTTCATTTTTATTTTAAATTTACATTCACATTAAATCATAATTTAATTCAGCAATAGAACATATAATGTGTACATAAACACATCGTTATAGGTTCGAATCTAATTATGATAACTACTTGAAGTCGAGTTATTAGAAATATTTTCATGAATTATCTAATGAAATATAAATAGCTTATTTCTAACTGAATTGATTAACTAAATGATGTAAGTTAAGCTAAATACTACATCACAGCAATTAAAAAAAAAGACTAGACCACAATTCTTTAACTGGACCTACCATAACTTTATTTATCTGTTTAATTACAATTTAAAATTTTCACGCTTTACACACTATAACCGCAAACATCATTTCATTGTATAGTGTTTTCACATTCTTAACTCTTTAACACACACAAGCATCGTGCAAAGTGAAAAGGCTTTGTCTAAAAGATTTAATAAATAAAACTTGACTGTGGTCAGAAGATTTCTGAAAGCAATACCACTTGCATAACCTTCTTTATTATCAAACTATTGATAGTCTGATACATAGAGAGAAGAAAGATGGTAACAACAACATTATTAAATCAATAATGAGGCCCAATAATTGTTTAATTAATATAAACTGGAAGTTTGAGTAAATAACGTGATTCATGTAACCGAGACAATTTATCAGGACAAACCCTTGAAGCTAAAAGGATGATGGTAATGATAGTGACTACATTATTAAATGTTGCATCCTCACTCACATAAATCATTAAAAATGTGATTAAATTAGAGAAATAATTAAGAGTAACTTTGAAATGTGATCACACATTAAAGATATCATATAAACTTATAATTGAAGCATTAAGCAAGCCACTTGAGCCAAGCCAACAAAGATATGGCTCAGTGTTTATCCCAAAGCTAAAGAAAGTATGCATAAACATCACAAGGGATAAGAAAAAGGGAACATAGGTAATATTCACAAGGTACAGGTGGAGTAGCACTGTGTGTGCTAAACAGGACCATTGAGCTTTGGATATAAAGCCACCAACTGGGTAGTTTTACTCTGACGCCCAACACCACCATGATAGGAACACCAATAAGTTAAGGCCAATTGATACACACATATCACCAGGCACACACTCCCAAAAAAAAATCCTCTTTCACCCAACTCACCCTATGCCTCGCACAAGGGCCTTAATTTAGTTCCAACAAGTGAGTGTGAATTTTGAAACCCCCAACACAACACAAGATGTTAGACCATATGGAATATACTACTTATTCAGCAGAAGCTGAAGGGGCAGAAACTTATAGCAGCACAACAACTCCACCAGCAGCATCATCATCAGCCATGATGAGAAAGAAGAAGAACAGGAACACAAGAAGGTTCAGTGATGATCAAATCAGGTCATTGGAATCCATGTTTGAGACTGAGACAAGGCTTGAGCCAAGAAAGAAGTTGCAGCTGGCAAGGGAGCTTGGTTTGCAGCCAAGACAGGTTGCTATATGGTTTCAGAACAAGAGAGCTAGATGGAAGTCAAAGCAACTTGAGAGAGATTACACCATACTCCGCAACAATTACAACAATTTGGCTTCACGGTTTGAAGCACTAAAGAAGGAGAAACAAGCATTATTAATACAGGTGCTTATAATACTTTATAATACAAATTTGTTCACTAGCTCACTAGCATACTATGTGGTATATTGATTATATTCTATGATCTGTTGTATATCACAAGATAGATAGTTACTGAAATCTTGATTTTGAACAGTTGCAGAAGCTGAATGATCTAATACAGAAGCCACTAGAGCAAACTCAAAGTGGTATGCAAGCTAAAGCAGCAATTAGCATGGACAGTGAATCAGAAAATGGGGACACAACCAAAAGTGAACCTGAGGTGAAGCCAAGCCCATCATCAATGCAAAGATCAGAACATGCAATTGGTGCTCTCTCAGATGATGACACAAGCATAAAGGTGGAGTACTTTGGAAACATGGAAGATGAACCTGGCCTTCTGAATTTTGCTGAGCACGCTGATGGTTCCTTGACATCACCAGAGGATTGGGGTACCTTTGACCACTCTGATGATCTAATAGGCCAAACAACCAGTGATTACCAATGGTGGGACTTTTGGTCCTGAATGAAACAGAACAACCAAAAAAAGTAGTGTGGAGGGAATGTGTGCATGTGATGTTACGGCCATGAGACATTCTCTTGTTGAAGAAGTTGGCAGGGTAAAATCAAAGGGTACATCTTTTTGTAACACTCATCAATCTCTAGGAATTGTGTTTACATGTTCTTGTCCATAGTCTGCAAAAGGTTTTCCATCTCTAGGATTCAGGTGATAACCAAAGCCTTGCACATGTCGATATCCAGCAATAATTTCAGCTTGCAACTGCATTGAGTTCAGCTGAAAAAATTGGGGGAGTTGCATAACCGAAAGGAGAGGAATCCTAGAGAATTTTAAGGATGCTGTGGAAGCTTGAATTCTGCAGTACTTTTTGCATACTGAAAAATTACCTGTGAGAGAGGTCAAGAATCCTGCACAACTAGCATAAGCATAACCAAACCAGAGCTACTACTACACATGCCATTCAAACACACACACGCACACACGCACGCACACACACACACACACACACAATTCGTAGTTCGTAATCAACCAATGAATGTTTGAATTCAACCCCAAAATCCAGCTTCTGTAATTAGTTTTTAATAAATTGCTTCTTTAATTCAGTTGATGCTTGTGTGAAAATTATGAATTAAAGTGTCACGCTGCAAGTGACCAAGGAAATTTACGTATGTCCATCATAGACGAGGAATATACATTAATAAACAAATTAAATTGACTTTTAGAAACATCATGAAGAACAATATAAGATGCTGGTAGAGCCAAAAAATTTCATCTTTTCACCAAAAATGTGTTTTATGTGTGACTATGCAACACCACCAAGTCCATAAATTTCCGAGGAAAACCAAATTGTTCATACTTCATACACTTCAAGGAAGTAGTTTCGGTAGAGTTTATGATGAGAAAGATTGCTGGAAAAAAATCAAGGGCAATATATCTCGTGTACTGACAAACATTTATGAAGCTTTATCATGCTTTGTTTTCTAATGACAATTGAAACATGAGACTAGGATCATGTGTTAACAGCTACCCCTGCTGCCATGGCAACACGTGCCCCCACCCCACGTTAAGGTGTGTGGACACGGACCATGAAAATAACATTTGGATTAATGATAAGCAGCTACCACAAACATGGATTACATTAATTCTCTTTCATTTGGGACTTGGGGTTATGAACTTGTCGCATTGTTAAAATAATAAAGACTGCCCATAGAAATTGGTAACCAATAGGGTAACCTTACAACTATGCTACACAGTAAGAATATTTGCTAGGATGTGATGTGTCAGAATGATGTATCAAGATTATAAGACGGTAGAGTAGAAATACATAAATCAAAAGGGAAAAAATAAAAAATTATAAGGTGTCCACCCCCCTAACATTTCATATATTTGACTGTGAATCAATTTTGGTAACCTTATAACCTTATCATAAGGGCTACTATAGCAATAATATTGTGACCGTATTAATATTTGATTTTCTGCTTATATCCCCTGACTTTGGACATCCACTTCACATCTTCATAGTAAACCTTCCAAGAATTGCAAGAAATCTGACACCTAATTACAAATGGTGTATTCTGGTGAAACATTCATATGCATTTGCAATATGTGACACTTAGCATCATATTCATAAAAGTTAAACAGCACTACTAGCTTCAAGCCTTCAACCTTTCACTTAATCATTTCAAAATGGTACAATGCATCTTAAAAAGAACAGTTGAGAAACCAAAACCTTTTTCTTCTCAAGTGCAAACAGAAAATGCTTTTCTCCAAAACCAAACACACCCTTTATATGTTAATTTTCTAGGAAGACGACAAACAAAGTGTAATATGAATGATAAAACCAAAAACGACGACACCAACTTGGTACCTTCTAGTGCCGTTTCCTGTTAGGAAAATGAGAAGGCTACTGCCGTTTTTGTTCATTATATAATCCAACCCGCTCCATGATCCGAATTCCTTCAACCTCAGGAAACAAACAACTACAGATCCTAAAAAAATAGCTTTATTTTCATATATTACCCCCCAAAAGTAGTCCTTAATTTTGTGATGTGAATTATTCAGAATTTATTTCTGTGACATTTTTTTTTCACTTTCGGTACTGAATAGATTAATTAAATAGAAGTGATGTCATGTCAGCAGCATAACATTTGATTTGTAGATAATCATGAAAAAGGATTCATAGATAAATCTGATGTCACCTTTCCCCTGCTTGGTGTTCTTTACTTGTGCTCCTAGCCGCCGTTATTTTTCTTTCTTTCCTATTGGCCTTCTAAGGTTCTACCTTTTTCCATGCATATTGTTTTAAGTTGTTTCTTCATTTCTTTTAAAAATTAATTTCGACACTGTTAATGTAAAATATGTTACCCTGTCAATTAATTCTATTTTTTATATAATTTTTAAGATAATTATAATAAGAACCGAACACTTTCAAAGACAAAATAATATATAATCGAATAATCAGATTTATTTGTACATAGTTTACCAAATATCAATTTAAGTGTGTAAAAGCTGTTTTCAAAAAATGTTTTTCTATAGCTCTATCATTAGTATTTTATAGAAAAAAGAGAGAGAAATAGGTTTAGAAGGTGTGGCTTCCAAAATGTCCATGTGGAATATGGCATAATATATATATAAGTCTGCATATAACAGATAATTTGCACCACAAAACTAAGTCCAGCAAATTATGTCTACAATTACGATCAATAAAACTACACAGCTTAGAATAAAGCATTGGTATTTTGACAATTTGAACTAAATGGCATGACATGACTAAGTATGTCATAATACATTTGAACTCATGAGCTTGGGTGGCCCAGTCGGAACTAGCCCAATCAAGAGAACTGCTCGAGATGGGGAAGTGGGCCTATGTCTTTATAATTAAGTTGACCCAACGGGGTATGTCAAGGTGGAACAAAAACATGGCCAAAAAGCAAAGGTGGAACAAAGACAAAAGAGTATATTACAAGGGCAACATTGACCCAAAAGAAAAAAAAGGAAAGAGCAACAAATTTTGGATCTTTTTTCGGGTACACAAAGAATTGGATCTACAATGGCCGGAGCAGATCAGGGCACTTCTTTCTTATGTTCACATTTTTTGTAAGAACAAAATTCATCTTCAACTTAATTTTCATTTTCTCTCTCTCAACTATTCCATTAGAAATTTGCGATTGAATGAGATTCCGTTGTTTTCAGTTATAGGCTGCCTTACTAAATTAATATTTGATTAATTTGTTACAAAATGGTCACTGGTTTTTGATCTGGTAAAGGCAAAAATATCAGGGTAATTCTTGTTCTCAAGCTTAAGTATTTGTACTCAGATGCTTTCAGATTTGTGATAAGTATATAAATTAACTCATTCAATCCAGTCAAAATTCAACCTGGTGAGAGTTACACTTAATATAGAATTACCCCTTTGTGTCGTGAGTATCCTGAAAACTTTAAAGAGTTTAATAATGATAACATTGATTAATAATACTAGCGGCTTGACAGACACGATTTTTTGAATATTAATATAATTAAATAAAATATATTTATAATTTTATATTGTTATATATTTTGATATTGATGAAATTAATAATAATTTTAAATTAATAACTGGAAAACATGTATAAATAGATATAATACGTTTTTAATGATAAAAAGCATGTAAAGAAAAAATGCAAGATGATAAACACTTGATACAATATATTTGGGGAGTTTGCAACAAAGGTATGTGAAGAAGATCATTGATCCCATCAGCTTCCATATTTTCAGGTGGGCACCAAGATTTCATTGGCCCTATCCAAATCATTATATAAAAAAGAAATGAGCAAGCCATTTTTTTTCTAAGCCACTCATACATAAGTACATCAACAAAAGAAAATAAGAAGAAAAAAAAAAGCTTTAGGGCACATTTGAAAGTGTTTTTATTTTTTAATTTTTAAAAACTGTTTTAGAAAATAAATTTAAATTCAATTTTATAAAACAAAAGAATAAATTTTTTTTTGATAAATTTACTCTTAAAATAATTTTTTAATGATAAAAAATAAAAAATTTGTTTGAATAATTATTTTTAAAAACAAATTTTAAAAGTAATAAAATAGAAAATTTGTTTGGCATTATGTTTGTCTATTTCATTTTCATTAACTTGAACCAACTTCAATGTCATGAGAGCATGATAAAAATAAAAAATAAATAAACAAAGTTGCTAAAAGAGATTACACAATAAAGAGCAAATTCAAATCCTCCATAGAAATTGCAGGCCAACAACAAGAAACAGTCCACAATAGCATTTTTCATGAATACACTACCATGGTGCAAATCTAGAAGCTTCTGGTGGAGTTTGTTACGAAGGTGTTGCCGTTGTAGTTGTCAAAGACGAGCGGCAGCAGTGTTGCCGGAGGGGAGGGTGGAGAGGAAGATGGGGCGGCAGGAGCGAAGGTCGTAGGTGGCAAGGGCATTGAATAAAGGAAGGTTGCTATCAATGATGGCCAGGAGGTAGTTGTGGTGAGAATCGACAGCAAGGCCGAGGTGGAGGTGTCGACGGGGAGGTTGGGGTCAAAAATGAAGGATTCGACAACAATAGCATTGGACATGGCGGCAATGATGCGCTGCTGAAGGGATCTGAGGAAGGTGATAATCGAAGTGACTTTTGGAACAATAGAACAACATATTTTCAATTATGCCACCCTTGCTTTTAACTCTCCCAAAACAAAAGAACAAAAACAACTCTAATCTGTTTTTAGTTTTTTGTTTTTAAAACCCAAAATATTTTTTCATTTTTAAAAACAACTTCAAGAAAATTGTTATTCAAACAAGTTTTTTTTTGTTTTTTTTTTAAATTGAAAACTATTTTCAAAAACTATTTTCAAACAGCCCTTTAAAATTTCATCTTCTCAAGTTTCCACAGAGGCATTATGTCAAACACAAAGTGAATAGACTTAAAACACACTTACTAACAACGATAAAGAAGAATACAGATGACCATATTCTCAAATAGTGAAAGGCCTCAACAACCTTCCTACAAAGATGGCAACCTTCACACACAAAAGTGGAGGCCAACAACATTAACGGGTGCTTCAGAATGACCCTCATGCACATATGAAGGAAATGACGTTGTTTTGACGTAGAAGCACAACATTTGCCTACAGGTTACACAACATTGTTTCTGTTCTGTACCTTGTTGTTCTTACTTGGGTGCCTGGACCACTTGATGATGAAAAGAAAGAGGAGGAGACAACATCGCCAACTATGGCTGTGACATTAACCTTGGCGGTGATTAAATAAATTAAAAATTAGATAGATAAATAAATAAATAAGGGCAAGGTTGGCACTTGGAGAGAAGAAAGGAGAAAGGACTTGGATTAAGGGTTTGCTAAAGGCATGAGACAATTTCATAGTGGATGTGGCTTAGTAGACCGGATGGCCATGAAGACGAAGGAGATAGGGGCACAGTTAGCGAAGAGAAGGGAGTATTCATTAGGTTTTGGAGCATGAAGATACTAAAGTGAACCACCCTGGAATGTGGGAAAGAGAGGGTAAATGTTGATACTAATTTATCATTTTCTTTTGACATGATTAATATTGATTTATCATTAGATGATTAAAATAGAGAAATAAAATTACTTATGGACGTGAAAAGAAGTTCTAATATGATTAGGAGAGACAAAAAAAAAATTACTTTTGAAATCCTCTTTATTATATTGTATAGATAACATGATCCTCAATCCCTTGTGCACCTACATTAATCTCCAATATTGCAGAATGTATAAAAAAAAATAGCCATATCAGTTGATTGAATAATTATAATATTGGATATTATTCAAGTCTCATAAACTCGATCTCATAAATAATAGTGGTATAATCAAGTTTGATCAAACTTAATCATGCTCAATGAGCTCATTTGAATTTAGTCGAGCTCATCAGGTAATTAAGAACCTCAACACAGAATTCTGCCTACCCTAAAAATCTCATCTCCTAAGAAAAAAGGTTCAGTATCATGTTCATGTTTTTTTCATGTTTGGGTCTTGCCGGCATTGTTGTCGATTCTCTTTCTCAAGTTGATGCCAGTGAATCAATGGAGTTGTATGGTGGCCAAAGATTGGAAGCCAAAGAGTCACTTTCCATTGTTTTTACATTGTGCTGGTTAGTATTATTTTTGAATTATTAGGGTCGTAGCGTGATTATAGATGCTGGAAACTGTATTTGAAGAGTGTTTAATTTTTCCGAGTAACATGATAACGGGATTGGCAAGGATTCCCTTTGTTCGAGGCAGGGTTATTTTGTAGTGGGTGCTTTTGGTTGAAATATGTGTAAGTGGGTGTCTTCACTTGTAGGGGTTGTAAAGAGTTTTCTCAAGGTGCTTTATTATGTTTGGGTGTGTGTGGATTTTTGTCTTGTAAGTGTTTTGAGTGACGATGCATGGAGTATCTTGTTTTATGTTTTAGGTGTTTTATATACTTATCTATGTTTATCTCTTTTTGAGAGTGTGAGCCTTTATCTTATTTTGGGGAAAAAAATGGTGGAGTATCTCATTTTTGTTGAGAAATAATGTAGGGCTCTCCCTTTTAAATACGAAATCATCTCAAAGTCAAGTAAATAATCTCTCCAATTTGAATTATATTCACTATTTTCCACATCAAACTTGAGTATTTGAGTGTTTTTGTAAAATCTCAACTAAAAATGTTTCATTATTTTGTAATGACCATGTCCAACCACTCATTGTTCGTGTAAAAACACCTCTCAAGATAACTTTGATTTAGTCTAAATAAAAAATTAATTAATTAGATTTTTCTACTAATCTAATGACTATTTATAGTAATAGGCCAATACGATTTATAACCCTTTAAATTAAATTTTAGTATATTGTTAATATAAAAAATGTTATATGTATATAGTTATTTAATTTTATGTTCACATATCATTTCATGAGTTGACAAATAAAAGATATTAAACCTATTAAATAATCTAACAATACATCATTTAAATAAAAATATAATTTTTTACAATGCATTAAAATTAAGAGTTAATTGGTATGTACTAACAGTGTAAAACTGTTTTATACTGTCAACTAATAAAATTAGAGGAAAGTGAGAAATCATGGTGGGTCCCTCATTATAATGGGTAGTTATTTGTATAAGTTGACACTTTGTACTATTTTTATTAGCTGATAGTATAAAATTATTTTACACCGTCAGTATATTTAAATTAAATTCTAAAATTAAATTATTAAAATATTCAATGGGATTGTGTTAAGACTTTACTACAAATACAATTGAATTGAGTAGACTATGGGCCTATGATGATTAGGCCTACCAAGCTACTTTGAGCAATGGATGAACAACTCGTTGAATCTGAAAACTTAGGGTAGGCTTTTAGGCCCCCACTAATTGTGGACTCGATTTTAATACCATATTGGGCCTATCAACCTTGCTCTTCGTGGATGGTATGATTCTCTCTTTCGGTGAAATGTTTTGATTCTACATCCAATTGCATGCTTATCATCAAATACATGAATCTGATGAAAAAAAGTTATCATCAATATGTGTATTATTTTGTACTAGATTGAAATTTTCATCATCGATATCATATAAAGAAAGAAAAAGAAAAGACCAAGATTATCTATGATAAATAAGAGGAATTAAAAAGGAACTAAAAATAGAGCAAATTACGTTCTAATCCAAATCACAATGATCGTCCAAATGACTGAAATCATATTCAGGATGCAAATTGCATTTTAGCGATAAGATTTTACAGATAATTATATATTAATGAGAATATAAACAATATGAACTTTTATAAGAACCTAGCCTCTAGCCAAATCAAGTTTAAGGTTTTTGTTTTCCCTATTTTGATTGCCTCTTCATAATTCATAATTGACTATAGACATGTTGGCCAATATATCAATTGTTGTCACCGAAAATGAAACGAGTGTGTGCATCTAGGGAAACACATATATAATTTGGGAGATAAATTTTGTTCAAAACTTAGATGGGACATATTTATATTTAATTCATGTTAAGGTTCCTAGATGGCTGTTTATGTCACTTCATTTGGTCTAAACCAACGTCACAACACAATTTGCACGTTAATATGATGCTTCCCCACCGCTGGTTCCTTGTGTTGAACAATTCCAACTTCAATTTCTATGGACCAAAACCAGTCAACCTCAAGAAGTGAGAATTTCTTCATGCCCAGAAGGCACCTGTCTGGTATATTCCAAGCCTTGTAACATTGTTTATTCATGAAATTCTTAAGGCTTCTAATAAACTTTTATCATGGTGATAGTTGCAGCCAATGTATAACCATGAAGAAATTGCGGTAGAGTTAGCAGGAAGATGAATGGTTATTATGCATGTTATATCTATGGCCCTTTAGGCGCATAGAGGACCATTTTCTCCATCCATTTTACTTTTCATTGCACTAACGCGAAGTTACAATCAAACTTTCTCAGTTTGGAAGTAAGTTGCGATGTTACTATCAATCTGATTCAATAAATAAACTAAGGAGGCCGAAAGTTTGTCAAACTTAATTGCCAAAATAATGCAGCATATTGACTATTGAATAAATAAATAAATTATACTACTTTATTTTATTTAATAATTACTATAATTTTTATCAAAAAACCAACAAAGGATAGGTATAGTAGAAGGGACTATTTTTTCACAATGTGGCGAACTATGATTTAAATCTTAGTTAAGAGATATGTCTATATTTAATATCCAATTATGTCTTGAAAGAGATTGCTCCCAATAAAAAATATCTATAAAAAATTAAGCAATTTTTTGTTAAAAATTCTGACAATATATTGACGGGGAAAATTGACTGGAAAAAAATATCAAGAAGAACCACCAAAGCCACCCCTCTTGCCTATTTGAATATGGAAGGGTAGTAAGTTTTTTCTTCCTTTTGCATCTATTTCATCTCACTTGCGCTTCTCTTAGATAGTGAATAAAAAAATTCAACTTACACAGTAATTAACCACAATATACAAAGGACTCAAAAATACTCGGAGGGTTGACCTCCAAAATTAATTGTATTTAGACTGTACTGTGGAGCTAATATAGGTTTCTTATGTATTAAATAGAATAATATCTTATTAATATTTTTTTATCAATAAGAAATTTAGATTAAGAGAAAGACTTACTTTAATCCAAAGCTAAGATGGATTGTTAAACTGATTGAGTACTTATAAAGATACCTACAAATTACTTACCAATATAGAAACTTATAAATCGAACCCAAATAATAGTAATATATAAACAAAAAGCTAACTAGATGAACCAACTTTATTGGTATCTAATTAATTAACATTTAACATTGATATAACACCATAAAAAATATAAGAAAAATGAGAAGTATATGCTTAATTTGTTGCAAAGTGATTCAGTGATATATATATAGCCATATATGTCTTGACAGGAAAATTGAGCAATCCATTAAAGGGGAGGTGACATATATTTTGGCTGTTTGCATCGTAAAAAAAAAATTTGGTGAATTCATTCTATACAATCCATTAAAGATGGGGTATAGAACTCATTTGAACTGACATAATATCCTATGTAGAATAAGTTCACCTAATATAATTCCATCATAAAAGACCAAATCTAATTCTATCTTGGAACTTGAAATAAGATTCAGGATTCTTACAGCGACTTGGCCAGCTCCTTTCCTTTGCCATTTCAACTTCACTGGTCTTTTCTTGCCATGCATGTCCCCCTCTCCCTTTCTCTTTCCATGCTTTTTCTCCAACTTCACTTTCATTTTTTGGATGGAACTTCAGTCCATTTAGTCGGTGTTAGTGGAATAAACCCTTGATACCCTCAACTTACCATCGACTCCGTCCTTTTAAATTTTGATTTTATTCAAGTTTTACTAAGATTCCTATCATGACTAATCAAAGACAAATTAATGCTCCATGCATGTTGTTATGTTTAATTATTTATTGGGGCTCGATGCGCATAAACTACCATGCAGGTGACGGGAAATTTGCAGGAAACCTCGATGTTAATATATATAGATAGTCCGCAACACATTGAGCACACACTAAAGATGAAAATTAAACATAATAAATAATACATAAGTAATGCTACATAGCAAGAAAATGTCATAATTTTTTGCTGGGAAACAAAAGTATTGTTGTTGTATGAAATAAAGTGGTGTAAGTGACTTATATATCTAATATTTAACATACATAACACATCATTCTTTTGATTTAAACCAATGATATCCGAAGGTTGAAGCCCACTAGGTTTCAATTGATTAATCTTGCCCGAATTGGATCAATCCATTATAGGAATAAAGCAATTTAGTTTTCTTTACCTACAAAATTTGAACCTAATATCTTATATAAAGAGAATAAATATTAGATTATTTGAACCAACTATATATTGGTTAAATAAGTCATTTTAGTAAATAAATTCAGACAGACTCTCTAGTATATTTTATAATATATAGATAAGTGCAGGGAGGAGGGCTTGGAAGTGAGACAGAAGATCTTCTCCTAGTCATTGGAACCAAAAACAGAATAAAAAATTAGGGGAGTATATAATTACGTAGCTTAACAAGAAAGTTAATTAGCACATTAAAGTTCTAACACAATCCTCCATTCTTAATTAAAGCAGGATACGATTCCCGTTTAATCAACCATCAACTCCGCTCATTATCTTAAATTGTTCCTTTTATCCATACTGATACATCCATATCATAGTTTGTTAAAAATTAATTGTGCTTTTACAATAAAATAACAGCAACCGGTACGGTTGTTCAAATTCTTCCATTATCAAAAGGATATATATGTGTGTGAAAAAAATATATTGAAAATAATCTGAAAGTAATCTACTAAAGTGCTTGATTAAATTAACACTATACAAAGTACGAAGTTATAAGGAAGCCTATGCCGGGTTTGGGAAGATATAATAACTGAGCTTGAGCTGTTTGGCAACAAAATAAGTGAAAGAATAAATATTAAAAAAGTAACATTAGTTATAATATATAGGATCATGTGTGAATGGTGGTGAATATTAAGCTGGCATGGTGTAATTTAAAGGTTGAAAATACTTCATTTTGCTTCTCGAATCAAATCTTAGGAAAGTGAACAAGGAATATTACGAGCTCCAGATAATGCTTCTATTTGTTGGTTTGCACTTTGGTTATGCTCCTTGCCTAAAGTACTCAAATTCAAAGGTGGTTCTCACCCTAAAGTAAGATCCCTATTTTGTTTTTGTGTTGTGTTTTATTGGGGCCATGCGGCTACCACATAGCCTCTTCCATCTCGAATTTTCAGTGTCCATGTACGGGTAATTTATTCATAGTATGAAGTTAAAGTACAATTTAATTTGAATGTTTATTAGAGATAATATTGCAATATTTGCCCCATAAAAATATTGTTATTGATAGGATATATCTAGAGCCGACAGAAACACTTCCTAGCTTTTACAAAAGTAATAAAAATGATTGAAATCTTTTAGAAGCAATGATATTTCAAAAGAATCAGAACATGAAAATAATCAAGTGTAGGACCCGACTTCACATCGCTAAAATATAGCCTCATGTGATTTGCGCTTTCCAAATATCATGACTAATTTTTATATTTAGGTCAAAAAGAAAGTGGCATGCATAGGAGGTATGCTCTATCAACTCATTAGTGCAAGCCTTAGTAACCCTCTAAAAAGCAAAGTTTCATCAACAGACCTCGGATCTCAATTGTTGAACATATTCTTCATTCAAAGATCCATTTTTCTGAAAAAATAAACACCGATGTTATTTGAACATAATTTTTGTATATACTTATTTTGAGATATGAAAAATTATGTATAAATAAATAAGGATTTCAATCACATTATTAGAGAAGTTATCTTTGTAAAAATATGGGGAATTATGTTTTAACAATTAGATATTTCAATTAATTATCTTATTGGTAAATCTGATAAAATGATTTCTCATCATTAATAGATATTTATCACATCTATTATATTCACTAGTAATATAACTAATATTCCCATTTATTTATACATGATTATCCAAATGTCGAAATATTTGTCTAAAAAACATTTCTCAAAAATAAATTGTGTGCATAGTGAAAAAAGATAGAAGTCAAGAACGTTTTGGTCGTCCTCATAAACACACAAAAGGCAGTCAGAGTATGGCATGGGAAATCAAATCATCATGTGAGATTGAGTTGTCTTAAGTCCAAGTGGGTTAGGTACTTTCCTAGGCAAAACCACTAAACTATGTTCAACATTAACTTTCAAAGATTAAGGTAATCAAATCCGGATTAAGTTTGCTCTTCACTCTTTCCTTGTAACTAAGGATTGGCTATGATGCATTTTAAATGGACACTGACATCATTAAGCACAAAATTTGGCTCCTTGATATATGCCGCCACACAAGAGCTCTCTCATTCTTCCTCCCACTATCGGCTACAACGATTCGAAATAATTAATAATTCATTGTTAATGCCAAACCCCTTTATGTTAAAAAAAAAAAAAAAAAGAGAGGAAATGTCTAGATCGTCGCCCAATTTTATATAGTTCCTAAATAAGAACACTTCGTTCCCAATTTGGAAATTTAAATTTGAACAAATCGCATATGTTGGTCACATTTATGACCTCACATGTTTGGTGAGAACCAGAGAATAAGAGAAATGCATGTATTAGAATTGAGTGAGAAAGAATTATAAAGGATACTTTGATCATATGCCTAACCTGAGAGACTTAACATATCCTCCATAGTTTGACTATTTTTGTTGTCTATTCAAACATACTTTTACTGTTTAGAGCATGAGATTTGTAAAATTGGACATTTACATGTGGTCAAATTTGAAATGTAAGGTAGATTTTGATATTGTATTAGATTTGAAAATGTCTAATTCAATTTCAAAAACTAGTTTAAGATTTGTTGATTGCTAAAGTTATATAAGATACTTCAGTTATATGGCTAGGTGATGTGAGATTCAACACAATTAAAGTAAGCCATACATAAAAGCACATATTATGCTTAAACACATAATCATTTTATGAATCTCTATCGTCCTCTTCGTTTTATTTATTCTATTCCATCAATCTTAGCCTTTGTTTCGAAACCAAACCAAGGGAGAAAAAAAATGAAGTCAAACGAGAAGCTAGATAACATTTTCTTCTCTAATTTTTTTGTATCTCATACAAAATGAGGGGATAAAATTGAATAGTAAATTATGGGTGTGTTTGGGTAAGTTTTTTTGGCAAAAAAAATTAATTTTGACATATTTGGATAAATTTTTAAAAATAATCAAAATTTTAAAAAATTTATTTTCAACTTTTTAATAGAAATTAAAAAGGGTAGCTTTTCAAAAAAAAAAAATATGTTTTTAAGTTTTTTAGTTGTATAAAAAATTTTAGTTTCATAATCACTTTTGTCAAAAGTTTAAATAAATTCACCCTATAAAATACATAATTTAACCATACCCTTGTATTGTGTGATGATATTTTCTTTAAGGTTAATTTTGTATTTAAAATACTATGAGGTTTCTAATGTTATATTAATTGAGTTGGTTGGATTATATAATTAAGGTAATTAAGGGTTATATAAGTTTAGCCTGCAAAAATGGATGAGAACAATTACTTGTGGATTTACAAAACTGAAAAACTAATTTGACTAATTTATTGTCATTGAGGTTATATACAACAGCTTTCTATCTAGCATATATTCTTTTTTCTTCAATTAGATTCTTCACTTTTTCTTCATTTTCAATCCGAGTGGACGGAAGTATTTCAGCCGCTGAATAAATAATTTGGAAGACTTGGTTCTTGCGAACACGATCTATGCTTTATTTTCCGTATAATCCTATTTATCACTCTAAAATGAAATGATTGGATGGCATTCATGAGTTGACTGTGGATGTCATAGTACCTAACTAAAATAATTATAATAACACAAACTAAATGGAAAACTTGGTAAAAACTTGGAGATATATACGAAAGTGTATTCATCATAAATAATTTAAAAAATGGTATTAGCTACCCATTGTGTGTAGTACAATTTCAGAATTTCTACATGTAGAAAATATTTATAAGTTTCCCTGTAGGAGATATAGTATCGTCAATCATAACAAAATTACAATAATAGTAACATATTTTGATGTACTATAGAGCTTGAATCTAATTTCAATTCCTATAAGACCTCATTCTTATATTGTGTACGTGCCGTTAAGTTACGACGCCATTGACTATTTCCTCGTTTACAATTGATCAACTAAATTTCAGCAAAAACATTTTGACATCTTGTGTCTGTATGTTTCATGCAAATGGTCTTCTTTTTAATATCTCAAACATTAGATCTCATGCATTATCGTCAAGTTCTAAAATATACTGCATGAAAATCGTCGAAACTTATGCCTAACGGAGATAAATTAATACGACATACAAATTAATTTCGTGGCATATACTACTAGCGTCCCATAAAGACAAAATATACATCAAATGCAGTTTCTTCCTAGGTTTCTATGCTGGCTAGCTCCAACATTCAAGCGGATTATTCAACTAGTGTACAAACATTTCATTCCAAAACTTGTTAACTATAGAAATAACCGAGTGTTTTTCTAATAACATGCATTAGAGTTTCCCTAGCATTTGCATGTCCGTTTTTCCTCTTAAAGAAACTATTTCCCGCGGCAGCCACCGGCATCTGAGAAAGATCCTGGACAAATACCTTAAACTAAGTTAATTAAACATGTAATATAACAAATAAAGTGCATGGATTTGGCATCGTCAAGTACAATTCCTGTTCATAGAAAATATATTATATTTGTCGGTGCAATGGAATTAAGTATATTTTAAACCAATTGATTATCCCACAAAAGAAGGTTTCCTAGAAGCTAGGCTGCTTGTTGGCGGTAACGACAATGCCAGGGTATAATTTGATTAGCCTAATTATATAGACTAAAGTTAATTAATTAATTACTTGATTAAAATGCTCAATGGCCTTGAAATGGACATCACAATTGCCTTTGGGACAAAGAAAAAAGCCATGGCTCACTCATGCTTAAAGTTGATTTGTTTTTGGGTAATTAAAAAGTTCAACAAGTGCTTGTGGTGCTTTGTTTAGAAAGTTTAATTAGCTGGATCAAGCTACACGCACGAACCTTTCCAAACCCTTTAGGCAAATGCTCTCCGACGTGTGTGAAACTTTGGACTTCAGTTCATTAGGTTTAGTTTGAATCAAACAATAATAAATTGCAGCCATCTTCTTTAAAATGCTCTTTGTAATTAAGTTTTGATTGCATGAAGAATGAGGGAAATGTCACCTTAATTGATTGAATTTAGAACAATAATAATTAGGTAAACTAGTGTTTTCAACAGCAAAAATTCAGCGGGAGGTTGCGGGGAACGGAATATTTAATAACATATATACCTACACACTAGCCCTATTATGTTCATTTTTTATTTATTGTTTCTTGGAAAATGAAGTTTAATAATTTTTTTTTTGACAAAGAAAACTATGAATAGAATGGTCAATGTATAGTCCATTAGAATGCTGTGTCCTCCGAATATAGTTTATTTAGATTTTCCATCATCATTTCAAATAACAAAATTTGATCTTGGAATGTGACATTAGAAAATGCATATTTAATTGGGCTCCCTTGATCTTCTATTGACATCTTTAAGATTATTAAAAATTGAAATCAAGCATGGATTCCATTAACTTCAAAATAAATCATTACTAATATTAAAACATTGAAACAAAAACGGCACGATTTTTCTTAGATAAAACACGTGGGTATAGAAGATTCTAAGATTACTTAAGCAATACTAACGTTTAAAATAAATTCTGAGATCAAACATTTTTCAACTAAATATTACTCTATTGTTTCAACTAAAGTTTGCAGCTCTATCTTATTCTTCACGTTAAGTCTAATTAAACTTCACCTAAAATAACCGGTCATAATGAAAATAAATTGTGATTTTAAATAAACTTAATTTACCTGTAGTGTTAAAAATTTTAATTTTGGAGTCGATATTTTGAGAATGATGTTATTTAACCGTTATTCTAATTAACTGGAAATTATGTGAGTAATTACTAAGATAAAAACTATAATTAAACTTTTAAAAACCTAAAAAAGCTTAAGATTTTGCGTGTCTAAAGGCACAATTGTAATTAAATGCTATAACTGACCAGTAACCTTTTTTGGGTTGAATGGTCGATATCATCTAGCTGAAGCCAGTATAAGTTTGGTAGGATGTTTTTAATACGGGGAGTTTTTAATAAGTATCAAGTTGGTCTTGGAAATTTAATTGGTGATATAAAGGGTGTATTTATATATTTTTTTTGTATGGTATATTATAATTTTTTTTTGTTTAGTCAAATTAAAAAGAAAAAAGATTAAATTCATTTTGAAAATTATCAAAAATTTTTTTATGAGATCCTAAAATTAACTATTAGTCTTTAGGTATTACATAGATAAAATTTGATATTTTTTAGTATTACAGAAATAAAAATTTGATCATTTCTAAAATATAAAGAATATTATGCAGATAAAATTTGATCACTTTTTACGAGATCATGAAATTAATTAAAAAATTTTAGATATCATATAGATAAAATTTGATATTTTTAAGTATTATGAAAATAAAAATTTAATCACTTTTAAACTTGATTAATTTTTATTTATATAATCTTTAAAAATATTATAATATATCACATAAAAAAAGATATATCAATATACCCCTTTTATTTACAATTAAATCATGCGAGCCAACCTAGTCCAAAACTGTCCGCGAACCAGCTTAGAATCAGCCTAAGTTGGTATGGTTTCTCTCTTTCAATCAGTTAAGCCAGAATAATGAAAGGCGAAAAACGTACATTCAAACACATTCACCGCTCACGCTAACGAAAAATCAAAGTCTAGTTAGTGATATTTTCTTTTTAATCATCGGGTATAAAAGAAAAAGTTTAATTTTAATGTAATAACAGTATAAATTTTAATGAATTATATTCTTTAATTTATTTGATCATTTAAATATTAAATATAAAATTTAATTATATTTATTAATATAATAATATATAATTAAATAATAATATAAAATTTTCTTGTACCATCTATACATCAAAATTAAATAATAAATGGGCGTAAGACACAAACTTATAATTAATGTTTTAAATATCAGAGTAAAATATTCAACCTTTGATTTGACTTTCAGTCATTACTTATGAGCTTAAAATAATGGGAAGAAAATGAATCGAGGCTGGGAATTTTCCAAAGTAGAAAGGGAAAATCTTGAATATAGTCGCGGCTGGTCTGAGTGACTGAGTCATCAACAGTGCCGTGAAAATAACAGGAATGATAAGTAAAAACAGTGTGTTTGAACGGTCATGGGCCTTTTTGTTTTTACCTTTTTCTTAAGTAAACGCCAAATTGGTCAAGGGGTTCTGAGGTACCACCGGAAAATTTCATCTATAAGAAATTAAAATTAAAACTTTTAGAATAGTACTTGAAGATTTAAAATGTTATTTTATTAAGTTTTTCAGAGAAAAAATAACATGTTAATCTTTTTTTAAAAAAAGGGGTAATTTAATTAAAAAACTTTATTCTTAGAAATTATGTTAAGATTTTCATTTATAAGGAATGAAATTATTCAATAATATCTTAACTATTAATATCTAAATTTACTAGACCTTCACTTAGGTGCAAAATAAATTCTCTCAATTTAATTTTTTACTTGATTTTGTTAAGTATAAAATTAAATTAAAATGATCCATTCCTGACTTAAGTGTTGTTTAGATAGTTCTACTTGTAATTTTATTTTACCTTTCAATAATTAAATGTCACTCTAGGCTAGTCAAGCATATTTATCATGAAAGCTAATAAATTGGCTGACTGTTTTGCTGCTGTTGGTCACTGCGTATCTCTTGGCGTTTGTTTTTATTTATCTTCTCCTTCTTGTTTAGGTTCTATTCTCACAGGAATGATATTGCAGAGATAGCTTTTTCTCGGATTATTGCTTAGTTCTATTTGTTTTTTGGCTCTTCCCTCGTTTACTCGAAAAAAAAAAAAAAAGCCACACTGCAATTTTTAGTATTTTTTAATAAATTGAAATATCAAGTTTATCAAAAAAGTTTCCTACACAAATTTTAAAAAATAAGCATTATAAGCTCAAAATAAGTAATTTTATTATTTCATATTTAAATATAAAATAATTTATTTATAAATTATTTTTTATTAAAATTTTTTTAGCAGAAACCCTTAGTTATCCATACAAACGGGACATAATTTAATTTAGGTCAAATTAATTTATTATAAAAATAAAAATTTTGTAGTATTAATTTCTTTTAATTTATGACGCCCAATTTTTTTCTTTTAACATGAATTTACGACACTCACAATCAAGGCTTTATTTAAATAAGAATAACAAATATTGAACCATTTAAATGTATCGTGCTGGTCATGGACTGTGTGCGAAAAATATCAAAATATAATTGAAACAATTTTGACCGCGTGGAATGAAGGAATCAACGGACAGGGCTGGCGATGGAGTGAGAGAGTGAACAGGGACCGTAGATGAGGGTGCAAACAAAAGAGAGGGGTGGGTCCCGGTTCCATAAAACACTGCTTTTCCGCGCCACCCTACGAGCGTTGCAGCGTATCCTCCGCTCCCCCCATGTGCGGCGGTCCGGGTGTGGAAAGACCGTTATACCCTCGATGGTGATGTGGGTGCGTGAAGGGCAAATTGGGGAATTGAAGGGGGGGGGGGGGGGGGTGAGACTGAGAGAGGGCTTTGGGTGGCGTGGAGGGAAGAGTTGTTGTAGTCAGAAGGCAGGGTGCAGAGGGTATCTTGAGGGTGCATGAGCACGAGCATGAGAGGAAGAACAAACAACGCGTGACAGTCATACATGTAACTTGCCCCCCAAGCCTCTCACCCTCATCGTACTACTACTCTCTCTCTTACACAATTACGGCTTCTGCCAATGTCTCTTGTCTTTTCACTAATCAAATGCTCTTTTCTCACTTTATTTTAGTCCACTAACTAGTATAATCTGATTTGAATCACATTATAGAGATAAAATTTTTGTAATGCTAACTTTTGCTATAAACAAAACTCAAATTCAAATTTTTATTTTAAAAAAATAAATATTAAATTATTTGAAACTAACTAAGTGATAGTTTAATCAAATGCTCTCTCTCTTCTTACTTGAAGAATAAGGTGGGGCAAGTCATTCTTTTGAAGTTGAAGTCAAATGTGGTGTAAACTTGCAAAGATATTTCGATGATAAGTCAAAGAGTATTTTAGGAGGATTTAGGATAAACATGGTTAGGTAGTATACTTGGAGAGTATGGATTATTATATGATCAATGAATAGAACTGCACAAAAATCTTTCCTTGTAATTTGGGATAAAGGAATATCCCATGATTCTTTTCTTATTTATAGTTGGAATAAATCGGAGGAGGATCAATCTTCATTAATGACATGATCCTTTGAGGTAGTTACCAATATTTTGGGATATGATCTATAAGATTTCACTCATTTATTTATACTCCTAGGTGTAGATTTGGTGGATGATGGACTTATCGGAGCGCATTCGAGCTTCTCTTATGTGGTTAAGCTCATGGTCTTTAGTTTGAGCTATGAGGCCCACTTGATTAGTCGAATTCGTACTCTATACTTTATACAACAACAATATATATTATTGTTATCAATTTAATTTTGATGAATGGTCGCTTTAAAATTTTTTATACAATGATTTATTTATATTTTGTTACTAACACTTAATTAGTTAAGTAATTTTGCACTTATTTTATCTAAGTAATGTCTTAAGTTGTAAATAAAAGAATTTTTTGTTCGGAGAATTTTGCCCTATAATAAGCTAACTAAGCTCAAGCCAAATTAGCATATATTAATGGTCTAGACTAAAAAAAATCCAATCATATTTTTAACTCTTTTATTAATTATCTTAAAAGTCATACATATGAATGAAATGATTGATTAATAATATAAAAAGCATTACAAGAACGATATATCACAATTAATTTTATTATTATACATATTTTTTAAAAAGATGATTTATATTTGGAATTTATTCAATGTAAATTAACTCAATATGAAAATAAAATTTTTGTAGTATTTTTTTTATTCATAGAATTTGAACATGAGACTTTATTTAATAAAGCAAGTGTTAAACTTTTCAAAGCAAGCCATCATTTTTCACTTATACATATATTGTGTAATAATTTGTATTATCTTATAGTTGTTTTTTATTCTTTTTTATAAACTTATGCTTATATTTTAATTCTAGTACATATTTTTGGATGCGAAGTGATGTACTTCTTTAGTGTAAGAAGTTTTTTCCCCCCTTTCCATAACTTAATTATTATTATTTTTTATGATAGTGATGCAATATTTGGGTTAATCTACATATATTAATTAATTTACCTTCACAATTCCGTTGAAAATAAATGATTCATTTTACAATTAAGAAATTTATAATTTCTTTTAAATTGAGTCCAAATATTTAAGAATTCAATTATATGTATCAATGCTTGACTAAGAGTTTAAGTAGTTGAATGCTTACCCTTTTCCATATAATTCTTAACATTAATCTACCATTAAATAAAATATCAAGACAATATTATACGATAATAATGTCATTACACTCATAACACGTCAAATCAAAACTCTTAACGGTTATTGGACATATTAGAGATGTAAACGTACATTGACTTCAAGGACGAATGAAAAACATTCGACATCTGTGAATTCTCTTTTTGGATGTTTTTATTTTTTATTTTTTAAGTTTCTCACATATATTTTTTATTAAAAATAATCCCATTCAAAACACATTTAGATAGTAAATATGAATTGTAGTTCATTATGTTGCAGGGACTAACCCTTTTCACTATAATCCAATCTCTATTGATTGCAATATATATTTTTATTTATTTAACAATAAGAGTAATAAGTTTTTGTTTAAAATAATAATAATAATAATAATAATAAAAATAAATTAATAAATACTGGCTCACTTAATTGATTTTTCTTTATCCTTATGATTTAAGTTTTGATTTTTGAAATCTTCTGTTAGTGGATCTTCTTTCAAAATAGATATTTATATTCTTAAACATAGTTGTAATTAAGAAATATTCTTAACAATTTTATAATATTTTTTTAAAAATGTAACTCACTTACTATTACTCTTAACCTTTGTTGAGTTATTTATAAATTTTTTATGAGCCTAAAAGCAATGAAAACATATTCTAACTTTGAATTGAGATGATTGTTTTTCTCAATATAAATTTTTTATAATTAAAGAATAAATAATAAAATGGAGTTGGGGATAAGGCCATACTTGGATATTGAGCAATGGGTGAGGTACTGAGGTGCCTAAGAGCAATGTATGAGAGCCATAAGTGGATGGGCCTCATGGGCCTCATGTGCACAGAGTCGCATCACCAAACAGTGTCGCGCCACACGAACCCCCACGTGTCAGACATCCCAACCTGAATTTTTACTGCTCCCACGTTAATTTGTCGTCCCAGGATTTATTCTTCCCACGCGCTATTCCCCTCTACGAGTTACACCTTCGTACAATAACTATTTGATGCAGACCCAAACAATAATAATAATAATTATTTAACAACCCCATTTAAGTAGGTGTTTTGATTTCGTAATAAAAAAATTTTGGATTCAAATCTTAAAAAATAAAAAAAAAAATGGTTATATCTCCTTTGAGAATCTCAATAGAGTTGGATTATATTCGTTAAATTTCTAACAATAAATGTTGGATACCGATAATTTGATAAAAGAAGATTCAACATTTTTTTATTAATTTATCAATATTTTTTATTATGTTCTTTTCTTTTTAATAAGTTAAAATCGTTTTTGATTAGGCTATCAACAATATTAGATTGTCTTTTTAATTTTAGTATTAGTACCTTAAAGAAATGAAGGAAGGAATTGTCTTGAATTTCATTAATTATATAATTTTTTAAAAAAAATTCATGACAGCTCACTGCTATGTTGCCTGTCATTGAAGAAAGTGCTCACCTGACTTGTTTTACGGCTATAAACTAAACATAAAACGAAATTTTAACTTTTCAAAGATACACTAAATATAAAATCACATAAAAAAGAACAATAGAATATAAAGAATTATATAAGAAATTCAATACACGCTTGAATAGGCTATATGGTGCCTTTCTAATTCTGTTTTTATTAAAACAAATTTGGCAAGGTACTTTCATATGCATATGGTTTTTTAATTGATTTATATATATTTTTAATGCTTACATAAAAATATAATCATAAATAGTAATTTTATACTAAGTTTAATGTGCTACACCGCCAAAACAACTCATTAAACTAGAATGTTCCCTAGACAAACCTCATCAACGACAAAAGGCCTGCTTAAACACCAATTAGAAAAGAAGAGAATTACGCTATTCTTAATAATAAAAGAGAACATCCATTATCAACTTCCTTCCTGTGCAAGAAAATAAAGCAAGGAAAGGTTAAAAAGAAAAAGGTGTACATATACACCAAAGCAGCAAGGGCGCGTGCGAAACGCGACCCTTCGTCATGCACTCGTGGCGGCGCAGTTCTTAACACCTCCCCCAAAAACTTACCTCCAAATTAATTTCATTTCATTCATTTTCATTTACAAACCAAATCACTAAATTAATAACAATAATTACGAGTATTCTATTCGAGCCTATATACGGTCTCCAATTAGTTTAGTAGCATCATGACTCTTCGTAGGAAGAACATAACCATGACGGTTATGATTTCACCCTCTCTCTCTCTCTCTCTCTCTCTCTCTCTCCTTCCCCTCTATATATATTCCCCATCCCCAACCAACCTCTGCCATACTCACAAAAACTTCCCTCTTCACTCCTCACTCCACCATCCAAAACGCTCTCTCTCTCTCTCTCTAGTCTTATTGAATCATTTTCAATTACTTTCAAGTATCAAAACCCAAGTCATGGCAAGCCACATTGATAACCTTTGGGTGTTGGCCTTGGCCTCAAAATGCACACAAGAGAACATTGCATGGTCACTTGTGATCATGGCCTCATTCATCTGGTTAACCATGTCCTTCTATTTCTGGTCTCACCCTGGTGGTCCAGCTTGGGGCAAGTACTACTTCTATAACTACTACTCCACCTGGACATCAAAAAAGGCATCGCCCTCGGCACCTCAACAACGTTCTTCATTCTCTACTCTTTGTTCCTTACCCAACAAAAACATCATGATTCCTGGTCCCAAAGGGCATCCTATCATTGGAAGCATGACCCTCATGTCCTCTTTGGCGCACCACCGCATCCTGGCGGCGGCGAAGGCATGCAACGCCATGAGGCTCATGGCCTTCAGCCTGGGGGACACACGTGCTGTGGTCACGTGCCACGCTGACGTGGCACGCGAGATTCTGAACGGGGCGGTCTTCGTGGACCGCCCCGTGAAGGAATCCGCCTGCAGCCTCATGTTCAACCGCGCCATCGGCTTCGCCGCACACGGCGTTTACTGGCGGACCCTCCGCCGCATCGCCGCCGCACACTTATTCTCACCAAAACAAATCAAGACCTCAGAGCCGCAAAGGGCCGAAATCGCCGCCCAGATGATCGCCACCGTCGGCGGAGCTTGCGGCGGCGCCGTCACCGTACGGGAAATTCTCAAAACGGCGTCGTTGAGCCACATGATGAGGTTGGTGTTTGGCTACAAAGTGGAGGAGCCAAACATGGGAATGGAAGTTGAGCTTAGGGGGTTAGTGGATGAAGGGTATGACCTATTGGGTGCCCTTAATTGGGGGGATCACTTGCCCTTCCTTAGGGACTTTGATCTCCAGAGAATCCGGTTCAGGTGTACGGAACTGGTTCCGAAAGTGAACCGGTTCGTCGGTTCGATCATCGCGGAGCACCGAGCCGACAACAGTAAGGAAGAAAGAACCAACAAGGATTTCGTTGATGTATTGCTCTCTCTGCAAGGACCCGATAAGTTGTCTGATTCCGACATCATTGCTGTACTTTGGGTAAGTCAAAAAGACCAAATATAAGCAATAATAAAACCCGATTTTACTTCGTGTAAAATATGTTACACTTTTAAAAAGTAACATAAGCATTAACATATGTGACAATACTTAGACAAGGATAAGAAATATGTAACAAACATTATTTATTTTGTCTAGCATAAGAGAAATACTTAGGTAAATAGTGTCTACTAGATGATCTTTTAGGTCTTTTATTTAATATTTTTTTTCCACTTATAACTGTCTATCTAAAACATTTTTATTTTAAGAATAAATCAAATCATATTTTTTCATGTTTTTATCTTAATTTTTGCAACAAAAAAAATCTTGAAAACTATTTATAAGTTAAATGTATTTTTGGAGATTAATATATTTTATTGGGCCTAACTTTACGTACTAATATTAAATGGAGCGTGTTCACCAAAACAAAATATTAAATGGAGTGTTTAAGTAGATAATGTCTAATAAAAACCTACTCCTTAGATAATAGAATGTATTTAGATAAATGTATTTAGATAAAAGTATTTATAATGCATGTGTGATAAAAATATTTAATTTGGCCATTTTTTTTTGGGTTTTTTTTTTTTTTTCAGGAAATGATATTTAGAGGGACTGACACGGTGGCAGTTTTGATAGAGTGGATACTAGCAATGATGGTGCTTCATCCTGAGGTGCAACTTAAGGTGCAAGAGGAGCTGGATGCAGTGGTTGGCCTACGCACTGTCATAACGGAGGACGACGTGGTGGCTTTAACATACCTCCCGGCGATGGTGAAGGAAGTTCTAAGGCTTCACCCTCCGGGTCCACTCCTCTCATGGGCCCGATTGGCCATCACTGATACGACCATTGATGGGTACCACGTGCCCAAAGGGACCATGGCCATGGTTAATATGTGGGCCATAGCTCGGGACCCATGTGTGTGGAGGGACCCACTTGAATTTATGCCCGAGAGGTTCATTGAGGAACAAGGGGGTGTTGAGTTCTCTGTTTTCGGATCGGATCTCAGGCTTGCTCCATTCGGGTCAGGTCGTAGGGCTTGCCCCGGGAAGACCTTGGGCCTTGCCAACGTGATGTTCTGGGTGGCATCACTCTTGCATGAGTTTGAATGGTTACCGCTAGATGATGGTGACGGTGGAATGGATTGTGTTGATCTAACTGAGGTGTTGAGGCTCTCTTGTGAAATGGCTAAGCCTCTTACCGTTAAGGTTCGGCCTAGGCGTGGTGTGTTAAGCTTATAATAATAAGTCAAGTTGAAACTTTATTCTAATTTTAAGGGGGAAAAAAAAAGAAAAAGAAATTAGAGAGGTAAGAAGAAAAAGAAAAGAAGAAGAAATAGAGAAAAAGAAGGGTTAGAAGGCTAAGATGAAACATGTGGAAGGGGGTCGGTGAAAGTAATAGGGCACTTTTTGCAGCCACTAGATGTTAAGCGAATGGAATCAATGGATGGATGAAGAAATGAGGATGGGGTTGGCTTTTTCTCTATGATGGGTCTTCAGGATTTTCTCTTTTTTTTTTTTTTTAAATTTATTTAACAGTCTAAGTATCAAGTCTCAAGTTGTCCTAGTGTCGAAGGTGAACAAAAAATGTGGTGCCATTGTAAATATTGGTGGAATTAATACAAGCTTGTAAGTTTACCTTTATCTATCATTCTCTTCATCACCTTAAAATTTATCATCCATAACAAGTATTATGGGTGTTGTTTCTTAAAAGATTGTATAAAAGTTTTGAATATAAATTTTATCAGGATTAGGATAAGATAGATAAAGTTGTGTATCCAAAAAATGAAAGATGGATAAAGTTATCAACTATGATAGTGCTGTGAAGTTGAAGTGGTGTGAATGGTCATATATAGTCCTTCCTTGCCCTATGTAGGCTTGTTTTATTCTATTAGTTTGCTGTTCAAAAGAGTTAGTAGGTTTGGATCTTTTACAAATATAGAGAAGGAAACAGAGTTGCTGACCATTTGACTAATTATGCTCCTATAATCCGATTCTGAAATTAGCACTTCATTTCTTTATCAAAAATAATATTTGCATAAATAAATGTGTTCAAACTTGTGTCTCGAGCTGTTGTTACTTGGTAGTTAAGGTTTGAGTGATCTAATAAAATTTTTAAGTAGAGGAGGGGAAATAAGCATTATAAAATAGGTGAAGGCTCGTATGCTTCCTACTTTATAAGGTGTATGATACACCTTGTAATTCAATGGAGAATTACCTATGGACCTTTTTGTTATTGGTTCATTATAGAAGGCTTCTCTCTTCTCCCAAAACTCACTTTTTCTCTTTTCCCTTAAAACTCTACTATCGCACTTTCTCTCTTCTCCCAAAACTCCACCATCGTTCCATTGCACATGGAGCGACCTCAGCCATGAACAACTGCTGCCATCGTCACCCCTGGATCTTAGAGCCACCACCACAACGTACAACAGGTTCTTGATCGAGGCTATTCTTTGCGAAGCTCCCGTGAGTATGCTCGCTGGCACCCAACTCTATGTCAACGATGGCAATGAAAGTTTGGGTGATGAACAAGGGAGGGGAACAAGCATTCAAGTTTAGGAAGCATAGCAGAATATTCACAAAAAATAAGAAACATGAGCATGCACTTATCTCTCCAATATGGGCAGATGGTGGAAAAATCGGGGAGCACTGATGTCATTGTTGGTGAGGGCAAGGGCGTGGTGGACGACGACTAGGTGAGCATGACAAAGGAGAGAGAAGCGAGAGTGGAAGCGGAGCGGTGATGGACATGAGAGAGGAACTATCACCGTGGAGAGAAATCGTGAGAGAGAGAATTACAACTTTAGGGGATTCCTAGAGTACATCACCATGATTTAGGTGCATGGTACTCCGATGCTTTGGATTAAAGATAGGTACAAGATGCTTCAAGCACCATTTAAAAAAATGTGCATAGGAGCATTGTTCTATAAAACATGCTATGATAATTCGATAAATTATGAAAGAATAACAATATTATGAGATGCTTGATATATTCTTTATTTTTTTATTTTTTCATTCTTTATTGTCTGTTTGAAATATGGTTGGACACTAAATATAAACATATATTCTAATTAAAGTTTGAATCATAGTTCATTATGAACTAACTCTTTCCACTAAATCCAATTCCTGTTGGTTGAGGAGCTTGATATTTCAAAGATGGGAAGTTGGTAC